>JACEFO010002133.1:0-660393 GCA_015342445.1 Digitaria exilis | reverse complement strand
ATTGGATAGCTTTCCTCATTTTCTCAAATTTTCAACTTTTGAACTTGCTTATCTTAACTTAACATCGTTTTAGTGTTAATTACACCAGGGTGTTACAACAAACTACTCGTCGTCCTCCATGTTGCGGAGGCCATCACTACAGGCTTCTCTCCCAGAGTTGCGCTTTCAAATCGAATCATGCTGCTGGCTTGTTTAGTGCAGTCATGGTTGCCGGTATGCTGTGGCGGTTCCACTCCGAAATTATTCCAAGTTAAGTACCTTTGGACCACTAATCACGTAGTCAAGCACTTAATCCGAATAAGCTGAGCGCCGTCGGATTAAACCCGATTAAACCACGTACTTTCCCGATCGAAACAACAGCACGCCCACACGAAGGCGGGTTTCAGAGATTACAACATTCCACAAATTAAATCACGCACATAGGTAACCTAGTTATTACAAACCGAGTTGAATAAAATCAGAGTACAAGTCTTGCAGCGGAATTTGAAAGTTCATAACAACTGAAATTAGAAGTCATTGCAGCGGAAGTAAATAATCTAACGGCGGTACAAATAACTCCGTGCTGAAGCCTGCCACGAAGCTACTCCTCCCGATCCTCGCCAGAGGACGGGACCCATTCGATGTGCCAGCCAGGTGGAACCTGACGGGCCAAGTCATAGCATCCACATCCAAAATGATACCTGTAAAATAATGTCACAAGCAAGGCTGAGTATACTAATACTCAGCAAGGCTTACCCGTCGGGTAAATCTACATCACCGACATCTAGACAATGAGAGGCTTTTGGCTGGTGGGTTTGTTTGCCAAAAAGCAACTAAAGTAGATCCTTGCTTTCAAGTTTTAGCTTCATATTCTAGTAAATTTAAACCATTCTAAATTAGGCATCCTCTCTAAGCATACAAGTGGTGCAATACAAGTTATTCATAGGACGAGTTCATGATCTCATAATTCCACTTATTACTCGATGTAGCAAGGCGGTCAAGCAGTCTCATTAACCGCGAGAAGCGGACAGTTCGAACCGAATTGTGCTACCTGGCCAGGGAAAACCCAACACACACGGATACTCTGCCTGCTATAAAAGGTACAAGCATTTCCCAACCTTTCCCATCGATCCACAATTCGGAACCGGGTCCATTTCCTTAGGATAAAGGTTTACTGCTTCACTCACAGCATCACGCATATATCCACAAGTGTACGGCAGGGGAAACAAGTTTCCAAGGAGAGATGGCTATCGGCCCTAGCTGCTTCAATCTGGTACCGGCTTACCGGCTCCCATATACCGGTATGCATGTGGTACGTTCAAAAACTTGACACACTCTACCACACATTTCGACCTTAACCAATTATCATACACGGACGGGAGATCTACATCTATCATCCCGCCCGTCAATCCTTATGATTCCAACATAAGTAAAGACAAGCAATCCCTATGTCTCGCGAGTGACAGGAAATCACTCGACTTGTAACGGACCTATAGCAATGCACTATCGATCCCTTTCAAACTAGTATTGCAAGTCATGGGTACTAGGAAATGTGCAGCTAAGGTATTCAATCAACTCCTTGAACGTAAATGCACAAACATAGAGAATTCAAAGTGCATATTTTGGTAAAGGTTAGGTCATGCTCCGGGGCTTGCCTTCTTGCTCGGACTGAGAGTTAGCCTCCGGGTTGTTCACGTCTGCACCGGCACCGGGCTCCGGGGCTTCTTCCTCGTCTGCGGGGATGAGGGTGTAGTCGCCGTCTGGGATAGCGCCTTGTACATGATATGCATAACTTAGGGTGGCTGTTCTGGAATTTCAGATTCCATTTATTTTATTCTATCTAACTACAAAAAGGTTTATTCTTTTATATAAATCGATTTCCATCTAGATTACTTCGCATTTTTGTTTCTCCATTTCTGTTCATCATTTTTATCTATAAACTTTATGGCAGCTACTGGAGTATAAGAGCTAAGCTCACTCCAAAATTTAGCTAATTTCGAGCTACACATAATTTATTAAAAATCTAAACAAGTTGCTGCCAGCAGAAATGAATTTAATTCATATAAAATTGAAAATTCAACCATTTCAGGAGATCTCCCTACCAAAGTTAAGCATAAGTATGAGGAGGGCTCTGGCCAAGTGGTGGCTCAAAATAACCCTTGGGTGATCCTCAATGATTTTCTAACCAAAAACACATATTTAATTATTTGCCATCCTAAACAGAGCAAAAATTAAGTTTTTCATTTTAACATGTGTTCTAACAAGTTTAAGCTCTCAGGAGCAGAATGGTGATTTTTCACTGCACATATTATTTTTAATGATTTCTGCACTGCAAAAAGACAGAAAACCTATTTTAATTCATAAAAGAGCTAAACATCATATTTTTTGGTCTTCTTTGGACACAAGCTGTCCAAAGCCACTATACACAACATATCCAAAGCTCAACCCTAGCGCAGCTCTGGATTTGAAATGGTGCATAACTTTAGATTTTCCTTGTTTGAATTTTAATTCAAAAACAGTTCGTCAAAAGTACAAACATGTCTAATAGAGATTGTAATTTAGACTCTCACGAATCCAGGAGTATTTTTGTGCATTTTTCCGATTTTTGTACGATTTTTAATCGATTTTACAAGTTTCGGGAAAAATCAAACCTAGACTTAAGAATCTGTTTACGCAGAGAACCCTAGATCTTTCAAAACTTCGGCGAACGAGTCCCTGGACTTTTGCGCAGAGACCCCTAAACAAAGGTAGACGATGAACTTGGGTCCCTGGGACCTCGCCGGAGTTGCGCCGGCCAAATGGCGGCGAACTAGGCTCGGGGAAGTGGGGGAAAAGCTTCCTGGCTCACCACGAGTCGTTTGGGGACGGTTGGGAGGCCGGGATGGTCGGAGTTTCGCCGGCGACGAGGTGGTGGCGGCGCGGCCGCCGCGGCTTCTACGCCGGCGAGCTCGGGGTCGTTCGCGGAGGGGGAGAGGTCCTTGAGCACCAGCAGAGCTTGGGGAAGCTAATGGCGTGCTCGAGGAAGCTCGGGGACGGCTCGGAGTAGGGTCTCGACGTGCGGGTGCTTCGACGGCCGGAATTCGCGATTTGGGGAAATCGCAAATTCTCGCCGGAGAAGGGACAATAGCTTGGGGAAAGTTGGGGGTTTTGGAGCTGGTGGAGTGGACTAGCTCCGTGCGGGATGGATTGGGAATGGTGGAGCGTGGACGAGGAATTTCGCGAAGAGCTTGGGTTCGGCTTGCGCGTCGCGAGGAGGAAGAAGACCGAGCGAGCGCGGGGAAGTGGAAATGACCAAGTGAGCGAGTTGAGAGGAGGGTGGGAGTGCGCGGTGGAGTGCTTGGGCACGCAAGGAGGCACTGTGCGGCCTCGGGAGCGTGCGAGCGCGTGGGTGGCTGTCGCGGTCGCCATTGATGGCGCGGCGAGCTCGAACAGAGCGCGCGCGACACGATTGGGCGAGGAAGATTGTGGCGTGATCGCTGGGATCCTCCACAGTGCTCCTTGGCGCGTAGCGAGCGAGCATCGCGACTGCGGGGCGGCGCTGCGCGGCTGCGACCAGTGCCGAGCGAGCTTGCCATGATGGCGCTCCGCGGCGCGAGGCAGCAGTGCGCCGTCGCCCGCGAGTGACGGTACGGAAGGCTTGGACAAACGCGTGAGGACAAAAGCTAGCTGCCGCCACAGCTCGGCCGACCCGACGCGGTCTCCGCCACACGCCGGCCACGTGGCGGCCGGACTCCGGCCGGAGCAGAGCGCGCCAGGGCGAGCTGGCAGCCCCGTGGAGCTCTTTGCCCCTTTTGAACTTTCTCCAAAAATTTGAGCTGAACTTCGAAACGTGTAAAATTAAAAGTTGGAGTTTGAGGTGCGGGACACAACTTCCGAGCTTGGACCGGGGCACTTCGACCAGGCGCTACGGCGCTTCGAGCTTGAACCGCAAGCTCGAGCTTGCGAGCCTCGAATGGTCGGAAACGCCACTCGAGGGTGAGTGCCCCCTAGTCCCCCTCGAGCTTGGCTGCGAAGCCTCGAGCGTGACGGAACGTCGCTCGAGGGTGAGTCCTCGAGCTTGGCTGCGGAGCCTCGAGGGTGACGGAACGTCGCTCGAGGGTGAGCCCCTCGAGCTTGGCTGCGGAGCCTCGAGCGCGACGGACGGCGCGGGCCTCGAGGGTCCTGTCGTGCAGCCTCGAATCGTGACGGAAAACTACCGGCTAGGCTCGATCGTCACGGTCATAGCTCGATCGTCACGGACATACTGACTAGGCTCGATCGTCACGGACATACTGACTAGGCTCGATCGTCACGGACATAGCTCGATCGGGACGGATTTTTACGGCTAACCTCGATCGTGACGGACATTCCCGCTCGAGGGTCACCGATCGGCGCGAACGCCGTGGCGAGGTTTGTCGCGAAGGGCTGTCCGAGATGTTTAAGTTTTAGTTGGGTGCCAAACAACCCCTTGTTTTGAATTATAATTGAATTTTTGACGAATTTTTGAATTTCAACCCAATTCCCTGTTGTATTGATTTTAATTGCACTTTTTAATTCTTTTGACATCAGAGATGTCACAGCCTACCCCCCTTAAAAGGAATCTCGTCCCGAGATTCGATTAAACCTAGAGATAGAGAGGGGAAAAGAAATACCTCGGCTTAGGAAAGTATGTCGGGGAAATTCTTCCTAAGATAGTCCTCGGTTTCCCACGTGGCTTCATCTTCGGAGTGATGACTCCACTGAACTTTGTACATTTTAACTCCCTTCCTTCGTGTTTGTCGCTCTTTCTCGTCGAGGATCTTAACGGGATGCTCATCATAAGAGAGATCCGGTTCAACCGAGAGTTCCTCTTGTTCAACAACTTCGGTTGGGACACGAAGACACCTCTTGAGTTGAGAAACATGGGATACATTGTGGTACGCGCTGGAAAGTTTCTCGGGGAAGCTTTACTTGATAGGCTACCGGCCCACATTGCTGAGTAATTTCATACGGGCCCGATATAACGAGGTGCAAGCTTGCCCTTGAGTCCAAATCTTTGGCACACCCTTGGTCGGGGACCTTAAGATATACGTGATCACCAACTTCGAACTGAAGTGGCTCCGCCGCTGACAAAGTAGCTCTTTGCCGTGACTGGGCGGTCTTCAAATTCTCCCGAATGATCCTAACCTTTTCTTCGGCTTCCTTCACAAGGTCAGGGCCATAAGTGTACCTCTCGCCTGCCTGGGACCAACACAACGGGGTCCGACATCTTCTACCATACAAGGCTTCGAATGGTGCCCATTCTAAGACTCGCTTGGGTAGCTGTTGTTTATAGGAGATTCGCCAGAGATAAACATTTCTCCCAATTCTTCCCATAATGAATAACACAGCTCGAAGCATATCCTCAAGTATTTGATTTACCCTTTCCGTCTGCCCATCGGTCTGTGGGTGATATGCCGAACTACGGATCAGTTTGGTGCCTAGGGACATTTGCAATTGTTCCCAAAAGCGTGCTACGAACAGAGCACCACGATCTGAAATTATCGTCTTGGGTACCCCGTGTAGACAAACGATCGCTCCAAATAAATCTCCGCATACTTCTTGGCAGTGTAAGTGGTATTGACTGGAATAAAGTGTGCGGTTTTGGTAAGGCGATCCACAATTACCAAATAGAATCGTGCCCCTGAGGGGTTCTGGGAAGTCCAACAATAAAATCCATGCTTATATCTTCCCACTTCCACGAGGAATAGGTAGAGGTTGAAGCGTGCCTGCTACCTTCAAGTGGCTAGCCTTGACCCGCTGGCATGTGTCACATTCCGACACATACGTGGCCAATTTCTCGCTTCATTCGAGTCCACCAAAAGTTTTGCTTCAAGTCTTGGTACATTTTGGTGCTGCCGGGATGGATAGAAATTTAGAAGAGGTGTGCCTCATCCATAAGCTTCCTCCGGGAGTCCGTGTTTTGGGGCACCACAAGGCGATGTCCATACCACATCCACTCCCTGCCCATCCAACCGAAACACTTGTACTTCTCTTTCACCCTTTCCTTAACAATTTCCTTTAAGGATTTTAACGCCCGCACATTTAATTGGGCTGCAACAATCTGATGTGCAGGTTGGTTCACTGCAATATGGTTGAAGTAACCCTGTGGGAACAATCTCCCAAATTGAGCTTTGCCATTTCGTGACACAGGGTGTCGGATAGACTCCACGGAAAGACAATGACAACGAGCCTTGCGCTTAGTGCATCCGCAAACTACATAGCCCTTCCCGGGGTATAGTGTACACTGAGATCATAGTCCTTTGCTAACTCCAACCATCTTCGCTGTCTCATATTCAGATGTGCCTGAGTGAAGACATACTTGAGCTCTTGTGGTCTGTAATATATGTTGCAGGAACACCCATCAAATAGTTGTCTCCACATCTTGAGAGCATGAATGACCGCGGCTAACTCAAGATCGTGCGTGGGGTAGTTTTGCTCATGAGGCCGAAGTGCTCGAGAAGCATAAGCAATGACTCGGTTCTCTTGCATGAGAACACAGCCAAGACCGGTGCCTGATGCATCAAATAAACATCATACGGCTTGGTGCAATTGGGGCTGAGCCAAAACTGGGGCTTGAAGTCAATAGTCTTCGCAAGTGTGGAAAGCTTCCTCACATTTGTCTTCCACTCAAATTTAACTCCCTTCTTCAAAGTTCGGTCATAGGCTTCGCAATTCGAGAGAAGTCCGGAATAAAGCGACGGTAGAACCGGCTATCCCAGAAAACTCCGGGAAATCTCCGTTGGAACGAAGTAGGTGGCTGGCCCAATCTAGTAGCTCTTGTACTTTGGATGGATCTCGGATATACCATCTTTGGAAATCGTTGTGGCCCCAAAAACTTCACACTCCCTAACCAGAATTCACACTTGGAGAATTTGGCGTAGAGTTGGTGGTCTCGCAGTCGCTGAAGAACAATGCGAAGGTGCTCAGCGTGCTCTTCCTCATTCTTGGAGTATACAAGAATGTCGTCGATGAAACCACCACAAACTTGTCTAATTCAGACATGAAGACCGAATTCATGAGGTACATGAAATAGGCTGGGGCATGGTGAGTCCAAAGACATAACCAAGAATTCATAAAGTCCATAACGTGTGGAAAAGCAGTCTTCGGAATGTCACAAGGCCTGATTTTGATTTGATGATAGCCAGAGCGTAGGTCAATCTTGGAGAATACTCTGGCGCCAGCTAATTGGTCAAACAAGATGTCAATACGGGGAAGCGGATACTTGTTCTTGATGGGTTACCGCATTGAGAGACCGGTAATCAATACACAACCTCAAGGAATGATCCTTCTTTTCACAAAGATAGCGGGACATCCCCAAGGTGATACACTTGGACGAATGAAACCCTTATCTAGCAATTCTTGGAGTTGAATTTTTAATTCAGCCAATTCATTGGGCGGCATTCTATATGGTCTCTTTGATATAGGTGCTGTGCCAGGTTGAAGTTCAATCACGAATTCAATGTCTCTATCCGGCGGCATCCCAGGTAAGTCATCCGGAAATACATCGCATACTCACATACCACCGGAATGTCCTTTAGTTGGGTTTCTACCATTGTGTAAGCACACGCATCGACGCAAGTCCGTGTGGCAGATATAGCACACTCGGGCCATGCGTAGGCGAGTTTATCTCAACAACTCTTTCCGCAACATCTAGGACAGCCTTATGTTGAGTCATCCAATTGGCTCCCAACACAATGTCAATTCCTTCCATTCCAAGCAGAATCAAATCAGTAGGAAATGTTTACTTCCAGCCTGATTGGAACCTTGTGGGTGACTTGGTGGATGAAAGTTTTACCTCCCGCAGTTGATATCACATAAGATGATTTGGTATGGTACGATTTTAATCCGCATTTCACATGAAAATCTTGTGCTTATAAACTATGTGTTGCCCCGAATCAAACAATATCACAGCAGGTTGAGTGCAGATAGGGAAAGTACCAGTCATGTCTGGGGCTCCCTCGGGCAGGTCGGCCAAGTTGGTGTAGTTGAGCCGTCCTTGGCGAACTTGCACACGCTGCTGCTGCTTGCCCTTGCCTTGCTGATTCCCGGGCGTTGGTTTTGCTGCTTGTTTCTGCGGGCAATCCTTGATAAAATGATCTTTACTTCCACACTTGAAGCACTGATAGCCGGCTCCAGGGCGAGCTGGCTGCTGTGCATTTTGCCTTGGTGCTTGCTGCTGCTGCGGCGGAGGGAAACGAGGCGCGTTAGGCTGTGGCGGCCTAGCAACCCATCCACCTCTCTGAGGTGCCCTGGACTGTCCCTGCGGTGCAGCCGGGGGAACCAGGCGGAACCTCTGTGGCTGCGCGCTCGACGGTCCAGCGGGAGTCTTCCTCTTCTTCTCCGCCTTGTGCACCACATTGGCGTCTTCCTGGGTGATGGCAGGTTCACGAGATCGCCGTACGTGGCAGCACGGGTGGTGGCCAACTGTGCCTTCAACTTGGGTTAAGGCCACGTCGAACCTCTCTAGCTTCTTCTCGTCGGAGTCGGCGTGATGACCCGCATAAGGGCACAGACCATTGAAGGCCTGGGCGTACTGAAGCACTGTATCGGGTACCCTGGGTCAGCGCCAAAACTCATTCAACTTCCGCTCTACTAGACGGCCCGGAATGTGATGAGCCTTGAATGCAGCCTTGAACTCATCCCACTCAACTACATGACCCTCCTGCTGCAGGGCCAGGGTAGTTCTCCCACCAAAGGAGAGCTGGGCCGCGGAGCTGCTGCGCCGCGAATACGACTTGCGGTTGGAGGTGCAAGGCGTCGCCAGAATGGTGAACTTGGACTCGATGGCCCGAATCCAGGTGTCGGCCTCTAAAGGCTCATCGGCACGAGAGAAGATCGGCGGGTGCGTCGCAGAAAATCTTCGTATCGGGCCACCTGAGGCTGAGGGGCCCGTTGACCTCCCTGCTGAAGCATCTGCTGCTGCATCATCTGCTGCTGATGCTGCAGGTTCCGGAGAATCTCCGTTTGCGTGGCATAAAGCTGCTGCCACGTAGGAGGTTGCTGCGGTGGAGGAGGTGGCGGTGGCTGTTGCTGCCCCTCTGGCCCCTGCTGGTTAGCGTTGGAGCCACTAGCGTCGTGACCGCTGCGGGTGATTGCCATCTGCAGTAGGTACTTGTATAGCCACATTCCATAAGCTTGCATAATGAATGACAAGATAGAACGTGACAATATATTAAAGTGTACTGCGCAGAATGGCAAGTCAGCACACAGTTCGGAAGAAAAATCATAACTCCCGACAGGAAACAAGTCAAATGCTCCAATTCAGTCAGTAGCTCGAAAATTTCATGCTCTACAACTTTCATGTTGGGCTCAGAATCAAATTCGGACTGGAACTAAGCCGAAAAATTCAATCTTTAGCTCTCTGCATTTGCTGTTTTTCAGCAGGCCGAGCTATAGTGTTTTGGTTGCCATTTTTATTTCGCTTAACCAATGGGGTTGCAATTTGGTGATCGTTTTGTTTGACAAATTTCAAACAACTTTGTAGTTCACATCACAGCCAGAAATGAAAGGAAAACCCATCAATAATTAAAACAAGGTCAGCTGCAGAACGTTTTCAACACAGCTGTAACAACATCATCAAGTTTCGCAACACAATCACACCATTCATTTTACATGCCACAAAAGATAACAAGGGGAGCTCAACTCCATCTAGCCTATTACAACATGAAGCCAAATCTAGGCCTAGCGGAGGAGTCCTTGCTACTACACTCTAAAAGTCATCAAGGTTGTTAGCGGTAGCCTCGCTGCCCATAGGAGAAGGTGGAGCTGGAAGGGGCGGCATGTCGTCCTCGGTGTCCATGTCGGAGTCGGGGGCCTCTCCTTCACCATCCACATCCCCTCCTTGCTGCTCAAAGAGGTGCTGAGCGTCGTGGGCGGCAAGCATGGCATTGGCCTGCTCCAAGGTACCGTGTACCTCCTCAAGCTCATCTCTAGTTTGTGCTAACTCATTCTGGGTGTTGTTGTGTGCAATCTGGAGGTCATTCAATTGCCTCTCCAAGTCAGCAATCATGGCATCTCTAGTGGTCACCTCAATGGACAAAGAGGTCCTCTCAACCCCTATGTCACGGGCGCGAGCGACATGTCCATAGCAATGTTGAGCATCTCGCTCTGCGACCGTCCAAGTAGTGCCTGCAAACGGTGATACGCCCGTATCCACCTCATCATCAAAGCGGCTGCTGCGACGGGGTTCTCCGCCATCCTCAAAGGAGAGCTAAGGTAGCGCCTCATCCAGTGGGGATCATCCGGCTGAGTTGGTGGGAACAGCCCAAGCAACTGGTGCTCTACCAAGCTCTGGTTCTGAGCACAAAAAGAACTGATGCCATTCAAGGCAGCTAGCTCACAAGTCGTCTCCATGTGGTGTCCATGAACTTCCACCGTCCAGGTGGGGGAACTAGGACACGGCGGGTGACGGTGTACCACCAAACGCACACGGGAACGAGTCACACCACGGTCTCGGATGAGGATTCTCTCATACTGTGGCGGTGTAGGGTAGCCAAGTGCCTGTAGAACCGACCACAAGATGCTAGGGAAGCCTTCCCATCCCAAGCAATCAGAGAAAGACACGTCGTTAGGGTAGCTAGCCAGGTCAGCGAGGGCGTCCATCTGAACCAAAAGGAAAAAGGGGCAAGGGTGAGCACCGGGTAGCGCCAAAGAATAAGAACAGATTCTGTGCAGGGTGGTAAAAATTTCAAAACTCGAAATCTACAAGCTCAAAAATTCCCAAATTTGGCCAGGACATTGTTTAAGTAATTCCTAACAAGTTTCATTTTGGAGGTTTGAGCAGAAACTGTCGTTAAGATGGTGTAAAAATTCAATTTTTATCTCACTGTCCCCAGAAATTTCCAGCAGACAGGGGGTTACCATTTTAGCATAACTCCAATTTTACTGAACCATTTTCGTTGAAATTTCTCCAGCATTTACTCCATAATATTATGACAACTTTCGTGTTGAACACTTTTTCGTTCGACAACGTTTTCAGTTTCGAATTAAGGGTGCAACAGATTGTTCTCAGCAGGATTTTTTGGGTTGTGATTTCAATTCCTTTGATGGCGGTTCGATTCGGTCACTTATTAAAATCCATGTCAATTCAGTGAGATGCAATGCATGAGCGGCCTATTCGTTCTCGCCAACACACATGCCAATAACTTTTGGCTTACGAAGTTAGTGCCGGTGGCTAGGCAATATCCGTCTCTCCCTATATTAACTAGCCGAACTTTTCTAACCGTTCATCTTACGGAATCGTGGTTAGTGTACCTGCAGAAAATTCCATTCCAGAGCATGTATAATCAACCTTTCGTGCCAGCACTCACGAAAGCGTCTCCATTCATTACCACCCACTATAGAGGTGGCACCCGAACGTTTAACATTGAACGGGCAATGTTCATATGTCACCAAAGCAACATATTGACAGTTTCATACGCTATTGAAATAGCGTATTGACTTTGTGCCGCCATCATATTTGCATATGATGCCGTGGTACGCTACAGCAATCGCCGTACCTTGCGCCCACCATCCTATTCTAGTTTCATACGCCATCACAGCGTATTGACTATGTGCCGCCACTATATTTTCATATAGTGCCGTGGTACGTTACAGCAATCGCCGTACCTTGCGCCCACCATTGCGTAAAGTAAATGACAGAATGAAATGTGCTGGAAGTCAGTATAATATACTATTTGCCACCTATCATATCGTGATCCCTTATCCCACATAGGCTTCACGTTCTAGGTAACATCCTTAGCGGTCCTAAGATAACCTTCCTTCGCAAAACGCGTCGGAAGCACGAGTTGGCAAATTTTATTCAAAAATTGTTTATTAAAGGCCTGTTGCTCTCTCCGGTGCGCTGTTTCGGCTCTGATGCCAGCTGTGGCGGTTCCACTCCGAAATTATTCCAAGTAAAGTACCTTTGGACCACTAATCACGTAGTCAAGCACTTAATCCGGAATAAGCTGGAGCGCCGTCGGATTAAACCCGATTAAACCACGTACTTTTCCCGATCGAAACAACAGCACGCCCACACGAAGGCGGGTTTCAGAGATTACAACATTCCACAAATTAAATCACGCACATAGGTAACCTAGTTATTACAAACCGAGTTGAATAAAATCAGAGTACAAGTCTTGCAGCGGAATTTGAAAGTTCATAACAACTGAAATTAGAAGTTCATTGCAGCGGAAGTAAATAATCTAACGGCGGTACAAATAACTCCGTGCTGAAGCCTGCCACGAAGCTACTCCTCCCGATCCTCGCCAGAGGACGGGACCCATTCGATGTGCCAGCCAGGTGGAACCTGGACGGGCCAAGTCATAGCATCCACATCCAAAATGATACCTGTAAAATAATGTCACAAGCAAGGCTGAGTATACTAATACTCAGCAAGGCTTACCCGTCGGGTGAAATCTACATCACCGACATCTAGACAATGAGAGGCTTTTGGCTGGTGGGTTTGTTTGCCAAAAAGCAACTAAAGTAGATCCTTGCTTTCAAGTTTTAGCTTCATATTCTAGTAAATTTAACCATTCTAAATTAGCATCCTCTCTAAGCATACAAGTGGTGCAATACAAGTTATTCATAGAACGAGTTCATGATCTCATAATTCCACTTATTACTCGATGTAGCAAGGCGGTCAAGCAGTCTCATTAACCGCGAGAAGCGGACAGTTCGAACCGAATTTGTGCTACCTGGCCAGGGAAAACCCAACACACACGGATACTCTGCCTGCTATAAAAGGTACAAGCATTTCCCAACCTTTCCCATCGATCCACAATTCGGAACCGGGTCCATTTCCTTAGGATAAAGGTTTACTGCTTCACTCACAGCATCACGCATATATCCACAAGTGTACGGCAGGGGAAACAAGTTTCCAAGGAGAGATGGCTATCGGCCCTAGCTGCTTCAATCTGGTACCGGGCTTACCGGCTCCCATATACCGGTATGCATGTGGTACGTTCAAAAACTTGACACACTCTACCACACATTTCGACCTTAACCAATTATCATACACGGACGGGAGATCTACATCTATCATCCCGCCCGTCAATCCTTATGATTCCAACATAAGTAAAGACAAGCAATCCCTATGTCTCGCGAGTGACAGGAAATCACTCGACTTGTAACGGACCTATAGCAATGCACTATCGATCCCTTTCAAACTAGTATTGCAAGTCATGGGTACTAGGAAATGTGCAGCTAAGGTATTCAATCAACTCCTTGAACGTAAATGCACAAACATAGAGAATTCAAAGTGCATATTTTGGTAAAGGTTAGGTCATGCTCCGGGGCTTGCCTTCTTGCTCGGACTGAGAGTTAGCCTCCGGGTTGTTCACGTCTGCACCGGCACCGGGCTCCGGGGCTTCTTCCTCGTCTGCGGGGATGAGGGTGTAGTCGCCGTCTGGGATAGTGCCTTGTACATGATATGCATAACTTAGGGTGGCTGTTCTGGAATTTCAGATTCCATTTATTTTATTCTATCTAACTACAAAAAGGTTTATTCTTTTATATAAATCGATTTCCATCTAGATTACTTCGCATTTTTGTTTCTCCATTTCTGTTCATCATTTTTATCTATAAACTTTATGGCAGCTACTGGAGTATAAGAGCTAAGCTCACTCCAAAATTTAGCTAATTTCGAGCTACACATAATTTATTAAAAATCTAACAAGTTGCTGCCAGCAGAAATGAATTTAATTCATATAAAATTGAAAATTCAACCATTTCAGGAGATCTCCCTACCAAAGTTAAGCATAAGTATGAGGAGGGCTCTGGCCAAGTGGTGGCTCAAAATAACCCTTGGGTGATCCTCAATGATTTTCTAACCAAAAACACATATTTAATTATTTGCCATCCTAAACAGAGCAAAAATTAAGTTTTTCATTTTTAACATGTGTTCTAACAAGTTTTAAGCTCTCAGGAGCAGAATGGTGATTTTTCACTGCACATATTATTTTTAATGATTTCTGCACTGCAAAAAGACAGAAAACCTATTTTAATTCATAAAAGGAGCTAAACATCATATTTTTGGGTCTTCTTTGGACACAAGCTGTCCAAAGCCACTATACACAACATATCCAAAGCTCAACCCTAGCGCAGCTCTGGATTTGAAATGGTGCATAACTTTAGATTTTCCTTGTTTGAATTTTAATTCAAAAACAGTTCGTCAAAAGTACAAACATGTCTAATAGAGATTGTAATTTAGACTCTCACGAATCCAGGGAGTATTTTTGTGCATTTTTCCGATTTTTGTACGATTTTTAATCGATTTTACAAGTTTCGGGAAAAATCAAACCTAGACTTAAGAATCTGTTTACGCAGAGAACCCTAGATCTTTCAAAACTTCGCGAACGAGTCCCTGGACTTTTGCGCAGAGACCCCTAAACAAAGGTAGACGATGAACTTGGGTCCCTGGGACCTCGCCGGAGTTGCGCCGGCCAAATGGCGGCGAACTAGGCTCGGGGAAGTGGGGGAAAAGATTCCTGGGCTCACCACGAGTCGTTTGGGGACGGTTGGGAGGCCGGGGATGGTCGGAGTTTCGCCGGCGACGAGGTGGTGGCGGCGCGGCCGCCGCGGCTTCTACGCCGGCGAGCTCGGGGTCGTTCGCGGAGGGGGGAGAGGTCCTTGAGCACCAGCAGAGCTTGGGGAAGCTAATGGCGTGCTCGAGGAAGCTCGGGGACGGCTCGGAGTAGGGTCTCGACGTGCGGGTGCTTCGACGGCCGGAATTCGCGATTTGGGGAAATCGCAAATTCTCGCCGGAGAAGGGACAATAGCTTGGGGAAAGTTGGGGGTTTTGGAGCTGGTGGAGTGGACTAGCTCCGTGCGGGATGGATTGGGGAATGGTGGAGCGTGGACGAGGAATTTCGCGAAGAGCTTGGGTTCGGCTTGCGCGTCGCGAGGAGGAAGAAGACCGAGCGAGCGCGGGGAAGTGGAAATGACCAAGTGAGCGAGTGAGAGGAGGGGTGGGAGTGCGCGGTGGAGTGCTTGGGCACGCAAGGGAGGCACTGTGCGGCCTCGGGAGCGTGCGAGCGCGTGGGTGGCTGTCGCGGTCGCCATTGATGGCGCGGCGAGCTCGAACAGAGCGCGCGCGACACGATTGGGCGAGGAAGATTGTGGCGTGATCGCTGGGGATCCTCCACAGTGCTCCTTGGCGCGTAGCGAGCGAGCGTCGCGACTGCGGGGCGGCGCTGCGCGGCTGCGACCAGTGCCGAGCGAGCTTGCCATGATGGCGCTCCGCGGCGCGAGGCAGCAGTGCGCCGTCGCCCGCGAAGTGACGGTACGGAAGGCTTGGACAAACGCGTGAGGACAAAAGCTAGCTGCCGCCACAGCTCGGCCGACCCGACGCGGTCTCCGCCACACGCCGGCCACGTGGCGGCCGGACTCCGGCCGGAGCAGAGCGCGCCAGGGGCGAGCTGGCAGCCCCGTGGAGCTCTTTGCCCCTTTTGAACTTTCTCCAAAAATTTGAGCTGAACTTCGAAACGTGTAAAATTAAAAGTTGGAGTTTGAGGTGCGGGACACAACTTCCGAGCTTGGACCGGGCACTTCGACCAGGCGCTACGGCGCTTCGAGCTTGAACCGCAAGCTCGAGCTTGCCGAGCCTCGAATGGTCGGAAACGCCACTCGAGGGTGAGTGCCCCCCTCGAGCTTGGCTGCGAAGCCTCGAGCGTGACGGAACGTCGCTCGAGGGTGAGTCCTCGAGCTTGGCTGCGGAGCCTCGAGGGTGACGGAACGTCGCTCGAGGGTGAGCCCTCGAGCTTGGCTGCGGAGCCTCGAGCGCGACGGACGGCGGGGCCTCGAGGGTCCTGTCGTGCAGCCTCGAATCGTGACGGAAACTACCGGCTAGGCTCGATCGTCACGGTCATAGCTCGATCGTCACGGACATACTGACTAGGCTCGATCGTCACGGACATACTGACTAGGCTCGATCGTCACGGACATAGCTCGATCGGGACGGATTTTTACGGCTAACCTCGATCGTGACGGACATTCCCGCTCGAGGGTCACCGATCGGCGCGAACGCCGTGGCGAGGTTGTCGCGAAGGGCTGTCCGAGATGTTTAAGTTTTAGTTGGGTGCCAAACAACCCTTGTTTTTGAATTATAATTGAATTTTTGACGAATTTTTGAATTTCAACCCAATTCCCTGTTGTATTGATTTTAATTGCACTTTTTAATTCTTTTGACATCAGAGATGTCACAATTGCTTCCTGGTATTTATGGATCAGGTGCAATCCAGCGTAAGGCAAAGGAGGAGCATGGTGATGATACTGTGCAGGCTGCACTGATCTTGGCGGGGGAAGAAGACATGGTTGGGGAAGAAGACGTGGTTCGGGAAAAAGAAAATGTGGCCGGGGAGGAAGAAGAAGTGGCAGTACAAACAAAAGAAGAAGAAAATGTAATCAGGGAAATGTATAAAATCATATTCCCTTGCATGTATGGTGAAAAAGATGCTTAATTCAGTTCATGTATGACAAGTTTGATGCATGACAAATTACTTTGAATCGAAATGGCAATATTATAATAGTACATTTTTCAGTCAATTTAGAGAATCTAAAGCATGCTGAAGAATTTCTTGATCAACCATCAAAGTTATTGGAAGCAAGCCTAGCCTCTCCAATGTTGCTTTCCTCATGTGCGGAATCTTATAGTGCTGACCACCTTTGTCACGCAATATCTCAATCAAACAGGATTGCAAAGTTAAAAAAACACGATTGGCTCTATCAGGCGGATAGTCATCATATGCCTTATGGACCTTGGTTACAATGTCATCAATATTGTCAGGGAACTCTTTCTGAAATGCTGCTTGCAAAGCTGCAAAGAAACCAAGATCCAAAACATTGCAGTCTGGTGAGTTTGGTGGCTGGCACATCAAGCGAATGTCAAAACCATCTGATTGTGCAGCTTGGCAAAACTGTGGGTCGTCAATGGGAATATGAGTTTTTGCATTGTCCTGTTGGATGAATATGGTCTTGCCCATATCCTCAAGTGGCCACTTCGCCTTGATAGCCAGCAAGACTTTGCTTAACATAAAAATACGTATAACATCCCTGGTTACCGAAGTCATTGCTTTGGTGATCAATGTACCCTTAAGCCTGTTAGGACTGTCCCTCTTTGCTTCCTCTTGGAAAGTGAAAGCCCATATGCCGATTTTTCCATCAAAGGTCATATTGCCATCATCATCATATCTTGGTCGAGCTGTAGCACATAGAAACATCACTTTCTCAATGAAATTCTTGCTTTTTGCAGTTCGCTCTGGTTCGTGCTCACCAGCAGCCAAGTAAAACTTCTGGTTCTTATTTGTCCTATAAAACCACTTCTCATCGATATGCACGATGTTATACATATCAATGAAAGTAGGCTGATGAGGTTTGTTGCGGTCAAGCATGGAGATGGCAAACTCTACACGAGCTTTCTTGTTTGCAGGTGTCAAATAGGATCTGATGGCATTTGAGTGGCGTTTTATTTGCTTTTCCTTCATCCGTGCATGCACCGTGCTCTTGGAGACACCTAATGCACGTGCTAAATCTTGCATAGTTGTCCTCTGACGAAGAGGAACTCCTTGTATGACTTCAGGACTGATCTCAACTCTCTTACGGCCACAATTTTTCGGTCTCTTGCTGACCACATTATTGATACCTCTGCCTGCCCATCCTGCCATATGCGTTGTACTGTACGCTGATGCACCCCCATTTCTTGAGCTATCTTCAAAGAAACTCCATTATGCAGTATGCCTTTACCTTGATAATGCGTAGTGTTTTGCAGAAGTAAGGAGTAAATATGAATACGCTCTGCATCAGTAGTTTGCCTTTTCTTTGTCCTAACAGCTACAGATAAATAATTTTGGTTTCAGTAAGATTGGTAGCAGCATTAGCATGCGGAGAAATTTTAATATAGCTAAATTTTATTATGACAAGGAGTTGAAAAGGATAGAGTAGTTACCGTGGGTTCCTACTTCCACGGGCACCTCCACTTCGCTCTGGTTTGCGTTAACTTGTGCAACTTCTAAAAAGGAAAAGAACACTCAAGTAGGAATAGATATGCGTGAGTGTGTACTACAATAGGGTTACAACAGGAAGCTTACCTTCAGGTCCTTCTTCTGTCGGCAGGTTCAGATCAAAAGCATGAGGTACTTCATCTATTTAAACAAAGAAACATGGATCATAAACAGATGGAACAAAAGATGGGCAAGAGAACTAAAAAAAGGAGCTAAAAAACTGACCTTCTTCAACCTCTTCCTGAAACAATGGTTCATCCAAATCAAAGACATCTTCTGCTATAGCATCCCAGTCCATGGGAGCATTGGGATCAACTGGATCATCTTCGATAGGCTCATTGAGGTCAAAAACCAAACTGTTGTTTGGCTCTACCATTGTGTAGGAGAAAGCATGGAGGAGAAATGCCGTGGAGTGGAGCCTATGGGTTCGTATTTATAGGGAGCAGACATATGGAGCGACACCATGGTTTGAAATTTGAAGCTTGTTTTTTTGGCTGCTCAAATTTTGGGGCCAAAAAATTGGTTTGCATCCTGCAGTTTGGCGCAAGGAGAAAAGAGCGCGGGCTTTTGCATGGTGCAGTTTGGCGCGAGGAGAAAATAGCCTGGGCGCGCGCAGCATGCATGCGGGAAGGAGGAATCTGCATGCGGAGCCTAACAGACGCGCTGCATGGCTACATGCAATGGAGAAAACGATGCAAGCCATTAAGCCACGGAGAGTGGTAACCGAGAGGATTAGGCAGTCTTTAAGTAGTTCCTTGGTCTGTGCACCAGATGACTATACGACACATAAAAAAACAGAGGGAGTATATAGGAGGAAGGGTGGGGGAGATTAGAAGCGAGGAAAAAAAAGGAAAAGTAACAAATCAATTTATTTTATTAAATAGATTTGTTACTTTCATGAACGTCTCTTCTCCGACGATGAGCACTTTAATGGCATTCTCTTCTTCTCCAACTCGACAAACATATGCTCTTCTTCTTGACCACTAGTGAACCTCAGTTCGGGTTAGGGTTCAGGGTTGGGTGTGTTTGGTTGCGAGACAACTTGGGACGGAACCATTCCTTCTCATCTTTTTGGGGGATGGACCACCCTGTCTAGTGTTTGATTGTAGTGAGGTATATAGGTTTATCTTAGTTTCTTGTTTGGTTGGGAGTCGAAAGAAATAGGACGGAGGACTCTTTTACACCGTTCACAACAGTATGTACCGAGGCCATATAAGGCCCACATGTCATCGTCGTCATTATAATTTTTTTATTTTCTTTTTCCATTTCATCTCTGATCTTCTTCGTCCTGCCCTCCACATCCCGCAAGATTTATGGCCATCAATGGCGCCGGAGCTCCCAGTGGCACCCGGACCCCTGCAGTGGAGCTCGCTCTTTGGACCATGAGAGACGACGTAGAAAGCAGCGGCAGAGCTCACGCCCCCCGGTGTCAGACCTTGCGGCGGCGCTCGACCCCCAGGGCCTAATAGCGAAGTTCGCACTCTGGCCCGCGTGGGGTGACACACAGCAGGGTGCGGTGGTACGGACCACAAAGTGTGGCAACGTCATGACTGGCCCGCGCTCATGCTAGTTTCACATGGGAGATGGAGCAGACGACGTTTGAAGTGGGATGATCCCGCCTGCTCGTTTTGGACGGCTAGAGTCATCCCGCATCCAGAGAGAATATTCCTATCTAGGATGATCCCATCCACATGCCTCCCAACTGTAACACCCCTGGTTTTTAAATAAGTAATTAAGTCTAACAAAGCTTAATTTAGAAAAAGAATTCAAGTAAATACTAAAAGAATCCGATAAGAGATAAAAACACTCCAAAAAGAGGCAAAATAAAAACTTCAAATTTTATATAAGAACTTGAATTTCGGCTAATACAAACTTTGAAGAAGAGACCAAAACAAGAACCTTTTATTTTCAAACCCACACCTCAAAACCTTCGGAAGCCTTTCAAATCTCAAATCCTAATTCAGAGATTTGATTTTTCAAACTTCAAATTTCAGACAGAAGGGAATCTTAGTCAAATCTCAAGATTTTACCACAGAACATCAAAATCTCCAAAAAGCAAAGTTTTACATCTTCACATTCCTGAACTTTGCCTCTTTGGGCACTTTGGCCAATTTTGCCATCTAGCCCCTCGAAATTCAAAAATTCAGTTCAAAACAGGGAATTACCCCCTTTTGATTCACGGCCAAATTTCCAACTTTTTCTCAAAATTTCCAGTGCTGGGACGTGTCTCATGAAATTCTAAACAACTTTCATGTTGGAAGATTTTCGAGCCATGTTCAAAATTTTGGAGTTTGAGCCATGCCAACCGAGTTGACTTTTGCCCGCTCCCGGCGCGCTCACGACTCGCCCACGCCGCGCCCGCGCGTGCCGCGCTCGCCGCCGGCAGCCGCCTGCCGCCTGCCGTCCTCGTCTGCGCCGGCCAACGGCACGGCTGCGTGTCTCTGCTCACGGAGCACGCGTCTGGCCAGCTCATGTGGTCAGAGGCGCCCTGTAGCGCTGACCCGAGGCGAGCTCTTGAGCTGTCGCCGCGCCGCCGCCATGGACCGCCGGGCAAATCCGCCGCCGTCGTTATCCACTGGTCCGCCGTGCAAATGTCTCGCCCACGCGTGCCCTTTTTCCTCCCTGCCCTGTCCCCTCTCGTCGCCCACGCGCGCCTGCCGTCCTCGCCTGCGCCGCGCTGACGCCGCGCACGGCGCCAACGGGCCGCGACAGAGCCGCTGCCGCTGCACGCCTGCCCAGCTGCCCGCGGCCATCCCTCCGAGCTTGCCCGAGCTGCCCTGACCTCCCTCTTCCTTCCCCGTTAAAGCTCAGAGCCCTTCCCTTCCTCTCGTGTGCGGAAAACCTCGCCGGAGTTACAATTGCACCGCCGCGCCCGCCGCACGTGAGCAGCCTTCTCCACCCTTGCCCCGGCCAAACTAACGCCACCAGGAGCTCAGCCATGCCCCACTAATGCTCACCGAGCCATTCCCCTCCTTCCTCCGCCACCGCAGCCACCGGCGTAGCTCGCCGGAGTTCACAGAGCCTTCCGCCGCCGCCCGCGCACGTGCACAGCTCGCTACGCTCCACCTCCGGCCGAACCGAGGGCACCATTAGTTTCCTCGTGCCACGCTGGTGCTCACCGACCGCTTCCCCGAGCCTCTCCGACCCCGACGTCGCCGGTAGCCGCTCGCCGGAGCAAGCCGAGCCGCCACCGCCGTCGTTGACCTTGTTCCCGGCCATCCCCGACCTCGAGACCTAGCTCAAACGAATCACGATGAGCCCCTCTCCATTTCCCCCCACTTCCCCGGCCCGGTCTCGCCGCCGTTTGGCCGGCGTAACCACGCCGGCGAACTCGAGGACATGGTTGTGTCTTCAACCTCTTTCCAGGGGGCTGCGTGCAAAATGCAGGGGCCTGTTCGTAAGGGATTCAAAAGTTCTAGGGTCCCTCGCGTAAAATAGATTCTATATTTTAGGTTTAATTCGCTGAGATCTTCAAAAATTCGTAGAAAATCGTAGAAAAATCAGAAAAATTCCAAACCAATTTTGTAGTGACCAGTGAATCTAGAAGAACAACTTCTTCCTTTGCACCTCACTCAGTTGAGCTGTAAATTTTGAAATATAAATTCATTTCAGTTTGAGCACATTTCATCATAGTTCAAAATCTACACATGCACTGGAGCTGAGCTTGGGATATGTTGTTAGGGTGATTATCATTAGCCTAATGCGCAAAGGGTGCACAAAAATTCCCAGTGGATTTAGGGTTATGGTTTTCCAAACATATACTCTGCTGTTTTGGCAAATAAATCACAGAAAATAAATTACTCAGTGAAAAATCACCTCCTTCACACAGAAAATTAATCAAGACATTAGAAACCTTAGAAAAATGAAAATGGTAATTTATGGACACTGGAAAATGGCTAAATGATTTTTGGTAGTTTAAACATGGTGAAATTCCACAAAAATAACCATAAATCAAAATCACATGCAAACTTGCAGAGAGGTCACCCTTGGTACCCTAAGTCACTGTGCCAAGTGGTTTGGACAAAAACCTTGTAGTTATTTTTGTAGGATTTTAGTTTGATTTTAGACAAAAAGATAAGAATAATTTTAATAAATTATAGAAAAATTATCTTGAGCCAAATTTTGGGCTAAACTCCTGCCTTGGCATGAGCAAGCCTCTGGCCAAATGGTACATGAAAATAAATTTTCTAAGTTCACCTTTTGAATAATAGAAAAGGGACTTGAAGGGAAGAAAAGAGAAGAAAAAGAAAGGAAAAGAGAAGAAAAAGAAAAGAAAAGAGAAAAACCTAAAACTCTAAAATCAAACTAAAGGTTCAAAATAAAAAGGGTATATTCACTTATAATTAATGTTTATCCTTTCCAACTCACTAAACAAGATTTAAATAAATCCTAACTATTTTAATCTCGATACTTAAGCATTGCATGCATTTCGTGTAGATTCGGGTCTCGCCGACGGAGTCTACGAGCTAGTCCCCGCTGCCGAGGAGATCGCCCAGGAGTCCGAGGTGAACGTGGTGCACGTGGATCCGAGCCCCGAGCAGGAGTACCGCTTCGAGCCGGAAGGCAAGCCCCGGAGCATAACCTAACTTTACTTACGCGATTTATTTGATTATATGTTTGTGCATTTAAGTTTCAAGGAGTTGAATGAAACCCTAGATTGCATGATCATAGGTTCCTTTGATTGAACACTAGTAGGTTAGGTTCGATAGTCGCTATGCTTAAGACCGATAGAAGTCGAGTGTTTTCCGACACTCGCGAGATATAGGAGTTGTATGTCTACTCATATCAGAAACACTAGAGATGATGGACGGATGATTGTAGTTACCCGTCTATCGATGGTTAATTGGAAACATGTGGTACTTTTGTGTCAAGCGTTTGAACGTACCACATATATGCACGGTTTATGGGACCGGTAAGTCCCGGTATCAGATTGAAGCAGCTAGGGCCGATAGCCATCTCTCCTTGGAAACCATTGTTTTCCCCTGCCGTACACTTGTGGATATATGCGTGAGACTGTGAGTGAAGCAGTAAACCTTTATCCTGAGGAAATGGACCCGGTTCCGAATTGTGGATTGATGAGAAAGGATTGGGGTGTGTTGGCATTTCCAACCATTCCGTATGTGTGGGTTTTCCCTGGCCAGGTAGTAAATTCGGTTCGAACTGTCCGCTTCTCACGGTTAATGAGACTGCTTGACCGATGTATGACATATTATGAAGTGGAACTTGGAAGGATGAAATCTTTGTATGGAATAATTGTATTGCAAAACTTGATTGTTTAGCTAGGCTCACCTAGAACGGATAGGCTAAAGAAATTAAAATCAAAGTGAAGAAATTAGAAATCAGCTTAGTCGCTTTTGGCAAAAGAACCCCACTAGCCAAACAGCCTCTCATCTTAGGAGTCGGTGATGTAGTGATCACCAGTCGGTTAAGTCTTGTTGAGTATAACTAGTATACTCAGCCTTGCTTGTGGCTTGAATTTTCAGGACCTTCCCCTCAGGAGGTAGCTGCCTCTATGGCTTGGGCCTCCCAGCTTCTCCTGGTTACAGCATCGAGTGGGAGCCGACCTCTCCCGAGGATCGTGAGGAGTAGCGTCACGGCTGACTTCATCGTGACGATACTATGGATCGTCGCTAGTATCTCGTTATTTCCGTTGCATGAACTCGAACTATTTTATTTACCTTATCATTTCAAATTTGGTTGTAATAACTCTAAGACTTGTTGTAATTTGAATTGTGGAATGACGTGATCTTTGGAAACTCGCTTTCGAGTGAGCGTATGGACGGACGATCTTCAGTAGCAGTTAGTCGAGCTTGACTCGACGGTCGAATCCGCACTTGGGAACATTTTCGTGTATTAGCACCAATGGAAGGTGGAATATACTTAAGTGGGCCCATTTCTCGGGTGAGATCGCTACACCAACCAAACACTTCCAGAAGTAAACTCGATCCATCGAGTCATGTCTCATTCCACCAACCAAAAATTTGCTAACTTCCTGGATGTAACGACCTAAATTTTGGATCGGATCGAGTATTACATTGTATTTTCTGCTTGATCATCCACAATTAGTACTTGAGTATTACATTTTTTGCTTCATCATTGTTTAATTATTACTTGGTGTAGCTAGGTGTGCATCAGCTCCTACAGAAGTACTGAATGATACATGCAATTGAAAACCCTCACGAGTGAGAATTATCCTCATCGTCCACGATGCCGAGCATTTGCTCGACCATGGCTTTGGCGAGGTTGGCCCGACCGGCGACCTCGTTGACCTCCTTCCACACAGCCTTCTTCATCTCGTCGTTGTGGAAGATGTGGTCCCAGCAGTCATGCGCCGCGTTCATCAGCCTGTCCGCGCACTCTAAGTAGGTGTAGGGCAGCAGGATCTGGCCGTCGTCGTGACCCCGGACGTCCGGACTGTACCCCTGGACCATCGAGCGGCACACCGAGACGGTTTGGGCCAGGGCCTCGTAGTCCAGCTTGCAATAGCGGAGTGTGAGCGCCGTGTCGTTGCTCAGCTTCGCCAAGCCGCCGGGGCTGAGGGCGTCGCCGACCTTGGCGCCCGCCTCCGCGCCGGCGATCTGGACGAGGTCCATGGCGACGAGCGCCAGGTCCTGTGGGTGCTTGGCCGCCGCGCTGCGCTTGTCCGATCGGAGCGCCGACTCACAGAACCCAGTGGTGAGCCCAGGTCCGCCGTAGTGGTGAACCGTCACGTTCGCGCACGTGCTCACCACCGGATCGTCGGACGAAGCCTTTAGAAGACAGCCACTCGTGGCGTCGGTGACGAGGAAGGCCGCCGTGCAGAGGAGCACCGCGGCGAGCGCCGAGGAGACCGTCATCGTTTGTGAAGCCATCATGCAGATAATGCAGGTAGACAGAGGTAGTGCAGTAGTGTTATTGGAGTGATTTATTTATAGAACTTTGAAAGAGGGTCATGGATCGCGAATTCCAAGCACAGGATTCACGCACATTTAGTGTCAACCGGAGTTGGATACACCTATTAACATCTTGGATATCCTCGTCAACGCAGGCCTGAGCGTTCAGCTTCGTTTGCATGCTTGGCCTTTAGATAGATAGCCTTAATTACATGGCTGCATGCAAGGCTTAACATTTTAACAATACATATAAGGATATCCATTTTGAGTACTTTGGATATCCTCCCATTTTTTACATCTGGATGAGGACTTAGGCTCAGCGGATACGCCACGGAACACTTTGGATATCCTCCCCCCCTTAAAAAAAAGAGCATTACATGCATCCAAGTGCACAGTTATACGTCATCCACAGAGGATGGGAAGAGACTCACCCTGGTCACGTGTGGATCCAGACCCATACATCAGTGGCTCGACGCCGAAGTAACCACTTCTGGAGGATGGCCTAGGAGACCTCCGTGACTCCTTGTTCTAAGGGAAAGGGTATCCAACTATCTATGTTATACAATACTGATCATGAATATTCGTAGCTGGAGTATTTCCGGCTGTATGTAGCTTTTGATCAGAAAAGAGTAAAATGTACATACGGTCCTAAACTTATTTCCAGATGTTATTTGGATCCCTAAAGTCTCAGAATAGAGTTCCAGGTCCTTGAACATGTCCTGGTGTGTCATTGAGGTCTCTAGACTCTCAAAATTTATTTCTAAGTCCTTAAAATTATCCAAAGATGTTATCTAAGCCCCTAAAGTATCAAAATACATTTTAAACACTTGTCTCATCACGTGCATCAAAACCAGTCTAAACGGAAGGAGGAATGAGATCTTTGTCTTTTTTGCAACAGATATATCCCTTTCAACCATAATGTCGTCTTCATGCTCTCTTCTCCTTCGGTTTTGACCAAAGTTACTGCCCTCGTCCAATCAAGGGACAGACAAAATGTAACAAGCCGCAGTTGTTAGTTTATGCCTACGCTTTGCGGTGCACAATTGCATCTGAGCCCAGTCATCGTCCACCTCCAATTCTCCGATTCCTATCTTATATGCTCCAACGCCTGAGACCATCAGTGCTTCCATTAATAGCGTAAGACTTGCACAACCCAAAAGACAATAGAACTGCCACAGCTGGCCGTGGATGACTTTTTCAGCTTGCTTAGTATAATTCCCTTTGTCTTGTCGACTTCTTGTTCGGGAAAGAGGGGCTTTGTTTCTGATGAGACAATGGGACACCAGTGAAAAACTATGTCTGGCAAAATTTGTTTGTTCTTCATAGTAATAATCTATACCAATCTTTACCAACATTGTGTATTATCTCATTACCTGTAATGAACAGATGATGTGATAAGGCATGACCTCTATTAATTTTTCCTTTCCCGCCAAAAACTACAGACTAAGTGACTAACCAGAACCATTACGATGTGGATTGTGTAGGAACACCCACGCACAGAACAGATGATTCGCGGTCCTAAGTTCTTGATCATATTGGGTAAAGAAAATCTATGTGTTTTATAGCCTTGTTAGATGTAGTTTACATCAATTAATGGAACTGACGAGAATTTCAGATGAAGTAATAAAATTTCAACCGGTCTTAACTCACAACTCGCAAGCAATTTCAACTAAAGAACAAATCAAGAGCACCCACTTTAACATTTTTAGTAGCGGGATACCTGGTTGTATTTTTGGTGAAATTAATGCCTTCTACTCATGGACAAATACATAGGAGATAAGCACATCAACTTCCACTTACATTACAGGAAATGTATTGTTCCTACGCAGACAAAACACAACAGAAACCTGCCGGCCATGGCTGACTTCTCCAGTTTGATTAATTCTTGTTCAGGAACGAGGCTTTACAGGCAGAATATCTATGTTCTTCCTAGTAATCGCTATTAATAATATTTGGCTACAGTATGTACCATCAGGAATAATCAAGATACGAGAAGAAATACATGCTTTTCTGCTTGATCATCCACAATTAGTACTTGAGTATTACATTTTTTTGCTTCATCATTGTTTAATTATTACTTGGTGTAGCTAGGTGTGCATCAGCTCCTACAGAAGTACTGAATGATACATGCAATTGAAAACCCTCACGAGTGAGAATTATCCTCATCGTCCACGATGCCGAGCATTTGCTCGACCATGGCTTTGGCGAGGTTGGCCCGACCGGCGACCTCGTTGACCTCCTTCCACACAGCCTTCTTCATCTCGTCGTTGTGGAAGATGTGGTCCCAGCAGTCATGCGCCGCGTTCATCAGCCTGTCCGCGCACTCTAAGTAGGTGTAGGGCAGCAGGATCTGGCCGTCGTCGTGATGACCCCGGACGTTTGGACTGTATCCCTGGACTATCGAGCGGCACACCGAGACGGTCCGTGCCAGGGCCTCGTAGTCTAGCTTGCAGTAGCGGAGTGTGAGCGTCGTTTCGTTGCTCAGCTTCGCCAAGCCGCCGGGGCTGAGGGCGCCGCCGACCTTGGCGCCCGCCTCTGCGCTGGCGATCTGGACGAGGTCCATGGCGACGAGCGCAAGGTCCTGTGGGTGCTTGGCCGCCGCGTTGCGCTTGTCCGACCGGAGCGCCGACTCGCAGAACGCAACGGTGAGCCTAGGTCCGCCGTAGTGGCGAGCCGTCATGTTCGCGCACGCACTTGCCACCGGATTGTGGTCGATCGCCTTTAGAAAATGGCCGCTCGCGGCGTCGGTGACGAGGAAGGCCGCCGCGCAGAGGAGCACCGTGGCGAGCGCGGAGGAGACTGTCATCGTTGGTGAAGCCATCATGTAGATAATGCAGGTAGATAGAGGTGATGCAGCAGCGCTCTTGCAGTGGTTTATTTATAACACTTTGAAAGAGGGTTACAGATCACGAATTTCAAGCGGAGGATGCACGCGCATTTAGTGTCAACCGGAGTTGGATACACCGATTAACATCTTGGTTATCCCTGTCAGCGCAGACATGAGCGTTCAGCTTCGCTGGCATGGCCTTTAGATAGCTGGCCTCAATTGCATAGCTCATGCAAGACATCACATTTTAACAATGCAAATAGGGATATATGTTGTGAACACTTTGGATATCCTCCCATTTTAACATCTGTACGAGGATACCGTCCCACGAAACACTTCGGATATTCTCCCATTAAAAACAAGTGCAAGGAACCACTGCTGGCCCATGCAATTAGCGTGGACGGCTAGGTATTTTTCATACTATCATTTTGGTTTTCGTCACTTAAAAGTTATTTTGTTCAAATATATTTTTTTCACTGTTATGGATTATGTCCAAGTAATCTCGGACGCCATCGAAATGATGGATCAATTTCACTTATCACTTTCTCTTTCTTTTATTCCTGTTGTGATGCGCTTCTCTCTTTAATTCGATCGGCAGCTCCTGCCCATGTTGTAAAAAGAAAAGATAGGTCCAACTCAATTAACATCCCGTAAACAAGTATTACAAAAAGCAAACACTAGTATTTTGCAGTAGAAATATAGTTATAACTTAGTGGGAAGTTGTCTTAGAAACACACCAAAATGAAACAGCATAATGAACTGACGAGTAACATACTCAATCCGTTAAACATTCTTCAAGATGACTTAAATTTGGCCGCGTTTGCATAAAGTTTTTGAATAAGACAAGTGGTCAAACTTAAGGCAAAAAAGTAGAATGGCTTGTAATTTAAAATGGAGAGAGTACTTTATAATGGAACGCGATTCCGAATTGAGGAAATGGCCATGATAATTTCAACTCCAAGTCAGCCATCGCCACACAGTTACGGACCTGGATCCAGTGCAGTCATACTAGCTACTGCAACTTAAGAAGTCGCAGGATCTCAGCCATTAAACACTATCCAACGATGCAGAGCAAATCAAGCTCTCTTCCTCCTCCATCTGCCCCAAGTCCGCAAGCCTTCCTCTGCCCGCAAGTCCCGCAAGCGGCAAGCCTCCCTGGTTTGGTAGCTCCCTCTTCTCATCTTCTTGCCTGTCATCTTCTTGCTGCCCAGGAACAAAACCTCCTGTCCAACTCATTCGGACCCTACGACGGGCAGCAAGCTCGGTGTGCTAGCATCCTGCTATGGCACAAGAAGGGTCACAGATTGAGCACAACCAAACGAATTTTCTCATTTAGAGTAGTAACTCAGCTCTGCGCAGACTATTTAACTAATTCGCTGGAACAAAGGATGATCACAAACCATACAGACAATTCCTGGAACAGCAGCTGGGCGTCGTCCATGGTGCCCTCGGCCTTAGCTGCTGGGTGGTTGCTACTTGCTAGAGTGCTCGGCATCACGGAGGTCGCATAGGGAGACGTGGAGGGTGAGGGCGTTATGGGACGGCAGCTTCAGGGGATGAATGAGAAGCAGTATCGCTCCATGGGCAGCGGGAAGAAGAGTTGGAGGAGCGTTAACTCCGGCAGCGGCGACGGTGAAGCAAGGTGAAGCGTCCTTGGCGGCACCAAGGTGAAGCAGGGAAGGACTCTAATCCCAGCCATTACTTGTCTCTTGGATGGCTCAGATGCTGCGACTTCTTATCTTACAGTAGCAGTTACTACTGCACGCGATCTGTGTCCCACAGTTACCTATCCTACAGTTGCTGATGATCTGCACATAGGCACGCAATGCACGACGATCTGACGGACGAGAATCCTCATCCCTAACGACCGGACGGCCCAGATAAGAACAGTATGTTGAGCTGTGTTTACCCAGACAGAGGCCTCCAGAGCCCGGTGGAACCGCTGTGCAGTGTTATCGCCCAGGCCCACCATCAGTGTCCCATTACTCCGGCGTTTGAACAAACAGCTCGATGAGCACTCGCCGTACACAGGCCAAAAAAGGTGATCAAGCAAATGCGCATCGGCAAATCAGCGCGGAATCAGTTGGGAGCTCTGGGAGATCCCCTCAGACCTTCTAGATTCCCTCGGACCCTAAACCCTAGCATTCTCGCCCAATTGGCTAAACCCACCCGCTGGCCTCTCGACCGACCGATCCCACCCATGGCAGAGGCGGGCGGGGAGGCGGAAGCGGAATACGAGAGCGGCCTTGATGACGCGCACCTCCCCGCGGCGAGGTGTCGTGCGGCGGCGAGCGACGATGAGGAGGAGGAGGAGGTCGACGACGAAGGCGGCGGTGGGAGCGGGAGGGGTTCGCCGCCGCCGCCGTCGACGGTGTTCGACTCCGAATCCGAACCCGACGGGCAGGGCAAGGCGGAATTGTACGACGACGGCGGCGACGAGGGGGTTTACGGCACCGATGACGACGAATGCGACGACTTGTTCGAGGAGGGCGAGGCTGCGGCTATTGGCGGCGGAGGCGGAGGAGAGGTCCAAGTGGTGACTAATGAGGTGGCTGTGGCGCCGGAGGACGAAGGAAAGTACGAGGAGTATGAAGCGGCGGTGGAATGGGAGAAGGAAGCGGATGTGAAAGGAGAGGAGGAGGTGAAGAAGGGGAGCGAGCCCTACGCCGAGCCGACGGCAGGTGCCTTCTACCAGCACGACACTCGCTGCCGGGTCTGGGAAGACAGCAGCCGCGGGCACCAAAGGTTCTAAATTTCAATCCTTGTCTCGCTTCTTCTTCCCTTTTTTATCTGAGCACTAGTAGAGACCCAATGATCGAAGGTTCAAGAGGTTCTGTTGCTGCTGAAATTTTCAAATTGAACCTGTTTGGTGTAAAATTGCGATGGTACATTACTGTAAGCACGCCATCGTCCCTGCTGTGTGGTGAGTGGATTATTCACTACTGCGGAATATGGAAGGATACATTATTTTAGCATGTATAGCTGAATATGGCAGGTTGCACATACTGCTTTGCTGCTTGCAAATGACTGAATGAATTTTGACAGATAAATTAGCATCTAGTTGCATTTGTTATTCCTTGTTACCAGCTCTTAGCAAAAACTGTAGCTCGTATTTTGTCGCTTCCTAATATATCCATGCCATTGATTCAGGCAAAACTTTGCTGGCCGAAAGATATGGAATCCTCCCGAAGAGGCGGTATGGGTGCACGATCGGTTTAATGAGATAAATTTCAAGTCCAAGAGGGATTATGATGACAATGTGAGTATCATGCAGAGTGTTGACAATGGTTTTTCTGGAGGAACCAAATCCTACAATGATACCAAGAGCTTTGATAATGTTCAAACACAATGTCCTTTATATGATGGCAATGTTAAAGGCTACAATGATGAGGGAAACGTGTACAGAGAGAGAAGCTCTAGAACCTATCGATCTCATTGGACAACTTCTTTAATCTCTTCAGCACAAAACAATAGGTAAGTGGACTCCATTTTTTCTCTCCTTTTGCGCTCCGTGAAAGATAAGTGATTAACTCTAACAATTGGGTTGTCTATGTTTCAGCAAATCATATTTCAGATCACCGAATGCAGAGGCTTGGTCCAATGCAGGTGTGGGAAAACATTCCTCTCAGACTCGAAGTTTGCAGCATGAGCAAACCCTTCCTTATAATCGAACCTTTGGATCAAACACGAGTTCAGCTCCACCACCCTATTACTCTTCTACACCATCCCACAAAGAATTCCCTTTGTTCCAAAGAGAGAAAGCATGGCATGTAAAATTCAATAAACTCTTCTCATCAGCTGTCCATAAAGCAAGTTTGCAGCATGGACAAACGCTTCCTTGCAAGCAAACCTTTGGATCAAACAGAAGTTCAGCACCACCAACCTTTTACTCTTCTAGATCATCCCATCAAGGACTCCCATTTATCCAAAGAGAGAAAGCACGACGTGTGACATTCAATAAACTCTTCTCATCGGCTGTTCATAAGGCGCACAAATCTCTGACACCAGAACCCTGTCCCATTTTCCAAAGGAAGGCCATTGTTCCATCTGCATCCATTGAGCATGGAACTGCTATTGATTCTCACCGCATAGTTCCTATCGATACCATGACATGCTCTGCTTTGCATCCTGTGGCAACGTCACATAACTACAGCAAAGATTCAAAATTCTGGGATCAAGACAGAGATTTAAACATTTCTGAGATTGCCAGACCTAGTAGTGAGCCTCAGATTGCATTTTATCAGCAAAGGTCAGTTCAACCACCAGTCCTACCCATGCCAAGGGCAGCTGCTCAGATAATTGTTCAAAAAGATACCATAACCAACAACATTCAATCTCATCCACGAACAACACTGATAAGTGTATCTGATGATGACGAGGCCACTGCACTCCCTGAAACAAACAGTTCTCTAGTGCTATCAGCAGTAACAGCGCAAGATGATATGAAGGAAGCAGAGAGGTCCTGTTTTCTGGATGGTGGCAATCTTGTTGTTGGTGATACAGGAGAAAGAAGCTTTACCCTTGATGAACCATGTTCCACTGGCACTCCAGCAAAATTGCCAGGTTTGTGTATCCTTTTGTTATCCATAAACTATAAAGCTGTATGCATAGCCGTGAGAGAAAGCTATCCTGTAATCGAATCATTTGAAGGACCTTTGTTATTTCATGGTGTGGATACTTCCACTCAATTGAGTCAAAGTGAAAATGATATTGGTTTGATTTTTCTCTTTGTTACTTGAGTGATTAGCAACAGGCAAACTAATTTTAATAACGCGACGATGAGTTTAATAGGTTCTGAAATTTCTTAAAGGTTTTAAGCCTACCTTACCTGCTGGAAAACGTTATTATTGTTCATGGCGGTAATTAAGGTTTGGGCATAAGTATCACATTACTCAAACTTTTGTGTTCTTACTGAAAGGTCTGGGTTTATGCTTCAGTTTCATTGTATGGTATATTGTCTCTTTTTTCACATTCATTTGTTATGAAGTTATTTAATCCTACCATCCTTTTTTTCAATTATGCATGTATGTACATGGAAAACTGTAGTCCTGCAAGCATCCTAAGCTCATGTTTTACTGCATTTTCCCTGTAGTTATGCTGTTCGGTGACCTGCATCCTAGGGGATCTGGTTTCCCTTCTGTTGCTATGGTTCTGCCAGGATTTGTGGTTCAACAATGTGATGGCAATTCTGAAATAGGACGAATGACCTGGTATGCAGGAGTTCAATTTCTCTAAATTATTAAATTATATGGAAGAGTTATGCTTTAATTATTTTGTTTTGTTACTCTGTGTTATTCCTTTTAAATTTGTATTTCTCCCTAAACAGCTTGAGTTTTTGACTAATTCTTGTTTGCTTTTTGCTTAATGGTACAGTCATCTTTAATCGTTCTGATTTTGAGTTTTATTCTGTGTTCTATATTTTGAAATCTTGATAGTATTTTGTTTAGTGGTGCAATCAATTGGTTTAAGAAAACTTGATAGCTGTCCATTTAATGGACAAATTAACTCCAAGCTGCAGTTTATTTGAATCTGGCTTATTTTTTGTTTCTGATACTTACATAGATAATTAGTAGTGCTACTTAGATTTGGCATTCATTGTAACTGGATTACACCTATTTCTTGTATGTACTTGCATCTGATCCCTATATTTTGTTTATTTTGATGAAAGCACGTTACCAATATTGACTGGTGCTACTGGTGTTCGGGAGGGAACAAGCAGTCCACCTAATTTTGGCAGTAATTGTCCCCAACCTTCCGGATTTGCATCTTCATTACCATCACCGAGGTTGATTAATCGAACTTTATCATGCCGTATATTACAGTTTTAACAGTTTTGGATATCGTACTTACATTTCTTGCCATATATTCGAAGATTCAGGTAATTATGACCGGATATATTATGTGATATTTTTAACCACAGTTAGATTTGCAGCTGAAATTTATCCTCTGCAATCTTAACATAATAGATTGATGCTAAATATTTTAATCCAGTGGTTATCAATGTATATGTATATTAATAGGTAAAATCCTTTCTACACCCACGTGTAGCTACTCTCATATCCAAAAACCCACCTTTTGTTATGTCTACATAATCATTTATCATTTTGAGTATGTACACATAGCTAAAATAAGATTTTTCAAAGTGATAATAATGAAAAAAGTTACCTTAGTCATAGAGCTCAGACTCAGCCTTTCTAATTTGTCATTCTACTTTGTGTGTTCCTCTAGCTGCTGGTAATAACAACTGAAGATTCTCAACTACCTTCCTCTGGCTGTGTGTTCCCAATATTTCTACTTCCAGCCTGTTTCTGTCATCCTTTTTCAACTTTGCAATGCCTGCCAATTTATATTACGACATGCTTGCTAGAATCATAGGACCTTTATTGTTAATGATATGAGTTAGAAAAACAAGAATGATTGTCCAATACCTGAAGTTTATCTGTTTAACATTCAGAGACCATGGTGCAACCAATTATCTTAATTCATTGACTCCCCAAGAAATACCAGGTGAAACCAAAACTAATAACTTTTCTTCTTCTCTTTTGTGTTCTAGTAGCTATTCTTTTGATATTGTTCCTTTTTTTTCTGCAGAGGCTGTAAATCATGAACTTGTTCATCATCGAAACAGAACCCGCAGGCAAGTTCAAAATCTTTGGAATTTATTATTGTCTATGGTCAATTTACTAATACCAAGAACAAAGATTGACATGACTTAATTACATTGTGTCAGATACTCGGAGATGAGCTTTGCCTTGTGAAAAGTTGCAGTTGAAGTGGATTGACTGAAGCAGTTTTTTATCTGTAGAATTTGCATGATCAGTTGTCATTTTGCTGGACAGCTCAGTACTTTCTTATGGCCAACTCCCCCGGCTTCTTGCAGCACTATGGAATTTCTCTTGTTTTCTTCACCAATAAGCAGGTACACAACTTGTTTTCTGCTCATGATCTGCATCCATATCTGTTTAAAAGAAGAAGTGGCATCCCATATACCTATTTGCATTCCACTTACAATGCGCACTAGCATTGATATTGTGTCCCCTTTGGGATCCTGTGTAATTTAAGATAAGGTAAAGGTAGTAGTCATCAACAGTGGAAATCACTATTTAAAATTTTCCTTAGGAGGCTGCATGTGAACAATCTCAGAAAATTGTCAATTTTTTTGGGTGGGTGGAGGGGGGGGCGGGGCGGGGGGGGGGGGGGGGGGTTGCTAAGGAGCTTACACATGGTTCCTGTGCTCATATGGCCCAGTTTACTGTTTCTCCTCCTTCGAAGAGATGGCATCACATAGTTCTCAAGCTGCCTTCAATTGAGTTTTCACTAGAAAACCAAACTGTCTGTCGGTACATTCTGAAAAATGGCGCACATTGGGATATCTCAGTCATAGAGATCATTGCATCTTCTGCAGGTTTGAGTGTTTGACTAGCTTCTGTGGGCCGTCTGCGTCGATTGGGCCCTTCTACCGATTTGCAGTATCCTGCTTTTAGGTGACCCATGTATCCAATACAATCTATTTGCACCTTTGCTCATGAGCATAATACTAATTGCATCATTTCCCTGGCAGGTCTCTCACCATGAGAAGAACCTGAGGTGGCGGTTACTGATGGTAACTCTTGTTGAGGTATGCCTATGCTGCAGCTCTCTGCTGAGTTGCTCCTCTTTTGAAGAACATGCGCTATGCACTCATCGCACTAAGAACTTGATTCCATGCTTCTGGTAGCAAGTACTTGCAGTAACCAGTACGGTCCTTTGCATGTTAGTAACGGTCCAGGGGCCTTACTCCTCTGTTCACTTATTATGATTATGAATCGCTGGAATTGGGACTGATAGGGTTGCTCATGCGAGTTGAGTCTGATGTCAATTTCATGCGACATGCATCTAAGAGCACAAACCTGTCATACTGCTCACTTTACCTGTCAAGCGTAAATGATGAAACAGCTATTCGAGTCTGGTGAATCTGTCTGGAAGTGCATGGATATTCTCAATTTCACATATTCCTGAGAGTTGGGCGAAACGGGGAATGGGAGCAGGAAGTGCTGGGCTCGCCCACTCCGGCCCTGGCTTCATCAGCACCCATCCGTTTGCTGCCCCACCCCGCGAAACATCCTCACGTTGCCCTCTGCCGCGCGAGTGGCTACATGGCAAGTAAGTGGGCTCCGACCTGTGAGCTGGCAGCAAGTAGCATCCCATCAAAATTAGGCAGGCTATCATCTAAAAAGTCACATTCCCCAAACTCCATGAGCGCCAGCCACACTAGAAATCAGAAGTCATAATTCCTCGCATATGGAACGCCTTGATTCTTTTCCTTAAGGACCTTGACGTACGGTGACATTTTCACAAGCAAATGATGGGTATTTCTTAGCAAGAAAGTGTCACTCCGCTTTTACCCTCACTTGGCAGTTGGCACATGACTCGTCACTTCTCATTTTGAAGATCTATACAAACACTGCGCTTTACTTCCCATGAAATGTCTTGGACCCCATCTTTCAATGAGCAAAAGGCATTGCATCTGATCTCAGACACCTTATGGTTTTCCATGCTATGCTTATTAACACGTCGCCTCATTTGCATCGCTTCAGCATTGCAATTTGCCGAGGGGGCAGGTCACAGGTGACACGCAGACAGCCAATCCTCGCTAGACAAGTGTACGGCGTCATGCGGCTAACCCCACTGGTCCAATAATTCCGTGCGGGGCCCAACGGCCATGTCTGCTTCCCTTGGCCACCCAGGCACCCACCCATGAACCTTTCAGATACGGAGTAGATAGATAGATGGGCAACCCCGTCCTTGAAGCATAGAGCAGACGATTCCAATCGCGGAGGCCCCACTATATTCCCCTCCGGCCACTGTTCACCAAAGCTGGGAGCGATCAGCGATGGAGATGTGGCGCGTAACTACAAAACATTAGCTATTGATTACCCATGCCGCTTCTCCTAATTGGATGGGGGGAGCACATCGGCCATCCTGGTCATGTCACATGAAGCTGGGTGGGCATTGCGCTTTCGGCAAGTAAAGGGTGACAAGTGACGCCACAAATAGAGATGTTTTAAGATCATCTTTCTTTTGTACTGCACAGAATTGCGTGTCTTTTGAAGCAAAAAGAAATGTGAAGAATTGTGTACCTTCACGTTAGGAAGGAAGAGTTTCTGATTAAACTGCATGGAAGAAGAAACACATTGGCTATTGATTAGCCCGTAAAACTCTCCCTAATTGGATGGGGACGCATCCGGATCCTGTCACATGAAGCAATACTGCGCACTGCATTGCACTTTCGGCAAGCAAAAGTTGACAGCAACACCAACATAAGAATGGTGGTGCGTTTGTGATTATTATTTCGAAGAACACGAGTTGTGTATCTCTGGTCTCTGCACTAACAACGGAGCGTCGACGAATAATCTGCATCGACCAAACGAGTCTCGCTTAGCAAATTGGCATAGATTTTATCATCAGCTTAAGGCTTTACGTGCCTATTAATCCTTGCCAAAAGGTTAAAAGGTCGTCGCTTACCGAGTCGTGGCCTACCGAGGCTCCAATCGCTGTGGCATACGACGTCCGTGACGGCGACCTACGGGCATTTCATATTCCCCGGCCAGATTTGTTAAGCTTCGCCCTCTCGTCGGCGCAGGCGCAAGCGGATATGGTTTTATATGGTTAACTGATGCCGTCTTACTTGTACGCCTTCTTGCTGCTCGGCCAACATTGACACGTAGTATTCCCTACCGAACGAGAGGTCCAAAAGCATATACTGATTTAGTGATTTACATACAGTACATGTCTGTTGATGAACACAAGTGAAAGACACGTATGTGGCAACTTGCTGAGTGCTGACGTCTAACCTGCAAGTTTTATTTGTTGCAACTTACTTGAATAATGGCGAGAGGCCAGGCATTCATTGGCGCATGATTGGGCGTATTTAGTATATATCGTTAAGCTTTTCATCAATAAGGCATTCTCTGTCTAATAGTATTTGCTACATCATCTCTGTTGTAGCATTTTATAACACTACAATGTGTTTCTCGAACGCATAATTGTCCCAGTAGCGCCAATAAGCTAGCACATTGTCACATGGAGAGCTTGTCATCCTGTCTGCCCCTCAAACCTGTGCATCAGTGCATGTATGACTCTGTCGTCTGTCCTGCTGCCCCCAACCAAAGTTGAATTTCCTTTTTCCCTTGGAAGCTGCTTCAGTTCAAGCTTTTGAGTAACACACCAGTTCTCCTCCTTATATACGTGCTCATCCATCTCTTTGCCCCCCATTTCAAGCTGGGTGTGTGCTTTGGTAGGCCTGCCTGCAGCCTGCTCAGCTTGCATACTTGTCTCATTGTCTCTACTCACGCAAAGCTAGCTGTACATCCCCGGTAGATCCCGGCCAATCTGGCGAGAGGAAACGCTGGTTGCTTCTGAAAAGGTTGGTGAAGCCTTGCCCCTGCCCCCTGATGTTTATATAGCTGCAAAAGCTTCAGTGACTAGACAGAGTAAGAGCAGGAAGCAGATAGATGGGGAGGAAGCTGGGTCTCGACAGGGTCTTGGAGTGCTTCTCGCTCTCCCTGTGCGCGAACGCCTGCGCCTGCGTGCACTCCGTGGAGGAAGACGAGGACGAGGCCAACGAGCGGATAGCCCTGGTGAGCAGCCAGCTCCAAGAGCTGGTGAAGCTCAGGGACTTCGTCGATGGAGCTGCCAAGACTCTTGCTTTCCATCTAGAGCCCAAGGTGAGCAAAGCGTCCCTTGTTTTCTTGTACTTTCGACCTCTCAGATAGGTGCCTCTGCACGACACATGTTGACCTCTGTTCAGCTGGCTACCTTTGCGTAATTATTGATATGCTCTCTGTTGCTCCATCTGTGTTGCTTGCTTTGGTGTGCAGACTGTGGAGCTCAAGGTGTCCATGCACTGCTATGGATGCGCCAAGAAAGTTCAGAAGCACATCTCCAAGATGGACGGTACGTACTCAACAAATCCTTCAATGTTTATCCAGTTTTGGGCTTGTGTTCGCAGTCCTTTTTGTAGTAGTGGGTCACAGGGAGTAAAAGGATGCATGTTCAAGTACGTGTATAGTAATAATCACAATAGGTTACTTTTATTTACTAGACTTTTACAAGACTAAACGTTTTATGCAGCTGATTAAACACAGCTTGTCACCTTCCGTTCACTTCGTGCTAATTTCCTCAAGTTTCGTGTAGTAGCCCCTATTCTAGTTCTTTGCGAGGCAGAAAGTACATGCTTCTGCGCGCGGGGGGGGGGGGGGGGGGAGTTATCTTGGCTGGCCATACTTGCAAATCTTTATTTTTTTTCCTTTTGAAAGATTTATATTTACTAGCATGAGGAACGGCGGTACGTGGAGTAAACTGACAGCAAAGATCCAATGCAGCTTCTTTCTTTTGCTTCATTAACATCTCCTCGATGTTTCGGTTCATGAAAAGAATACCATCTCCTCGATACGTTCGTGCATATTCAAGGGTTTCATTTCTTATTAGTGAAGCAAAACACTGACATATATTTTCAATAGTATCTCGAAACGATAGCTGGGTTGAAATGGCACCGATCTATATACAGAGGAGTATTTGTCAGTTTGTAGGCTCGTAGTAGTAGGAATAGAAGCACATGGCCGTCTGTCTTGGGATGGGAGCTGAAGCTGAGAGCACGGTCTTCAGAGAGGACAAAAGATACAGAAGCATTCGGAGCAGGAGCATTTCAAGATGGCCTGACGCAGCAAGAAAAACGCGCCCCGGCTGTTGACCTTTGTGCGCGGCCCGATCATTTTTTCTAGCATTTTTTCTCCAAGAACAAGAAGAACCCAGACCGCGCGACGGTCTCTTTCGACCATGCCGGTGCCTGGCGGCCATGGATCGGTCACGTTAAGCATGCATGCATGTTGCAGAACACACAACAGATCGATCGGAAGCCAGTGATCATCCGCTGCCCGTGAGTTGGCGTTGTGTCGCTTCTGTGCAGGCAGACGCGCGCCCCCGGCACATGTTTGCGCTGTGCACATGTGCGTGCCCGGCTGCCTGCCGCCGCGCCGGTGGTGCCTACCTTTTCTGGAAACCTTTGCGCGGAGCTGGCGGTCAGTGGCCAAAGATTTGGCCCTGGTATTGGTATACTCTATACTGGCACTGCCAGTAGAAGCTCGCCTCGCCGGTGGCACGAGAGAGCACGGCCTCCGCCACCCAGGCGGCTCGCTGCTGCCGGCGCAACGCAACAATAAAGAAAGCACTTTCCTGGCCGGAACGGGAGCTAGCGTTTCCGGCTCGTGCTGCGGTTACAATTGCCGGTGTTTGTCTGCGTGCTCTGCTCATCACTCACCAGTGTCCTCTTCTATCGTACTACTCCCTCCGTCCCAGAAAACATGCAATTCTCGCTTTCCAAGAAATTCCAGAATCTTAACTTTAACCAATTGTAAATAAAAAAATATAAATATTTATCAGATTAAATATATATCATTAGATTTATTTTTAAATATAGTTTTTTTACAAATTTATTTGGGGCCATAAATACGAATACATTTTTCTAGAAATTTGGTCAAACATGAACTACTTTAACTGACACGCATCCCAAACGTGCATGTTTTTTGGGACGGAGGGAGTACTACCGTGCACATAACTCACCTGCTCCCCAAAAAGAATTGTTGGTCATGTCAGTTCAATGGTTAACAGTATTCTAGATTTCTAGTGCTACGTGTTAAATGAATCTCCCGTCTTTTGTGCGCAGGTGTCACGTCGTTTGAGGTGGATTTGGAGAAGAAGAAGGTGGTGGTGATGGGGGACATCACGCCGTATGAGGTGCTGGAGAGCGTCTCCAAGGTGATGAAGTTCGCGGAGCTGTGGGTGGCACCCGACCCCAAGCAGCAGCAAGAAGGGGAGAGGAATCAGAGGTTGTAGGCGTGCATCGACGCTCACGGCCGCAGTAAGTTACACAAGAACACAGGCGCCAGGTTCGGAAAAGCGTAACATACGAAGGAAGGATGGATCCGATATTCCGTGTACGCGTGCGATCGGGGAACGTGTGGCTGTAACATGTTGCTCTGGGTTTTTATGTAAAGGGCAATCGGGGAACGTGTGGCTGTACGACAAGAAGATATCGTCTGATGATGCCTTCTTCGTTTGGCAACAGAAAAGAGTTTGCCAAAAATTCGCCCATCAATCTGCAGCGTAGTGGTTGTGATCGGTTTGGCTGCGTACAGATGAAGTGTAGGAAAAATATTTTTTTAGATGTGTGTTATGTGAGGAAGATAAATAGAAAAGATGAAAAGAGAATTTTTAAAGATGCACAATCTGTAAGAGAAATGAATAGAAAGTAAAAAATATCGTAGCGTCCCAGACAGATGGACGCTCACACCAACCGCGCAAAGCCAAATACCCGTCCCGGTCTCTATCGGCAAGCTCACGACACAATGCAGCGCCAGGTCACGGGGCCCGGCCAGCCCCCCGCCGACTACCGCCCGCGCCGCGCGTGTGCCTCCCACGTGAAACGGGCGAGCACGACACGAGAGAAAAAGCGAAGCCGAAACGCCACAGTGATCCCGCGGATAATGATCGATGGGCCGAGGCGCGCGCAAAAGGCTCTGGGCTGCTAGAGAGCTGAGAAATCCAGTCCAGAGAGACAGAGAGGCAGAGAGAGAGAGCTGAGAAATCCATCCGGAGTATGGGCTCTGAGACCACCAATGTTAACGACATGGGCCTCAATGAGCATGAGATTTTCTTTTTTGAAAAAACCGTCTTATTTGCTCCCCTGAATAATTGTTTCTAAAAAAACTCCCTTGAATAATTGACGGACTTCTACATTTTCAACTTAAATCTGAAAACGGTCTGTTTTTTTAAACAAATGTCTATTTTGACCCCTCTAATTCTAAAAACCGGAAGTTTTTCGTCCTAAGTGGATTTGACAACGATTTTAGCTGATGTGGCGCCACATCAGCTATGCTACATGGTGCCAAGAGGGGTAGCTTGAACTATGTTTGATGGCGAGCTTAAACAGCTTTGTAAAAACTAATGTTTTTGTGTTATTTTTAGTAGCTACTCTCATTATCTTCTTTTTGAACGATCACTCTCAGTGTGTTCAGAAAAAAAAAGAAAAAATACTTTTTTCTGGGATACGTGTTTTGCGAGGGGGATGAACAGATAAGGTGAAAAAAGAATTTTTGGAGATACGTGTTCTGTGAGGGGGATGAAGATACTTCTAGGAAGTGAACACAGCCTCAGCCTCAGTATCTTCTAAGCCAAAGTATAAATTTTCCCTCTTCGAGACATAACTGTGTAGAGTCTTGTCGTAAGGACTTCGTATTTTTAGGAGGCAGCGTGACTTAGGCCCCGTTTAGTTTCCCAAAGATTCCCCAAAAATCCACTGTTCATCTAACTTTTCCCTATTCATCCCACCTCTTCTACTCACATATCACTATTCATCTACAGTGTTTTTTTGTGAACAGTTATTTTCGGGGAATCTTTCCCCAATCTAAACACACCCTTAGAGGTAGTTGAGAAGACTTGTGTTGCCAACGCCGTGGCACCTCGGAGGTGGCCCCATGCAAGGTCATGGATGGTTATTTTCGACTGATGATACTCGCTCCTCGACGGCAGCGCCGTAAGCACGGCCGACTCGTACAAATTGGGTAAGACGCAAGATGGTAGTATGGGGCGTGTTTGGATTGTTAGGGTAAATTTTAGGGCAAAGTAAATGTGTTGTCTTCTTTTATTTGCCACATACAAATTTACCTCTTATAGTGTTTGGATTGAGAGGTAAATTTACCCTACTCAATTTTCAAATGCTCATTTTTCAAATGTCTTGCATGCACATGGAGATTTTTCAAAAAAAAAACACACATGAAAGCATACACATAACACATACACGTGAACAGGAGAGAGAAGGGGGGAGGGAGAGAGTTTGTGGGCCTAATTTACCTTAATTTACACCTCTTACCAAATAGATTGATTGGGGATAAAATATTTACCCCACCTCTTATTAATTTGTTCAATTTTACCCCCAATCCAAACAGGTAACATATCAAGTGCAAACCAACCTATCCGTGTAAACTATACAAACTTCAATCTAGGCCACACGATATTGATCTAAGGGTACGCTCAGGTGAGGTGTGGGGGTGATTTGCAAGGTGGGAGGGGTGATTTGCAAAGGGTGATTAGAAACACTTTTGCAAATTACCCCTCCCACCTCACCTGAGCACACCCTTAGATCAACATCGTGGCCTAGATCGAAGTTTGCATAGTTTATACGGATAGGTTAGTTTGCACATGATGCGTTGCCATCCAAACATGCCCATGAGTTACAATAAGCGTTAGCGGTGCAACGACGGAGTACGTAAGCATTTCGTGGTTGAGTTGCTCGGATGGTATGAAAAAGAAAACATCGTGATGCTATCGAGTCGTAAGATAAACTGTATTTTTTCGCGCAGCCGCTGGGTCTCCCACTAATTAATTCATTTCGGAGGGACGCAGAACGAAGGAGGAAAAAAAGGGAAAAGCGTGACTGACACACCATCGCATCCGATTTGGCGGGCAGGGATGAGGAATTGAGGAGGAAGTTATCCGTTACCGAATCTCATCAGTCGCAAGACGCAATGGCGCTCCTCCATCCATTGCCGCCGCTCCCCTCGGCCAAGCTCGACCATGGTCGGCGGCCCCTCCTCTCCCCTCCCGCCCCCGGTCTCCCCTTCACCGCCGGGCGCCGGCATCACTGCCGCGGCCACCCGCACGGCGCAGCGGGTGCCTCTGTTTCTCTCCGCCGCTCCCTTCTCTCTCTGTCTCTCTTGGTCCAGCGGCGGCGCTATTCGTCACTTGCAGGGTCCTTCGCCGGCGACGAGCGTCCACTAGGTATGCCTTCCCCTTCTCTTCCCTTCCTGCTTGTGCGCGACGGAGCAGCCCAAACCTATAATTTGTACCCCGTGCAAATGCGTTCTGCTCAAAACGTCTCGTTATTTAATTTAACAGCTGGTGGGACAGTGGCCTCGGTGGATGATGCCAAGAAAGATGTGCTCATAGCGCTGTCCCAGATCATCGATCCTGATTTCGGCACAGACATTGTCTCATGTGGGTTTGTCAAGGATTTAGAGATCAGTGATGCGTTGGATGAGGTAACAAAAGGGTATTCCTTAATCAAATTAGGAGTGTGATGGGCGATGGGATCCATATTGTTTGGAGCTGGAGACTTATTTCGGTTGATCTTGTCTATGTTTCAGGTCTCATTTCGTCTCGAGCTGACAACTCCTGCATGTCCAATCAAAGACGAGGCAAGATAGCAGCTGTATCTAGTATCTACTTATCTGACGAACTATTCACTAGCTCTTTGTTTTGGGGTGTTAAAGAATAATATCGATGACATAACTGTATGTTATGCTTATTGTTCATGAATAGTGAGGTAGATGAATGTTAAATTTTAATTTGTATAGATCTGCTAGTGGTTAATACTTCATGTGACAACATTACATAATCAGTTCTGACTTATGAATTCCAACTAGCCATTTTAAGCGTGAAACCCTACTGGTTTGTGCTGTACAGTTCGAACAAAAGGCAAACGAAGTTGTTTCAGCACTTACATGGGTCAAGAAGGTAGATGTCACAATGTCTGCACAACCTGCACAGCCGGTATATGGAGGGGAGCTTCCAGAAGGATTACAGAAAATTTCAAACATCATAGCAGTATCAAGCTGCAAGGCAAGCAGTTGTTACTCTATGCATATAATCAAATCTCAGCGCTCCTTTCGCTAAAGAAATAGTTTTTTCAGGGAGGGGTTGGAAAATCTACTGTTGCTGTAAATCTAGCATATACACTAGCTGGAATGGGGGCCAGAGTTGGAATCTTTGATGCCGATGTCTTCGGTCCAAGCTTACCAACTATGGTTTCTCCTGAGAACCGGTTGCTAGTGATGGTAAACCTCTTTGTTGAACTCCTATGTTAGCATGGAATTTAGCACTTGCACTTATAATGGTAAACAGACTTACCTTTAGAACCCAGAAAGCAGAAGTATCCTTCCGATCGAGTATTTGGGCGTCAAAATGGTGTCTTTTGGATTTGCTGGACAAGGAAGAGCAATCATGCGAGGTCCAATGGTTTCAGGAGTCATTAATCAGTTGCTGACCACCACCGACTGGTATGCAATCTCAATGCTGATATGAATTACCTGTCTAAAGTCATGATGTGCACATGAAAAGATATATAGGACATTCTTTCCAGCCATTGCCATGACTAGTCCAGTCATACTCTCAAGAATGTTCTTGATTTCTTGGTAATAAATGAGTTGGCTGTGTTCTTTGACTTCGTAAAGGGGCGAGCTTGACTACCTTGTCATTGACATGCCTCCTGGAACAGGCGACATTCATTTAACACTCTGTCAGGTAGTCCTCCAGCATCTATGTTGTACAAATCATGTGCAGTGATATAAAAAAAAAATCCGTCACGACATCGTGAAAATAACATATCTTTAAATGCCAGGTAGCTCCACTGACTGCAGCTGTGATTGTTACCACACCTCAGAAGCTGGCTTTCATTGATGTTGCAAAGGGAGTAAGGATGTTCTCTAAGCTGAAGGTGTGTAATTTTCACAATGTGACATTAAAAAGCTAGAGGTGCCTAATCTTGTGTTGACTTGTTTCTGTCTCCTTTTTTGTTGCCAAGGTTCCTTGTGTTGCAGTTGTTGAGAACATGTGCTATTTTGATGCTGATGGAAAGCGTTATCACCCATTTGGACAAGGTTCTGGAACTCAGGCAAGACCACAACATATCAATTATTTGGATAGTTCTCTTGTATAGTTGTTGGGGTTGATTTTAAAATGCAATCACTTTTCAGGTTGTGCAGCAGTTTGGGATACCTCACCTCTTCGATTTGCCAATACAGCCAACTGTAAGTTCAACCCTAGCTACTTTTGACTAAATAAGAGAGTAGAAATCACAAATTGGTGCTTTTTACAGCTTTCAGCCTCTGGAGATACTGGGATTCCTGAAGTAGTAGCTGATCCCCAAGGAGATGTTGCCAAGACATTTCAAAATCTTGGAGTTTGTGTTGTTCAACAATGTGCTAAAATTAGGCAACAAGGTAAGTTTAAAATTGCAATCTAGGAATCGGAAAAGTAATTCAGGAAGTAGATCACAAATATTGACACAAAATATTGGTGCAACTCTTGTTCCGCATACATATACAGAAAAGAGATATATTTCTTATTTAACTCTGTGCCAAAATTGTTATTTTCTGTTTTCAGTTTCAACAGCAGTGTCCTATGATAGATCAATTAGAGCAATCAGAGTGAAAGTGCCAGATTCAGATGAAGAGTTCTTGTTGCATCCAGCAACAGTCAGACGGAATGATCGATCTGCTCAAAGCATGGTATGTATCTGCTTTCCATTATTCAATGTGTGTGGGATATGTATGATTGTAACACCAGTTCTTAAGGCTTCCAATTAAAAGCATCTTTATATATTCAGGTAATAAGTTCTAATGATCATAGGTAACAATCACTAGAGTCCCAGATGGTATCTATATTTTTCAAACATGAGATCTCACTACTAGTGTGGTGGTTGGGTATTGGGTTGTGGCACCATCCGACCAGGGCTGGAACCCTAGGTCTCACAAAAAAAATGGTCACTTGCCATCATTACTGATATACTGTCTTCAGAGTTACACATGTCCTAGGTAACCGGCTTTTGCTGCCTTTTCTCGACCTTGCAGATCAAGGATCTCCCCTTAATTCAATGCCCTCCTTCACAGGCCAATTTTTTGTATGGCTTTTGCTAAGATACTCCGAAGTTAATGTGAACTGTCCATTTAGATAGATCAGCATAATTCTTAGTAATTATCACGTATTACCGCCTAAGAGGTAATAGTAGAAATATATCTATAATTTTTTTATTTTTAGAAATAGGTAAAATATATTCCAATTAGATCTACTATCTTTTAGGATGACATTAGATGTAACTTCATGCAGCGTGCCAGATGCATTTGCTATGAAAATAGGTCTACAAGATTGCAATATACAAAACATGTTATAATCAAGCGTGGCAAGTGTAATTTTTTATTCGAGCTAAAATTAGATTATGCATAACATATGCTCATCACACGTGCTGTGTCCATAATTTTATATTAGAATTGATTATTTCATTGTAACATAATATGATGACTCATGGCATGTTAATTTGAGACGCCAGTGCAGTTTGTGTTAGAGGAAACACAAAATACCTGGAGGCCCTTATGAGAATTTAAAAGCTGGATGTTTAACAAGCAAAGAACTCAGAATGGAATGATTTTGAGTATTGATTTCTTGATAAAAAAAAACTTCACACAATTTTGAATTATCGAAGTAAGAGTAAGAGCTTTATATAAGTGTAGAAGCTTCGAAAGGTGAATTAGGAATTTATAAGGCAATGATGGGAGTATCTGATAGGAGATGATAGCCTCTTTCCCTGGAGATGGAAAATTCGTCCACCGTGTTTTATTTATTTGCAAATTCTTCCTTAGCTAGTTAAAAAATGAAATTGGTTAATATCATGCCTATTGGGTTCTGTACACATCCATCGGGTCCTGCATGTTTCAGATGTTGTACACCTCTGTCAGGTCCTGCATGTCTCAGATGCACTAGAGGATCGGTAGAATTCCTAGCGCATAACCAACAATAGTGCCACAAAATTCCTTCTAGATGGGCCTACATAGGAAACAAATTGTCCCCACAGAAATCAAGGGCTAAGAATTAACTGATATCTTATCTCTTGAGAGGTAAGAGAAGAGAAGATGGAGTACTGGCACAGCCCTTTTTATATGTATTTTTCTATTATGTCATGCATGCTATTTATATTTCTAGAAGCAGATTTTGCGCAACTTTTTATCTTGTTCACTACAAGGCCCTTGTGTATAGGATGAATGGACAGGAGAACAGAAAATTCAGTATGGCGATGTACCAGACGACATCGAGCCTGAAGAGATTAAGCCGATGGGAAACTATGCTGTCTCTATAACTTGGCCTGATGGATTTAGTCAGGTAACATGACAATATGGGGTTCATTTCAAGTATTGTCATATTTGAAGCATATGGAAGTTCTGGAACTGATTATAATTTGTCATCCGTTTTCTAAAAAATGGATGTGTATATCTAAACTAAAATACGTCTGATGCATTGCAGATAGCACCTTACGACCAGTTGGAAATGCTTGAGCGGTTAGTGGATGCTCCGCGTGCAACAACACCTGCAGTGGCCTCGTCATGATACAGCAGAATGTTCAGTTATCTTTTTTTTTTAACTAACCGGCGGGAGAACTGCCTGTTATATTAAAAAGAGGGAAAGCCTAGACATGCCAAAAGGTTATGTACTATGCCGTGGTACAATAGCAAAGGAAACAGAAACCCAAGAGCGGTAAATAACAGAGCCTAGATGTTTTTTTATTTGCTCCTGCCATCACCCAAAGTGACTCCTCATCAGTGATTTTCTGGAGGAGTGTTGTATTTGTCGATTTTCTTTGTTCAAATATTCTTGTGTTTATCTCTCTCTCCATATCTGGCAGCAAGTTAAGATGACCAGGGTGTGTAGATCTTTTCTTGTGGCGCTTGGTGTAGCATTCAGTTACTATGTCCACCGTTGCAACACCAAGTCGCTAGGTGCCCAATTGTCTGGCCGTAAGAAAAAGTTATTGAGCCACTCTACTAGCCCTTTTTTTTTAACCGAAAACACAGTGAGGGAGGCCCCCACTGTGAGAAATTCTATTATAAAATCAGAAAATAAGTTACTACCATCACATTTACTTAGAGATACAAGCTAACATGTGCAACAAGGAGCTCCTAAACTGACAAAAATTGTAGGGAGGATATAAATATAAGATAGCTATACAGGAAGGGAATCAACCCAGTTGAGAAAGGGTGTTTTGAGGGACTCTTTCATCCTATGTGCTTGGTTGTGGCATTCAATCACGAAATCTCTTTTCCACCTGTTGGCACTGACTTGCTTGTTTTCGAAGATGAGAGCATTCCTTTGTTTCCATATTTGTCACTCTACTAGCCCTTCTCAGATATGTTTGGTGAATCTGCAGTTTTTGAAGAGATGGATGCCCATTTCCTTCATTCTCTGGCATAATGGACAATGACCATTTTTTCCCCATACGTGGCTTCAAGCCTATTCAGATGCTCATATTTCTGTATGAAGGGCTAGCCAGCTAAATAGCTTGCACTTTGGTGGTGGTGGTGCCCAGCTAAATGTTCAGTTATCATTTTATCAATGAACAAGAAAACAGATTTTCTTGCAATTGGCTCTCCAAGAATTATATATGCTTACAGAAAATTTTGAAAAATTGTCAGAATGTAGAACTGTAATAAATTGGCTGATTATTGAAATAAAAGGAAATATTCTTTTTACTTTCAGTAGGCAGATATAATATGAAATTACAGGCAAGGGCCGCTCTTCTTTCTATATTCTATTTCACTGTGCCATGAGGATTTCACAGGCTCGACACTCCCAACAGGGAATACTTCATATAATGTGTTAATACATTGCACACCCAGTATAGCCAACTGAAAAGGGAAAATAGAACAAGGAAACACTTTCAGAAACATTCGAGGAGGAAAGAGAGTGGAAATCCACTACGTGTCTCCAGACTACAGGCCAGGCCACATGTCTCCAAAACCTAACACGACGCACAACAGAATTTTGTAAGACGACTGAGCTTTTAATAGATCATTTCAGTAGAATACTGCAATTTACTTATGCTCTCCCGTTTACCTGGTCGCAAAACAAAATATTGTAGCCCATAGTAGTTGTCGACCAGATATAGATTGTTCAATCGATTGAATCTACCATAAATCCAAATTATATAAAATTCAATGGATTGAATATTTTGCTTCTGGTCAGTGATAGTTCCGCCAACCGTGTTGAACTACAGAATAAAACTAATCACAGAATCAGATTCATAGTGGTCATCGACACATTTAGATTCATTAGAAAGGTTCTGGCGTGTTGCCACCAGCCTATAAGAAAATTTGTCTCATAGTCTGTTTTTTTTCCCAGCAAAATATCCCTTCAGGTCTCCACTGCATTTTTTAAGTAAAAAATCTATATAAAAAAAACCACTCCAGCAGTCCATTCCAGGCCATTCCTACATTAATTGCCCATATCTATACTTGTCGGTTCAAGGAAAGAAGATACCCCGGAAATAATGCTGTCGATGCAAACGTCAAATGTGCATATGACATCTCCGTGTTTTACACTATATATATGTCTACAGGCCAGGCCACATATCTCCAAAACCTAAAACGACGCGCAACAGAATTTTGTAAGACGTCTGAGTTTTTTAATAAATAGTTTCCGCAGAATACTGCAATATACTTAGTGCTCTCCCGTAGTCCCGTTTACCTGCTCGCAACACAAAATATTGTAGCCTACAGTAGTTATCGACTAGATATAAATTGCCCAATGGATTGAATCTACCATGAATCCAAATTATAAAAAAAGTGCCATTAAAGCTAGAAGCATGGAATAATACATACCGACCCAACTTGGATTTTCCATTATTTAAGTATATTGCAAATATGGTCCAAGCAATAAATGCCCAAGTTTCCTTAGAATAGTCTGCTTCCACTCGGTGATAGTTCCACCAACCGTGTTGAACTACAGAATAAGGGCATGTCTGCTCCGTATTTCTGATGAAAGGGCAAATTTTCTTACAGGTTGGTGGCAACACGCGAACACCTTTCTGATGAATCTAGTCTGCTTTTTTTTCAGCAAAATATCCCTTCAGTCCTCCGCTGCATTTTTTAATTAAAAAAATCCATCTAAACAACCAGTCCAAAGGATGATTAACACAGCCTAGCTCCAGCAGTCCATTCCAGGCCATAGTATATGCATCCCTTCATTAATTGCCCATATCTATACTTGCCGGTTCAAGGAAAGAAGATCGATACCCTGAAATAATGCTGTTGATGCAAATGTGCATATGATATCTTAGTATGGGTTCTTGTCATTTATCCCACTTGTGATATCCTCCCGGCACTATAAAATGGGAAGAAGACTTGTACGCTTGATGCTAACAGGTCTTCTCTCCTTGGCTGAGTTTTTCCTCAAACTCCAGTGCCATTTCTTTAGATCTCCGGTCCAAGTCAGCACAAGCAAAAGTATTGCCCAACTTCCTTCAGCTGCATCTCCCCGTTGGTAGGTACGGTGCTCTGGTCTGTCATCGTGCCAGTCGATCTTGTATTATTGTCCTCCTCTCTCATTGACCCCGAAGTCGTGTGCCCATATATTCATTCATCTTCAGCCCTACGGCACCGTACGAGATTCATTGGTCATTGCAGCGTCCGTAGTGGAATGAGGGGGACGTTGCTCCGAGCCTGACGAAGATCTCTCTCTCTCTCTCTCTCTGTCTCTCTCTGGTAATTTTTTTCTCTTTCTCTGTTGGGTCTTCAGAGATGTGATCGCTGGCGTCTTGAATCCATGATCCGGTGTGGATCGTGAATTATTGAGAATATCCGATGAGAGAAAAGGGGGGTTGGGGAGAGGGAATAAAGATGTGGTGGGGAATGTGGGTTTATCCATGGAGAAGAAAGCTCCGGAGAGAAACAGGTTATAGATGTAGCTCCTTTGCAGGAGTAGTAATATCAAAGAGAAAGTGAGGAGAGGCGTTTTGAGTCAGAAACTTGTAGGCGTGTGTGATTCTGTTGATCCATCTGTGTTTCTGGGGGATGGGGGTCTCTGCTTTTGTCTGAACTTCTTGATCATCGAAACTCGAGCTTTTCGCCTTGTTCTTGATTACTCCCAAGTATTGATCCCTGTACCAAAAAAAGGAATTTAGGTTGATCGAGTGATGGGTTTCCTCTTTCGTAAGTACGAGCTTTACTTTGCAAAGAGATGTTGTACCACCAGCATGTTTTACAAGCTCTTTATTTTTCGATCTTTTGTACAGGAGGATCAGAACAACCAGGGGCGAGCGAAATGCCGTCGGTGAAGGACCTCTTTGATGCTTCAGGCCCTACGTACTTGACATATGTGAACTGGTGAGTTGTTTACTCTTTCTTTCTGCATGACTGAGTCTCGATCGATGCTTCTGCTTCAATTATTCCTGATTTATGCTAACCTGCATGGGTTCTGAACTTCTGATGCTTTTGCTCCGGCCAGGAACTGCCCGAACCACCGGCGCTCCGTCATGGCGAGCCTTGTCCAGGGCGTGTACGTCCTCGAGCGCGACCGCCAGTGGAACCGGCAGGGCCCCGACGCCCGCGCGCCGGCGTGGTGGAGCTTCTTCCACTTCGATCTTCGCCAGGTGCTCGTCGACGCCGCCGACGGCTCCATCTTCGGCGCCGTCTACTCGTTCCAGCCGCCGCCGCCGTACCACCTCCTTGACGCCGCCGCCGCCGCAGGCGCCCCGCACTACGTCGTCGCCTTCCGCGGCACCATCACCAAGAAGGGCTCGGCGAAGCGTGACCTGGAGCTGGACCTCCAGCTCGTCCGCAACGGCCTGCAAGGCAAGTCCCGCTTCCGCGTCGCCACGCAGGCCATCCACGACACCCTCGCCGCCGCCGCGGCGGCGGGGCACCACCACCACCGCGTCTGGCTCGCCGGCCACTCTCTGGGCTCGGCCATCGCGACGCTCGCCGCCAAGACCCTCGCCAGATCCGGATCCGGCGTCATCCTGCCCACGTTCCTCTTCAACGCGCCGTTCGTCTCGGCTCCCGTGGAGCGGATCGGCGACCGGCGGGTGAGGCAGGGCATCCGCATCGCCCACAGCTTCGTCAAGGCCGGCGTGGCGGCCATCGTCCTGCAGCAGAAGGGAGGCGGCGCCGCCGTGCACGCGGAGGCGTCGTTCGCGGCGCTGGCGGCGTGGGTGCCGAGCGTGTTCGTGAACCCGGCGGACCCCATCAGCGGCGAGTACGTGGGGTACTTCGACCACCGGAGGGAGATGGAGGCCATCGGGGCGGGCGCCGTGGGGAGGCTGGCGACGAGGAACTCGGTCAAGGACCTGCTGCTCGGCATCGGGAAGGCAGGAGGGTGCGAGCCTCTGCACCTGTTCCCGTCGGCCGTGCTGACGGTGAACCGCGCGCCGTCGCCGGACTTCAAGACGGCGCACGGGATCCACCAGTGGTGGCGGCCCGACCTGGTGCTCGAGTGCACCGCGCATTACTACACTTGATCTGATGCATTGGACGTTTGGACGGGGAAGCCGAAACCGGCAAAACCGAAAGGGTTCATTTGGATTGTCGAACTGAAATGTTTGCATGGGTGATGGATCTAATCTCGAATCTTTAGTCTGACTGACCCATGTGATTCTTCGGCGGCGATTCCACGGGGACATCTGGACATGAACAAAGTGAAAGCATATTTCTGTGCGTTCGTGCTCGTGACTTACGAGAATTGCCCTTGTTTCTCATCAACTACGTGCACCCTTTGAAAATGTTTGCACAATAATAATGTTCTTTAATTGTAAACTTTTTACAAATTATTATTTATATTGAAAATATTTTGATAATTTCGAAACTTTGTATAATTAAATAATTTACATGTCGACAAATAAAATATGCAATTGTCCTAACAAATCCAATGTGCTTTCCAAAAAAACAATTGGAACAAGTATCACTAAAATGTCATGGTAAGACTTCTAAAATATCATATAGGGTTAAGAGATTGAGCAACATTGCCCCAACCAATGAATCTAGTATTTTATAAAATTATATAGACTCCTGAAGACTTCTTTTTGAAGACTGATAGATAGAAACTGAAATACCTTTCTAAAAAATAGAAACTTTAAATAAAGTGTAGGAAAAGAAATAAAACGCAAAATATGGGAGGAAGGCCCATTTTGTTTTTGGGGTAGGAGGAAGGCCCTTAATAGGCCGCACTGGCCCATTCTATGTATTTGAAACTAGGCTTGGGCCTGCCATACAGAAGGACACCGGCCCGCGTACGTCTCCACGCTTTCCTTCTCCGGCAGTCCGACCAGAGCCAGACCAACACCGGCGCGGCGGCGTCTCCTCCTCCGCCCACCTATACCCGCCGGCGCTGTGCATAGGAAGTTTCTCCAGCAGCCCTAACGGCGCTGCGCCTCCAGCCTCCCCAACCATCTGCCGTTGCTAGGGCTACCCCAGCTTCCCGTCCGCCGGACCCTGGACCGATCGATTCCGCTTTTCCCCAATTCGAGTGGCGAGCAATCGGGCCGCGAGATTCTTAAGCTCTAGTACGCCTCGGTGCTTGAATTGTAGCTGATTTTGGGCTGCGGGTACCGGGTCTCCCTTTACGTGACGGAGCTCAATCGCAATGTTCCCGTGGGAAATGGAGGTTGATGGAGAGTCGAGTGGAGCACCGGGGAAGAATGATGATCTGGTATTGTGCCCCTTTAGGGCTTTTACCTGTACTTAGTGAAGTGAAAGGATCTTTGCTACTTCTGAATTTACTGTCTGTTGTGTTATTGTTTCGTGGTATTGCCATTTGCCAGTCGAGCTGTTCAGGGAAGAATGAACTAATGCAAATGCAGATAGCAATTCCCAGTAACTACTATGGCTGTCGTTCTTAGTTTTTTTTAGAGAATTTTGTTAATTTTTCAGTCGGGTCATTGTTACCATGCTTTGACAGTCTTTATATTAAGTCATGATTGCTCACATGGCATGGTTTTAGTTCACTGTACAAGGCTACTGGCTACATTGTTATAGCATGAATAAGCAACAAATCAAACTTCAGGGATTCAAACAGTTCCACATTTCATGGGGTAATTTGTTTTGGAGAGATGGAAAACTAAACTTCTAACGGATGTTTTTTTATACATGGGGATTTTTGTTTTATTCTTCCGGTTTCTGCATTTCTTCCTACTTTTGTGCTTTAGTATGGTTTATGCTCATATGTTTCTAGCCAAACTTAGTGCTTCAATTGGATTAAAGTATGCAATGTGATAATGTTTTAAGTAGATGTGGGTTGGTGAGTATATTGTTCAGAGTCAGACATAAAATAAATATCCTGTTTCTGAGACTTTGTAAGAATAGTGCAGTAGCTCTGGGTGCTTGCTTTATAGGAGCTGTCTATTCTCTGTATTTCCTCACATAATCATGTTTGTTCTATAATATGCAGGAAAATTATGCATTCGAGAATGAAAGTTGCGGCATTTGTAGAGACATCGTCATTGATAGAGGAGTTTTGGATTGTTGCCAACACTGGTAGGGCTTCATTTGTAGATTTATAGTTTCTAGGATTTGATTCATCACCTCTCATGCATATTGCACTGAGGTCATCAGGATTAACATAGTTTAGCTACTTGGGAACTTCCTTGGGATATATATTATTGGGCAGAGAGTAATGATATTATGAAATCTGTATATTTTATAGTTCCATTATTCAAGCTAAGCTTGTCAATACATGCAGTTCGTTTTTGCCATCCAGGTCATCCTCATTTGATCCTACACTGCATGTGGTTATAATCCGCCATTCCAGCACTACTTGCTTATTTCAATTCTCTGTCTTGCCTGATGCATAGATATCTGAATTTCCAAATACCAGGTTTTGCTATACATGCATTGACAACTGGGCTGCCATCACAAATCGCTGCCCACTTTGCAAAAGTCAATTTCAACATATAATATGCACTCCAGTAAGTATCAGATGTCCTTTTTTTTTGTCAGTTATTCCTTGGCTGAATTCTGATAATACCTCTGGAAGAAATTTGATGAAAATATTTAACTCATATCTCACCTTGGAAGATAGAATTTCACTGGAATATAATTGTTTTACATTGTTTTTTACTGGTGAAGGTATATGGTACAATTGGAGCTACTGATGAAGATGAATACTCTTTAACCAGGTATAACAGCAGCTCAGTGTGCTTCCTGCACACATTTTAGTTTAACACTAGTATCCTTTGCTGATATTATGTATTTTTTGTTCCCCCTGTTTCATCCTAAGGTAGACTTTGTACATATGCTCTAGTCTTATGTCTCTGAATGCTGTGTTTTTACAGTCATTGAAAGTAGAGAAATACTTTTAGGATTTGAATCACTGTGTCAGTGAAAGCTTGGTATTGGTTTTGTTTTCAAGCAAAACAACCAAAAAGTGATATTGAGTTACCTGACCATGTGAATCAGGAAAGCATGGTGGTATACCTGGATGCTTTTGTATAGATTCATTATTCACATGTGAATACATGACATACAATTTTGCCGTGAATGCCATGATTGTGAATTTCTTATTTTATGATTTATGCAATCTTATGTTAACTCCTGTCCTAGCAATGCTCAAAGAAACAAAGTTCAGGACCTTCATGACTTCTATTTATGCTTCTCATTGTGCAGCTGTGATGATGATTGGTATGTGCAAGAGGAAAGCAGCACACTTTCCTTCCCATCGTACTATATTGATGCAGATGTAACAATATTCAGATAACACTCACCATCTCCTTTCAGACAATCATACTTCTCTTCTCTGTTTCACAAAGTTGATTGTGTGGCTTCTCTGTTTATTCCATTCTCTAGGCAGTAGTTTGTTTGGATGATGGTGATTGCAAGATTCGGAATGGACTTGTGGCGGTGGAGGATGATTCAACTTTAGATACATCAATTGCTTGTGATTCCTGTGATAAATGGTACTTTTGTTATCCTTTATGAAATTATTAGTTGCGACCTGGAAACCATTTTCTAATTTTGCCAATCTGTAACTTTGAGCCAGGTATCATGCTATATGTGTGGGGTTCAATCCAGAAATGACATCTGAAAATTCATGGCTTTGCCCAAGGTAACGTGATATCTTCTGACTTTCTCTTCAATCACCCTTTGCCAGTAGTCATTAATTGTGTAAAATTGGCTCTACTGTTGCGATGATTGAACCACCAATTCCATTTTGTAGGTGTGTGTCTACTGAAGTGAAACACACAGCAGATGTTATCTTGAAGCAAAATATAAATGAGGAATGTGTAATGGTTTCTGATAGAACTAGTACTGATGCATCGTTTTCTGGGAGGGTATCTGTATCTGTTGCTGATGAGGGTGAAACTGCCCTTGTCGTATCAATGGTGGGTGTACAGTCTAAAACTAGGAGTGATCTATCAGAAGCTTCTCTTGGCTTGAAGACAGGGCATGAAGCATTTAACTACAGTTCATATCCAAGCCATTCAAAGAATGATTTTACACGTGACACTGTTACAGATGCTAGTACCCTGAGGAACACAGATAGTTTCAGTAGTTCCCAGAATAAATCTTCTCAAATGAATATTGTTCGCACTCTTTATTCTGAGCCAGCAGAAACATCGCTACAGTTTTCACCAATACGTGAGCCAACAACAATCCTAGTTGGTTCAGAGCAGGGTAACATGTCAGATGATCAATTAGAAGTACCAAAGCTTGTGTCATCTTGTCCAGTAATAGACAACAGTAAAGAGGCTAAAAGTACTGGAGAGGATAATGCAGCGCAAAAAAGCAATAATGAAAGATATCCTGTGATCAAATCTCCACAACCTTCTTCACAAGGTATGCTGTGGCCCTTTGCATAATCCAATATGCCATATCTATAGCTCGTTTTATTTGGATATGACACAGTAAATCAGTAATTACACTAACGGCTAGTGTGTAAAGCATTCGTATATTGATCGCTTTCTATTACAAACCTATTTTGTTTTGCTGCATTTTGTTCTTGGACCAAATTTTTACCCATTGGATTATGTATCCAGCATGGTGTATTCTCTTATCACTGCTGCTAGTAAGTCTTTAAATACATGTGATTGATATAGATGCAGTGCAGAAGATGATAAGTGCTCAGAACATGCAGTCACCACTCAGGTGAAAATCCTTAGAAACTTAGAAATCGCCTGCTTCATGTTGGTCTGTCCATTTCATTTGAGTAACCCTTTTATTTGATTTTTTTTCAGGCATGATGGACATGAGAGCAATGGCATGGAAGAAGAGAAAGACATGGAATCAGGAAGTGAAGTGAGCCATCCTGCAAAGAAAGCAAAATTGGAAGTGCAAGAGCAGAGCAAGAGTCTAATCAGAAACTCTGGTTTTTCTTCACCACGCAGTCATCATACTACTAATTCTGCAAAAGATACTGTTGATGATGTGGCAGAGTTTGTTCCACAACAAACATCTGTTCCTGATATAATGAGTATCATTGAAGGCGAGGACTGCAGAAGAGATCTTGGTAGAGAGTTTGCAAAACCTGTAGGACGAAGATCAGGAGATAAGCCTGGTCTTAGGATGAAAAAGATCTTCCGTAAGGAAGAAGGAAAACAATCATCTGCTATGGTTCAAAAGCTACAGAGTGAGATAAGGGAAGTAGTTAAAGATACAGGCACCAATATACTTGAGAATGATGGATCTTTTGATGAAAAACTGTTGACCGCGTTCCGTGCTGCTATAGGAAAGCCAGTGGATGGAACAGCCAAGAGTACCAACCAATTAATAAGAACAAGGAGGTCATTACTTCAGAAGGGAAAGAAACGTGAGAATCTGACCAAAAAGTTGTATGGAACATCCACAGGAAGAAGAAGAAGTGATTGGCATCGTGATTGGGAAGTTGAATTTTGGAAACACCGTTGCTCCCCAGGAATAAATCCTGAAAAAATTGAGACACTACAATCAGTACTTCAGCTACTCAAGAAATCCTCTGAAAAGGACAAGGAAAGTGCTCAGGGGAAAAAGGGAGAGGATAATAATTCTATTTTGTCCAGGTTGTATTTAGCTGATGCATCAGTTGTTCCTAGGAAGGATGATATAAAGCCTCTCTCTGCCATTTCAGGATGTGCTCCATTAGATAAAAGTAGCCAAATCAAAGCTAATAATAGCAAATCTCCTAACATACCTGCAGCAGGGACTGAGGGAACTAAAATCAGTTCACCCAGCAGCACTAGAAAAATATCAGGTTCTTCACCTCTGAATAAAGAAACATCAAGCAGAAGAGAAAATAGAAACAGTCAGGCTTCCCTGGATAAAAAAAATAACTCTTCTGGTGATATCAAGGAGGACAAAAGAAAATGGGCTCTTGAGATTTTGGCAAGAAAAAATGCCAGCTCTGTTACAAGCAAATATCAAACTGGAGACACTGATGCTCTCAAGGGAAACTTCCCTCTGCTAGTATGTGCCAGTTATTTTTAAATGTTTTTTAAAGAAGTATATTAACAACTCCACAAATACTCATTTACTTGGTTTTCTTAGGCACAACTTCCCGTGGACATGAGGCCAAAGCCTGAAGCTGGCCGCAATAATAAAGTTCCCATATCAGTTAGACAGGTAATCATCTGTTAGGCATTGCTATAGATTTCAAGAATCTTGTTTTAGCCGACATGATGTTAAATAGTTTATGCTGGTTACCTGCCCTTTTCTACACCATTTTGTCGAATTAGATATTGTTACTTTTCAAACAAAAGAAAAAAATGGTTCCATTATTAGAGAGAATACAGAATTAACCATTGGATGACCGTTTTTTTCTGAACTGATACCCGGTGTGCCAAACATGATGCTAACTTTCTCATAATGACTTTACAACATCAGCTTAAAACATAAATTTCAACAACCAAAACTGCCCTAGGCATAAATGTGCTTGCATTTTCTTTTAAATCTAGTGGTCAACTTATTAATCTGAGTTATGTATCTCAGGCTCAACTTCACCGCATTGCTGAGCATTATTTGCAGAAAGCAAATTTGGAGGTCATTCGCAGATGTGCAGATACTGAATTGGCTATTGCTGATGCTGTCAATATAGAAAAGGATATTTACGAAAGGTCAAGTAACAAATCAATATATGTGAATCCTTGCTCCCAGGCTAGTCGCCAGCCTGCCAAGGAAAAATCTGATAAGGGAACTTCAACTGTAACGAAAAAGACTGAATCAGGCAGTGATCTGATATCAGAGAAAGTGATGTCTGATAATAACGATGTTAGTGGCAATGATATGGACGAGGCTCCACACAGAGCTGTAATCTCTGATGTAAAGAGCAAAGTAGGCGATGATACTGCATCAGAGCAAACTGTGCACAAGCACACTGTTAGCTTCAGCAGCGCGGAAGAAGCACTAAGAAAAGCAGGCCTCTTTGATTCCCCTTCTAACAGTCCTGAGAGAGAGAACACATCAGTTGAAGGTATTTCTAATTCCCCGACAGTTTCTGATTGGCTGCTCAACTTTTACAAAATAAATATTAATTTGGAAGATACTATGTTGGTTATTGCAGGAGAATGCAAGCTAAAGGAACAGTCAAATCACAATTGCATGGTGAACGATGTATCCCCTCTGAAAGATGACAAATCATCACTGACTAATGATCTTGATGCTGTAAACTGTCAAAATCTCAATACTATGTCCTGTCAGCAACCAAAACCTAATTCTGAGGAGCAACAGAATTTGACAGCACAAGGAGAAACTGAGGACATGACAGCAAACGAAATGAATGCAATGAACTTGGCTGACAATGATAGGTTCAGTGAGCAATGTGAAAAATCAAGTGGACCAGGTAAAGGAATTTCAGTTGATATCAACATGCCTGTTAAAGTTACTGTGAATGAGGAGACCTCGAGAGAGATGGAAAAGGCAGCCAGCAGTTTGCCTAATCAATCTCACGAGGATGCCATGCCAAGAGAGAAAGTGGTCAGCAAACCAAAGAATTTAGAGCTCAGTAAAGAGAAATCTTCCAGTGAGCAACCATCACTGAACAGCAAACACCCAAAAAGAGACAGAGAAGGTGGAGATGTTCCAAAGAAACAAGAACCTGATGAAGCCAGTAAAAGCACACCTGATGCCTCAAGTTCAACATATAAGAAGGTATCTGACTTATTCGATCAATGGTATTTTTCTTATAGCCCTCACCATTGCCACTTCATACGTGTTTTTGTTTATATATTTGTAGGTTGAAATGTTTGTGAAAGAGCACATCAGGCCACTCTGCAAGAGTGGGGTGATCACCGTCGATCAATATAGATGGGCTGTCACAAAAACAACAGACAAGGTAATGAGCTTCCACCGTGATTCGAAAAACGCAAGCTTTTTGATCAAGGAGGGTGACAAGGTGAAAAAGCTTGCGCTGCAGTACGTGGAGGCAGCTCAGCAGAAGATTAATTGACTCCACCTGATTTTGTAAAAATGTAACTACAACTGCAATTCATCCATACATGAAGTCCATGAGGCAAATGGGGTTCTCTCATGGAGTACCAAACCAAATCCTTGTGAATGACAAGGGTAATCAATCTATAACTACTATCGCATCCGATGTCTTAGGCTGAACATCCGTTTGGCGCGAAACCGATCCTTCCCCTCTCCACATCAAACACAACCCCAAATCCTTGTTGCTGGACGTTGCCGAGCACGTTGAGCCCATCGTCCGCCGCCTGGAAACCTAGGCAGAAGTGCGTCCGGCGATCACCGCCCACCACGGGGACGAGGTAGTTCGCCGGAGGCAGCGCCATGTCCGCTCCACCGGCGAAGTGCAGCACGATGCTGGGCACCCGGACCTTCGGGTGGCCTCCTCCATAGCCATAGACGTCGTAGCACGCGTCGAACACCGAGAAGTTGTCGTCCACCTTCCGCATCCCTCCGGCCGCCGCGCGCGCGTCGAAGGCGTCGCGCACCGCCGCATACGCGTCCACGGCGAACCGCGAGATGGCCGTGCCGGAGTCCACCACGACGCCACCGCGCCCGGTCGCCGCGTCCAGCGCGAGGCTGCTGTCGCTGGCGAGCCCGGCCACGCGCTCGCCGCCGACGCTGAAGCCGACCATGTCCACGTAGTAAAGGCTCGGCCTCCTCGGGTTCGTCCGCAGCGGTGTGAACGCCATGGACGGCGGCTCCGGCGCGCGGCCGAATACGAGGTACGACGTTGAGGTGTTCCGGGACATGCGGTCGCCGAGGCAGTAGGAGAAGACGCGCCCGTAGGTGTCCGCCACCTGCGTCGGGAAGGAGAGCTTGCCACGGCCGACGCCGAGCAGCCCGGCGGCGGACTCGAACAGGCCGCCGTTGTCGTGGCCGCACCCGAGCGTGACGTTGTGGTGGGCGATGCCGTCGTCGTCGGGGAAGACGACGAGCCTGTCGGTGGCGAGGTCGCCGGTGGAGGAGGAGCCGTCGCCGTAGACGACGGTGTAGACGCACCCGCCCGTGCGGGCGTCGCAGCCGGGGTAGCGGAGCACGCCGCGGCACCGCGGCGAGGAGCAGGGGATCCGGCGGTGCGTGGTGGTGGAGCTCCGGCGCGGGTCGTAGAGAGGGGTGAGCTGGCGGTAGCAGCGGCGGCACGGCGCGCACTGGAGCCAGATGAGGTCGCTGCCGGTGTCGATGACGACGAGCGCGCGCGTGGGAGGGTCGCCGACGCCGACGGTCGCGAAGTACTCGCCGCTGTCGAAAGGGAGGCCCGAGACGACGGGGGAGCGGAGCTGCTGGTCGTCGGTGATGGTGGTCGAGTGGAGGGAGGATGCCAGCTGCACGGTGTAGTGGGTGGCGTCGGCTGCGTGGAGGCGGAGGCTGATCGGCGACGTGGCGCCGGGCGCGGGCGGGAAGGCCGCGTCGCGGTGGAGGACGGGGATGTGGAGAGTTCTTGGTGGTTGGGTGGCGTTGGAGCTGAAGAACAAGACGACGAGGAGGAGGAGAATTATTGTGGGCAACGCCATGCAGGCACGGCGGCCAGCCGGCGGGACGAAGTGTATGCGGATTAGGAGGCATGCGTAAGAAAGATATTTCGATGGAGTTCTCTTCTCGTCGACGTCGAGCATGCGTTTAAAATCGATTTGCCAATTACACTAGGCGTGTAAGTTTTCAGCCATGAATGCTACTTGCTCGTTGCTTTAATTCGAATTACCCGTGACGACTTGAGTTACTTTTAATAACCATCTGTTTCCTTCGATGGACGACTCGTTGCTTTTTAATAAGAGTAAAGTCCATTTTGCCCCTCTGAAATTGTCACCGAGTTTAAAAGACACCCTGGAACACTAAAATTGGACATTATACACCCTTATCTCCTAAAACCATTTAAAACACCCCCCTACGACAGTAAAGGGTGGTTTTGAGGGCGGTTTCAGGGGCTTTTTTTTAAACTCGATGACAAGTTCAGGGGGACAAAATGGACAATACTCTTTGTTTTATATTTTACTATTTTCTATAAGCTTCTATTTAAGAAAGTAAATTGTTTTAATAATTATTTGAGCTATTTACTATTTTAAGATTACAAATAAGTTTGTTGCTAAATAATAGTAGATACCTCGCATTACGAATAAGGTGATTGCTCAAAGATATTTGATATTTCTCAATTTATGCATAAGTATGTTCCCACAATTTTGATGAATTCAAAAACCAATTTAAGATTTAGGAATATCTTATTGAGAATTTGTAGAAAAAATTTTATTGGTCATTATAATTCTTAAAACAAATTCTTAATAGTAAATAGCTCAAATAATCTTATAAAAAATAATAAAATATAAAACAAAGAGTAAAGTCCATTTTGCCCCCTGAACATGTCATCGAGTTTAAAAATCGCCCTGAAACCATCCTCAAAACCACTCTTTACTATTGTAGGGGGGTGTTTTAAATTGTTTTAGAAGATGAGGGTATATAATGTCCGGTTTTGGAGTTCAGGGGGTTTTTTCAAACTCGATGACAACTTCAGAGAGGCAAAATGGACTTTACTCTTTTAATAACCATCTGTAACAAAGACGGTGCTTCTCAAGTCTGATAGGTAGTGCAGCACATAGTACATAAGTACAGACGACATCATAGGTTGGCAATTAAGTTTGAAAAATTGACGCATGACTATATTCCGAGTCCAGGTTACGATTTCTTTTATTTCTTACTACACCTTTCCCGGAAAATCACACATTTTTTTCGAGCCACCAACAAGCAGCTCACATGCAGAATTACATGTAGAGCAGGGGACAACTTTCAAGCATCAGATGTAGCACGGCGTATATAAGCAAATCATAAACAATTAATAATCATAAGCATATGGCATACCAGTATAATGCCTAACTACTCGTGCATATAATAGACCTGATGCGCAAAAGGCCAGGATACAGTCAATTATTAGCTCATTTCTCGTTCCACTGAATCAATGTAGTTCCATGGTATCAAGGTTCAAGAGTATTTGAGAATAACAAAACTTTGCATCATGCGATTCATGTCAGAGTGAACTGACCACCAACACAATACTCGTTGGCAAATGCGGACTAATGTGGTTTCTCATAAAGAGGTAAGGCCTCAGACATCGTAGCCTGTGAGAGTAAACCCTCTACCGACGATCTCACCAAGGCAGGACCAGGCATACAACTCAATACCAAACAACGCTGCGATACCAGCATCCTCAACCTTCAAATTGCTTCTGTTTTTCCACAAAAGCTTTGCGCTGTCAAGCTCCTTCCAGAATGACTCGTAACGGCCAGGAAGGCTGCAAGAAACAAATATCCACAGGTAACTATATTGAAGTTTTGATGACAGCATAGTAATTGCAATGCACATTTCTCAAAATCGTCTGTTATGAAATTTTTTACAATAGAGGCTTCCCAAGAGTTTCCATTCTAGGTGGAGCACCTGGACCTGATGCAGTGTTCTTGATCCAACACTGAAGAATTTGACGTTTACCACGTGGAAGATTTTGTCCTCTTTTTCTTACCTCAGAACTAATACAACACCATTATATAGTAGATAAAGCATACGACTTATATAGATCTAATACCACATTATGGGGACCCTAATTGGGGGACAGACTTTTGGGGAGAAAATATATAATTTTAAGAATTCCCGATAGACCATAGTGTTTAAAGGAAAGGCAACCTGTGCAGCGATTTTACTGTATACAAAGCACCATAAGAAACTCCTAATTAACAAGTAAAGCTCACAAAAACTTGTTACAAAAGTTAAGCAGATACAACTCAACATCCGAGTAGAAAAGGTTCAACACCTTATATAACAGACATAATTGACAGATATCAATGTGGTTCATCTGATCGAACATATAGAGGCCCCAAGATTGTATCTACGATTAGCCTTAATAGCCAACTGCAAATCAGGACCTAAAGGAAACTTTGATTCACAGTTGTAACAGGACCTAAAAGGGGTGCTACTAAATCATCTCATCCCAAGGATTTGAGTGAAATTCTCCGTAGTTATTTGTAACAGGGCTCCCAACCTTTGTGTATATCACAAAAAGTGGCAATCATAGAATCTTATCCCAGGGGTTTCAACTCCAGTGTTCTGTTGTATTATATCCCCTAAATCAATACTTCAGCAAAATCAACCTAGAAAACAAAGAACATTTAGGCCCTTCCCAACAAACAAGTAAGGGATGCAACTTGAGCCTCTATGGATCAATCCATATCCCCCAGCGCTGAAACCTTCGCATCAATATATCCCATATGAACCCTTTTCACTGTCTGATCACTACACCTAAGAGGCGCCAGGGAACCCAACCTGTGCATACCACAACAAGATGCAATCATAGAATATTATCCCAGTGGTGGCAACTCCAGTGGTTCTGCTGTACTATCTCCCTAAAACTTTACTGAAACCAACCTAGACAATGAACAATTCAGGCCCTTTCCAACAAAAAAGCAATGGATGTAATCAGAGGCTCTATGGATCAATCCATACCCCCCTGCGTTGAATCCCCCAGAAGCACCAGAATACCCCATATGAAGCCTTTTCACATCCCGTCTGATCACTCTAAACCTGTATGCAAGAGAATTCGCCAATGCGCTTCGCATAGGCATGCAAGCTTACAAGTTGATTCAGGGCGACAAACATAATTACCACAGGAACCTTTAAAGGCGTATCCACCAACAGTTCCAAGTTGTTCTGATGACTCGTTAAATTGGTCAAATTCAGACAGATTTAGCAGTGCGATGACCAACTACCACTTGCCTTTGATAATTGGTTTGACTACACACATCAGGAAACAATCTATTGACGCCTAGGGTTGATGCATATAGGCAAGGGAACAAGCACTGACCTTGCGAGGCGGGTGTAGAAGAGCTGCTTGGAGAGCTCCTGGCACTTCTCGATGGTGGGCGGGTCGACGACGTAGTGCTTGTTCTTCTCCATGAGCGTCTTGTGGTACGTGCAGCCGTGCTTGGCCACGAACCTCGTCGCCTCGCACGCCTTGGACTGCAGCTGCGCCAGCTTGGACCCCAGCGCCGCCATGGGATCTGCTCACGATTCGAAACTGAGCAATGCGGGTGAGAAGAAGAAATTCGCAAAGGGGGGAGAGGAAATCCGCCGGTTCAAAATCAAAAGCTCAGATTCAAGGCCTTTTGGTGGTTCTTTGGCCTCACCTTTTGATTGTGGTCGCCTGGTCGGAGAGTTTGAGGAAGGGGACGACGGACGGAGAGATCCGAGGAGAGGGCACGAGTTGGGGAGAGGCGGCTGGCTATTCGGGGGGTGCGGGGGAGAAGGAGGCCGCAGGTCTCGTGTTGTAGCCGCGGCATTGTCTTGGAGGGGAGGTTAGGGCTGCTTTGTCCAAGCGGACTCCATTATGCGTACGATTTTCGTTTGTAAATCTAAGGTAATATAATCCCTGATTTTCAAACAAAATAGGATAAATGTGTCACTGACATGTATCAGAAACATTTGTTATCCCACTTCAATTATCTTAAACAATTGCAGTGCCACCAAAGAAAATCTTAATCTGTGCAGTAAGCAGTTTTGAGTTTAGAAGAACAGGCAGTGGAGTGTGGAGTAACTATTGTAGCAATCAGCAGCCATATGCCATTGTGTTACATTGTCAGTTCCCTGCTTCCGTATCCATCTCGTAAAAGAAAAACATGTAAAGCACATCCGAACCCAATGGCGGTGGAAACAGTAGCACTCAGTTGCCATAAAGGAGAGCCATTCACAAACAAGACACGGCATATATTTCCGTATTACAATGGAAAGCAAGAAGTACAGATCCACCATCACTGTAGAACTGATTTCAAGTACACGAGTTCCATGCTCATCAAACAGCCTGGATACATCCTTCCAGGTACAACAACAAATTTGCAAATCCGAGCACCAGGGCTGTTCTTATTTCAGATGACAAGTAGGTCAAAAGCGAAGAAATATAGCAAGAAGGTAGCAACAAGAACAGACAATGCTTCACTTGCTCCACCAGTGAAGGAAATCCTTGCGCCTGTTGATCTTCTTTTGGAGCTGAAGAACGCCATACAGTAGTGCCTCGGCAGTTGGTGGGCATCCAGGGACGTAGATGTCAACAGGAACAATACGGTCGCATCCACGGACAACGGAGTAGGAGTAGTGGTAGTATCCACCACCGTTAGCACAGCTACCCATTGAGATAACCCATCGAGGCTCAGGCATTTGGTCATAAACCCTGCGGATAATAAGAGAAGTCAGTGTCCATGAGGAGCATTAGGAAACTTCCTTCCTCGAACACACAGGAGAGCTGTGTAATTATATTAAGAGAGCATTAGGGAACTATTGCGTTGATAATGTACATATCAAAAAATTAACCCAAAACTATAACAGTCCATCAGAAATTGTTCATGGAATCTTCTCAAGCATGCACATACATCTCAAAAGAATGGGGATTGGCCGTGTGGGTGATGGAAATAATAGAAGCAACTAAATCTTAAGCAAATCAATCCAGGCTTGGTTTTGAAGGATATACCAAACAACTGACCCTCCCCTGTTCCTATATATATTAGACCTCTGTTCCAGCAGTCAGACAGACCGCATGCTTGTTTTTCTATCACCTTAAGCAACAAGCACAGAGCATGTCTTCTCCAACATCATTGACACTGAGTTTTGCAAAGATATGTTATTACATATTTAAGTTTTAAAGAATTGGCAATGTCGAAGCACATCTAATGGTGATTCTAAATGTTTATTAAGATGCAGTCCGGACTCCTAAATACATATGCATAGATCAGTGATCAAAATTTATAAAAGGTTTGACTTATGAATGCGACAAAGAGACTACATCCAAAAGTGATGCTGATTTTGATAGAGAACTCTTATATTTCAACATGTATGTCAATAGTTAGTAATATCAAACATTCTATGCATCAGTACAGAATTAGAATTTAATTCACCAAATCATTATTATGCCGGAACCAGTAGGATAGACAATAAAATAAACTAGGATTTAGTTGGAACTTCAACAAATTGATGTCGACCTTCTAGTTCTAGAGAGAAGGAACAGAGCTGTATCATCAATCAACTTAGAAAAGTGCAACCCAAATAACAGGTTAGTACGCAAATCTACACCAAGGAATTCCCCACGCTGGCTTGGACAATATGTAAAACAAGATCACAATTCATGTTTTATAACAATAACTTCAGAGGACTACAGAAACATTAAAATTGGTGGGTGTGAAATTAAAATCTCTATACAGATAGACCAAAAATCTGCAAGTATAGGTACAACCGATCACGGGAAATCCTCAATATAGTGTCAGTCTAAAGAAAATTGCTCAATTACAATGATGTTGAATGAAAACTTGAGCACATAAGCTATTTTTCTAGAAGACTTGTGGATATATAATCAAGTCTGTGACTGGTTTTCAAGTGAAATTACCACATCATATTTAACAAAACTATCGACAAGTTGTTCATGGGGACATACTGAAAATTGACCCTGCTGATGATCTAAGCAAAAACATGGTTACTATGAACGACATGGCCAACCAATAATAATCCAATACCTTACTCTAGAAATCCTATTTCTTCGCTGCAAAGATGGTAGCCTATTACTCAATACTCCCCTACCCAGATCCTCTGTGAGATCTACCCATCCCCGAAACGAAATCTTAAATCGGGCAGAGCAACCGAGATGAGGAATGGGATACTGACTTGCGGAGGGCCGGCGCCATCTTGTTGGTGAGTGTCCCGGCGACGATCATGCAATCGGACTGGCGCGGCGAGGGGCGGAAGATGACGCCGAACCTGTCGAAGTCGTAGCGGGACGCGCCGGCGTGCATCATCTCGACGGCGCAGCAGGCGAGCCCGAAGGTCATGGGCCAGATCGAGCCCTTGCGCGCCCAGTTCATCAGGTCGTCCACCTTGGAGACCACGAACTCGGCCGTCTTGGACATCGCCGGCGGGGGCGCGCCCCCGTAGGGCGCCGGGGTAGTCGGCGAGGCGCCCGCCGCCGCCGCGGCCGAGTACGCCCGCGGGGTGGAGAGGAGGGCCAGCCGCGCCGTGCGCGGGAGCAGCGCCATGGTCGGTCGCTAGGGTTTCCTCACCTCGTGGAGGAGGAGGGGGAAGCGTATGCGGATTCGTTCGGGGATGGTTTCTCGCAGCTCTGGGCACACGGAGGTCGGGGAGGTGGCTGTCTCGTGGCCGTGGGAGAGGTCGGTCGGGGCGCGTGTTGGGTGCGTGCTGCCGTGCTGGTGGGAGTGTGACTGGCCCACGTCTTTCTAGATAGCAGACCAGGCCCAAGTCTGAAACAACTCTCAGCCAGGCCAGTCCTGCATAATGAGAAGCTGATCGCTAACGGGCCTATAATCGTCTTGGTTAAAGAAAAGGCCCAATTTATATACTACGATGTCACGCACAATGGGATGATGTGTCCAATGTGGCTCACAATCTAACCCTAGCTTGCTAGAGACAAGACATGATGAGGACAGGGCACGAGACGTGTATGATAACCTAGAGAAAGACAATCACTTCATGTTGGAATAGTAAGAAGATGGCCCTTCAAAAGAAGTAATTGGATAGAGTAACCTTTGTCCATAAGATGATCGAGGGACTGAATTCTTTTTTTAACTGCCCTAAAGCTATGTGTAAGGGATGAGTTTATTTTTGTCAAAATATTTAGGTAAACAACACAATTCAACAGCTGGAGTCCTTATTTGTATTGAGCAAATCTCGTTAGATGATCGTAATTTGCCACTAAACTATTGACAAAAGCTCTTATATCTTTTCAAAAGTAGAGGACAAGTAATAAGGGAGACATCAATATAGCTCAGATCTTCGTGGCTGCTTGGATTGTTGCCAAAATGTGCCAAGCCAAAATTAAGACATACCCACAAAATTTTGACACTCATTAAGTTGGAAGCCAAAAAAATAGACCACCTAACTAAGTCCTATTCTAAACTTGCCAAGGTTTTGGCCAAAACAAATTGACATGCCCACACATTGGCATCCAACCAAGCATGCCCTTCATGCCGTCATGACTCCCAAGAGTTGCTAGGAAAAACTTAACCCTCGGATCATACAAAGTCCCATTTAGTTTCAAAACATTACTCAAAAAATACTGTTCATCCAACTTTTCTCTATTCATCTTATCTCTCACACTCAGCACTCTAAACACACCCACAATAGTTGGGAACTTGGGATGCCAAAAGGTTTATTTTGCAAAATATTAACACTTGGAAGTCGGAGTATGTATGCAATCTCTCATGTGCGAAATCCTGGCGGTAAGCAAGCTCATGTTCGCCTCGCCCTACTTGTGCGCTGACTAAAAATTTGACCACTAGCGCGTGGTCCATCGGTGGCCGCCGTCACAGTCAAGATCGGTGCGTGTGTGCCAACGCCAGAGAGTCGCATGATGGATGTGCGTCAGTGCGTGTATCCGACGAGGTGGGAGCTCGTGGCTCCAGTTCAATTGCTTTCCCGCGGATCCAGGATATGTCAGAGCATATCCCAGGGAATATGTACCTGAAGTTTGGCGAAGCTCGAATCCGCGGCGAACCTGCCGGCGAATATCTCTTTCAGTTTCACGGGTACTCCATGATGCGTGACAGGCACCTGCCTTCCGTGGCGCGCACCAAGCTCGTAAATCTTGCCATCCAAGGCCAACTTTAAGCGGCATATCGAATATGATTCCCGTCCTAAATGTACCTTTGATCACAACTACTAAATTACATTGTCACTACAAACCGGAATACTCTGAAATTTCGCATGTCGCCATGGATTTCATCCATTAATTTTATCTTTTGCCGGTAGGCAAGCAAGATACAATGAGCCGGCGCCAATTCATCGGTGGCAGGCTCTCGATTCAGGGGATAGATACACCACGCCACGCCACGCCACACACAAAAATTACTCCAGTCAATAATACTCCAGTTAAATAAACGCTACTAATCGTACGTGCCTCGCAGCTGTTCCAGCTCGATGGCCAGGAGGAACCCGATCGAGCCGGCCACAGTCAATCGAACAAATCGATTCAGTTCTTGACGCCGAGCGGCATGATGGGCATGCCATCCTGCGCCGCGACGGGCATGGTGGACTCGAGCTTGCAGTCGACGAGCGGCGTTAGCATCGACGCCTCCTCCACGATCGCCCTCCTGACGAGCCCCAGCAGCGTGACCTCCATCTCGGCGCCGTCCGCCCACGGGTGCACCTCGGCCTTCACCCTCGCGGGGTCCTCGCAGATGAGGTCCCACACGGGGTGCCCGCGCCGTGGCATCACGAAGTCCTCCCTCCCCAGCCTCAGCGCCGGGCAGTAGTCGCCGCGCCCGTCGCCGAGGTACACGACGCGCTTCCTCGCCGCCGACGCCTCCCGGAGGATCCGGTCCAGCACCTGCCCCTTGCACATGTTGGGCGGGCACGTCCCGACGCCGCACCCGTGCGACGCGCCGTGGCGGAACTCGTGGTAGGGCTCGATGCGGAGGCGGCCGGAGGCGTCGACGTGGCTCGGGTTGGTGTTGATCTCGGAGAAGCAGCCGCGGAGGCCGTGGTGGTCGAGGATGGTCTCGATGAAGAAGCCGTTGGCGTCGCTGAGGACGCGGAGGTCGCAGCCGAGCGCGTGCGCGGCGCGGATGGCGTGCGGGACGCGCGGGTCGATGGGCGCGCCGCGGAGCACGGCGGCGACGTCGCCGAGGGCCTTGCCCGACGCGTGGATCTCGCCCATCATGGTGTCCATGAGGGTGTTCCACGGCATGGTCGGGAGGAGGCGCTCGAACTGCTCGGTGAAGCCGAGGCTGTCGACCACCCAGTTGTCGCTGTCCACGTCGATGATCGTCTTGTCGAAGTCGAACACCACGATGATCCCGGCCATTGCTGCTCTCTCGCTCGCTTGCTACGTTCGACCGGGGAAGGTTTTTAGCTGCTGGTTTTGGTGAAGCTTGCTGTGTCGTAGGTTGTGCACGAACTGGTTGCGGTGGATCGATGGCTGGAGAGACGCGGCGGAGGCGGCCTTATATACCGGGCGCCCGTGCGGGGGGGGGGGGGGGGGGGGGGGGAGAAGATGCCATGGGAATATTACGAAGGAAGATGCCTACTAAGAATAGCGAGCCAGACTCTCAGTGCGCGCGTCGTCAAAGTTGGCGGAGTACATTCGACGGGCCGATGCGATGCGCGCCCCTCGCGAAACCACACGGCTACACGGGACCTTCTAGTTTGGTTCGAGGGAAATGCTCTTGGCCGCCGCGGGAAGGGAAGGAAGGCGCGAGTCGGCGGCGGCTGCTTTCCTGCTTCTGGATTTGCGGTTGGGTTGGGTCGTGTGGCGCGTGGAGAAGCATCGGGGAGATGCTTGGCTCCTGCCTACTAGCGCGAGGGAATATCCACTTCCTGGCCCCCGCCGCTCCGTCTCGGGAGCAGCCGGGGTGGTGGAGTCGCTTTCGCCGTATCTGCCGCTGTGCCGGTTCGTGGTCCGCACTCAACGCGAAGATTTATGGTTAGAGTATACGTGCCGGTCGATTTTGATTTGAGATCGAACTGGTGGATAGGGAAAAAGAATCTCCATTTACCAGAACTGGTCTCGTGCTACGCCAACCAAGTGAAAGTGTGAAATCTTTTCTATGGAGACATGCACGCACAAACTAGTTCTTTATTGCGGTGTGGGGTCTATTGTGTTTCGCTCCGGTAGGGAACCCTGTCTGTCGTGTTTTGTGGCACGACCACACGAGAGATCTCGGTTCCAGACAGAGGTCATGAGAGACGCACAAATTTGTGCCACGATTTTGTCACGCCTCCCAGTGGATATTCGGCGGATGCGGAGAATCTCCCGTGCCACGAGACGGCTACTGGCGGCCGGCTGCCAAGGTCGAGTAGGTGGGTGCGGCTGCCTGACTCTTTTGAACCGCTACAACATGGTGGCCTCTGTTTTTCGCCTCATTTTTCTCCACCTGCTAGTGATTAAGCGACTGAAAATGGATTAAATTTCAATGTATGTCAAATCAATAAATCAATAAAGGTAAAAAAAAACGTATAGTATTTGGCTGACAAATCATGACCTTTACTAAGCACAGAAATATCTCAGAGAAACAATGAACGTTTTGCCTTCTCGATGAAAAAAAAATCACTTGCTTACATGATTACTCACCATATAAACCATCCAAACACGACATGCGTTCAACGGTATAATCCGCAGTGGCGAGCACACATCGACAGTGAGAGGAAAACATAGACTAGCTGTATAACTGAAGTTGATAGGAACAAAAAAAAAGCACATCCTTTGTGCCTTGGTCAGTTTTCACATGCTTGCTTTCTTCTTCTTTGAAACGCAATGCTTGCTTTTCTTTCATCAGCCTAGTTTTACTATCTAGAAATCTCCTACATGTCTTTTCTTTCCAGTACCAAGAGTGCAACTATATGTTTCATCTCCCGCTTTCTTTTACGACATGTCTTTCTTTATTATTGTGATTTCATCCATGTATTTTTTGAGGTATCTTTTTCTCAATTTGTTTTTTTTTCTGTTTCGAAAAACATTATTCTAGTGATTTGATGGATGTGCCTGTATATCAACTTTGTAACATTAAATTAATCGTGTGGAGAAAGCATCAAGCTTAGTCGGCTAAGGAAAGTTCCTAGTTGCTTCATTATTCTACCTTATGGCCGACACGGTAAAGAAGAACAAATTCCCAATCGCATTGTTCCTAGCAAAATTATATTCCATTTACTCGTCTTTTTCAGTTAGTGGCATATGATGCACAGCGCATGCATGATGTATAGCAAGCAGTATAAAGGGAATGATGCCAGTATTATTACTCTATGGAAAAGGAAGACTGCATTTGCTTTGCTTTGAAGCGCGTGTTTCAAGTCCTCGCATTCTGTCGGATTTTGTTTTCTCAGATTTGAAAAATTCTAGCATGCGTGGCACAATACCACGATTGTGCAACAATAATGGCCGCGAAAAACGTACAGGACTACAGGTTCACAAATCACTGTGGGCTCGACGGCCTCACATACCAAAACAAGGGACCCTGAAGGATTCACAAGGCATCAGATGGTGAAGTCTCGATTCGCATAGGACGAGGGGGCGGGAAGCTACCGTGCAGTTTGTGCTTTGCTAGGCGACGCATCTCTATGACTGTGTGGACTGTGACCAGATGAGATCAGATGCCCTTCATGTGGGTGCGAGTGAGGACGCGCCGTGCAGTCGGATGAGACGAGGGTTGGGAGCCCTGTTGTGTCCACTGAACTTCACGCGAGACGACACACCGTCCTGGTAAGATTCGCGCCTCTTGTCACCGCCGCGCATCCGCTAGCCAGCAGATTTGTCACAGCGTGATGTTTGTACCGCACAATCCGGCAATTATGCTACCACAAAGGCCGAAGATTATCAAATCCACACGGAGATATCTGATTGATGGGGCATTCGAATCAGTCATTGTTTTGCAACCAAAACCAGTTAAAAGATTCAGAGTAATCACAATTACGTGAACAATTATTTTGGCATTGAATTTGTCTTCATTTGCGAGCGTAGCTCGTTTGGTTATACTCCACTGCCTCGCCATTGAGTGTATGTGATTTTGTCAATTTCAAATATACTTTTTCCAATTTCTCTCATAAGCACTCGTAAGAGTAGGAAGGTATAGGTGGTAACTTCATCAGTCTTCAAATATGTTTATTCAGTTTTTCAATACTAGGATCGTTGGTTACCATGTATGTCAGAAGACTTGTCCAGTTTCCATTTATCATGTGATGGAGTTGTTGCGATAGGGAGAAAAGGCAACGAGAACGTTCAGGAACAGGCAACCTTTTTCGGTGTCTGTACTGTACAATTTTTTGCTTTTGCGTGATTGGACACACGTGTTGCTTTGCTAAGCTCTACTTACCAGTACCTTATTATGTGGATACAATTTGGTTTGGCTCCCGTTGACGACTGCATAGGATTGCTTCGTGGCTGGCATCTTTACAATTAGCCAAGGACATAGTGCATGCCTAATTAACCTGCTTCTCCAAGAGAGATTTCTAGTCTGTTCTGATCATATCAATTGCATGAGTTTGGGCCACAACTTGATTTGTTTTTTTTTCTCTCTTTGCAATGTTGCTTACTGACATCATGATGTTGGAAAAATAGCATCAGAAGGGTACTGAGAGATGACCTGTGGCCCCACATGTACTCTTTCCTTTTAAGAAGGGTGCTATTTATACCACATCTAGACATTTTTTTTTTGCATCATAGCCGAATATGTTATCTCGGACCATCAAATTTCAATTCAACGGCGTAGAGTCCCACCTCCAGCCAAACCAACGAGCTCCTCCTCCCAACCCTTGTCCGTGCAGCCGCGCCCTGTGTGTCCCTGTTTGTCTTCCCCGCTATGGCGGGCTAGGATATCGTTGGAGCTCCTGTGACACCCACCATTGTTGTGCTTGCCCCCCCTAACCCCACCATTGGTTGTCTTGTACCGGCTAGGCTAGCGGTGCCACAACCACTGGCCTCACTACCCCGGACCCGCCATGCCTCGATCCACAAGGCCGGCCTTCCGTTATGGTCAACAATGGAGAAAGTCACCGAAGCCCAAATCCCCAACACTTGAACCCTAACCACCAATCTTGAATCCTAAATCTCACCGGAGAGCTCGCCAGAGATGGAGAAGAAGGCAAGAGGATGAGGAAAGCCTTGGATTGGTGATAGAAGACGAAGAAAAAAAATCAGGTGTGAGAGGCAAAGCAAATGCTTCACTAGAATCTAGCTTTTCTCAGAAGAAAACAAAGAAACTATACTCAGAATGTTTGCTCTTTGTATTTGCTCTGCTTGGCCGCGCTGCCAGGAGCGGGCAAGGACTGCCCAGTCTGGAGTTAGTCTAGCGAGTCTCTTTTTTAAGCGGGATAGTTTCATTCCATTAGACCAAGGACACGGCAAGATCGCCGGCCACCAATTCGTCTACTCCAAGCGGTACAACCTCCCAATTAGCGAGGCTTTGCTTGCTACACATGGATACACAATTTTGTCGCTTCATTAATATGCTCAGTAACGTACTGTTTTTTTATATGTAGGTGCCCGTTTTGATGATGAGAATACTATAAGATACTCACATATGATCTGTATTTTTTAACTGCACTGTTTAACCGCTTAGGGTCTTGCTGAGTTTCTTCCTTTTAGTACAATCGGCAGCCCGGGTTCGTTTTAAGAATAAAAATATATGATATTTTATGCCACTCTATCTTAGCCATATCCAAGAAAATGTCCGCCGGCCGCCACCTGATTGGTTGTGCACATTTCCTAATAAGCCTCAACTTTATTTTTTAATAATTTTGTTTTTCTGGTTCCAGCTCACTTTATTACACGTAGGCAAAGCACAAGCATAGGTGGCACTCTGGACAAGCAAAAGCTATCCAATCAGAGATCGCAAGAGATCTGCCCATCCAAGCAACGGCCTAGCGGGTGGCTCTCAGCGTTCCCGCCATTATTTAAACTCCAGTCCGGTTGCCAGCTACTTCATCTTCATCACCGCAGCTAGATCAACAGAACAGCTCCCGAGCTCTAAGCCAAGTACCACATTTCCTACCCGGTGCTCATCAATTCAATGGCCGCTTCCACCATGTCGCTCTCCTCCCCAGCTCTCGCCGGAAAGGTAGCCAAGATGATCGCTCCCTCCGCCGTGTTCGGCGAGGGTCGCATCACCATGCGCAAGACGGCCGCCAAGGCCAAGCCCACTGCGGCGTCCGGCAGCCCATGGTACGGCCCGGACCGTGTCCTCTATCTCGGCCCACTGTCCGGCGAGCCACCGTCCTACCTCACCGGCGAGTTCCCGGGAGACTACGGCTGGGACACCGCGGGGCTCTCGGCCGACCCCGAGACGTTCGCCAAGAACAGGGAGCTTGAGGTGATCCACTGCCGGTGGGCCATGCTCGGCGCTCTGGGCTGCGTCTTCCCCGAGCTCCTCGCCCGCAATGGCGTCAAGTTCGGTGAGGCCGTCTGGTTCAAGGCCGGTGCTCAGATCTTCAGCGAGGGTGGCCTGGACTACCTCGGCAACCCCAGCCTCGTTCACGCGCAGAGCATCCTCGCCATCTGGGCATGCCAGGTAGTACAAATCATTTTTTTTCTTTCTCCAAATCACTAAAGCTGCTGGATTGTGCTATGATGTTGCGAGAATGTGACTGGAATTTACATCGGCAATGTATCAGGTTGTGTTGATGGGAGCCGTCGAGGGGTACAGGGTGGCCGGCGGGCCGCTCGGCGAGGTGGTCGACCCATTGTACCCTGGAGGAAGCTTTGACCCGCTGGGGCTCGCCGACGACCCAGAGAAGTTCGCGGAGCTGAAGGTGAAGGAGATCAAGAACGGCCGCCTCGCCATGTTCTCCATGTTCGGATTCTTCGTCCAAGCCATCGTCACCGGCAAGGGCCCACTGGAGAACCTCGCGGACCACATCGCCGACCCCATTAGCAACAACGCCTGGGCGTACGCCACCAACTTCGTCCCCGGCAAGTGATGATTCGCTTAAGATCTTGAGGCAATTACTCCCAGCCAACGGATGCGAGCTCAGTGCCTTGGACAGTTGAATTCGTCGCTTCGGATTGCTTGCCAAAGGGCAAAGAAACAGCATGTTATGCGTGGCTTTGTGTCAGATAAGATCTGCACACGCACCCTGTATTTCTTCGTACATATTGTGACATACTCCATTGTGTTATGTGGTTGTTTGATTGATTCATGAAACAACGTTGAGGCATAACAAGTTGCAGTTCTGTGTTTTTTCTTTTCATTCTTTGTCTTTACGAGAACTGTTTTCTCTAGGTTTAAGAACATGAAACCAGTTCTCCGTTGGATAATTGATGTCTGCAAATCATCCCATCAACCATACCACCATAGACACTGGCTGCGCAAATAATTTGTGAAAAAATGCATGCTTATATTACATGTCTACATCTCATCAGAAACTGCATGGCATTAAACTTCAATTAGGATCGACCTTGTTCAGTTTCGAGTGTGCATACGTACAGTCTACGGAAGGGTGATGGATTCTGGCTCCATCATCTCCCTCCTTGAGTCCTTGGGCCTATTTTTCGGGTAATGCTGAGGTGACGAAGCCCAACAACACTTCTTAACGGCCCAACGACAAGAAAATCGATTATGTGCTGGTAAAATAATGTGTTATCTGCAAAAAGAAAGAATGAACCAGTTCGCCACATGGTCAACCAGCTCGCCACATGGTCCACATCAGGCATGACCAATCACTGCTCAAGAAAACTGAAAAACTATGACCAATTGCTAGGTTGATAACGAAAGCAGCGCGTACTTGGACCATCGCTTGCGGCTGCGGGGAGAGGCGCGCGGAGACGTCGTGTACTCGTTCCGGTGCCCGATGTTTAGACTCTGCTCTTTATTTCTATCCCCTCATAGAATACGCATCGTAACTATCCTCCCAAACTATCCAGCTCGCATTCTTCGTGCGCTGCGCGCCGCACCTGTGGTAGGTGGTCAAGCCGACGAGCCGGGCCCCGGCCTCGACCTGTGCGCCCGGCTTGCGTGCTTGCTCTCGGCAACTCGTGCTCGTGCTCCTCGGCCATCGCTGGCCCCCACCAGGCTGGCTAGTCCACGTGGCTCCCCTCGAACCGCTCCAACCCTATATAGCCGCCTCACGCCACCACCACGCGCTACTCCACGGCATCCCCCACCCTTGCGAGTCGCGAGCCACACCTCCCGCGCACGCCACCTGCCACACACACATCACATCCGCCATCCCGCCGCCGCGCGACGACGATGACGGCCGGCCAGCCACTCCACACCGACTCGCCTCAGCCCCAGCGTCCACGCCACGTCACCACCACCACCGGCAACCCTCCGGCGGCGCTGGACGCCGGCGTCGTGCCATCTTACCCCCCACCCGAGTCCGACGCCGACGAGTCCTGGGTGTGGTCCCAGATCAAGGCCGAGGCCCGGCGCGACGCGGACGCCGAGCCAGCCCTCGCCTCCTTCCTCTACGCCACGGTCCTCTCCCACCCGTCCCTCGCCCGCTCCCTCGCCTTCCACCTCGCCAACAAGCTCTCCTCCTCCACCCTCCTCTCCACGCTCCTCTACGACCTCTTCCTCGCCTCCCTCACCTCCTCGCACCACTCCAATTCCATCCTCTCCGCCGCCGTCGCCGACCTCGTCGCCGCGCGTTCGCGCGACCCGGCCTGCGCGGGGTTCGCGCACTGCCTCCTCAACTACAAGGGCTTCCTCGCCGTGCAGGCGCACCGCGTCGCGCACGTGCTCTGGGCGCGGGAGGGCCGCAGGGCCCTCGCGCTGGCGCTCCAGTCGCGCGTCGCCGAGGTGTTCGCCGTCGACATCCACCCGGCCGCGGCGATCGGGAGGGGCGTCCTGCTCGACCACGCCACGGGGGTCGTCATCGGCGAGACGGCCGTGGTGGGGGACAACGTCTCGATCCTCCACCATGTGACGCTGGGTGGGACGGGGAAGGCGGTGGGGGACCGGCACCCCAAGATCGGGGATGGGGTGCTCATCGGCGCCGGCGCAACCATTCTTGGCAACGTGAGGATCGGGGACGGGGCTAAGGTTGGAGCCGGGTCGGTGGTGCTCATCGACGTGCCGCCGAGGTGCACCGCGGTGGGGAACCCGGCGAGGCTGATCGGAGGGAAGAAGGGTGAGGATGTCATGCTCATGCCCGGGGAGTCCATGGATCACACCTCGTTCATACAGCAGTGGTCTGACTATATCATTTGAGCCCAGAGAGCTGCAAAAGACCTCGTCTTTGCTAGTGCTGTACTGCCATTTCGTTGTATATGCAGCCTGTGTTATTAGCTGTAAAACTAATAACTATCATTGCAGGACTATTGCGGCGATGCTCAAATCATCAGACGGAGGGCTTTGTCAGGCGTCTTTCACGATCGGGACCATTTCCCGTCCCGATCGACTAGGAAACGCCGTGCACGAGAAACGCCGGAAAACCTCACAGCCGCACGGAAAAGAACTGTGATTAGTTGCGTTTGATTGCATACGTTCGCGGCTCGCCTTGCCCTTGCGCCACAAATCCCGGGATGGGGCCGCGTTTAAGCTTATCTGAACGATCGAATGGACGAGGCGACAGTCAGTGAAATACTGAAACGCCACCACCATTTCTCTCCGGTACGTTCATGATTCAGGAGTTTCAGGTAACGACTCTGAAAGGTGATATTTTGTTCTGTCACTTCTTACATGCTGGACGGAAGCAACTTGTAACAAGTATACTCCGTATATCCTTCTGCACGCCTTGATGCGGTCCTTATCAGTGCGCAACACAGAATTGCGTAATACTCCTACTTAAATACTACTGTATTGGTTTCGCAACGGGAGAACGGCATCTTTTGCGTGTCACTCGACTACTCGAGCCGAGATTGCTTGCATGCGTCGAATTTTAGCGTAGATTTCGACGTAGTAGTGCGTCGTACGCCTCGTTTCGCGTAGATTGCCAGCTTGATGCAACGCGGCGGCTAAAGGCCTAGCTTATTCTTTGCTGGGATAAAGATCACAAGAAGGCCCACATGGTTTTGACATCGATTTTAGAACGATCTTTTAGCATTGGCCGCGGAGCGTAGCGTATCTCGCTCGCTAGATTTGTTGTTCGCTGCCGCTCTGAGAAGTTGTTGAGTGGCATCTCTAAACACGAATTCTAGACCCAAAAAGTGGGCAGCCGATAGGGCCACGTCAGCTTCATTTTCTCGAGCGTCCGATCTTCCATCTACGGTCAAGACGAGGGCCTAGACCCGAGCCATCCCTCGGCCCTTCATCTTCTCGACGCTTCGCGTGGCGGCCGGTCTCTGACTCTCCTCACGACTTCTCTCCTCGCTGGGCACTAGCGGCGGCGCGGCACGGCGCGACTGCCCTTCCCCGCATCTCCATCCCCACAGGGCACAATCTGCTGATCCTCCATCCGCTGCATCGAGATCCCGACCATGAACAATGGTGGCGACCTCCGCGGAGGCATCAAGACCCAGTCCGTGAGCAATGGTGGCAGCCTGCTGTGTACCCGGCTCGTCGGTCGTCGCCTCCGGCCTTCCCGCTACCTGCGGTGCTGGCAAGAAGAAGAAGAAGCAACGGACGCGCCCGCGGCAGCGCCAGCGACCCGCAGCACCCACCGGCCACCGTGGCGTCCGTGCCCTCGAAGGCCACAGAGGCGACCGTGGTTCCCACTGCACGACGCTAGCGACCGGCACCACTTTCCTACGGCCTACCTCACCGCCGGAGTAGCCCAAAGAGCAGCCCAACTACCTCGGCGTCGTTGCTCAGCAACACAATGATCAAACAACGAAGATGGTTCCATTCTCCCCGGGCATCTCACCGTCCGCCGACCATCTGCTCAACGGAATGCCGACACTTGAGGTGTCATGGTCTGTCAACAGGACGCTCTCCTACGGTTACATGAGCTGCTGAGCACCATGACAGTGTGGTTTTGCTGGATCGCAACAACTTCGAGCACGACACATAGGGATGAGCACGACTGCTAAGGGGATCGTCATCGCCGCCTCCAACAACCTCCACCTCCGAGCTCCACTTCTATCTGCCAGCCTCCCAATTTTTGCACGAGAGGTAAATTTCAGCTGTGTGTATCTTGGCCCAATGGATAAATTCTTCACTAAATACGGGTGATAAGCTCAACGTAAATTATCTAGTATCAACCCACAGTCTGATTCCTGTGGAGAAGCTGGCAGATTAAGTTGCACTGTTGTGAGCTCCATTTTTGAATGGTCATATTTAGGGATGCATGAATTGTTGGGTCGACCCAATGACCCAAAACCCAATCTATGATTAGTAGGGTAGAAACCCTATAACACCAACCCAAAATCTATTTTAGTGTTGCACTGGTTCACCTCCTGGGTTGTTGGGTAACCCGAGCAACATACGAAGCGCCGGGGAGCTGCGGTGACACGGGCTCGGCGGCCACGGGAAGCGAGCCGCCGGCATCGGCGACGGGGAGCAACAACGACCCGGGGTCGGCTACTGGAGGCGCGGCCGCCGTCCGCCGGAGGAGGAGCTGCGCCGGGACGGCACCGCGCCCGCTGGTGGGGATGAGCCACAACCCACAGCTGCACGGCCTCGGTGGCCGCCTGGCCGGAGACGCGATGCGCTGCCGCCGGCGGAGGAGCACGGAGGAGCAGCAGCAGGAAGTCGTCGACCCGGAGGAGACTGCGTGCAGGAACCAGTGTGCGCGACAGCGACAATTTGACCCAGATTAGCAAAGACAGATTGACGAACGCCAAGGGCCTACGGGGATTGGAGCAGTGATTGGAGTTGTACGTGGTGCAGGGAGCAGCGGTGGATCAATTGTGTTGGTGATTGTGCCTATTGCTGAAGGATTGACCAGTTGAGGGTGGATCCCTGGTTAATCCAAAAGAAAGATGAAAGGCATCTAGAGTTCTGCCAGTACAAGCGGACCGAAGCAGAGCCCAGGGGACAGCGAAGGCACCAAAGAAGAGCGCATGAACGACGGAGGATAGCCACGCCAGCTTGCTGCGCCACGGTGACCACGGCGACGCCGCACACGATGACGACGCGGGCGGCAGCGGCGTGGACGGCGAACGCGAGGGTGATGGCAGCGAGGATGGGTTCGAGGTGGCGAAGTCTGAGCAACCGGTCGATCGCAACTCCTGACCCATTGGGTGGATTGGTTCCACCAGTTGCAAGGGTTAAGTTGATTTGGGTCGACCCGAAACTATTTACTAGCTAGCTGGGTATTTTGGGCTAGTGTTTGGGTCAACCAAGAGCGACCCATCTGCATCCCTAGTCATATTCACTATTAGATCATAAATAGTTGATCATGTTGATGTGTCTGCAATAATTGTTTCTGATTGAGCATATCCAATGGTCTTGTTTTACATATGTTTGTTTTAGCCCACATAATAGGATTCAAATTAGGCAACTTTCTCTTCAACAAAAGATAACACCTTCCATGTTATCAGGTCATTTATCCTGAATAGTCTAATCTGGTTTAAATAAAATGGAAAAATATACGTAAAAATTAAGCTATAGTTTTTATTTGTGGTGGATATCTATGCAAAGCTATAATTCAATTTTGTTATTGATAAGCTTATAAGGATTGTGTGTTAATTTAGGTTAGTAGCTTGTTGTTACCTACTACCTCCGTCCCAAATTGTAAGTCGTTTGACTTTTTTTGACCCAAACTTTGACCACTCGTCTTATTCAAATTTTTTCGCAAAATATCATATTTTTTTATGGCTAGCTTTAGTAATAAAAGAATTTCAAGAATGACTTAAATTTGACTATGTTTGTATAATTTTTTTTTAATAAGACGAGTGGTCAAAGTTGGGGTCAAAAAAGTCAAACGACTTACAATTTGGGACGGAGGGTGTAATAATATAAGCTTTTCATTGATTGTTGGGTATGGATACCTAGGGTTCCCTAAGCGAGATATGGATACCTAGGGTTCCCTAAGCGAGATAGACTCCTACTAGGACTCGTCCTAGTAGGAGTCTATCTCGCTTAGGGAACCCTAGGTATCCATACCCAACAAGCCCCCAAGCGCTTCATTGTCTGAAGTCCAACCCTGCTGTGAGTCTTGGAATATTACCGAGTTGTTTGCCAACTCGAGCTCTTCTGAAGTCATCCGAGTTCTCTCAGCTTGGTTGTATGAAGACTTTGAGGTGCTCAAAAACTTCTTGGAGAATCTCATTGGCGCGCACCGTAAAGGTGGGCCCAATTGGGCAGCCCCCGAGCCTCGTTTTACTTTGAAGAAGGAATTCGAGGGTCTTCAATGAATATTTTTCGAAGAGCTTCAATTTCCGAAGAATCCGAGTTCTTTTGAACCCTAGCGTTGCCTTCGAGATTCGGTATTTAACCGAAAAGTTTTCGAAGAATCTTTGATGACGTACCCGCAGCCCCCGAGCCTTGATCCGATTTAACAAATCGAATTAAGGATCTGGACTCCAGGATTTGAAGAAGATTTGATGTAACTCCGATGGAGCGAAGATGTCCGAGTACTTTGTTGAAAAAAATACTCGACTAGCGTCATGGTCCGAGTTCTTCGTTGACAAAAGAACTCGGCTGGCGTCGTGGTCCGAGTTCTTTGTTGAAAATAGAACCCGGCTGGCGTCGTGGTCCAAGTTCTTTGTTGAAAGAAGAACCCAGCATGCATCAGCCCCCGAGCACGAAAGTGCGCGGAACTGCGATGGAGCGCCGAAGCTGCTGCAAAAATAAAAATATTGTGTAGCAAATGTTGAAGAATATTTGAAAAACTAAAATTTATTCAGTCTTGTCGACGAATCGACAAGATAGTGCGCATTGCGCAAAGATAAAATCGACGAGCGCGTAGATCCCGCATGAAGAAGTCGACAAGAGCGCAAATTACGCAAAGTGTCTCAATATGAGATTGTTTTGGTGTCTGTATCTTTTCAAGATCGTAGGTCCGAGTAGTTTGTCCCGCTAGCCGTGCCCCCCACAATACCTCGGTCAATAACACATCGGCCTGGAAAAAGCACGGTTTGCATCGTCAGACAAAAACTCTCGATACACTCGACTTTAGAGATAAAACAGAACACACTGAAAAAGTCAGCGAAAATGCAAAAAAGCACATGCAATTTGCGAAAACAACCCCGCAAGATCGCGTGCTCGAGTAGTTAGTCCCGCTAGCCGTGCCCTCCACGATACCTCGGTTAATAAACACATCAGCTTGGAAAAAGCACGGTTTGCATCGTCAGACAAAAACTTCTCAAGACACTCGACTTTTAGGGATAAAACCGAACATACTGAAGAAGTCAGCGAAAACGCAAAAAGCGCATGAAGAAACTGACGAAATCATGAACCGCGAAGGTATCCACTTGTAGATACGAATAAATAATTAAAACATATGACTTAGCTTGATTCGTGGATGATTTGTTGATGAAGTCGCGCCGAGTCCGAGATCTTGGTTGAAAAAGAGCTCGGTTGGTCATCGTGGTCGATCCGAGTTCTTTGTTGAAAAAGTACCCAGCTAGTCATCGTGGTCCAGGTTCTTGTCGAAAAAAGAACCCGACTAGTCTTCGTGGCCCGGGTTCTTGTTGAAAAAGAACCCGGATAGCGTAATGGAGTCAGCAACCAAAGGTAAACGCCCCAAGACGAGCCAAGTAGTCGATGACGAGTTGTTGCTGCGCGATCGAGCAAGTTGGAGTCGATGCGGCTAGACATTGGCGTGTAGTAGTACTCGCGTACGCCTTCCGTGTACATGCAGAACTCCAAAACGATGCCACACGAGTCCTGACTTGATCTCGACCCGCGTACCAGGTGCTTGCATAATGAGATCCTTGCTGATAGCTAATTTGATGTGCAGGTAGCAATTCACTCCCACATTACGTAGCTTAATGGCATGGAGATTCTTCTGTGCGCATGCAGATCAGATCCTGTTTTGCTTCGGCTTGAAGCAGTGCTGCGATCAATTCCATCTTGACTCTGGGTCATCGGTGCGATCAATTAGAACACGACGAGGCGCGCTGGTTAGCAAATCTGATAACCATCACACCGCGTCACGAAGTAGATCGATTTTTGATGATGTGGTCCTTCGAATTCAGCGGCGGATTCTCGGCGGGTATCCCACGGACGACGCCAAAGTGTCGGCGAGTTACGTTGACTAGGTTCTCGAGAGGATGCCCCGAGAGAAGGGTTTAAGGAGAAGTCGTCGAGAATCTAGAATCGAAGGTGACAAGAGACGATTTAGACAGGTTCGGGTCGCAATATGCGTAATACCCTACGTCCTGTATGGTATATCTCGTATAGATGAGATGTGATGCAATGCCTGACGGCGTTGCTCGATACAATGCCTGACGGCGTTGTTCGATGGTCTAATCTAGGGACCCCCTGCCCTCCTTTATATATCCCAGGAGGTAAGGTTTACATGGTAAGTCTACTAGTCAGTTACAACTGAGGAGTCCTAGTAGGACAAGGTGTCCTAGCAGGAGTCTATCTCGCTTAGGGAACCCTAGGTATCCATACCCAACACTGATGTTTTCTTATCCATAGCATATCAATACTCCTGCCTAGCTATGAGGTAGTTGAAGCCCACAATAACCGAGGATAATCAAATACATGCAGCAGAGTGTATATCTAAGGCACCGATCAAGCAAGGAATAAGAACAACCACATCTTACTCTACTGCCAAGGAATTTACTGCAGGTATTATATTCAATTACTGTTTGATAATAAGGAAGCAAAATTATTATAACGTATAACTTGGAAGCAGACACTTCCTTGCACAACTGCAAGCATACAAACTGTTGTGACTGAATATGAGGTGTTCGAAACTACATACTCACCTATCCTGATATGGTATACCTTCTGATGGTTATTTTACTTTTGATGTTTGTTCGAAAGATGACTAAATATTTATATGCAACCATATAACCCGAACTTAAAATAGGTGGATTCACATTTATCTAGTGATTCTGAAGTTTGAGCACCATAGGCAAATTTTTCCTTCATTTGACAGCATGAGGTTGCTTTCTACTTCTGTGAATAAAGCTGATATAAATGGTACTGGATGGTTGATATTGCCACATTCTTTTGTTATTTCCACTAAGCCTTCACAAAGTTAATCCAAAGTAACTAGCAGGTTACCAAGTCCCGAGCTTGTACATAGATCCATGCTATGCTATATCAATCTACCTATACACAACTTATGTGTTACAAACTTATACACACTCAAGTGGGCAGGACATATTTTTATAAAATTATCTGACTTTTTTAATCTATTATATCACAACAGTACATGATATAATTAGAAACGATAGACCTAGCTCAGTGACATATAGGAACGATATATTTTATTATATTAGTATGAGCAGAAAATTATATCCAATGTTTCTTTGATATACTTGCAAATTAATTAAGAGAAGATAAGGAACAAATCAGACAATTTATGAAAGTTGACAGTTCATTCTTATCCTCTAGAATGTTCAATCGTCGGTGAACTCGATGGTGGTTCGGCAACGCCGCGCCTATGGTTTTCTAGTGATGGGGAAACTCCAATTAACTAGTACAAATGGCAGGGGGTGCGAGCTACACTACTGTCATCGGTATCATCACTCTAAAGCTTCAGGATGGGTGAATATAATGGCAGGATGCCTGAAAAATATCTAGTGCTAGAAATCGATCGAACGGGCACTTCTTTCATGCTTACCTTTCCAAAAAAAAAAATCTTTCATGCTCAAGGAAGAAAAAAAGAATTATCATTGCATTTTACTTGTTGTACACGGAACGTTTTCGTTTCCTCTCTGCTGGTGCAAGCCGTGGAGCTGGATGGCAGTGTGTGCGTGACAGAGACGGGGTGTGCTTGCTAGCTCCCATAAATCAACTGCTCGTTTGGTATTAGAGATTGGATCCGGATGCAGCGGCACTGGAGTAGTTGACTGCTGGAACTTAGCTTGCGTCCGCTCACGGCTCAACTGGGGCAGTAGTGACCTGCCCTCGTCATTGCTTCTCTTGCATCTGATGTTCTCATGTTCTGCACGGCTGCGCCCTTGAGAAAACGGTCGATGCCGTGCCGCCGCCTCCAGTGTTCCGGTCCACCCGCACTTGCACAATAAGGCCCGGCCACTCTGCCGTCCTCGTATGGTAGCTCGTAATTCTTTGCACATTATATCTTGACCCAGCGTTGTACGATATGACTGCTGATTTATCGGCAGCCAACTATAAAATCCATGGTGGTCAATTTCCTCGTAAAGCGGCACTGAAAAAAAACGTGACGATACGGCATATGTGACGTTTCTAGATTCCATCATGCATTGAGTGTCGTGATATTTCATATTTCTAAGTAATTGTCACAGATTAACTTAATACATGATGCCTTTTAACTATCACAGAATAGGCTCAGGCACGCGCAGCCTAGTACAAAATCCATTATTTTTGACGAAAAATAGATGTCACAATCAATGGCCATATCGGTTAATATTCATCACATATTCAATTGCCATGTTACCCTTTGACATAGAGGATGACGTGGTTGATGACGTTTGACGTAGATGGCGATGATGACCTAGCTGCTGACATGGGTGAAGACGTGGCTGCTGACATTGCGGATGACGTGGTTGATGATGTGGATGATGATGATAACATGGATGTTGGCTACTGACATGGCGATGATGTGGATGGCAGTGATGACGTGGACATTGACATGGCTGATAACATGGCGACATGGTGATATGTGGACGGTGGTAATGACGTGGCCGTTGATATGGATGATTACATGACTCATGAGATAGCTCATGTCTTGAATGACGATGTCACCACAACAACCCAATTGTTAACGGGCCTAATCTAAAAAGGGCCATTAAGTTGGGCTAAATATTTCTTGACCCACCATTAACTTTTTGTTCACCGAATTCAACACTATATATACACACATCACATATAAAGAATCGGCCCACCAGTTTTGGTCCATTTTTATAGCCCGTTTATCAAAATACCTATTTCAACAAAGAATAGCAGCAAGCAATTCCAGGCTAAGAATTATAGCGGTGGACAAGGAATGGTTGGGCATATGGAAACTCAGAATTCCGTCGAAGATCAAAGTGTTCCTGTGGCGTCTGGCACGTGCTTCTATTCCGTCAGCAGATGTCCTACACCACCGCAATATGTCAACGCATGATAAGTGCGGTATTTGTGGAGAAGGGATTCATAGAAACACTCATTGATCGAGTGCAATCTAGCTAAGTGCATCTTGGCACTAGAGAGCGAAGAAGTGGTTGAACATTTTTGTTGCATCCAAGACTCAAGTGCATATGACTGGCTCATGTCAGCAATGGAGACTCTATCAAGCGACGACTTCATCAGGGTGGCGATCACCTTGTGGTCCATCTGGTATGTGAGACGGAAGACGATCCACGAGGACTCTTTCCAGAGCCCTATGAGTCTATGACTACGCATCTCTTCGTTGACAGGTATATCGCGGATCTTGGCATAACCAACACGGAGCAGATTGTGAACAAGGTAAATGGTCCGAAGGCAACACGGTGGATTCCCCCGCCGGCTGGCTTGATGAAGATCAATGTGGATGCTGCTATATCAAAGAACATGAATAGGGCATCGGCGGCAGCCATTGTGCACGACGGCGGCGGCCAGTTCCTCGGGGCATCGACATTGGTGGTGGAAGGATGCGCTGACCCAGAAACCATGGAGGGCGTCGCATGCCGTGAAGATCTAGCACTGGCGAGTGACCTCATGTTGTAGCATTTCAAGCTAGCATCGGACCGTGAGTCGGTGGTCAGAAGTATACGAGGTGAAGGCCGAGGATTGTATGATCAGATTGTTAAAGAGATCAAGGACCGAGCTAGCGTCTTTGAGTCGTGTATCATAGTTCATGAAGGGCGAGCCTCGAATTGCGACGCACATATTTTAGCCAAAAGTTCAGTTTATTTTGAAGTTGGTAGGCAAGTCTGGCTCTTAGTTCCGCCAGCAGGAATTTGTAACTCTGTACCTCCGCTTGTCTAATAAAAGGTGGTGGTTCGCTAAAAAAAAGCAATTCCAGGCTAAGAATAGCAGCATAACATGAATCATATTTCCGTTTAGCATGACATCAAAACAACAGATCACATACCTTTTTTTTTAAAATCTAGCATCACTAGCAGTCCACTAAGTTTGGTACATCAAAGTGCAGCAGCATAGTTTGGTTTTGCAAAAGTTAAGTTCCACCAAAAGCTGACGTACCATTTTTTTGGTTTGGTCGATTTTGACCTAGCAGAAACTCAGGTTTTGCCTCTATCTCAATTTGCTTCTTCTAATTCTCCTCTCTAGATTTTTTTTTTTATCCTTGCCTGTTATGTTTTCTGCCATTACTTTGACAAATCTTCCATTTTCTTGCAATGGTTATTGACAGCGGATCAAACATGCTTGTCTAAGCATCAAACGGTCGTACCTTTTTCGTTCAAAAAAAAAAAACGGTCGTGCCTTTTAGACATGGCATGCGTGCATCACGAATGGTTGATTTTGCCAGTCTTGCATGCCAAGGTGGTTGGCACGGCTCTATTCAAAACCTAGGAGCGCGTATTCATGTAGCAGTTCCTAATGTCGTTGCTACATCCTCGTGAAATTTGAGTCAAACATAACTGGTGGCTAAGGGCGGTGATTGTTTTAGCAGAACCCCTAGTTGACAATTTCTCCCTGCACCAAAGTTGGCAATGCTGAATCTTCCAAATTTGCTAGCTTTCAAATGTTCCAGGCCCACATGTTCATTGTGACCTGGTGACTGGAGTATGTAGTCCTGGTTACAATTTGAATGCTTCTTCTTATTGATAAGACTCACGATCACGAACTCTTTTGCGTGTTGATTCCGGGGTCATTTTACGAGGAGTACAAAGGGGGGCAAAACACCATTTACCTCATCTTATCTTTCTTTTTTTTTTGTGAAGTTTTACTCCATCTTACCTAGCTCATGAACATATCGAAACCATTGTTTTCTTCTTTTCTTTAACGTAGATGTTGGGGCGGTTGGGTCGATTAAAAGGATAGTTAATCCTGTCAACCTTGTGCGATCGACTACTGCTCGCGGTTCATGTTTGATGTTTTAAATGGAAAATAATACCCACCGTTTCACATCTCTCTCTCTCCCATGATCAGGCACGGGAATGTGCCGATTTCATTGATTTCATTAATTATAAAACTACATTTCAATATATAATATACTCTATCACTTACATATATCCAAATTTATAGCATATAATTTAGCATTATAATTAAATAAATTTGTTATATTGGACTTAATAAGAAACTTAGAACATTACATATTTTTTACTAGAGTGGAATTAACTAACAAAATCCTCTTACATGCTTGTTATTTTAAATAAAAAGGCAAAACAATTATAATCTTACTATTTCAAATTGAAGGCTTCTTCAATAGCCTTTATGTGAAGCCACCTAGGATCCTAGGTGGACGGTCCAAAAGATATCATCCGTTTTTTCTTTGGGCCTGAGGCCTTGTAATCTGTATATATCTTGTTACTCTATTTTCATCCAAAATATATATAAAAAAGGCAAGGAACTGCGAGTTTCCTAAAAAGAAGATAGAGAAATTCTACAAATTCACGCAAAAATAAAAAATTGGTTATCAGTTCGACAACTCTAATCATAATATACATTAAATCTGTTATCTTTTCTAATAAATTAGTAACCTCTGTCATTATAAAAAATAATCTAAAGAAAACCCTAATCTTCATGTAAATTGCCCATCTATATATATCATTATAATCCAATGACGTCATTATTGAAAGTTAAATTAAACCCTAGATCTGAATCTAAATTATATAGTTATAATAAAATCTTACAACAATATAAATTCTAAATTACTATTTTTATTATTATTAATATATTGTTTATATAAAAATATTACCCATAACATGTGTCACTATATATTCATATATGAGGGAAGAGATAAAATACAAATTTTTATATTGTTCACATAGCACAAACAAAGTCCAATTAAATACATATCAAACACATGCAAGTGTGATGCAAAGTGAAAAAAAAATTGTTACTAACTAAATCTATCACAGTTGTTACAACTAGATAATAATAAATATGTATATTTAGTGTATTGTGTTAAAATATTTAATAGATGAAATAAAGCACGAGCTAACTAATTTTAGTTATTGGCTATTTTTAACTAGCTCGTGGGGAGCACAAGTTGATAGGCTAGTAATAATAACGAGCACTCATTATCCAGTATATATGCTTTAATCTCACCTCTCGTCGTCCTGAATAAAAATGGATGACTATTTGGTTTCAATTTTTTATCTTTTATTTTGAAGAGGAAAATGGATTCTTATAATAAGTCAGAGTACTATTCATGCCTGTTAAAAGAAGGTTCGAACCAGTCTGCTAACCCGAAATAAGCATTGACGAATTAGAGCCACTCCAGAGTTCCAAGCAACACCTCCGTTCCCTCCACACTGTCGTCGTTCGCAATGGAGACGCTCGTCTCTGCGATCGTCGGCGACCTCATCAGCCGATCCATATCCTTCGTCGTGGACAGGTTCTGCGACCGGCGGCGCGTGGGCGGCGGTGGCATAGATCAGGACAGCCCCAAACGTCTGCGCCGCGCGCTTGTACGTGTCCAGGCCGTCGTCGAGGAGGCCGACCGGCGGCGCGTCACCAACCAGGCCATGCTCCGGCAGCTTCAGCTCATGAGGGATGCCCTGTACAGGGGCTACTACCTGCTCAGCGCCATCAAGTGACATGCCTTTATTATGCAAGAAAGGGCCCAAGCTCCAGTGGTCAGTCGCCATGATCATCGCTCGTCCTTCGCCGTGTCCCAGTTCAATCCGGCGAAGCGCTTGTGTACTACTCTCTCATCCAGGACGAAGACGGGCACGGCGCCTGAAGACAAGAGACGCTACGGGGAGGCGGTCGAGGCGGAGCTCCAAGAGGTGCTCGGCGTGCTGGAACGCATGGCCATCGACATGAAGGAGCTCGTCATGTTCTTGAGCTGCTACTCTCCCACGCGCCGCGAGCCTTACAGCGGGCACCTGTGGCTGGCCAACCGCATGTTTGGCCGCGAGGCAGAGCAGGAGAAGATCATAAGATTCTTGCTGGAGCCGGAGCCTTCAGGCACGGAAAGTTTGGGCGTTCTTCCGGTGATCGGCCGAGCAAGAGTTGGCAAGAGCACCCTCGTCGAACACGTGTGCTTGGACGAGAGAGTGCGCAGGCACTTCTCCTTGATCGTCTTCTTCCTCGGCGAAGGCGACATCGAAGACGATGGAGAGAACGGCATAGTCAAGCATCGGGATCTCGACTCGGCCGCCGGAAAGTCGCTGGTTGTTATTGAGCTAGATGGCGACGTTGAAGACAAAACATGGTGGAGAAGAACGGTGGCTGCGCTGAAAGGACGACGTACCACACCTGTGAGCAAAATAATTGTCACGAGTCGATCTGAGAAGATTGCAAGCTTTGGGACGACACAAGCTCTCGAGATGAAACTTTTGCCTCGGGAAGCCTACTGGTACTTCTTCAAGACGATCGCGTTTGGGAGCACGGATGCCGAGGATCAGCCGGAACTAGCATCTGTGCTCATGGAGATGGCGGACCTGTTGAATCGATCGTTCATATCGGCCAACTTGTTTGGTGGATTGCTGAGAGCCAACCCTTGTTCTCAGTTCTGGCAAAGGGAAAGGCGTCAAACACTACATGAGCACGCATCTCCTTCACTTTGGTGAGCACCCGACCGATCTTCTTGCCAAAGGTCGGCCCATATACCTTTGGACATTGCCCAAGACTGATACCGTGCTCATAGCTTTCCACTGTTACCAAGCGTGTTCAGCCCAGGAGCATGATCTGCCCAAGATAACTATGAGCGAGGTACAGATTGGAAGTGCAAAGCCTCGAGGGAAGTTTGAAGTGGTGTCGTGGAGATCCAACATACCACCCTACTACACCTACCTGTTGAGTTGTGGGGCGCAAAAATCGTCGACGTTGCTCCCTGTACCGCCCAGGAACAAGCAAATCCGACTCCGGCAGCCACGCCTACGACTGAATTATGTGTGAATTTTATGTTCAGGCTATTGTATCCATTCAATATGTATGCTGTAGCATTAGCACACCATGGAGGAGGTATTTTGATTTATCATCATGTGCATTTTTCTCTGTGGCAAACTGGAATACCATGAACGAACCAACTATTCAGGCATGGACCGTTTGATCATAACTTGCCTATCAACTTGTGCTTCTGATAGTGCTGATAACAGTCTTCGTGCCTGTGCCAGCATGGCCCGTTTATAGTGCCGGACCTAGGCCGTAGCATCGACACGGTGTGTCGTCGCCCAGGCCCGGCACGACGGGAGTCGGCCCAATAGGCCCATCAAAACCCTAATAAATCTATCACCCTCACCCACATATATTCCCCATCCCCCCACCCCTCACCAAGTCTCCAGCCGGCCTTACCACCCAGCCGTAGTCGCGCGACCATGCTCCTCCCTCCTCCATCGATGGCGGCTTCCCTACGCCGCACGCCTCCCTCCTCCCCTATTGATCGTCGTTGTCTCCTGGCAGCCTCGCTTGGAAGTCGCGCACCTACCTCCCTACGTTCCCCATGCAGCTGCCGTCGGCCGCCTCTCCTGCTGGCCTCCGTGGCCACGTTCATTCCTCCTCCTCTGCTGCCTTTTCCCCAGTTGGGCCGGCCACCAGGGTGACATGGGCACGCCGTGCCACTATCGCGACACGGCTTAGAGGCCGGTGTGCCGCGCCCAGGCACAACACGAAGTGCCGCGTCGTGCCATGTTGCGTCATGCCCGTGCCGTGTCGTGCTTGGCGGCACAGATGGCCATCTATAAGAAGGGGGTTTATAGTCCCGCTTGGAGAGAGCTTTTGCTCTAGGTGGTCCCAGCAGGACCACCCAGCTGAGTCCTAGATGTTTGAAAGAAACTATAGGCACACCTTTAGTCGCGATTGGTGGTTCCGCACCACACGCTGAAGTCACGAGTCACACGACTTTTTCATGTGTAAATACGTATGCACGGTCTATGGGGTTCAAACCCACAACCTCCGGTCTCATGGGAGGCTCCTCTACCATCCCATCTACACAACACTTGGTTGAGTGAGATATCTTACTATATTTCCCTTTTTAAAGCAACCGGGTTTCTCCACACCCATGTGCTGCCGCATACTTTGTCCTACAGTGTTTGACGCTTCGTGATTCATGCCATGTGTGGGAGTCCTGCCTTACCATGCCCCCGCCTCTTTCCATGGATCTGACGCCGTCTCAGCGCCTCTGTCGTACGCCCACCAACCGCTCGCTCGCTAATCTCTCCGTCGTTCCTCGCCCCCGCCGCCAGCCCAACCCACTGGCCATCCTCAGCCACCCGCTTCGGAGGCCTCCCGCCCCCCTGAGTCCTCTTCTAGGAACCCTAAGGTGCTCTCGCACCGGCGCTGACAGCTGCAGGAGCGTTCATACGGAGGAAGAAGAAGGACGGAAGGGATAAAGTATGTGGCCACAACCGGTTGTGGTGTTGATTTTTTGTTTTTAAAGTAACTCATAGAGTACCTGTTTTAGTTTTGGTTGGTGGTTTCAATCGGAACTAAAGTCCTAGGACTCTTTAGTCTGTGTTGGAGTCATCAACTGTTGGCGTTACCAATCGAGACTAAGAGCAAGCATAATAACTGGCTAGGAGCATGCCATATGTAATTTGCCAGAGAGAGAAACAAAGAGAGTGACACAAAGGCTTGGCCGCCTCAAGCTGGCAGAGAAGAATGCAATGACTCTCATTAGTTGTGGTTACTACGATGCATTAAATGTTTATGGGTCCGCCACTATAGTGTGCCACATGTTGCATCCCGCCGCAGGCACAACTATTAGCCATGCTCTAAAGGTGTCTTCACATACTACAAGATTAGGAATAAAGCTTTTAATCCAAGTTTGTAGAGTAACACCAACTAGGACTAAAGTCTTTTTAGTCCTAGTTCCAAAACCAGTGAGGACTAAAAGGGTAGAATTAATGATGATTTCTTCACTAGTGCTCATCTATTAAATATTCTTACAATACGATTACTCGCAAAAAAAATACTTACATAAGATGATTATCTGAACCACATCTATATTTAACCAAGCCCGTTGTTTTGAGTTACTTGTACAACATAAAAATTGTTATTCCCATAGCTTTCTTCATAGATGTATCTATGGTGACACATGTCATGCATATGATAGAAATAGTTATTTGAAATCTTATATTTCGATTAGGTTACTTCCATATTCAATAATGACATATGTGCGTCATTTATATGTCTATCTATAAAAGAACGAGTAGAATTGAAAACGTTTCTCACCTAATTTGGGTCCACCTTACCCCTCACGCTGGACCCACCTGTAAGGGTCAACAAAGGCGGGAAGGAGGTCAAACCTACCAAAACTAATGTTTAGAAAATGTTTCTGCCAAAAATAAGTTATTTTTGTCACCGTGATCCACCCTACCCGCTGTGATTTGTAGGAAAGAGTCATTGCACGTGACACATGACATGCGAAACATGCGGATCCGGGTTTTGTGGTATTTTAACCGCCCAGGCCATGGCCTCCTCTCGCGACTCACGTACTACTATTGTACTATTGTATCATGTATCGTGTCTATTCGGAGTACCGAGCGATGGGATTTGTTCCGCCCAAGGCCAACTCTGCCTGTGCGACAAGCAGCTGGTGGTGGTGTGTTGGTGTTCACTGTTAGAACGAACGAGCCTGCGTTGGAGTTCAGTGTGTGCGAGTGTTTGTTTTTATTTTCCCCTTTAATGAAGCTATGCCTTGATTTTGATTGCTCTTGTGCGTGAGAACACCTTAGGTTATCACAAGCTTATGTAAATACAACAGTGACTTTGTTGTTATACCATTTGCACGGATCATTTGTTAGGGCCGCATATACTCCACCATTAGCACCAAAGTGTCAATATTAATTATGACCTAAAATTATAATCAAAATTTGATATTGTTAATACAAGTTTCATAGCATCATTTTTATTTAAAAAAATAGATGTACCAACACAATAATTATCTATCTATAAAAGAACGAGTACAATTGAAAGTGTTATAATCACACAGTTTGAGGCTACTACCATACCCATTACGTTGGACAGGAGGGAATGCAGACCCATCTAAATTGTGAGTTGGAGAATGTTTTGGCTAAATAGTAAAAAAAAAAATTCACACCGCTTTAGTTCTTTACCTGTCGGCTATAATCTTTGTATCACGTACGTGTTGCACGTGCGTCTTTGCTAGTAAATTTAAATGGTTGTGTGAAATTAACTTTTAGAGCTGTCGGTAACTTACATGAAGGTTACGGATTCATTTATGTCATTTTTATAATAATGTATGTGGATAATTTATTAGAAAAGATAGAGATTATATGGTCATATGAGTTGACTAATTCCTGGCCACATATTTAGAATTTGTTTTCTAGCGTGTCTCGGATTCAATTAGTAATCCATATATACTTCTACTCACGTGTGTGATGCCTATCGTGAGGTTGCTATCCACTTGAATTAGAATTCCAGAAGTTTTGACTGACCTACAAATCAATGTCATCCTCTACGGTCAGTCGTCTTTACATTTTACTTTCTCCGTTCTTCTAAATTATAAGTTGTTTGACTTGTTTACCCTAACTTTGAATACTCGTCTTATTCAACTTTTTTTTGTAAAATGTCATATTTTTTGTTATGGCTAGCTTTAGTAATAAAAGAATCTCAAGAATGACTTAAATTTGACTACATTTGTATAATTTTTTTAAATAAGGCGAGTAGTCAAAGTTGAGGTTAAAAAAGTCAAACGAATTATAATTTAAAATGAAACGAGTAATATTTTTATACGTACTGCCCTTCTTTCCAACGGCAACATCGACCATGCGCAAAAGGTTGAGTACTCCTTTTACACCCATTCAGCAGGCGCAGACTGCAGAGACGTGTCAAATATGCAAATACAACAACAAGGTCTGACGCTGACAAAGCTGATACATTCCACTTGGATTCAAACAAGGCTCTGTTGACATATAAATCAAATTTGTTTAGTATATAGTAGTTAGGTTTTATTTAGATTCTCCAACTTTCTACTATTCATTCTAACTTTTTCACTATTTATTTTAATTTTTTACTATTCCTTCTTTAAAAAACACGTTTCCCAGTAAATGCTACAGTGTTTTTCTGATGCTACAGTGTTTTTTTCCACAATCTAAACACACCGTTATTATCTTAAGTTTGCATTTTGCTGTCCTTTTCAACGTTGCCGTCAGACATGCGCTTGACTTGTGCAGATTGAACGGGGACTGTATTGGCAGGACGGACCCCACAAACATTTAATGTCGTGCAGTAACCACAACCAAAAAGAGTTGCTACAATCTTCTCTGCCAGCTTGATTGAGGCCGCCAGGCCTCCATTTCACTCTCTCTTCGTTTCTCAAGCACATCACATCTCAATGCTCCTAGCCATTTACTATACTTGCTCTTAATCCCAATCGGTAACACTAAGGGTTTATGATTCCCACGGAGACTAAAGGGTCCTAGGACTTTAGTCCCTCTTGGAACCACCAACCAGACTAAAGGGTACTTCAGGAGTAATTCAAAAGGGTAGGATATCCCATTCACTCAACCACAAATGTAATATAGATGGGATGGTACAGGAGTTTGCGCATGAGACTAGAGGTTGTGGGTTCGAATCCTATCCAGTTTGCCATAGAGAAAAATGCGCATGATTTGTGAGGTTATTGTTCATGAAGCGTCCTATTTTCTAACCACCTATCTTTCCAGGACCTTATTTATGACCATCTTTAATGATAAAAGCCCCGAAACCAAAGAAATGCTATTTTGCCTTCATAAGGCTAGCCTAGAAATGTGAGTCTCCACTTTTCCACTGTGCTTGCATTAGTGGTTTAAAACCTAAATATTTATTGCGTAGAATCTGTTGCCATGTGTCGTCTGTTTCCATAGACGGTATAGCCATTTACTAAGTAAGGTTATATTTTTTTATATCTAGATTGTGTATCCTTAGTCCACCTTGTTCTTTAGGTTGACATAGGATAATCCCATTTGGCAAAGTGGTATTTTTTTTATGATCATCACATTGCCAGAAAAATCAAGATCGGAAATAATCCAATTTCTTTAGAATGTCCTTTGGAACCTAAAAAAAGAACATCATATACATAGGTAGACTGCTAAGCACTGAGTTAATCAAAGTGAGCCGCCCCCTGTAGACAGATTCTTGACCTTCCGGCTACTAAGGCGCTTTTCAAAACGCTCTTCTACTTTTTTCCAATCACCATTTGACAGTTTTCTATAGTGAATTGGGATACCCAAATACCTCATTGGTAAAGCTGCAATATTACAACCAAATAATTCTGTGTAATGGGTCTCATATTCTTTTGCATCACCAAAGCAGAAAATTTCACTCTTATGAAAATTAATTTTCAGACTCGATAGTTGTTCAAAAGCTCAAAACAAAAGCTTCATATTCTGAGCTTTCTCCATGTCATGTTCTATAAAGAGTATTATGTCATCAATATATTGTAGTATGGACAACCCACCACCAACTAAATGAGGTACCATACCACCTACTTGACCATCTGCTTTGGCTCAACTGATTAATATTGCTAGCATGTCCGCAACAGTGATTTGTCATTGGTATGGTAAAAAACCACTGGGGTCAACCGACACCCCTATACGAGAGAGGACAGAGGAGAGGGACACATGTTGAATGTGGTCAGCCCATCAGGCGGTCACTTAATGAACTTTTTGTATGTCCATTTTCCAAATTGAGGGACAGCATTACTTAATTGAACTGGGAGTTGTTTTTTAAAAAGATTTTCAATTGAAATATTTTAAATTGGCGTCTGAGTCTTAATGGAGGTTAAAAATATTGATGAAATCTGAATGAAATTGGGAATTATTTAGATCAAAAGCTTCCTCAGTTCCTTCTGTTGAAAAGTCTGTAATACATACTCAAGACCTGGGATAAATACTCTGTACCCCAACACGAATACATACATTTTGACGACTCAAAACTTGATAAGTGAGTAAGGAAGACAAAGACATAGCACAAGAAGGTCATTGATTCCGCTTGCGTGTTCAGTAGATTTGTAGCTCTTGGCTTGTTCTATGGATATACCTCGATTCTAACTGAACGAATTTTGTTATTCTGCAAGCAAATACTCTATCTACCGCGTCAAACCTTAGATTTTACAGCTAAGTGTTATACATTGGTATGGGACAACTCACATCAGAACATTGCCTGCCGAGAGCGCTTCTTTCTGACCGGGGAGCATCCAACCCTTTGTGACGCACAACGGGCCAAGTAGGTGTAGTAGGGAGGTAATCTAGATCTCCATGCCACTACTCTGAACCACCGCTGATGCGTAGCACTAGCACTAGCACTAGCACGCCCTTCTATAACATCTTGCGCTGTTAGCTTGGGGACAACCTGATCCTGCTGGATAGTGCGCTTCTGATAAACTTTGTAGATCACAACAACATTCTGACTCCTGGCCATACTCCAGCAGTAGACAGGATATCCTTTCTCCATGAGATCTGTAGGATGCTTTCCATATGTGTGAAGGTGCTTGCTTGTGAAATTTCTCAAACCGTGAAGCACCCTATGCCAGGACTGAACATTCAGGTTGGCCCTCATGATACTTCCCACTATGTTTGCTCCCACGAACGTGCCTTTCAGCAGCGCTGCAATCTCCATGCCTAACGATGCGAGCTTTGGATGATCATCAGGGTTTGCGCTCCCGAACGCGAGTATCTTGAAGAAGTACCAGTAAGCTTCTTGAGGTAGAAGCTTCAGTCTGAGAGCTCGCGCTGTGCCAAGATCTGCTATCTTCTCCGACCTGCTTGTGATTATCATCTTGCCGCCGTGCCCAATGCTTCTTGCTGCAGTGCAGTACAGATTCCTCCATGCCTCCTCTTGCATGTCCCCGGCTAGTTCAATAACAAGAAGTGACCTCCCACACGAGGAGGCGGTCAGATCCTGATGCTTGATCACACCACCGCTTCGTCGCAGAGCAGCCATGTTTTCATCACCAAGATCGTCTCCATCGAAGAAGATGATCAAGGAGAAGTGACCGCGCACCCTCTCGTCGAGGCAGACATGTTCAACGAGCGTGTTTTTGCCAACCCTCGCCTCGCCGATAATGGGAAGCACCCCTGGATTTCCATCGCCGGCGGCAGCTTCTGGCCGGAGCAGGAAATTGATGACCGTTTCCTTCTCCATCTGCCTGCCGAACATCACCTTGTCAAGGATCAAGTATTCGCCGTACGGCTGTCGGCAGAGGCGAGGGTATCCCTGCAAGAACACGGCGAACTCCACCATGTCGCCCATCAGCGTCTCAAGGCCGTCGAGCATCTTCTCCAGGTTCCTCAGGTCTTCAGCATCAAGCACAGAGTTCTGCAATTTCTCCTTGCCGCTGCTGCTGCTTCTGATGGGAAAGGAGAGGAGACGCTTGGCTGAACTGAATCGAGACAGGACAACTTCGCGGCCACCACTCACCTCGTCGTGGTCGGCTCCATGTTCATGGCCTATGTACATGAAGGTATCAAGCATGTAGTGGCCGCCGTACATGGCTTGTCTGAGCATGCCAAGCTGCCGTAGCATCGCCTGGTTGGTGATGTGCCGCCCATCAGCCTCCTCGACCGTGGCGTCGATCCGGAGCAGAGCACGCTGCAGCCGCAGGAGCTTGTGCTCTGTCTCTTCCGCCTTGGGTCGCATATACCTCTGTATCAGCATCGATAGGGCTCTGCCCACGAGATCGTTCATGATCGCGGAGAGAAGGGGCTCCATTGATGGACTCCACGAGAGAAAGATTTGGTAGTGAGTGAGTACGAGTACGATGGACGGATGGAGAATGGTATTATAGTAGAGAACTTCACGTGTACAAGTCTTGGCTTCTGCGCATGTTTGACTCATTGACTGCAAAGTTGAAAAGAAGGCCACTGAAACGCAAACGTAACAGGGCACAATAAACAACTTTGATTTATAGGTCAACTGAGCCTTGTTTCATTGTTTGAATCCAAGTGGAATGTAACTGTCTGGGCCTTGTTATATATGCGTCAGACATTGTTGGTTTATTTGTATATTTGGTTGACACGTCTCTGCACCTGCTGAACGGGAGCAAAAGGAGTGGTTAACTTAAGTGCACGTCTTTGGTTTGCCCATGGTCGATGATGCCGTTCAAAGAAGGCAGTACGTACAAAAATACTAAAATGTAAAGATGACCGACCGTAATAGATGACATTGATTTGTAGAAGAATTGTAAGTCAGTCAACTTCTGGAATTCTAATTCAAGTGGACAGCAAGCGCACGATAATTTCGGTTCTATAGGCGTCACACACGTGGGTAGAAAAAAAGATAGTATTATTGATTACTAATTAAATCCTCTACATTGGTACTCACGAGACACGCTAGAAAACAAATTATAAATACTAGCCTATCAACCCGTGCTCCCACACGGACCATGAATTAGTTAGAAACGGATAACAATTAAAACTATTTATCTATCGCTCTATTCCATCTATGAAATATTCTACATAGTACTCTAAAGAAATATATTTATCATTATCTAATTGTGAAAGGTTTGGTTAATAACATAGTACTCTAAATATACATATATATCATTCTAACATATTGCACTTTCATATGTGTTTGATATGTAAGTTGAATACTTTTGAGTTATGTAAACAACATAAAAATTAGTTGTATTCTGTGGCAGAACCGCCCAATTTAAACTAGCTTAAGTGCGCCTAGTTACCCTAACTCGAGAGATTACTAGCACGCACTTCAAACAGTTTAAACCCGGTAGTCTGTCGAGTGTCCCCGGGACATCCCGAATCATCCACTGACAACATTCTCTTAACCATGGCTCAGGATCAACACCAAGTTGGGAAAAACACAACAGGCATTACCTTTTTACATAAATACTGAAGATACGAATTATTACAAACCGAGTTTTGAAGCAACCTTAACTGCAAGCCATAGTACTAAGGTCTAAATACAAACTAGATTTATACAACTGAAGGGATATTAGAACTCTAGGGTACTTTAAACATCTAGAGCCATCTGGGACCTCCGAGACTCTAGAGCTTCTGGCTCTCCTCTTCGCCTTCGGCGTGTGGAACATCCTCTGGAAAACAGAAAAGGGGAGAACCCTGAGTACGAAGGTACTCAGCAAGACTTACCCGTCTTACCAAAGAAAAGACTCTCAAGGATAGATGATTAGGCTTTTGGTGGTTATTTGGCTGACTTAACTTTTGCGGAAAAGCTTACTAATAATGGGTCCTTATTTGTCAGTTTTAACTCCATTTAGGTTTTAACTATTCAACTAGGTTTTTAAATACCTTTTTCATTCAAGTGATACTAGGTTCAAACAGCACTTTGAATCACTCACATATAAAAGTTTAACTTGTTTCCTCTACGATGTTTAACACCTAATCAAGTGCACTCATAACCAAGAGTAGTGTCGATCCGGATCAATGTACATCCTGCAGGAGATACCTAGCACCCAGTCACGTACAGCTGCGCCAGCTGTCCGCAACAACCTTTCAATCAGTTGGACCAAAGACCGGAAATATCCTTACCCGAACCCGGGAACGCATCCCCACGTGGGCCCCACGTCTGGCGACCACCCCGTGAGTTCCAGATGACGATCCCGCCTTTCTCCGACCCAGCAAGCACCGGTAAGCGATATTTCCAATCAACGAGCCAGCTAATCTATTTGGCTTTACTGGTCCCATAACCCAGTAAGAAACCAGGTAGAATCACTTGATCAATCAATTAAACAACGGATCGGTCCTTAGTCACTTTAGCTAGTAGGCAGGACTAAGGATCGAGCCTACCTCAATCCATTCTATCAACCTCTGCCCACTCTCTTTCCATAGTAAGTTGGACATGATTCATCTATGATTAGTGAGAACCTAGATCATCATCTTTATATAACCTTGCAAAGCATAACTAAGTGGATATTTTCTAATTCATTTATTCCCTAGCTAGCAAAGGTAGTTCTATCAAGGAGTAGTTCATGCATCAAAAGTTTTCATTCAACTCCTAACCTAATGCACATATAAAAGCATAATATTTGGACTCGTGATTTTCTGAAATGAAATAGGTAAAGATGCATCGGGGGCTTGCCTGGAGTCTCAAAAAGGTTAGTGGTCTCGGTGGCTTCTTGGGACTCCGGAGTAACCACTAGAATTTCCTCGTAACGAACTGGGTCGTCGGGAAGTTCCACGTACTCCACCTCCGAGGTTTCAGATTCTATTATGCGATGCAAGTCAGTGATTAGAGATGCAACAGTTTAAAACATAGTACACAAAACTTTATTTCTCGATACAGTTGCATGTCAACAAAACTACCCAACCTTTTCCCAAAGAAAAAGTTGTGCTATTGTGTAGGTGAAATAATCTTTATTTCTTTTATATATTTATTAAAGAAGAATTAATAAGTGTGCTCAAATTATTTCCTACAAATCCCTAACACTTTATTTCTTTTTAAATGTGTTGATAAAACATGAATCCTATTTTTAAATGTTTTTTAAAATTATTCTAACTAGTTTTAGCAATAAAATTTCTAATATAGTATTATTATTAAATCCTAAACAATACCCATATAAAGGTTTAGCATTTTTATAACATAAAGGAAAATCTAAGGAAATTATCAAAATTTACTTCATATTTTTCTGAGTTTTCTATGATTTTCTATAATTAAAACAGTGGAAAAAAACATAAATTAAATCTATTTCTAAAATCTATTTGGCTTTCTTGCAAAAACCCCCTCGACTTTTCTTTTCTTCCCCACTGCGGTCCCTGCACACGCGGAGCAGAGCACCCGCGCGGACCGACCCCTCGCCGGCGTTGACCCGCGCACGCTCGCCGGCGGCGGGGTCCTCCGACGACGAAGACTAGCCCAACGGCTACGCCACCCTACAGCGCACTCATTCTAGCCCTAAACCCCCGCGGTAGCTCTAACCCTAGCCCCCATGGCGGCTCGGCGGCGAGGCTCGACGGCGCTCCGCGCTCCGGCGAACCCATCGCCCGAACTGGTCCTCCGACGAGCTGACGAGCAACACTAACACCGACGACGTCTTGTGCGCACACCAAGCCAGCCCGCGCGGCACTACGCGCGTTAGCACCTCACGCCGGCCATGGCGGGAGCGCGCTTGGCGCACGCGGCGGCGAGCGTCTAGCGGCTCGACCAAGCCGAAACGATGGACAACAACTACCTTGCGAGCACTAGCGATCTTAGACACACCTAGCGCGCGCACCAACTCGGCCGGAGGAGGCCCGAGCGAGGCTGCTCACGCGCGGCTGCCATAGCGGAAGAGCGCCATGGCGACGAACGGCGTTCCCGGCCCGGGAAACGTCGCGCCCTAGCAACCAAGCCTCTAAACACGATCCTAGACCTCGAAGCAACGCTGCTGCACGCTCAACTCTCGACCAAACCAACTGCAACAGCATCAACACGGTGAGGGGTTCTTACCACGGCGAGGCGACGACGGTGAGCTGCAAAAATGAGTTGCGCCGGGCTGTGGAGTGGTGGAGACGGAGCAAGAGCGAGTGGAAACGGAAGAGGAGACGACGGCGAAGCTTTTGGTGGAAGGGAGCTGGTCGGAGGGGTTCGGACGGCGGCGGACAGAGCTACTGCTCGCCGACGGCCATGGCAAGAACAGGGGAGCGGCGGAGCAAAAGAGGGAGGGAGAGATCGACGACGACAGCTATATCGACGGATCGACGCGACGAACGAGCGACACCTCCTGCTGCGACACCGCCAAGCTGGCTCCCAACGGCAACGACGCGTGGCCGGTGAAGTGGGCCGAGCGCCGCTCGCCGCCGGCAGCTGCCTGCTTGCCTGACGTCACCTTTCCCCATTTGAGCCTCCAATCCCCCGACATTGAGCTCCGATTTTCTCCCAAAACCGTATGGTAACATCCAAATCTCCCAACATGAAACTTGTAGCTGGATCATCTAATTTCATTTCTTACATTGACACCTACCCCATTTGAGCACGACTTGAGGTCGAATTTGAGCCTCAAAGTTGCTGCTGCAACACATTTCAAATTCAGAGCCCTTAACTGAATTTCTCAAATTACTCTCAAAATTTGAATAGAACTTTCCTCTGGTGTCAAAAACGAATTTGAAATTCACATTCAGGAGTACAACTTCCTAGTTGGAAGTTTCTGCAGAAAACTTCAATTTCAAACCCAATTGACTCAAATTCAATTCAGCTGTCATTTCACTGAATTTTCTGAAAACAGCTTCTGAACGATTTTCTCTCGTGTTTTTCTCCTTAATCCAGCCATCTTCTGAGTGTGACCCAAAAACAAAAGTTGTTCCAAATACTTCCCTTTACAACTTTGTTTAAGACACCCTAGTCATACAACCCACAGATCGATCACCAACTCATCTTGAAGTTAGCTTCTCATTATGCCTTTTCAACGAAATCTGAAAACAGCTAAGTGCTGTTGTCGGATTATGAATAGTGCACTTTCTTCCTTTTTCTTCCTCCATTTAATTGAAGCATCATTTCCCAAATTTTTCTCACCACTTATGGTCAACTAAGTTGCTTGTCTTATGAACTACATTTAAAAATTCTTTGCCTTCAAAAATTCCAAATGTTTCTTACCTTTTGACTTGTGGTCAAATAATTTTCTTCTTCTTTCTTTTTTTTTACTTAACCAACCATTCATAGCATATTTACATAGGCTAAAAAGGTGGGATGTCACATATTCAATCCCTTTTCTCACACATAAATATATGGTGACACACATTATAGGTAGTATATTTATATAAACAATAATATATTATTAAAGATATAAATTGTAAATTAAAATTATATATTGGTGAATTTAAAATCTGATTATAATTATATAATTTAGATTGATATTTAGGGGTTACTTTAACTTTTAATAATGACATCATTGGCTAATTTAAATGCAAATTTAGGGGGTTATTTGATATTATTTTTTATAATGGCATAGCTGGGTAATTTATAAGAAAATTAAAGAGTTACTTCATATTATTTTTATAATGACAGATGTGGGTAATTTAGAAACATACTTATGGGGTTACTTTAGTGTATTTTCATAATGGTAGAGGTGAGTAATTTATTAGAAAAGCTAATAGATCCAATTGCTATGATTATTAGAGTTGACGAACTGATGGCTGGATGTTTATGTTTTTTTGTGAGAATTTGTAGGGTTTCTCTGTTTTCTTATACTGACCAACTAGGATCCTAGGTGGCTTCACCTGAAGGTTTTAAAAGGAGCCTCTAATTAGTAATAATAAGATGTGGCTAGGAATTACACAACTCATGACCATATGATCTCCATCTTTTCTAAAAAAATATCTATATTTATTATTATAAAAAATTACACAAATGAATCCCTAACCATCATGTAAGAAATATCACCTTGTAAAACGGGACATCCTTTACCGACCTAAAGATCAAGGAGGACTATGGATTATTAACCTAGAACTCCAAAATAAATACCTTTTAAGTAAATAATTGTTAATTTACTTAATACACAAGGCATGTGGCAAACTATGCTTAGAGATAAATATCTAAGCTCCAAATCTCTTAAACAATTAAAAGTGAAACCGATTGATTCCCATTTCTAAGGGGATTAGTGAAGGTTAAAGATGGTGTTTTATCTTGTGGATCTTCCAAACTAAATGATGAGACTCATATGAGATTTTGGGATGATACTTGGATAGGCTTGAGGCCATTCAAAGAATTTTTTGCTAGAATATTGTGCACTACCCACATGTTGTAGCTAGTGTGATGACGATAGTGCCTATCAATATCTCTTTTAGAAGGGCATTGATACAGGACAAGCTCAGATAATGAAACAACCTGGTTGCTTTAATCTTTGATTGTCGTATACAAGAAGGGCCAGATATGTTCAAATAGAATCTACAAAGAAATGGAACTTTTTCCGTGAGGTCTATGTACCTCCATGGATTAGACAATCTAGCACATTGCCATAATTAAGACATTTGGTGATTGAAAATTCATGTAAACATTAAAACTTTCCTATGGCTCCTAAATAGAGTAGTCACTTTAACAAAGGATTATTTATCGAGGAAGAACCGGATGGGGAGCCAAAAGTGTTGTTTTTGTAATGGTAACGAAACAATACAACACCTCTTCGGTCTAGTGAGGTGTCTAGTTTATTATGCCACTAGGTTAACCCCACCCATTTCGGTCTCCCATATGCTAGGTAATTGGATATCGAACCAGGATAAAAATATTAAATCATTGATTCTGGTGGGGATATCTGCGCTATGTTGGGCTATTTGGAGATATTGGAACGACATTGTATTTAACAAATCAAAGTATTCATCATTTATGCAAGCTTTTTTTCAGGAGAGGCATTTTAGTTGTGCTTCTGGTCGCAACTACAGCGTGAGGACGATACAAAAGAGTTGTTCCCCAAGACGAGCTTAATGTTAGAGGTCATCACTTTGGAACAAGCTAATCAAGGATGGAATCATAATAATAGAGTGGCTTAAATTTTATCTCTATTTTAAACTTACGTTCCCTTGTGTGTGACCTTATAATAAGTTGGTTGTGTACATTAGTAAAAGCAGAATATTATCCTTTATCTAAAAAATGTAAGTTACTGGCAATTGTAAAAGCCAATTTCACAAAACCATTTAAATTTACATATAAATTATGCACATATGTCATTATTGAACATGGAAGTAACCTAATTTATATGATTAAAAACACAAAGCACAGAAGTATAAGATTTCAAATAACCATTTCTATCGTCAGGGGTGGTTCAGAGTAGTGGCATGGAGTCTAGATTACCTCCCTACTACACCTACTTGGCCCGTTGTGCGTCATAAAGGGTTGGATGCTCCACGGTCAGAAAGAAGCGCTCTCGGCAGGCAATGTTCTGATGTGAGTTGTCCCATACCAATGTGTAATACTTAGCTGTAAAATCTATGGTTTGGCGGGGTAGATAGAGTATTTGCTTGCAGAATAACAGAATTTGTTCAGTTAGAACTGATATATAGCCATAGACAAGCCGGAGAGCTACAGGTCTACTGAACATGCAAGCGGGATCAACGACCTTCTTGTGCTATGTCTTTGTCTTAATGCATGTATCTTGCGCTACTTATCAAGTTTTGAGTCGTCAAAATGTATGTATCCGTGTTGGGCTATATAGTATTTATCCCAGGTCTATGAGTATGTATTACAGAGTAGCGAACTGAGCTCTAGCTCAGCTGGTAAGGTTTCTTGTGTGGAACCAGCCCACCAGGGTTCGAGTCCCCGACTCGGCACTAGTGCTCGCATTTGCCTGGATTTATTCCAGGATTTAACCGGCGCTATTCTTTCAGTGGTAGGCGACGTGCCCCTCGATAGCGAGGCGCATGTGGTGACTTCGTCAATTTGAAGGATTTACCAGCCCAGTCTTTCGGAGGTGCTCATAGGGGTAGGGTTGCGTGCGTATGTTTGTAGGGGCAAGTGTGCGTGTGTGTATGTGAGTGTCTGCGTCTGTACTGTGTGATCCGAAAAAAAAAGTATGTATTACAGAGTACAGATAAGTTTTTCAACACGGGGCAACTGAGGTAAGATCTAAATAATTCCAATTTCATTCAGATCTCATCATTCCCTATTTGAATATTTTTAACCTCCATTAAGCCTTAGACGCCAATTTAAAAGATTTTCAATTCCGCTCTAATTTCACACTTTGACTTGAGTAATTCACAGCTCCATTCAGAGTTCATACTTCAATTGAATAAAATCCAACTCCATTAAGTTTACACGCCTCGGTTTAAAAAACATTTTCATTAAAAACTTTACACCTTGATTTTTTTTAAATAAACCCCACTCAATTTTCACATCTTCATTTGAATAGCCTCCACTTCAGTTCAAAATTTTCCACCACAATTTGAAAGATTACTGACCTCAAAATTTCTCACCTTAATTGGACATTTTTCCTATTGAATTCAAATTCCTCACCTCTTGTTCCAGTTCCATTCATTCAATATTTCGCACCTCAAACTCCGAGTTAGTTAAAAAAAATGCTGACCTTCAGTTGGGAAAAATGGACAGTTCCATACAAAAATTTCATAAGTGATGGGCTGACCACCTCAAGATTGCATGTGTCTCTCCTATCTCGTATAGGGGTGTCGGTTGAACCCCATGGATTTTTACCATGGCAATGACAAATCACTGTTGCGTGCTGTGTTGCAATGTTGATAACACACTAATCTACAATAGAGATGACCCCGTTCTCGGCTAGTTTCGCCCATGCGTCACTGGGGTCATTCCTATTGCGTCATGGGGTGACGAACAATGATTTCTCTATAGGGTTAACTAAAATTTACCAAGGTCAGCTGACACCGTTGAATCCCCCTGTCTCAGTCTGATTCCATGACTTCCGGACCCATGGAACGCATGTCTTTGGGTGGCTAACTGGCTATCCTCTACGCCTGACCTTTTCCTTTCTTTTTGAACGGAACGGCCGTAATTTTTATTAGACGAAAAAAGATAAGAAGAAAAAAAAAATCAAAAGGCAAACAACTAGAACTCGCTCTGCCCAAGGTAATTTCCACTAGTACTACTCCAAAGAATTTTGGGTTGACTTCGGATAAGATTTTCGACTTGCATGTAAGTCTGAAACATCAATCTTGTTGAATATGCGACCAGAACCACTCTCTTTGACACTAGAAACCAAAAGTTAGACATGCCCCGTTTCATAAAATTCCAGCACGCTTGATTGACTCGTGTATTTTGTCCATTCATATTGTGGCACCCACTATTGTTTCCTCCCCCACAAGTATAGTCAAAGTCCACATAATTTGTCTTTTTATTTCTTCCCTCCTAAATTGTGCCATTTAGTTTAATTTAACCCCTAAGATAATTTGTATTTTTTATTTCTCCATACACAAGTGTAATATTATGTTCAAATTTTGTGTGATGATAGTAAACATCGTAATGCATGTTAGAAAAAGATATAATATGATTTTTTATCATTATTTTGAAGTGATATATTTAATAATAAATTAATCATTGTCATATTGATGTAGCATTTCTTAATATATTTTTACATATTTTTTAGAACATATTTTTTACATGTAGTATGATGTCCACTGCAACCATGCAAAATTTTAAAACTAAGCTCAGCTTGTGTATAGAGGAATAAAAATTGATGACTATATGGGATAAATTGAAGGGATCCCTAAATTGAACCAAATGATTTAGTTTACGGATAAATTGAACTAGGAAATATTTTATGGGTTATGCAGGGAGGAAGTTGGACCTTTTCCCTTTTTTAAGTTCAATTGGTAGAAGGAAAAGACATATGTACATGAAGGAAACGCTTCTTCGCCCATTGTCCACCCTTTTCTGGCCGATCCATCCGTTGAGCTTCCGGCCTTCTCTCCTCAGAGGAGTCCTGCAATGGAGTCCCTTGTTTCCGCAATCGTTAGCGATCTTCTCAGCCGAGCCCTGTCCATGGCGATTGACAAGTACTACAAGGGATCCAATGCACAAGAGGCACAGGACAAGGTCCAAAGACTTGAGCGCGTGCTGCTCAGGATAAACTCCACCATCGAAGCTGCCGAAGGTCGACACATCACCAACCAGGCGATGCTCCGGATGCTTGAGATGCTCAGGCAAGGCATGTACGAAGGCCACTACATGATCGACACCGTCAGGTACAGAAGAGGCCTTGAAGGAGACGACGTGGTGAGTGGTGGCGCTGCTGTTGCCTTGTCTAGACTGAATTCTGTCAAGCACCTCCTCTCCTTCCGCATCAACGGCAACACGAAGAACACCGTGCTGGAGGCCGAGAGCCTGAAGAAGCTGGACAAGATGCTAGGCAGCCTGGAGAGGATGATCGGCGACACGGTGGAGTTCGTCATGTTCTTGGAGGGGTACCCTCGTATCTGTCGACAGCCATACGACACGCACTTAATCCTTGACAAGATCATGTTCTGTCGACAGGCAGAGATGGAGACGGTCATAAACTTCCTGCTCCGGCCAGAAATAACCGCAGGAAATGGAAATCCAGGCGTGCTTCCCATCGTCGGCGCGGCGAGGGTCGGCAAGAGCACACTCGTCGAGCATGTCTGCCTTGACGAGAGGGTGCGTGGCCACTTCTCCTCTATTGTTCTCTTCACCGGAGATGATCTTGGGGCTGGAAACTTTTCAGCTCTCAACGTCGTCAGTGGTGTAATCAAGCACAGAGACATCACTGCCCAATCATCTGGGACTGGGAAGTCACTTGCTATCATCGAGCTATCTGAGGACATGGAAGAAGAGACATGGAGAAGACTTTACACCTCGGCAAGCGGCAGCATGGGGCACGGCAGCAAGATCATAGTCACAAGTCGGTCAGATAAGATTGTCGCTTTCGGAACAGTACAGGCTCTAAGGCTGAAGGTTCTGACTACAGAAGCTTACTGGTACTTCTTCAAGGCGCTAGCGTTCGGGAGCACGAACCCTGATGATCAACCCGAGCTCGCATCCGTCGGCATGGAGATCGCTATGCTGCTTAAAGGCGTATTCACTGCAGCAAACATAGTGTCGCGATTGCTGAGAGACAACCTTAACACTAAGTTCTGGCGCAGGGTGCTTTGGTGCTTGAGAGATTTCTCGAACAGGCACCTTCGTATGTTCGGTGAGGATCCTGTTGATCGCATACAAAAAGGCAAGCCCGTGTTCATATGGATGATGGCCAGGGCTCAGCATGCCGTGATGTTGCGCAACATTTATCAGCAGGATTCTTCTACCCAGCATGTGCATGGTGTCCCCAAGCTAACAGCACAAGATATCCTAGCAGGACATGCAACACGTCAAGGGAAGTTCACAGCAGTGATGTGGAGGTCTAGCATACCTCCCTACTACACCTACATGGTCAGCTGTGAGTCGCACACGGATGAAGGCTCGACAATCAGCAAGAAGCGCCCCCGGGAGGACAGGATTTGATATGCATGTGTTTGGTTTGTGGTAGAATCATCATACTACTGTGTAGTGTGTACCAAACATTTAATTAGTTTTTTTTTGCCGTAGTTTAATTTGCTTCAAATTCACTGAACAGATGTAAACGGAACCAATGACCAATGACCCTGCGTCATTAGATTTCAACTGCTGAATCGTCATTATGTTTTTGTTCCTGTTTTGGTCCTTTAGGAGTGCATTTATACTTGACATCTACACACGGTTCTCCAGAGCCGGGTCAATTCTGAGGATCAGCAACCTCTCTCTGACTCTTAAATGTTTTTTTCTGGATGTATCAGACCTCCTCCAATGGTTAGAGCTTTGTGTTTAGTTGGGTGAGATGAATAGTGTACTCGGAAGCGTGTTCTGTGAGGGAGGTGTGAGGGAGGTGAATAAGAAAAATTTGTTGTAACTGAACATGAACATTGGAGGTGGGCGAGGCGCACGAAGAAGGTTTGGACTTTGGATTAACATGAACATTGAACACTAGCATGTCCTTTATGGACAGCAGATGGATAGTTCAGTGATGTTAGCATCATCCATGACCTGGTATGGGCTTCGTGGAGAAGCAACGCCTTGTCATTTTCTTTTTCTTCTTTTTTTTTGTGGTCAATCCATACTATAACGTCCACAAATTCTTTGCCCTCCATTTCAAAGTCAAGTCAACAGCGGGCACCATCAACCTTGGACTGCGGAGACTTCAGAGGATCCTTGCAGCGGAGCAAATTCTCTGAATCCCACCATCGAGTCTTTCCTTGCCCCGATCTCGATCGCACCACCAACCTTGACAGGATCCCTGCACCATGGATGCCGTTCTTTCTGCGATCATAAGCGACCTCCTGAGCAGAGCCCTATCCATGGTGATCCAGAGGTACAAGAGGTCCAGGGCAGAAAAGGCAGCAGAGCACAAGCTCCAACGGCTGCATCGCGTGCTGCTCCGGATCGACGCCACGGTGGAGGCGGCTGATCAGCGGCACATCACCAATCAGGCGATGCTCCGGCAGCTTGAGATGCTCAGGCGAGCCATGTACGCGGGTCACTACATGCTCGACACCCTCAAGTACAGATCAGGTCATGGTGACGGCGACGAGCAGGTGAGTGCTGGCCTCCCTGTTGCCTTGCCTAGATTCATTTCAGGCAAACGTCTCCCCGTCAGCATGAACAGCAACCGAAACCTGCAGAACATCATGCTGGACACCGAGAGCCTCAACAAGCTGGAGAAGACGATCGACGACCTCGAGGCGTTGATGGCCGACACGCTGGAGTTCACCGTGTTCTTGGATGGATACCCTCGCATCTGCCGGCAGCCGTACAGTACGTACCTGATTCTTGGCAATGTAATGTTCGGCCGGCAGATGGAGATGGAGATGGTCATCAATTTCCTGCTCCGGCCTGAGTCCCTTGCTGGCAATGGAAACCCCGGCGTGCTTCCGATCGTCGGCGTGGCGAGGATTGGGAAGAGCACCCTTGTTGAGCATATCTGCCGCGACGAGAGGGTGCGCGGCCACTTCTCGTCGATCGTCGTCTTCACCGGAGAGGATCTTGACGCCGTAGACATCGCTGCTTTCAGAGGCAGTGCTGTGATCAAGCATCAAGATGTCACAGCTGCTTCACCTTCACATGGTGGGAGGTCACTCGCGGTCATCGAGCTAGCTGGGGACATTGACGAGGAGGCATGGAGGAGGATGTACTACTCTGCAGCGAGCAGCATGGGGCATGGGAGCAAGATTGTAATCACAAGCAGATCAGAGAAGATAGCTGCCCTTGGAACAACCAAGGCTCTCATACTGAAAGCTCTGCCGCAAGAAGCTTACTGGTACTTCTTCAAGGCGCTCGCGTTCTGGAGCACGAACGCCGATGACCGACCGAAGCTCGCATCCCTGGGCATGGAGATCTCGGAGTTTCTGGAAGGTTCGTTCTTGGCCGGGAACGTAGTGGGAAGCTTGATGAGAGCCAACCAGAACACTGAGTTCTGGCTCAGGGTGCTTAAGCGCCTGAGGAACTGCACAAGGAAACACATACTCAGGTTTGGCGAGCACCCTACCAGGCTCTTGCAGCAAGGGCGGCCTGTGTACCCTTGGAGGATGCACAGGGCTCAAGATACCGTCACGATAATCTGCAACATTTATCAGAAGCCATATCACCAGGAAGATGTCCCTGAGGTAACCTTCGGAGATATTCTGTCAGGGCGCTCCACTCATCAGGGAAAGTTCAGCGCATTGGCATGGAGATCAACCATTCCTCCCTACTACACCTACTTGGCAAACTGCGCGTCACAGACGCCCGTGTGCTCTACGGTCAACAAGAAGCGCCCACGGCAAGCGAGGGTGTGACGTGGAGTTTTCTCTGGTATACTATCACTCCGTAGAGACACTTATCTGATTTTACCTGTAAACCTTCGATCGGACAATATTTTTATGTGATGGGTAAACGCTACTACTCCCTCCGTCCTAAAAAACATGCATGTTTGGGATGCGTGTCAGTTAAAGTAGTTCATGCTTGACCAAATTTCTAGAAAAATATATTCATATTTATTCTCTAAATAAATTTGTTAAAAAACTACATTTAAAAATAAATCTAATGATACATATTTTATCTGATAAATATTTATATTTTTTTATTTATAATTGGTCAAAGTTAAGATTCTGGAATTTTTTGGGAAGCGAGAATTACATGTTTTCTTAGAAGGAGGGAGTAGTGTACAATGGTAGGGTACAGTTATGTACAGATTTGGTCAGGCTATTTGCTTACAAGATAAGCCTTTAGGCTCATCCACGGAGCGCAAGCATAACCATCAGATTCCGACGATGGCCGACGAAAATCATTTGAAAGCTTGATGCCACTACCGCTCAAACAGCATACAAGGACCTGACTGCTGAACGTCACGGTCTAACTCAGCACCAAACAAAAAATGCAGATCACACAATCGCAAGGATAAAACAACCGAAAGCAAGGGGCAACGAAAGATTCGATGATTGCCGATCTTCAGGAAAATGGTAAAGCTAGCCTACAAAACTAGAGGCTAATTCTGACAAACAACTCCAGTATACAACATCAAGTAACACACAATGAAAGAAAGCCACATGAAACACCATTATTTGTTCCGGTTAAGCCGTGGCACAATAATTCAACGTCGGCCAAAATTTAAAAATGACACCAGTGGGGACAATGCAATGCTCAAAATGACACTAGGCACTTCACTTCCCACCAAGGCTTGGGAACTGAGCTTGATCTTCAATGGCTGGGGCAGCAGCTGGGCCACGATTGTAACCGCCGCCATATCCACCTCTATAACCACCACGCTCCCCACGGCCTCTTCCACGACCACGACCACCATAGTACCTTTCTCCTTCAACAGGTTTCAGAAACTCATTGATGCTCACGGACTGCACCAGAGATTTTAACAATTACCACATTAGCACTCAGGTTTTCCCCCTAGCTAAGCACTTATCACAAACAAAACATAACCACCAAAATGCCATCAACCAGACAGAATCCTAGGGCCATTTTACTTAAATGTGTATCAGGGGTTCAGAATACCCTATTCTTCACAAATCACCAGCTAACAGCTTCTGTTATTTAAGATTCTACTCCCTACTATAAACATTTCCTGAGGAGGATTGTCTAAATCCACCCAACTCAAGCATTCAACAAAACAGGGCATGGTAAACTTACGAAATATCAAAGAAACCCTACATAAAACAGATGTACAGAACTAACACGTCCCATTGGACAATAGCAGCAAAGAAAATGGAACATGAACTATAGAAAAAACATGCCAAAGTGTTTTCATCTTCAACTACAACGATAATATGTACATACCTTCTTGGCACGCTCATCGCGCTCAGCATTTTCCTTCTTCTTATCCTTGTCAGAACCCTAAGAACACAAAAAAATATGATCATGAGAACTAACAATGGGCAAAATTAAGAACTAAGAACTATAGAAAATATTTGCGGAAACTAACCAGCTTAATGAAAACTTCATCATTTTCTTTCTTGTTTGAAAGTGGCTGCAGAGATTGCAGATCCTTATCAACTTCAACCTTCCTCTCTTCAGCCTTCAATGCAAGGAGTGCTTTCCTCTTCTCCTCCCTTATTTTCTCAAACTCCTCCAGAGTCATCTCCTGCATGATTGAATATTAGAAAATAGATAGACCAGCACAAGTATTATTGCACAAAAAAAGTAGAGAAAATGGGACATTAGATTGTTTGTGGAAAAAATATGTTAAGGTGATATACATATGTATAAGTTGTTCCATGACAGTATACCTCAGGATATGAGGATGTAATTAATAACAAGACAAAGAACTTGACTTCTCAAAGGTTTAATACAACAAAGACCATTAATTGTTCTTGTATTTGGAAGTAAAACTGGTTAGCAGAGTTCACAAATCAACAATTACACTAGGTTGACGAATTAAAAATTACACTAGCACTGGACTCAGAAATCAAAGGGTATTAGACAAAACATCACAATTAACACTCTTACAGTCTACAATGGCAAATAGATAATCGATTCCCATTCCAGTTGTTACATTACACACCACATTCTGCAAGTAGTGCCATATAAACATCAAATGGACCTAACAATGGACAAAATTAAGTAAGTCATTACCTTGTCCTCTTCCTTTTCTTCCTCATCAGCAGCAGCATCTTTGTTATCTTTGTTCTCATCCGCTGCTGGGGCATCATTATTCTCACCCTGTTTCTCAGCAATAGGAGCAGCCTCCTCTACCTTCAGAGCTTCCTCAGTTTCCCTGAACACACAGGATTGCATTAGTAAAATCCACCTTCCCAAGGCATAGATCACAAAATAAGCGCTATACGATAGGAAACAAAAATAAAAAAAACAGTTTGCTTACTGAGCAAGAACTTCATCAGTGGCAGTGCCCCAGTTTCCACGCCCAGCGCCATCACGTTTCATCTCATACCCACGGCCAGTCCCACTGTGGCGTTCATAATTCCTCCGAGGTGGCCTCTCAGAATCATCGCCAAACTCGCCATTCCTGTAGCCACCACGCCTGCCACCTGCACGGTAAGGGGGGCGAGGGCCTCTCTCCCTTTCCCCTTCAGCTCCACCAGTTACAGCACCATCCCCAAAGCCTCCACCACCATAACCTCCCTGGAAGCCATTGGCATTGTCACCGCCAAAGTCACGGCTTTGACCATAGCCCCGTCCACCTCTGCCACGGCCACGTTCACCACGGCCAAAGCCACCACGAGCTGGAGCACCTCCACCACGTGCATCTCTCACTGAAACAAGTACATTTCAAGACATTAATTGAGCATTCATGCTTTCACGAAATGGAGATGATAAAATCTATTTGAAATCCTAACATAGCACCAGTCCTGAAGAAAGGTATAAATTCCCCTTTCCAGCAGCAGAAAGATAAAACCTTTACAGGTCAACTGGCACTATGCAGTCTCGAGGATGGATAGTCAGTTCAGAAACTATCGCTAAAACATGGTCTAAACATTTCTAAAAGAGCTTGTACCAATCCACAAGTATCCAGATTCCAAACACACAAGAAACCTAAATGGACAGACCTCCAGATCTAGCATTCTAGCAATAACAACTCACCAGCTTGCGACGGGGGAGCGGGCTTGGTCGGGAACTTGGCGGCGGCCGCGGGCTGGGCCGCCTTGCCAGCAGGCGCTGCGGCGGCCTTCTTCGCCTCCGCCTTCTGCGCCGCTGCCGCGGCGGCGGCGAGCAGCTTCGTGGGGTCGTCGCCGTCGTCGACACCGAGGAGGTCGAACGGGTTGAGGGTGGCCATGACAGCGGTGGCTGCGGCACCGGGAGAAGAGGCTACAGTGGGGTCGCGAGGTACCTGATGCAGAGACTGGATACAAGCACTAGCAGCTTCGCCGGTGCGCCTCCATTAGAATAAGAAGAGGAGCTGGGGAGGGGGAGAAGAGGGTAGGGTTTTGGGGTGGCGGCGGCGGCGGCGAGGGGTTGGAGACAGGAGCCGGGTGGGAAGAGTGTGACAAGGAGAAACCCTAGCCGCACTCCTACGCGAGCTCATATCCTTTCGCCTCCGTGTCGGGCTGCTGTTTTTTTTTTTTACCATTTCTGCTCAGAAGCTAAACAATTACGATGATAGCCTTTGGAGTGAGAGGTAATTACCTTTTTTATAACAGTCTCGTGCACCTGACCCGCTTGCAAAATAGGGGTAGTATTGGAATTTCCGGGATATGTGGCCCTCGGGGGAAGTGAGGCGCTCGTGGATTTGGGAATCTGGCCATCTGGAGCCGTGGGCTACGAGTCGGACGGCTATGATATGTATACTAATACTAATACTAATACTAATACTAATACTAATACTAATACTAATACTAATACTAATACAGTGATATGTTTTGATCGAAAAAAAGCGTGGTGTCATGTCGGGACTGTTTTTTCTTTACCCCTCTAGAGGACTGGTTTGGTTAACAAGTGCGTTTGGTGGACGGGTGGATCCGTGGATGTTGTGGACTGAATCAAACGTCTCTAGAGGTAGAGAGTCCAATCCCGCTGTGTCAAAGAAGTCATGAATCACGGCTAAATCCACTTTTAACGTCTAATATGTCACCTTTAATTATCTCCTTCTACTCTGCAAAATAATTACATACTCTCCTTGGTTTCGAATTTCTCGACGCTTTAGACTTTATCTAAAATATGTTATTTATTAACGACTTAACGTTTTAAGCTAAGCTGGTCATCATTCTTGGACTTGTTGGTCCATACATAAATGCATATCTAAATTCATTGTCTCGCACGTCCAGACGTGCACTGCACGTTTGCCATATTTGGCTCCAATAGGCTAAGGTTTAACCCTCTCCGGTTGCACAACTACAGGCTAATTCGTGAGATAAATTTATGGAGTCTAATTAATCCATGATAAGCATATGTGATGCTACAGTAAACAATTGCTAATGATAGATTAATTAGGTTTAATTATTTCATCTAGTGAATTAGCCTATGGATTATGTAATTAGTTTTTATAATTATCTCATGTTTAGTCCATTAATAGTTGTCAAAACTTCTAATGGCTAAATTTTTACTCCTTCGATCCATATACATCCAATACCCGAAGGTACGCCGCATTAAATAGTGTGTGGTTGCTTTGTTATTGATACTTGTGTTGCTTGTCTTCTTCTATACATATGCTACTCAATTATTTGTTGGCTCTTCGTTCTTGTTATGTTTGATATATCAGCAAAAAAGTATAAAAGTAACATAAGTAACATAGGTTTGGGGTTCTTTGTGTTAACTACATGCTTTGTTATGGTTGTTGTTTGCTACTATTACTAACGGTTAAAACTAGTCTACGACGTAAAAATACACGACAAAAAGTACTTATGTATTTGAGTGCGCTAGAGAGAGAAAAATATATACAAAAGGTAGCAAGAACAACCGTCGAATGCATCACATGTTGCATCTGGTGAAGTGCTCAGACCACCTAGACTACACAAATTATTGAGTTACACCAGCACATAACCCTATTTAATATGGCCAGAACAGGAAATATCCAACCTAGCTAATCACATCTTGGTATATGAGATCATGTACAGAACATCAAGAAATTTGAAACTGAAGGTGTCGGGTGTACCCCAAATGTGGCCCAAGACAGCTTAGCTCGTGGGCCGCGTCTACGGCAAAAACAGGTTCGAAGCTCTGCGGTCCAACAGAAGCCCACTACGACGACGCCCCCGCAATCAGGGGAACTTCCGTCTCGTTCGAGAGTGCCGCTCACCCTCGAACAGGAATTTTCGTCACGTTCGAGCCATGTTGCGCTCGAGGCTGCCAGCTAGGCTCGAAGTCCCCGCGCCAGGACCCCGCAAGGCATTAAGTGCAGGACATGACGGTACGCCTCACTGCGCCACGCCGCGGATGGGACGTCGGTCGATTCCGTCTGCGCCCGGCATTGTGGCCCTGCGCCAAACACTGTGCGGATAGGGTTTGAGCGCAGGCGGTACCACTGTGCTAATCACTCCACGACCTTATCCGCCCTGGGTACACCACGGGCCTCGAAGAAGGACCCACGAAGAACGACTGGAAGGGCTCGACGCCATTCCCACCCCCGAGTGATATCCTTCGAAGCAACGGTCGGCTACAACCAAATCAACGATGGTGATGTCCATGCCGTCAGCCGGAGTTGGAAGGCGCGATTCCTGCTCGAATAGTGCACAGCGTGGGCAGCACAGTACATCTCGCAGCATCAGCACCACGATCACACATGTACGTACTCCCTCACCCTTGATCTATAAAAGGGGAGGGAAGCCCATGCAACGGAGACAGAGAGACGAGAGAGGACACAAACACTTAGCCTACTCACACGATATTGGCACCCAGCTCAATCATCGACTCAGGGACTTGGGGGCTCTTCTCCATCTCCCTCCTTGCTTGTACTCCCCTACTACGAGCAACACGAAACTCGGTGCTACGCACCTCTATTGGACGTACGGCCGCGTGGCCGGAACCAGGATAAACCCTTGCGTCCCAAGTGCAACACCCAAATCCGCCATCAGAGCGAGTGATTAGCAGCGCAATCACTTGTTAGTGCCGGGGTGACCAAATCAGACACCGACAGAAGGGAGTAATACTAAAGTGCTTGAGAGTGGTGAAGCTCAGGCTCTGCTATTGGAGCGGTGGGTTTTAGAATTGTTTATGTCGATCCTTTGATATTATTTTCAGTATATTGATCTTGCTGCATAAATGCAGCCAATCCTGTGGAACTATTTCTTTTTAAGAAAATCAATAGTGAGTTTTTCTCTGTTGTTTGTAATTATATTAAATATATTTATTTTTCACTATGTAAAACACAATAATTAAGTTTTATATGTTATATCCATATGACGATCTTATTACTTTTTTAATTTTGTCCCTTCAAATAATCATAAACTCATTAATACAATCGAAGCATTTATAACTATATTTATTAGACCCATGAATCATTGTATCATATATTATCTAAGAAAACAAGTGCATGCACTAAACGGTTAAAAGACAAATGAATATCTAAGCGTAAAATATTGTACAGTGCTAAAAGTCTTAATACTAGGTATGAAAACGATAGACAAATTTTTCTTTATTAACATCATTTCTAGTTAGCATTCTTTAGTACATGTGTGCATGTCACTCTCATATGACTAGTTGCGACAATCATCATTAAGATTTTGATGTCGCTATCCCTACTCATCTCTCCCATAGACGAATTGTATGCAGTCATTTATAATTTACATTTCACCATATATTTTATTATAAGATGCATTTTTTCCCCAAACATCGACAACATATATGTTTTACCCTGTGATACATGTTTGGTTCATGTGAATAAATAAGGCAATGCTCTACTCTGATATGTTCAGAAAATATATAATACAATGGTCTACTTCATCACACAAGTTGATCCATGTGGTAAGTGCAAAATGGCCATTGTCTCTAAACATGTAGCCCTATGACTAAACAAATCAATTGATCTGGTTCTCAACCTTGGCAATTAAATCAATACATCACGGGATGTGCTTTCTCATATCAATCTTCAAGACATCCCTTGAGTATGGTGTCATGCCAATGATACCTTAAACAAATATCTTTAGTTTTGAGCGGAACAACAGACCAACTCAAATCAAAAGATTTTCGTAGAAAAAAATGCATACAATTGGATATAAAAATGATAATAATATTGATATATCGATATTTCTCGGTATCGATACCCATGTATTCATGTTGTGGGGGTTAAAAAAATTGCCACGCTGCGGAAGCACGCAAACCTGTGTACAGCCGCAGGGTGCGCCCGTGCGGCCGGGACCCGCGCTGGAATGCCGACGGTGGATGCACGCGCCACGCCACAGGCTGCATCAGCGCGTCTCAGCGACAGCTTCCCGAAACCCCCACCACGGCTGACGTCATTCCCGGCGGTCCGCTTCCACTTCCCCCCAACACAAAGCCCTCTGCTTCCATGTCCGCCGCCGCCGCCCGCGCCACGCGGCGGCTACTCTCGTGTCGCCTCCACCACCTCATGCTGCTGCTTCTCCGAGAGTGAAGTCGGAGGAGTGGCAGTTCCGAGCCGAGCCGGCAAATCGCGGGGATGGGAGTAACGGAAAGGAACCAAACGGGACTAGGGTTGCTGCGGTTGTGGAACAGGTTCCTCTGCAGTTGGGTCACTGACGCGTGGGCCGAACCCACACGTCAGTGACCACCGCGGTTGGGGTGGGGAGGTTCCGAAATGGGAGCAGCGAGGGCGGGAGGGCGCGCGCCAAAAACGGCCGCGACGAACTGGGCCTCCTGGGCTTACCGTTCTACTATTACTCAAGTGTATGCAGGCCCATCCATGTTGGACCGTGGAGGGAGGAGCACGTGGCCCGTCGTCTTCCTTGCCTGCTGTCTTTTATATATATATATATATATATATATATATATATATATATATAAACATAGCTTCTCAATGATTATTGATCAGAGTGATTCTCATTTAACCAGAGTGATTCTAAGAAATGATTAATCAGAGTGATTACAATCATTCTGCAGAAGCTGCAGTAAGAAAATGAATAGCTTGCCTGCCGCATCTCTCTGCTCTCACAATAAGAAGAAAACAAAGGGAAACCAAATGGAAAAGAAATACTCTAAAAGGCTTCAGTGCCGACCTCTTGGCCGACGATCGACCGCCGGGCTGGTGACGGGTTGTTGCTGGGGCAGGCATGGCAACACAAACCACCGTTGCTTGAGCTGTTTGATTAGGCCTCATGCAGGGGGCGTGCTTGCTACTAGTTAATTTCGACCTGCCTGATGCAAATGCTCACAATATAAGATGACACTTCCTGATTCCGTTTACAGTGGATTATGTGTTCAGTACGAAATTTTACAATAGACATATATTTTTTATAATAGTAGAAAACTCAATGTTTGTATGTGCCTTGAACCGCTTTGCAGGGTGTCTCAATAGGGCCCTTTTGCACGGTTGGGCCTTCAGCCAGGATTGGCGATGCTTGTCAATTGCATGCTGGGAGTCATGTGGTGGGAGATACTGAGCTGGGTGAGGGATGTGTTCTTCAAACGTGAGTTTTTCTTATTTTGGTTCCTCATGATTTCCACTCCTTTTGTAAGCATCTTTATGCTCAAAGTGATCTCCATTGGAAATCTATATTCTGGGTATATAACTGTACCAAACAAAGATATATTGAACATTTTCAGTGGAATGAATGTGCAATCAAATTAATCATATATTACGGTTACCATAGTTTGAATATCATCACAACAGCAGATGAGATGGAGCTCTAAGTCCAGTGCTTTGATTTGGGGATGTTTCTCATAGGCAATCAGGACGAACCATCGTGGCTTCTCTATCATGGTGGAAAATCACTCCCTCCAGATACTGGAGCACTGAACAAAGACCTTCATGGCAACTATTTGCTGAAACAATAATCAATGAGATTGAATTCATCACATAGAATTACTTTGCCGAAAGACCTTGTTTCTTAACAGCTTAACCATAGGTGACAACACTCTATGCTTGAATTTGCAAAATTCAAGGACTATATCACAAACTCCTAAGATTTTTTTTTTATAAAGTACTCCTAAGATATGTTATGGTGTAATATGTGAACTACATAAATCTGTCCCAATTCATGCTATGGAATTTAGTTTTCTGGCAGTGGTGCTGTCATTGGTGCAGATATCCCTGGACAAACAATTATTGGGGAAAACAATGTCATCGGACACTATGCTGTTGTGGGTGTAAAGTGCCAAGATTTGAAATATAAGGTTAGCTGTTCGTTTAATTTTTGCCTCTATAAAGTTTCAGGTGCTGTGATAAAATTGCCACATGACATACAGTTTTGTTACCATTTATACAAAGTATATGTATGAACTTTAAAACCAATGGCCTTTTCAGTATTTTTTACCCGTGACTGAAAAATTTAGGCTCACACTGTCACGCATGCACACTTCTCATGTAGACAATGATGATGTTTTTTGGCTACTTGAAATGCTATTATTTGTGCAAAGTATTAATGCCTTTTTTCCCCTCTTGTTTAGACTGGAGACGAATGCTTTCTGCATATTGGTGGAAATAATGAAATCAGGGAGTACTGCTCTATTCATCGTTCTTCTAAATCTTGTGACTGCACGGTATTGTGATTTGTTGTTCAATTACAAGATTTTTCGTGGAGCTTAATCCCCTATCTTACTTAGAGATCTGTCTGGCAGGTTATCGGTGACAATAATCTTATAATGGGCTCGTGCCATATAGCTCATGATTGCAAGATTGGTAACAATAACATATTTGCCAATAATACTCTATTTGCTGGCCATGTAGTTGTTGAAGTGAGTAATAATTTTACCATAATAGCCTTTTCTCATCAACTGAATCGAGAGACCATTTGTGTATTTAAAAATGATTCTTTTTTCAGGACTGTACTCACACTGCAGGGGCTGTTGTTGTCCATCAATTTTGTCATATTGGATCATACTCATTTCTTGGTGGAGGCTCTGTGGTATGTTAAAGTTTGTTATGCATTTCTTACAGTAGAGCATTGTTTTTATGGTAAAAAATGATACTTTATGTATTTATCAATCATGTCTTAAGACTAGCAAAATTGTGCTATCAATCATGTCTTAAGACTAGCAAAATTGTGCTCTCACAAAATGAAGACGGGAAAATAGAAACAAGAAGAATCAGAATGCACTTGATGCTATAATCATGGAGCTCTGCGATTATCAATTATTCTGTATTTCTCACCAAGGAGGCTATCGTGACTAATGTCACTTATTTGATTGTTGTTTCCACAGTTTTTTTTTCTTTTCCTATGTGTTTGTTGAAGCCTGATGGAATGTTGTTCCCACTATCTAAAAGTATCCACCCTATGTTGGCACAGCAGTGTTTAACCTTCTGAATATCAAATTTATTTACATATTATCAACATCCATTCATTCATTTGAATCAGGTTACACAAGATGTGCCAAGGTACATGATGGTTGCAGGTGATAGATCAGAGCTTCGTGGTCTGAATGTTGAAGGTCTTAGGCGCAATGGATTTTCTGACCAAGAGGTTTTTATACATTGCTTGATTTGGAGTCTTTATTGATAAAATGCAGTTGTCTACAGTAGTTCGCTACCTTTGGTACATGAATCAGAGTTTTTGGTAGGGCACATACAAATTTCTTCTACGTTCATTGGTACAACTAGGTGTTTAGCATGTTATCAATTCAATGTTTCTTCACACTAGGGAGCTGCTATTTGCTTCAGTGACTAATTGGAAATACATCCAGGAATTTCCAACGCAATCAAAAACTACATGACAGACTTAACAACACTAGGGCCTACAAGTTTGCAACAATGTATGTTTGGCTACCTTGTAAGACTGACATAGAATCTTCATAAATCAAGGTACGGAGGTTAAGGAAAGCTTATCAGAAAGTATTTATGCCAACTGTTACTAGTGAGACTTGCTTTGAAGACAGACTGGCTGAATTGGTAAATATACTCGCTCTTCACTTTGTTGTTATCTCCATGTGCGCATGTATTTATATGAATCCACATCAACAGGAACGTGAAATTGAGTTGTCACAATCTCCTGCTGTATCCTGCATGGTGAAATCGATTCGCATGTCATTTGATCAAGGACGTCGTGGGATTTGCAAATTCAGAAGTTGGAACAGTTCATAAGTGTACTTCAAACATTACTTAGGTAATTTCTGCAGTAATATAACTTTTGTTGTTGTGTGAATTGTGATATGGTGCTTTGAAACACTTCCGTTAATAATAAATCCTGAGTCATCAAGGTAGGGCGGAACGGGGCATGCCAGCATGTTGAGGAAATTCTTTTCTGTATTGGCAAAACTTTATGCTGTTCATATTTTGTGGATCTCGATTTTTGGTTTCATTGTTACATATCTGCGAAGCTTTCTTGCAAAGACTGAACAGGTGATTTTCTGTCTGCAGGTGCATATTCAATTTTGTTGTCAAAACTTCTGTTCCTGGAAACGTGGGCACATAGCCCATACCCTAAATATATTGGGCGAGGGAGTCCGGTCGAACCTGGGCGATCAATAAGATGTTCTTCGCATCTGCGTATAGAATATTCAGGAAGCCCTCTGTAGCCAGAATTTTGTTCTGGATGTATGAAATTGTTTGCCATTTTTGTAGTCGTGTGAATTACAGGGAATCTTGGATTTTGTCCACTATGTACATGGTGGCCTGGATCCTGTGGTTCAAATATGTGAGATCTGAATAATATATCACCATTAATTTTGACTGAATTTTGCAATAATGTTTATTTGGGAGGAATGCTCTGTCGTGATAGGCGTGGGCGCTTGGCTTTGGTTAAATACATTCTCAAACTGGCTATCGCCCATACTCTTTAGCCGTCAGGACCAATGCTAGGCGTATCACCTATAACTCCAATGATCAACAAAAGGAGAGGTGATTTTGATGCTAAAAGAAAAGATGACGAAAGTCCTTAAGTTCTGGCCAACTATTCGGTAATAAATAATTGACGGATGTTTGAAACACAAGATGTTGCCGTGGTGTAGGGGTTATCACGTCAGTCTTACACACTGAAGGTCTCCAGTTCGATCCTGGGCGGCAACATGTTCTCTTTCTTTCTTGAACTATTTTCAAATTTTAGTCCTCTTCCCGTAACTACTTTTGTGATACTACACTTCTCAAAAAAATTTCATCACGTGTTCACTCGGAGAGCATATTAATTGTTTTGTCTTCGTTCTTCATTGGAATATATATGACATCACATTAAAAGGATGATAACATATGATTACACGAGCTCCCATCTATTACATTTCTTTTTCAATCCCTCTCGCCATCCATGTTCAGAGCACTGTGCTCTCATGAGTCATACTACATGGATACATTCGGCATCAATACTTTCGTCGTTTCTTTGTTCTAAGAATGTCTCATTAACAGGATACAACCTTGTCATTTTACACACCTCCCCAGATAATAGCTGTTAAAAAACAAGCAATATGTTTAATATGTTTTTGGTTGGTGGCCACAGTTTCTATGTGGGACCGCCTACTTATGAATGTATGTGCCCACCCTTGCTGCACGGCGCCGTGCATGGCGCCAACTTTGGAAATCATGGGCTCCCTTGAAAGTGAAGATGTTTCTATGGCTGGCATTTCTACGTCGCCACAGGAGAACAGATAGGAGAATTCGACATGGTCTTCAATCTCACACAACCTGCCTGCTATGTGATCAGGAGGACGAAACGATGGAGCACATCCTAATTCGTTGTTCCTTCTCGCAGCAGAGTTGGTGGCAGATCCTCAAGAGGCTTGAATTCCACTCCATCACCCCAGGAGCTGATACACTACGCATCTCCGAGGCCATTGGCCAAGCAACAAACGCAAGGGGTTCGACTCGCTCTTCGCCTTAGTTACATGGCAGCTGTGGAAAGAACAAAACTCTCGGGTGTTTCGAGGCATTGAGTCGCAACCCGTGGAACTCATGCAAAGGATCAAGAAGGAGAGTGATGATTGGATTTCAGCGGGCGCCAAAGACCTTGGTTGTTTGTTTAGTGAGTAATAGAATAAGTTATTTCCCTGTCTAACCTCTTGGTCGTCTTTACTATGTAATAGCCTCCATTAGGTGAAAGATAGCGAGGGGCACACCCACGTTGTAAAAGCAATTTAATTTCTCCTCTTAATACAAATTAATACAAAGATACGCAGCTATCCTGTGTATTCCAGAAAAAAAATATGCCCACCTTTGGTGCCACATTAAGCAGCTCCTCCATTTGGCCAAGCTAGCGGTGATTGTGATACTGACCTGCATGACAACGACCACCTTTTTTCACCTCTTTCTTTATTTGCCATTATCAAAATTAATTCCAACGATGAAAACATTTCAGGAAGTTGCTGTTTCTCTTGTTTTGATCAAAAGAAGTAGCGACTGTATGAGCCGCTTGCATAGAGTACATATTACTAGCAATGCAAGTTACAGAGAAATTAAACATAACTGGACTTTGCCTCGCCAACTTTTCCTTTTTAATTTTTTGAACAATAGAAACTGGACACCTTTTATTCTTTCTGAAATGGTATGATATGAAATCATCACAATGCCTGAATCTTTCTATATACCTCCCCATTCTGTTGGTTCTTCCTATTTACCAAGATTTACGACTATTGTAATGGAACACATCAGAACTTTTGGTCTTGACAAGGATCGATGTTGTTACAACCGCAGAAAGTTCTTCCCTCTAGCCCTCTAGGCAAGCAAAAGCTTGCACCGTTCTTTCGAAAAAAGAAGTTCTTCCATGTTGATGTTTTGTTCACGCAAGCTTTCCATGCCGCCAGGACCCAGGAGCAGGGTTTTTTATACCGCTCTCGTAGCGGTTTTTTTTTTAAAAAAACCGAACCGGTAAACCGGTCCTACTGACCGGTTAGCCGGATGGTCCGGTTTGCTAGGTTCGGTTAGGGGTGGTATACCGGGACTTTTTGCTACCGGTCCGGTCCGGTTTTAGCGAAAACCGCCGAAACCGGACCGGTTTGAACCGGTATAAAAAACCCTGCCCAGGAGTAGGGGGTTATGTGTTATTCACCTTTATTTTTCAGAATGCGCTAATTCGTTTGCATGACACGAGCGGACAATGTAACAGCACGAATGAAGAACGCCCTTTCAGTATTTCCTAGAGCATAGCGTTTATGTTTTGGTGTTCCTAGCGCACCTTTTTTTTCACTTTGGCGTCATGCATGTATTCTTTGGATAAGCAACCTGTTATGCATCATGTCCACTTGCTTAGATGGATGTATAGCGTATTCGGGTGCACCAAGTTAATATACACTAAGGGTGGTGGTCGTGATTCACACATGGTGTGACGCTTCTGTAGATTAAGGAAATTCTTTGTCAGCTAACCAACAAGGTTTTGATAGCGATCAACCGATCGATCATCTGGTCGAACTATTTGTCGTCTTGCAAATGTGTTAAGTATCCTATCCTCTTATATTATCTAGAGTCGATCGATTATTAGAGAGAGATATAGAGATCATCTTCTAGATGATTCAGCAGTTTAGTTTTCTACTCGAAATTTATCAGGAATTTAATACATACTACGGGAAGTTAGAACAATATTAATCGATGTTCATGTCCATGCATGGTCTTACGTACTACTCTAACGACAGTTAGTACACTAACATTAGTTTTCAAATCAGTTTAGGTTTCTTGCTGAGAAATTAATCAACAGAAACAAACAGTATAGACACCGAACACGATGAGGATATGGTATGAGCCCTGCGGTTTGAAACCGCTAACAAACAAAGAGAAATAAATAGTGCTAGCTAAAACCTTCAGAATTAGCCTTTTTTTTACATGATTTAGCACCTTAACCTATGATTGGTGCTTGTTTCAAGTTCAGCGAATGTTAAACATGTCCAACATGTTCTATTTTTTTTCCGCAGAAAGCCGACTTCCTTGTAGGCTAGGACTAGGACTTGATTTGCGTGTGGGGTTCTTATCGCTAGGGTCATTATTGGCGACTTGATTCTGCAAGAAGCATTAGTTTGGAATTGGAAAGTAATATCTTCAGATCACGTCCTCTCGAACAGTTCAAGTGTCACGCATTGTTTTAATAGCAAAAGAAATAACCCCTTATCTAGAGTCCAACAATTCTTTCAGCAAGTTAATCACAAGACGGACAGCACACATCCCGTACCATGAGATTTTACATCTCAAGTTAGGTGAGAAGCGTGTCATGTGGTTTACTAATAAGCATTAAATAAGGCTAACGTGTATCGAATGGACTAAAAAAAAAGGCATGGTGCTCTGGGTTGCACCCTCAGGCCTCAACATAAATTCACCTTTGCTTGATGCATCTCGTTTCATCAACAAGAATTCGATCTTGTTGATTATATTCACAGTATTGATAATTAGTGCAGAGCTCCGATCCGGCCCTGTTCCCGATTACAGTGAACAGAATCACTTAAACGGCTTATTATTGATGAAACAAGTTGCACGTATGAATTGAAATTACAGCACTAAAAATTTAAAAAAAGAAGAAGGTTTATTTTGAAAACATAAATTCTAAAAGACGTTACGGCCTATTTGACCAAAAACCATGATGATTAGTTCATAAGAAAATTTATTTCCTCTCCAATATAGGGATTATTGTGTATATAATTAATTCTCTTCTTCTAGAAGTTAGAACAGATTGACCACACCAACTTGGGCAATGGTATTTATTTACATATCAATGTATACACTTGCAGCTAGCCTGAGGTCAGAAGTAATATTTTTCGTATATGCACAGGACCAGTGGGTCAGCAATTCAGCATAATTGTTGCTTACGGTCTTTAAGGTTGTTGCTACCTACCAATTTGCTTGCGACGTTACCATTACTAAATCTACCACTTACGTTTACGTATCTATAGTCTGATCATTGATTCATTTGTAGACCCAAGTTACTGATGAGTGATGAGTGGTGATGGCTGCAGCTGTCTTGATGCCGTTTAGGTGCAACGAAAAGTGAAAGACGGTTGCCCGCAAAAAAAAAAAAAAGAAAAAAAAAGGGTGAAAGACGGGTTCAATCTTGAAATTGACAGTGGCGCACCGTGTCTCACAATGGGGAAAAATGTGTACCTTCCTTTTAGCGAGCTAGGAGTCTAGGACGCAGAAGTACGTCAAATAACTCTTGAAGTGGCAGTCAAGTACTCAAATATCAGGCAGAGTATATATTCAAAAGTTGGAAAGAGAGTTAAAACTGCAATTTTTGGTCTTATGTCGTCTCTTCTTGGGGCAATACTTTCCATCCCTACTCTTAAGTTTGTTTGCTAGATTTATCTTCATATTGCTCCTTATTATAGACTACTTTTGAAGCATCCATGATAAAAGTGCCAGAAAAATAGATAGGAACTCCATAAGAAATGCAAAACATACCACTATCGACTTTGTGGACTGAATCATATTGTTAGCGGTAAGATCTAGTTAATTCCGTAAAACTGCAAGTACTACCTGTACCTGTTACTTGCAAGATGCCTTTGCGCCCACCTATCATTCAATTAGAAAATTGTCTAAGCCTATTCAGATGAGAAGTGGACCTTAAAACAAGTTTTCATGGAAGCTTTAGTTGGTTTGTTACATGTGCATTGGTTGATGCAGAGGCTGGAATATTGAAACATATTCTCGTTTCTAAAAAAAAAACATGTGGCCAAAGTTACTATAGTTTTATGCCATAAAAAATGAGTTATACTTGCTAAAAAAAATTAAGTTATACTTCTTATTGCACTGTCAAAATTAGTTTCAATTTCGTGGCATTAACTCCTATGAAAAGTAGCCTAAAGCAACTCCTAAATCTGCATCTAAATTTTTCGCGTATGTCATGACAAAATAACCTAGCTTAACATCTAAATTACCCACCTGGGCTAGTACATATTGAAGCAATATAATGATAGTTTAACAGACACACTATATCTTTATTAGAAGAAGAAAAAATAGGGTCTAGATTCTAACCAAAATCCAAAGGTAGGATCTGGAATAAATAGGTCCCAAGCACTAGAGTCTTAGCTTAACATCATAACATGTGGAGAAAAATGTTTCCTTACAATTGTAACATTTTTAGGAAGAAAATCAGAAAGCTGAATCAATGGCAACGTGATCATTAATTTAGGGCTTGTTTGGTTACGGTCCTGAGCCAGGCAGCTCGCTCCAGGCAGCAATAGTGGCCCCAGGCAGCTGCCTCTAGGCCAGAACCAAACAGGCCCTTACATCAGGTGGTTGCTTGGACGAGTGGGGAAACCGCATTCGAGACCAGAGAGAAGAAGTTCTTGTTTTGGTACGGTAGATCGTTAACCAAAACAGCAAAAGTCATTCTGATCGAAATGGATATTATCCTCATCTAGATATATGCACTGTGCCCCGGTTGTTGCGCGGTACACATCGAGCAGGCTTGCAGAGTCCAAGAATATAAGGGTACATATCTTCGTGCTTATCAGCAGTGTTTGACCAAGTATACATTTAGTTTTTTTTAATCTTTCAACCGTGTTTTTGAATCCTCTATCTTCTCCATCAGTTCATATATAATTCATTCAGTCGATGCGAAAACGACCGAGCGACGAGTAGCCTGAACAGTTCACACACTGCGTTCTGTCCCTATTTCAGTTCAAATACTAGAATTCAGGGCGATACATATTCAGCGCCACAAAATTAAAAAAATGTATGTGTTGGATTGTCTTGGCATTAGCCCAGGAATTAAGTCCGCGAAACGCACATCGACAAAGGCTATTGGTGGTTGAACTTTTCCCGTCGAGTTTTTCCTTGGCATGTAGATGTCGTCGACGAGACGACGACGACCCGAGGAGACGCAGTTTACATGCATGCTTGGTCAAATCGTTCCAGAGCTAGCTCTGGTTGTGCCACTGCTGCTCGCGCGATATAAGCCCCGGAGACGCGACCAAACCCCGGCAAACCCGCAGCCTGCTGCACTGCATCCTCCTTCCTTTCCTTCTGTCGATTGCTTGCCCCTCCCCATCTTATTCCCTCTATATAGTTTCAGAAAATCCTCACAGAAACATTCGATCATCTATCTGCGTGCTAGGACTCCAGTCGACAGATAGCTCGCCGTGTGCCAGCCGGAGCAGGGGAAGGTGGTGAAGGTATACAGGACAAGAGAGGGAAACGATGGGGCGGTCGCCGTGCTGCGACAAGACGAAGGTGAAGCGAGGGCCGTGGTCGCAGGAGGAGGACGTCATCCTCCGGAGCTTCGTCGAGAGGTTCGGCAATGCCGGCAACTGGATCGCCCTGCCCCAGAAAGCAGGTGACTGTTCGATCTTCTTCAGAAGCTTGCTTTGCTTCAGTTTTTTTTTTTTTGAACGAAAGGCACGAGTTTTTTTTTTCAGTCTTCTGTTTCTTTCTCTTTTTTTTTTCACCGAGCGAGTAGTATCGAATATCGATCGTTTTCCGTGTGAGTGTAAACATCCGTGCGGTTGGTGGCGCACAGACGGCACAGTGGTCAAAGGCTTCGGTTGGTTCGTTTGAGTTTTTTTTAGTGCGGTTTGGTGGATTAATTCTCCGATCCTCTAAGAATTATTGTGCTGTCCCTGTCCGAATTAGCTATGTTGACGTAGTTTAATTGACGCTAGCGTACGTGTGCAAGTTTACGATGAGCTAATTATGAGTTATTTTTTCGGTTGCCTCCTGCTTGTACGTCAGGGCTGAGACGATGCGGTAAGAGCTGCCGCCTTCGGTGGCTCAACTACCTCCGCCCGGAGCTCCGGCACGGCGGCTTCACCGACGAGGAAGACAACCTCATCCTCTCCCTCTACGGCGAGATGGGAAGCAAGTACGCAGGCGTGCACATATACATTGTCGACGGCGACACACCGCTCTCATATGCTACTGAGTATTGAACATACACTGATGCATTTGGTCCCTGTTCTGTTACAGGTGGTCGGTGATCGCGTCCAGGCTCGCCGGACGCACGGACAACGACGTCAAGAACTACTGGAACACCAAGCTCAAGAAGAGGTACTTGGCGTCCACAAGAGAAGAAAAAAGGCCGCCTCCTTCTAGCGACGACGACACCTCCGCTGACAGCCAGTCCCAAGACGATGAACACCCCGCTCCGGCGACTCCTGATCTGCCAGTCCTCGCCACTCTCGAAGACATAGACGAGACAGCAGGCGGCATCGCCGTCGACTACGACGCGCTCCTCCTCAAGTCCGAGGAGCTGTACGCCGAGCTCGTGGGCCTCATCGAGCAGCAGTCGTCGTCGCTGGCCACGACTACTGGACAGGCGTCGTCGATGGCCGAGGAAGCTTCGTTGTCGTCAGCAACGACGACGACGACGCCGTCGTCCTCGTCGGGAACAAGTCCGACGGCTAGCAGCTCAGGTAGCTCATGCACCACCGTGTGGCCCAACAGCATGGACGTGCACGACACACCGCTCTTGTCCGAGTCAGCTAGCAGCATCGGCAGCGGCCTGTTGGACGCTTATTACGGTGATGGTGATGACGCGTTCGTAGGAGGGGCGCCTCTGCCGGTGTACTCCTTCCAATACCTCCTGGCCGCGTCTTACGACGAGTTTACCGCGGTGACGCAGGGGCTACCGTACTAGTGATACGGTCCATGCATGGCTTGGTCAACTTGGAGCTGATGCTCTGTGCGTGCTACTAGTAGGTTGTGTTAGCTAGGCAGTGATTAGACGATGGTGACGAGAAGAGACGTCGTCATGATGATCGTTGGTGAAACTTCATTGAGTGCATGTATTATATCATGGACTATGTCTAGTGTTTATTCGTTGACAAGTTAACCGTGGGATTGAAATCCTATAGTTCAGGTTCATCCTTCAATTATAGAAGAGATGGAATAAAATTGAAATATTTTAATTATTATCTACATGGAATATTTTGTTTTGCTGCATAAGAGTCTTTTTTCTTCCCCCTTTCTTTGGAGAGATCCGGTCTTTATTTTCTTCCCTCAAAACATTGCAAAACTGAAAGACTTTTACAGAAAAGAATGTGATTTTTTTGGCTCACCTGAGTGATTTGGAGGTCATTCTCACTCGATTTTTTACCTGTATCTTAAATCAGTGGTTCAAATCTCTCCCTTTTCTCTCCTCCCTTTTTCTCTCTCTTCCCTATCCTCTTCTTCTCTAACACCCACCCACCCACACCTCCTCCGGACTCCAAACTTCATAGGGTAGAAGATAAATAAAGCGAAGAGAGAAGAGGAATCTGATCTATCCATTTTTTAGATCCGGTAGTCCAAAATCTGAGTGAGGAGAACCTCCAAACCACTCAGGTGAGGTTTAACTTTCGCAACATTTTTATCTAGTAATTTTACTATTGGAAATTTCTTTTTTTAAGCTAGGACTTTACAAAGGTAACAGTTTTTTGCTGAGAAAAATCTGCCAACAATGTATATATATCTATGTGTTCCATGTGTGTTAGTCTGTAGCTAGACTGTAGACATACCTGCATGCCTAAATGTATCTACTCCCTTCGTCCCAAAATAATTGTCGTTTTGGGTGTCCGTGCCATGAGTTTGACTAAATTTATAGAAAAAATACGTGCAACATTTAAATCTTCAAAAAAAAAATTTATAAAAAACTAGATCTAAATATCTATCCAGTAATGTTTATATAAATGAGGACAGAGAGAGTACGACGCGGCGCATCTTCGGCAGCATAAAATTTGATTGAAGTTGTTTCTCGAAAAGTGAGAAATATAATTGTTTTGGGACAAAGGAGTATGTGTTAGTCAATCCCTTCACCACAATCATAAGAAGGAATGGTGCAGACACAGCAGGGCAATCAACTTCTCTATGTATTCTAGAAGCCTGGCCGGCTGGAGTCTGGTTCAGAGCCAGGTCAAATCAACAAAACAATCACGGCCTAACCACTGATATTTCGTCATGTCTTGCCTTATGTGTTGATGCCTAAATCACCGAATGAACCGTTGATGATTCGAAAACTACCCAAAGGTATATATGTCCACCACCTGTCCTTGTGGGAGCCGTTTACGGTGGAAAGTCAAAGGCTAGCTCCTGTACTCGGTGCGCGATGCCCCGTCAGAGTCAGACCGATAATATCCCTGAGATTCGAGCTCTTCGTGACGTCTGAGTGACAGGGACCATGCAATGTAGCAATCCTGACGCCTTGTCCTGGCTGACCAAAGACGAGCATGGACGCGCGCCCAGATTGTATACACAATCACAGCGTCATGCTTGCCTCATGCCGCCGTGGGCGCGTACGAACAATGAACGAGTCGACGACCGTGTCATGTTGTATATGCAGTGGTCGAGGCCCACGGATGCATGTAAATGGTAGTAGTAAAAAGAGACCAGCAGCTAGAAGAGAGAACATCCTGAAACACGTACGCAAGAAGCCAGCCGTGCCGGTGCGTGTGACCTGCTTGACATTTCACGCTCCCCTTCATGCCAACCGAGCCGCGCTGAGGCCAAGCGCCGTAATGGCAAATGCCCACTCCAAAACCACCGGGAGCGGCCGCGCGTACGGCGGAAATGGCTGTTCGCCGGCGGGGTGGGGCACAAGTTCAAGCCCGACGAGGTCAAGATATGTACTACCCGTGACGGCGCCGTCGATGCGTATGACATGGGCGCCTGAGCTGCACGCACGGACGCACCCATATGACGTGGATGCATGAGCGCAGCGGGATTGCAGGGAAGAGAGAAGATGTACTCCGTAGTATCGATTATCATTGTCTGAGAACTAAGTCTCTGTTGCTGAAAAAAGTATCTGTTGCTGTTGTTTGAAAAAGAAAAAAGTATCTGTTGCTGTTCTATTGAATGGACGGCCTTTAATATCAGGAGACTTGATATGCGTGTGATTTTGATTCGATTTTTATTCCGTCTCCAAGTCGACAACGTTGAAATTTCAAGCACTGTAAGCCTCCAGCTTTTAGCCTTCAGGGTAGGAATGTTCTAAAGAAAAGTAAAATCAGATATGCGACCCAAATAGTTCATTGTTTTAGCTAGGCAGACCAAAAGACTACCATATGGAAATGGATTAGAACAGAGCTGAACTGACTTCCATATACGAACTGAGATGCTGCTCAGCTGCTAAGCATATTTTGTCAAACAAAACTAACAGGCCGCTAACATAGCTGCAATTTGCGGACATCAAAAGCATACTTAAGCTTCAGGCACTTATGCTGATAAGTGATGCAGAGTACGTACTCAGTTCATGCATAGATTGATAGATATGACATTTATCTCAACAATAAGATCTAGTTAACTTTTAGGAAACATATTTCTAAGATATTGATTTTACAAGATAGTGGAAATAGTCAGGTTATTCAATTACAGCAACAACTGGCAGCAAAAATCTCCAAAGCCCATGATCTGTTTTCACATTTGCAGGCTCTCTAGAAGTTGGGATGACTTAAAACCACACGAAAACTACTGACTTAAAACCCCACTAAAACTTACAACAAGACGACTTAAAAAGGAAAAAAGAGAAATAAAAAAGGGGAAAAAGAAAAAGAAAAAAAAAATAAAAGACGAAAAAGAGAATGAAAAAAAGAAAGAGGAAGAATGAAAAAGGATAGGGAAAAAAGAAAAGAAAATGAAAAGAGGAGGAAAGATGAGATGTTAGTTGGGATATTTGAATAAAATATAGGTTAGTTAGTATAGAGGTTGACGGGTGCGGGATAAGTCGATATAGAGGTGAAAAACTTGATGACCATAATAGAATATTTCTTTTAGAGGTTGACGAGTGCGGATAGTGATTATCATTATCCTAGAATTTCGAGGGGGGGGGCATGTGCCCTAGTTGGCATGAACATGGGTCCGCCCCTGTATGCATGCTACTTCTGGTGTCATGAATTGCCTCAGCTTAGGAATATCCATTCCTTATAGTTGTAGATGGACGCTGATACCTTTGTCAAATTGGTGGTCCTTTCCAAAAGAAGCAATTGTTCTATAGACTCACTTTGAGCTGGACTACCATATCTGTCATTGTTGGACTTTGGCTAGATGATCTCAAAATAAGATTTGAAATGTCTCTTTTCGTTCTGGTGCTACATTTTCCTTTCTCTGAACCTAAATTTGTCGTGTTAGCTGTGCTGATTACTTGGTCATGAAGTTGAACATGTCGGCATTTGGGTGCTAATCCGAAGCAGTGTTAGCATTTGTGCATAGCGCCGTAGAAAAATTGCTATATATTACGTTTTTGATTGTTTCTTGATAGCCACAACTTGGAGTTGTTTGATTCCATTGCAAACACATTATGTGGAATACTAGTAGTTAATTGCAAATGCAAACACTAAGTATAGGACTATCTATCTTCCAAGTTTTTTCTATTTTATATTTATGAACTTTCTTTCATAAACATGTGTGTAGGGCAGAAATTCCAGATTTCAGGCACTATATAATCTGCTTTGTAACGGTAAACTTTCATGGTTCAATCGAAACTTAAACTGCGATGGTCGATGGAGCAGCTGTCAGAACACCAAACCAACATTTTAAAGAAAATCCCAACGTGGATCCACATGGCACCACCTTCTCTGATTGGCTGTTTTCTAACGTCCTATGATTTTTCTAAACATATTCTTTTTCGTCAGAGTATTTGAATCATTCTTCCTTTTTTCCAGTGGTATATAGTAGTAATATTGATGAAAAACATTTTGTAGAGCGTGGCCCATCTTGACTTGAGGTATGATGGCTTTCTGAGGCCCGCCCAATATCAGCCACCTTGCCCTGGCCCAGTAGTTTAAAAGGCCCAACTTCCCGCCTCGTTCGCCAACAACGACGTCGGTGCTCGACTGCTCGTTACAGCCCGTCAGAGACTTGGACGCCAAGTTGCCGTTGCCGACCCTGACACGAACCCGTGACCGCCAAGGAACCGCCCGCCCACTGCGACTCCCTTCCCTCTTCTCCCGGCATATAAATCGCAGAGGCCACCCCCGATGCCGCATCACACAATCCCCAACAGCAACCAAGGCAACCCAGCACAATGCGTCGCGAGGGTCGCCAGCACGGGTGGGTGTTCGCCGTCGACCGCAGCCTGGTCGACCCGGAGGAGAAGCTCCGCACGCGCGCGGTGGAGGTCGACGGTGCCGCGGCGGCCAACGGCGGCTTCGTCAGGGCGCCGCGTAAGCCCACCAACCACTCCAAGCCCGCCGTCGGCCGCGCGTACAAGGACCTGATCGGGAAAGGGGAGGCCGGGTCCGGCAGGGGCAGGCGCAAGTTCAAGCACGACGAGGTCAAGATGTACTACCACGAGGTCGAGGGCGCCCACGACTCCTTCGCCGACGCGATGTTCGAGTTCGACTACTGATGGGAGTTTTGGGGCGTGGCCTCATTGCCAGATGCCAGGAGGAAGTGTAGAGATCGAATCGAAGTAGGCCTCGTTGTGTCTGGAGTCTGATTCTGAATGTGTTTTTGGGATGTGAATCTGTGTTGCTTCAGTGAATAAACTAGACTTCGTTAGCAGGAGGTTATGTTTGGGATCTCGATTGTAATTCAACATTGGAAATCAATCTTGACCTTCCAAATTGTAAAGGCGGAAATTTCGGCCGTGTGAGCCTGTTTTAGTGAAAAAACTAGGCTCTGTTGTCAGGAGAAAAGTCGATATTTTAATGTGGAAATTTGAATAGGTGTATGCTCTCCTTTCAACCATATTCGCAGTATACCAGCAAACATATTTTGAATATCCAATCTTCCTTTACTAGTAAGACAAAGGTAAAACACATCACATTCAGTAGGCCCCGTCGCAACAATATAGCTACAATAAGGCTCTGTTCTTATGCTCAACTAGCCAAAAGGGGCAGGATCTTCATACGAAGATGTTCTGGCAAGTTCCATGTGGAGGTTGCTGTTCAGGTGAATATGTGCTGATGCCAAGGGCAAGGGGCATCAAGGCCGACCCTGAAAACACAACGAAGCCCTACTCATTTCTCCAGGAAGGCTGACAACAGGCTACTCAGGTATATTCATTGGAGGTTCCAGGCTCTCCACGAGAATCCGCAGGTCTAAATCTTTATCCTCGAACTTCTTCAAGAAAGGGTGATTCTGCGAGAAAATAAGTCACTGTTAAGCACAACTTACCCAATAAGTGACACGACTGTCACGTTCATTAGAAAGTTAACTAGTCAAAAGCCAATGCTCACCAAGAGTTCTGAAGCAGACATCCGCTGAGCCGGATCCTTTTGTATGCTGCAAATCAACAATTTATGAGCTGGTTAAAAACAACATTAGTCGAGCTAAAGATATTTAGTTATTTCTTAGAAGAAATTTAAGATGGCTGAACATAAAGGAAATGCAATAGTACAATGTATAATAAAGAAGTCTTATATGGTAGTACACTGTCAACATAAGGTCACAACCATCAAACGCAGGTGCTTGAAACGAATAGTTGATAAATTGATGTGGTTTGCTAATGTACGATAGTGTAACGTTTCAAGGCAAGATAGGATATATTTTATACAATTTATGTATGATTTTGACATGCTAGCTAGAATAGAATCCTAAACTTACATGGGTAATAACCACCAACTAGAGTGAAGTTATGTTAAAACAGGATATTATCAATTGCATGTAACACCCTAATTTCATCACACTAAAAAAATTAATATAGGCAACCCAATTTTCCTAGTTTTTGTTTTTTTTTAGGAATTATTAAATTGCAAATTCAAATCTTGGCCTATAAATATTTAAATATCATTTAAATTAGAGTCAATACATTCTTTGTTGCATTCATGCTGTTTGCATATATTTTTGAATGCTTGTTTGAATTTGAAAAGGTTTGCAAAAGTTTAAACTTAAATTTCAAAAACCTTTCTTTTCCCTCTCTCTTTTCTAGCCCAGCCTAATCTTTTTCTGGCCCAGTTTCTTTCTCGGCCTTTTCTTTTTCCTCGCGCGCAGCCGCGGCCCAACCTCAGTTTCCGGCCCAGTTCGCGGCCCAGCTCGCGCGCGCCGTGGCCAGCCCGTTCTCTTCTCTCTCTCGGTCGCTGACATGTGGGCCCGCCCTGTCAGGGTCTTCTTCCTCGCGTCGCCGAGCCGGACTCGCTGTTGAGTCATGGCCGCGTCCGTCTCGATCTTGTCGCGCCTTGGCGTGCAAGTCGGGATTCCCCGGCCCTTATAAGCCGCCGCCCCGAGTTCCCTCGATCCCCAACCCTAAGCCCGCAGCCTCCGTCGTCGCCATAGTCGCTGCAGCCGCCGTAACCCTAGGGTTGAGCCGCCGCCGCGATTCGCCCTTTCGAGGCCGTCTTCGCCGCTTCCAACTCGTCGTCGAGGTTGGTGTAGAGGTAAGGAGCGCGCAGAACCTCTTTTCCCTCTCTCTCTCGCGCTCTCTCGTGCTCGTGCGACCTCGCCGCCATGGCTGAGCCGCCACTCGCCGCCGTGAGCCCCCATCGTTGCTCAACCCACGTTTAGATCCCCCAAAATAGGTTCCCCACGTCCCCAGCTTTCTCCCAAGCCAAGAATCGAGGAAAACCGAGCTCTCTAGCCCTAGTTTCGCCAAGTCCGGCGAAGTTCCGGCGAGACGACGCCGCGCGCCGCCGCTCTCGGGTCGCCGGAGTTGCCCCTTTGATCTCAGCCGCTAGATCCAGATCCAACGGTTGGAAGCGATCCCGACTCGAGTCAAACCGTTCAGCGTTGGTCAGCCGTGTCTTTTTGCAGAAAAGTCCCTAGGTTTTCTAGAAATCAACCCGCGGTCCAAGCCAGTTCAAAAGTAATTAGATTTAGGTCCTGTTTCTTTCAGTTTAGCCCCTGAGCTTTTTAAATAGAACCCGCCGTCCTGCCGCGTCGTTTTTCACAAAAGTCCTTCGGTTTTTATATAAAATTTCGTTTTAGGTCCCTGGTTTCTTCTGTTTAAGCCCCTGGAAGGTTAGTTTTAGTTCAAAGAAGCCCCTAAACCTTGTTTTAGCCATATCTTAGCCGTTTTAAATCCGTTTTGAGTGATCTTTGCGCTCAAGCGATCGTCTCTTCATCAAGAATAGTTCTAGATACGTCTTTACGTTTTTAAAAGTTGTTTGGTGTATTGTTTTACTTTTATTGATTGAATGCTTGTGTGAAACGTATAGAGAACGGTCCGTTCGAGGGAGATCAAGATCAAGTCTACGAGGAGGAGCCACCGCAGTACTTTGAGCAAGGCAAGTGGATTTCCCCCTCTGCATACTCTTTTGAACCCATATACATTGCATAACACCAAAGTTTATATTTACGTTCGCGATGCATTAATTTGATGGGTCCTATGTAAGGATGACTAGTCTTTTACACCTAAGCCTTGATACACCGGGTTTACTTTTATGTTGGGTAGCTATGCTAGATGCTTAACCTTGGTTCATGATGGATTCTATCCAACATTGATGAATATCCCTATTATTTATATCTTGTTATGTTAATACAAGATCACCATGTTAATCGGAACATGGAGAACCACCCAGGATTAACCGTACAACCACAATACTATATGGCTCTGGTCTTGGCTAATTAATTAGAAACCTTGGTTAGGAATGATCTTACCGAAAGGGCATGGGGGGTGGCGGTTGACGGTGTATAGCCCGGTTCTCTCGGGAAGTGGGCTTGGCTAAGACACTATACCCGTTAGGGAGGGTTATGCCTGCTTCCGATCCGGAAACCTTAGCGGATTGTTTCTAACTAGGGAATCTTTGTAAAGGCCTCGTAGCGTCCCTATGCAATCACACCTCGGAAGTGTGGTACGTGCCTGGCCCGCACTGCATGGTTGGGTTTAAAGTTCCTCGGAGCTATTACGCGCATTGTGGTGAAAGTGTACAACCTCTGCAGAGTGTAAAACTGTTATAACAGCCGTGTTCGCGGTCATGAACGGCCTGGACCCTCACGTGATTAAATTATCGAAACATGAAATCAAATCATCGCATGCATATGTTATTGGTTATGTTTATGATTTACTTTATGCTTATTTTATTGTTAATAAGTGGGTTGGTATATACTTATATCTTAGTAAATAGTTGCTTGTTAATAAAACTTGACCAACTAAAATGCTAACCGCTGCAAACCCAGCCTTTCCTTGATAGCTTGCATATTTCCCCCACTTGTTGAGTACCAACCATAAGTGTACTCACCCTTGCTTATATTGGATCAGAAGGTAATAATGGAGCAGAGTACCTCAGCGATCTTGATGAGTTCTAGGCGTGTGTTCCACCAGTCAGTTGCCTGTGGAGTGCTTTTGGAGATATCGTCCTTAGTTATCGTGTGAACCAGTTTATTTTGGCCTTTGTGCCTTACTCGTGAGTGTAATAAATACTTGTTTATTAAATATTCGTTTGAGTACTGTTTCTGCTATTTACTCACGGTCTATCATATGTGTGAAATTTGATCCTGGCACACATATGAGATGTACTCGGTTTTCTCTCTAAAACCGGGTATGACATTGCAAGAGGATACTTGCAGGTCAATTGCAGTGTTTCCAGCATAAAGATATCATCAATCACATTAGAATGCTTGTGAAGTTAATTCACATTGACTTGATACACATATACTTGTGGGTCAATTGTAGCGTTTTCAGCAGATAACCAACTCTAGTATGAAAGACTCTAAAAAAAAAACTCTAGTATGAAAGGTTGTAAACAAAGGCCCCATGATAAAATATGGGCCTTAGTGAGTTTCTAATTATCGGAAAATTATTTGATTCAGTGAGGAATTATGTTCCATTAGCTAGTGAAGCTCAAATGCATACAATATGGCAGATTCACTGTATGTATGGTCATCGAACAGGTACAGAATAATTTATTACACAACTTTTCTATCTGTGAGGATCAACGGAATCCACCAGAAAATTGCATTTCCGTTAAAAAACAAGGCGCATCAAGCAGCTTTATTAACAGCTTCAAATATTTCTTATTTTTTAACTAGCATAAAAACATTGACTAAATTAAGTTTCATGTGTAACTTCAGAAAAAAAAAAAGATATTTAGCGTACCAATTGGAGATAAATGAGCAGAATTCTGGAGAGAACTGATCTGCAGGTGCAGAAGGTGGTGGCTGATCAACAATAGCCTCCAGTAGTTCATAAAAGCTTAACCAGCCTTCTCCTTCTGAGGGTATATAGGGGAACCGCCCGATGGCGCACTCTAATATTACTAAGCCCAAACTCCATATGTCACTTTTGTAGTCATACGAGCTTCCACTGATCCGCTCAGGCTGAAGAAGGAAGAAAAGAACTGTGAACACACATTAACGTATTCATTGATGGACTTAAACTAGTAATTATCAGTTCGAGGCATGACATGACGAGTTCAACATACCGCCATATAGTTGTAGGTTCCAACAAATGTATCCCGCTGACCCATTGAGCTTGCTAGCACAGCGCTTACCCCAAAGTCAGTAATCTTGACTTCTCCTTTACGATTGACTAACAAATTAGAAGGCTTTATATCCCTGTGAATAACGTGCCTTTCATGATGAAGATACATTAGACCCTCCAATACCTGAATTAACATAACACCATTCAACTTTAGCTGTTTGAGAATGGAGTTTCAAGCGTTAAAATATGTTAACAACAAAAATAGAGCTACAAATACAGGACAAGTCAAAGCAAAAAAAACAAAGGCAAATTTGTACAAACCTGCTTACAAAGTACCGCAAGGTATGGCTCCAGAACTGTCTTCACTTGTTTAATGATGTCGGCAAGAGATCCACGATCCATGTACTCAAGAACAAGATATATTACACCATTGTGGTAAAAAGATTGATGGCACATAACTATATGAGGGCTCTGTGTTGCCTGATTTATTTTGAGCTCTTGAACTATTTGTTTGCGAACTGACTCCTGAATGTTCATTTGAATACCCTGCAGAGGAAATTGTAATAATGATCAAGCCATCAAGTGATAGGTGGCATGGATGAAATGATACCACAGTCCAGTCTGCAGAGAATTCCAGAACTTTACAGTTGCTTAAAATATTTGCCAATGTACTATCATTCATTGGCATCATAATGCATTGACAATTAGCTTGTCCACAGATTTTGAATGTAATCATGAATTGGTTGGAAGAGATGGACATCCCATTCATTTAGCATTTCCCACCTATTTACTAGAGTGCGTAGTGTAAAATGAAATGAATGCCAGCATGTCATTACAGAGATGACTAAACAAAGTAACCACATGATAAGATGCAGAAAATTCTGACTGTCAGAAGAAAATGCATATCATGTGCCATCCAAGGAAAAAGGTTACATTCCATGCCAAGAAGCACAAATAACAGAAAAAAATAGAATAAACTTAGCTGGTTAGGAGTGCTCTAAATTACACAGGTGCATATTCTACATCTACACAATGTGGTTTCAGTTGTGTAGCCCACCAGACAAATTTTGTTAACAGGAAATTACCTTTAAGGCATAAAATGTTCCCACCCATTTGTGCCTCACTAGCTGGACAACACCACCACTTCCTTTACCAATGACTTGAATCATCTCAAGATCGTCCATTGATAACTGCACATCTTCCACTTTCAGCTTTGTTGATTCCTGGAAGAAAAAAGTTGTGAATGAATTCAGAATTACTTACAATCAACCGAATTATAGCAGTACAAAAAAAAGGGAAGACAAGTGCCCTTGGTAGAGTTGAAGATAAAAGGATAGACATTGGAGACAACATATCATTCAAACCAACTAGACCTAATTCTAGAAGTGTTGTCAATTTTTCCCCCTCAGAATTAGGATGTAAGCACTTGTATTTAGAGAAACAGGATAAATTTTTGACATAAACCATCCTCGGAAAAGGAGATTCCAAAGCCACCAAGTCTTGTGGAAACCATTCCAACCTAAGCTGGGACCCAATGTAAAGATCTAACAATAACGACTTTGAAACACGATAGAAAGAATCCAGGCTTATATAAAGAGAGTCAACCACCAAGTCTGATGGAAAGAAGTCTGACTAAAGTATGGACTCAAGGTAAATATCTGACTAAAAACAACTTGGAAACAGGAAATAAAGAGCACAATCAACAGTGGTTACACACCAGACACCCAATACACAGCAAAAATATGCATAAGTCTTTCCACCTAATTAACATATAGAGTACTCGTAATAGTTAGGAGTCCTCCATACTGTTACACTTCAAACAAAAAGCGAGAATTTAAATCCTATGCACGAACCCACATCAGTATATCAAGATAAACTTGAAACAAAAAAATGATAAAGGGGCTCCTCCTGGGTCTGGAACATTGCATGAATTCCATCATTCAATCAATAAAGTTAAAAGAAGAAGAAATGGCCTGGAATCCAACTGGTGTGTGGGCTTCTATTATGTACAAACCTACAATGTCAACATGTGAAGCACATTCTGAAACGATACTATACTGCTGCACGGATCAACGGAGAACAGAAGTAATCCTTTTGTCAATCTGAAACTCACATCTTCATCCCCATTTTCCTCGGAGATAAGCCGCAAGCCGCTTTGATTAAGCCGCAGTTCGCCATCCTTGAATGTACCACTAGCCGTCCTACAAAAGAGGCACCAACCATCAAAATAAAAAACATCAATTCCCTCTATGCATCGGTTTGTGAAGATGAACAGTCGAATTCACGGTCATGTCGGAGGGTAAAGAAAACCAAGCACGATCTGGACCTGGAACTGCGAGTAACATCGGCACCACTTAAACGACGATACACGGAGAGCGGGGACGAAGATCGCGCTTACAGATACAACCTTCCCACCCAAATCACACGGATATCGGGGATTGCTCCAGAGAGATGGGGGAGGGGGGCAGTTGAGGGTAGGGAATCGAGGAGACTTACAGGAACTTGTCGACGGGGGACTCCTGCGCAGGCACGGCGAGCTTGAGCTCTTTCACCGGCTTCTTCCCCCTCATGGCCCCCTCGTCGTCGGCGCTGTAGGGTTAGAGACGGGAGTGGCTGCGCGCCCTCGGGGAGGAAGAACCGAAGAAGGCGAGGAGACCGGGAGGAAATGAGGTGGAAAGCCAGTTTTTTTCGAGACAGGGAGTATGCAGCCTGGGAGTGGGACTACGACACTCACTGACGCTGCGCAGTGGGGTCACTCACTCAGTCCTCGAACTCTACTCCCAGTTCTCCTCCGGCTTGACCGTAGAGGTCAAAGCACGTGCGATGGCCCATGTATCCACTCCGATTCTGAGGTTTCACACCGTAAGCTATTTTATTGCTCGTGTTATCGTGTACTTTGACTTTTTTTATCCCAACTTTGGCCATTCGTTTTATTCATTTTTTTATAAAATATCATATTTTTTTGTTATGGCTAGCTTTAGTAATAAAAGAATTTCAAGAATGACTTAAATTTGACTACATTTGCACAATTTTTTTAATAAGACGAGTGGTCAAAGTTGGGGTCAAAAAAAGTCAAACGACTTACAATTTGAGACAGAGCAAGTACATCTCTTATTTGGTTCTCTAAAAACCTCCGAGTGCAGACATGCTTAACCGATCCAAATGTCTTTATTAATTTAGAGCCATTAATATTGTTTTTGTTGCGGCCAGATATCTCGAGGAATAAAACCTTAATTTGATAATTATTTTTTTAAAAAAATATAGACATCATCAAATAAGCCTCCGTCTAAGTAAGTCATTGATTAGTTGGCTGTCAAATTTTTAGCAAGCCAATTCTTCGGCTACTACTTCGTTTGGTTTCAGAAAGGCTCAAGTCTCACATTTGTCTTATCAAATTTGTGGCAAGTTTTTTTTCCTAGATTTGGCGTGCCAAAACTACGTGATGCCATTTTGTTTTTTGACAACAAACCAATCAGACCTAATTAACAGATATTTGAGCCCGTTAACCTTACCTTGGTCTATCATGGCTTTTAAACCACTTGACATAAAGTTGAATCAGTTATGTATATGCGCACGCGCAAGTGTTGGAGGTTTGCTCCGGCAATATAGAAGGGGATAGCCGAAGCGGTAGATTTAAACGAGGAAGATGAAACCAAGAGCAAAATGGTGACACAAAAATGTAAAGTTTGTAGCAAAATGAATTGTTAGAGGATTTTCAAAACTGCAAATGACATGCAAGCGTGTTTTTTTTTTTGGCTTCATACTATTGCGTAATCTCTAGCTGAGTGCCTAGTGTGTAATGTCTTTTGCAATGTCTAAGCAGAAGCGAGGAAGTTTATTAAAGTCTTTACGAAAACCTGCAATGCACGTAGCTTGTGTGTTTGTACGTTTCTTTGATTCAACTGCTGAATCAAATGCTGTATGTGCCCAATCAAAAAAAAATGTTGTATGTGCCCAAATTGTGCGTTGGCGATCCTTTCATGCGGTTGGAAAAATCGTACTCAACCTGTCTGCTTGTCTCCCATACTAGTTTTTGCAAAACAAACTAGCCTCAATATACTTGCCGTTGTACGCCATCGATTCGGACACGGATACTACTTGACTGCCGCCGTAGGACTCCTGCTTCCCTATTGTCTCAGATTACATATTGGGCACGCGAGATTGATGAACATTGCAAATCACACATTTCTCGTCGTGTACCGGGATCCCACCCAAGATAGCGAAACTGGACGCACGCGACATGCAGCCATCCATGTCGCCGGCGCCGTCACAAATAACGATCGGGGAGGCACGACCGAACGTACCACGCGCTCGGATCATCATCGGAACAATCTTCCTGGTGTGCCTCTTCTTCGCCGTCGGCTTCCTCATCCTGCGCATCCGCATGTCGTCGGAGCCGCTCCTCCGCCAGCTCCCCGTGGCTGCTGCCGCTGTGGATCCTGTGGGGCGTCTACGTATCCCTCGTCTTCGTGGTCAGCGCCTACGCCAACATGTTCCTGCCGCGCACGCCGGTGGCCGTCGACGAGGCGATCATGCATATCGCCTATCTGGCCATCGGCGGCGGCGTTCTTGGCCCCATGGAGGTCCTCGCCCTGGCGCTCCCGATCAAAGACAGGGGGATCTTGATCGCTTTCACCTGTGTCGTCGTGGCGTTCATTGTAGCGCTGCTCGTGTTCTGGGTGTGGCTTGTTCGTAGGTACGGTGGGTCAGCTGCCGACGCGAACGGGGCGTGAACAGAAATTGCACTGAGAAACAAAGTTTTTTACTACAAATTTTTCGTGACGGCGTTGTTATTTTTAGCCTATTATTTACAAAATACTACTAAAAAAACAGAGTCCAATTCTTCTTTTGCGATGCTACTATCACCGTACCACGAGCGCTGTGCCGGGAACCGTCAGTTGCATATACCATTGTAAACGTGTTGTAAGCTCCTTTGGCTGCTCGTCCAGTTGTACGGGTATTGTACTTAGCCCGTAGAATGAACAAGTGATAACCACTGAATATTCACTGCACGACGTTTGTTCCGACGATTGTTCTGGGTGAACTAAACACACCGTGGACTGTGTCTGTGTGCACACACATGCCGAAAATCACCCCACTCCAGAGCCACGGTCCCCAAGTCTCTGACAGTTGCTTGCCGCGGGCTGCGGCCACCAACTCCCGTGGCACCGTTGACCGCCTTGGCCAAGCTAAGGGGCGAACGCAACGGCGGCGATGACGAAGCAGGCGACGCTGGCGGCGGCTACGGCGGTGTTCGCAGCGGCCGCCGCAGCCGCCGTGCTGGCACGCCAGAGGCTGCGCGAGGCGAACCGGTGGGCGCGGGCGGGCGCCGTGCTGCGGGACCTGGAGGCGCGGTGCGCGACGCCGGCTGAGCGGCTGCGGCAGGTGGCGGACGCGATGGCGGCGGAGATGCGCGCGGGGCTCGCCTGCGACGACGACTCCGAGAGCGGGGACGGAAGCGCGCTGCTCAAGATGCTCGTCACCTACGTTGACTCCCTCCCCTCCGGGTAATCAATCAATCAACGCCGCCTCTTCGATTTAAGACCCGGAGAGCGATCCGTCGGGAATGAAGTGAGACGTGAAAGGTCGTGATGTTGCCTCTCTGTTCTTTGGTCAAACGAGCGACGCACTTTTGTTTTGTGTTGGGTGGTCGTGTCTCGTGTGGTTCCTGTCAATCTGCCATGGACGCATGGTAATGTGGGTGCCGTGCTTTTATGTTTTATCTGACGGCGAGGGCGTTGACTACATAAGTTTCTTTTTTTCTAAAAAAAATGATTTTGTATTGATGGACAGGTTTTGTTGTAGATGTTGTCAAGTACTGCTCACTAGTCAATAGAGTTATCTGACATTATGATGGTGAGCCTAGGTCTGCGTTTTAGTCTGAACTCTGAACTAGTCAGGCTGAACTTGTTAATTTGTTTGTCCAGGTGTGCTTTCCTAATATTTCAGCTGTTGCATGAGGTTCCATTTGTAGCATTAGCATATATATCTGACCACTGTAACGAAATTTTTAAAGGGTCGAGGAAGGGCTATTTTATGCCCTTGACCTTGGAGGAACAAACTTTCGAGTTTTGCGAGTTCAGTTGGGGGGCAAGGAACAGCGAATAATCAAGCAGGAATCTAAAGGGGTGTCCATCCCTAAACATTTGATGTCTGGAGGTTCTGATGTAATGGTCCTTTCCATTTTAATAGATATATTCATTTAGGTGATACTATAGCTTACTATTTTCTGGACATGTTTTGCTTTTAGGATCTGTTCGATTTCATAGCTGCTGCATTAGCAAATTTTGTTGCCTCTGAAGGTGAAGACTATCATCTTTCTGAGGGCATGCAGAGACAACTCGGGTTTACATTCTCCTTTCCGGTGAAGCAAACTTCAATTGCCTCTGGCACTCTCATCAAGTGGACAAAAGGTTTTGCAATTGATGAAATGGTCAGTTCTTTTACCTTCAGATACAGAAACCTCCATACATCATCCTTTCTCAAAATATTCAGATAGAGCTAATATATTTTCTGTTCTTTCGAGCTGCAAGTTGGTTATGTAAGTAGCCACGAGCAATTTACTTCTCTATGGCTTTGAAGTCAGGTCGGAATGGATGTTGTGGAAGAATTAAACAAGGCTATAAGACGTCAAGGACTTGATATGAAAGTCACATCATTGGTTGGTTTCTTTTGATCCATAAAACACTCTATTGGATTAATACCCTTTTTGGCAACATTCTAATGCATACCAACATGTCTTAGATGACCTTTCATGTAGAGACTGATGTATAAAACTCTACTTTGCAGGTCAATGATACAGTAGGTACATTGGCTGCTGCAAAATATGTGGATAATGATGCTATTGCTGCAGTAATACTGGGTACTGGTACTAATGCAGCATACATTGATCATGCACACAAAATTCCTAAATGGCACGGCCCACTTCCCAAGTCTGGAGAAATGGTGAGCCTCTAGGACAGGCTTATGTGCTGTTCATAGTTTTGACACTTTTGAGGGGATTTATTAGTAGCTTTGTTTTCTAACAGGTGATAAACATGGAATGGGGAAACTTTAGGTCTTCTCACCTTCCACTGACTGAATTTGATCAAGCCTTGGATGTAGAAAGTTTGAACCCTGGTGAACAGGTATTGCCCTTCATAGGTTACAGTTTATGATCTTTCACACTTTTGTTGGTAATGAATGTTTAGCAATATTGTGCTGCCAGATTTATGAGAAGTTGATTTCTGGCATGTATATGGGGGAAATTGTTAGAAGAGTTCTGCTAAAAATGGCTCAGGAAGCTTCTCTTTTTGCTGATAATGTACCTCCAAAACTTGAGACCCCAGATATCTTGAGGTATGGCTTTCAAGTTACATTACAGCTCACCTGTTTGTCCTGAATAACTTCCTGCTGCCTGCTCATAAATGTGTAATTGACATTCAAATACTAGTGAGTTGAATGGCACAAACTCCAATGCAGAAAATTAGTAATTGATATACATATTAACTGGGAAATTCTGCACTTGGCAGTATTTATTCAATACCAGTAAACTTGCAAAATAGCTGTGCGTCTTTTTCCATGGCCGTGGCTAAATTGGAAGAACTTTTCACCAACTTTGTGTCAGACAATCCATGCTAGAATAGACACACTTGTTTGATTTATCTTGCAGTTAGGATTTTGCAGCATGGCAAAGCATTTTTCTAAACCATAGTAACATCCTCCTGTATTCTCTATGCTTTCATTATCTATTTTTTCTTCTCGTCTGAATTAAAGCATGGGATTGTCAATTTTTCAACTAAAGCACTTTGTTTGGACACAAGTATTGCAACTGAAATAATTGGTATGTGCTGCATTCTAGTACCCTTCACATGCTGATGATGCATCAAGACACAACTCCTGACCTCAAGACAGTTGGCATCAAGCTGAAAGAAATCTTGGGGGTATCATATTTTTGCCTTACTGTTAAACATTTAAATTATCCTACAATTCGTCCAACCCTCCAAAATACCATTTTCTTCGTTTTCAGATAGAAAGCACCTGTTACAAAACAAGAAAAGCGGTCGTGGATGTTTGCGAGGTTGTTGCCAGGCGTGGTGCACGACTTGCTGCTGCTGGGATCTACGGCATCCTCAAAAAGCTTGGGCGAGACACTGTCTGCCCTGAACAAAGGACAGTCATTGCTGTGGATGGGGGAGTCTACAGGTACTATAAATTCTTTGCCCAGTGCATGGAGAGCACTCTGAGCGACTTGCTCGGGGAAGAAGTGGCATCCTCTGTCGTGATTAAACAGGCAAACGATGGATCAGGCATTGGCGCTGCTCTTTTGGCAGCCTCCTATTGTCAATGCCTAGGATGATTTTACCAGCCCATACTAGTTCCGTAGAGTCTGAATCTATCTTCAGGTACGCAGCTGTTAAAATAGTCACCTCACCCATTATTTGATATTAGGCCTACACAGCACGCTCATTCAGTTACAGGAAAACGGTTACACATGTATTTGCAGCCAATAATCATTTTGAACTGCTTAGACAGTCTTATTACCAAATTCAGAATTCATCACGGCTTTAGTTGTCATGTCCATTGGTGGTTTTTGGTGTTAAGTATTTGTAAGTGCTGCAAATATCACTAGTGTTAATCGCCTGATCGACAAGTCGGACGTGGCTGAGTGGGCTAATGCCCTATGGATTCAAAAACTACCTAAAGTTTTTCCGACTACGCATCGGACTCGGATATCGATCGAGCATGACGAAAAAAAGGAGTCCTACATGTAAAAAGTCATACAGCCCGTTTAGTTCCTTCTACTCCAATATTTGCAACAGTAAATTCGAATGTTTGAACATAGATTAGGAATACCGTTTAGTTCCTTCTACTCCAATATTGCAACAGTAAATTCGAATGTTTGAACATAGATTAGGAATATTAAATATATATATATAGCTGCTTCAAAAAAAATATTAAATATGTATAACTAATAAAACCCATTTCACGACCCCTGGTAATATAACGAGACGAATCTATTAATCTAATTAGGTTGTGATTAGATAATGACGTGCTGTAGTAAACAATATCTAATAATACTATATTAATCGGACTTAATAGATTCATCTTGACTTCACGTCCATTTGTTTAATTATTTTTATAATTAGATCACGTCTAGTCTTTCTAATCTTCAATTTAGAATTGCTACATTAAAATTTGCAAATTACTTTACGAAACTAAACCGTGCCTCCTACTATAACACACGATTATATTGACTACTCATATGTTTCAAACTTTAACTAGTTTGACTTTGTTTTACCACAATTTTAACCACTCATCTTATTTAAAAAATTGTGTCAAATATCATATATTATTTTTTATGAATTGTTTTATTAATAAAAGAGCGTCAATAATGACTTAAGTTTTACTGTGTTTGTACATTTTTTTGAATAAAATGAGATGTCAAACTTAGAGTAAAAAACAATAAACTGATATAGTACAATCGATATAACCCAGCATCCCGTTGTGCTGCCTGATTGATATGTTCCTTCGTACGGTGAGACCATTGTCCATGCCAACGGCGCGGTCACAAACCATTGGGGAGGCGCGGTGGAACATGTTGCGCGCATGGATCTTCATAGGAACCACCCTTGTGGTTCGCCTTCGGCTCCTTCACCATGCGCATCATCATCCTGTCGTGGACCGTGTCCTATGTCTCTCGCCGTTGTGAGCCATGTGGGGGTTCTACCTGTCCCTGCCCTTTGTGGTCTGCTTCTATGCACACCTCCACCAAATTTTCTATATATCTTCTAGTAGATCAGTTTCCACACCTTCTAGTATTTTCATATTCATGCAAAAAACCACATATGTCGGATCTTACGCCCCAGACCCTAGCCCTCATCTCTCCCATGCTAGCGTCGGATCTTACGCCCCAAACCCTAGCCCTCATCTCTCCCATGGCGTTCGTCGCTCGTGCCCCCTCATGTCATTCCCTATGTTGCACGCGAGCGGGCGCAACCACCCACCCTTGCCTCGCGCTCGCCGAAGAAGAAGCTTCAAAATTTTGATTGTAGCATTTCAACATTTGATGTTTATGGTTTCAACATTTTATCTCTATATTTTTAATATTTTAAAGGCAAAATAGGTGCATTCGTCCCTCAACTTTATTTGATGGGTCAAGTTAGTTCCTTAACTTTCAGATTGGCCAATTTAGTCCCTCAATTTTTATTTTCGGGTCAAATATGTCCTTGTGACGATATCAACCTCCATAATGGCATGAGGCTACTGCAAAAGGTCCAGTTTACCCCTTGGTTCTTTCCTCCCCTCCTCAATTTCCACCATCGGCACAATTTGCGGCTCCGTAACATGTTGTTGAGCATGACGACACAAGCAAAGTATGGTGGCAGGCTTACCATTGTCTCTTCCTGCAACCGTTTGTTACTGTCTAGTGTATTTGTATGTCTTCCTATCTAGTGTATCTGTATGTCTATTTGCATGTTGATCGGGGCAGCTAAGCTAGTTACTATCTAGTGTATTTGTATGTCTTCCTGCAGCCGTTTGCATGTGTGCGAACAATGGGATTGAGCTGCTAGCTCGAGAGTGCACTGGAGTACGAAAGTGGTGGCAGAAAGGCTGCGCGTTTGCATGTGTATTTATGGTCATATATGATTGAGGGCTTTGCTCTTTGCAGGACTGGTGGAAATTTGGAGGAGAAAGAGCTTAGGGTAAAAGGGACATTTTGCATTAGTATTGTACTACTATGTTGTGCTACATCACTGTTAAGGGTGATTTTGACCAAAAAATCTAAGTTAGGGGACTAGATTGACCAATTTAAAAGTTGAGGGACCAACTTGACCCTTGGTGCAAAGTAGAGGGACCAAACTGGCCATTTTGCCCATTTTAAACATCAAATGATGAACCTATTTATGGAAAATATTGAGTTAATCATATAAAAAAACTGACATGTTTGCAAAGCTTAATTTATCTGCACAAGACAACCGTCTATTGGCACACTGTTGGCCGTGGACTAGGCCTTCTCGTTAACGACGGCCAAGTCCACTAACTTTTGTCATTCATTTGGTAGGTCAATTTGTTTGTTTTTGCCAAAGGCCCTTAGCAAAGTAACAATGTTAAACTTGTTCATATTTTACATCAAAGTCATTTGGTGACATAAATTTGGCTATTGTATTTTGATATCCAATCTAGTGCTACTCTAAATTATGACCCAAATTTTAGCCAAAAAATTTACCATGCCAAGATTTTAGCTTACCCATATTTTGGCTTGCTCATATTATGACCTATTTAGATAGTGAAATTTTATTAAAAAAATTTCACACGGAGGAACGTGCCTCTCATAGAACACGTTTCTCGGTGTGAAAACATTTTACCAAATTTCACCAACTAAACAAGCCCGACCAATCATCGTGATTAGTTGTACACTTGTACTCCCTCTTTCGTAAATAAATGTTGATTTTGATGTTCGTGCACAAGTTTAACTAGACCGGTAGAAAATACGTGTAATATTATCAAAATAATTTTTGAAAAAACTAGGTTCAAATATCTATTTAATGGTACTTAATTTGTACAATAAATTTTAGTATATGTTTATATATTTGATCGATGTTATTAATTAGAAAGTGGGAAAAATAATTATTTAAGGAGTGAGGATGTACTACTACCGAACATAGACGAATAGTTAGGGAAAGCAGTTCAGTTTTCAATGGGACTGGCCGCTGCCGCCTGCTATATAAACGGTCTCGGGTCTCTCTCCTTCCGCTGCAGCGGAAAAGGGTGCCAGGAGCGCAAGGCAGAGAATCAATGGCCCCTCGCCGCCCGCCGCCGACGGGTCCGACGAGCGCGCCCCAGGCGCGTCGGGATCCTCCGCCTGGGAACCAGCCTCGCTGTCCCACTCCATCGGAGCCACAGGTATGGCCTGCTTCCCTTCCTCATTTCGTGGCGACGAGGGCTGCGGCTACGGGGCTTGGGTTGCGAATGTCGGCTAGGGTTCTGCGGGGCGGGGAGCTTGTGGGTGCGCGGGGACCGGCCTGTGTGCAGCGCTTCGAGAGCTGCGGGTGCGGGATTGCTAGGCTTTTGCGGATGGCTGCTTGGGTTCTGCGGGGCGGAGAGGCTGTGGGTGCGCGGTGACCGCGGGCTGTGTGTGCACGGCACCGTGAAAACTGTGGTGCGCGGTGGACGTAGGGGGCGCCGTAGCTGCAGGTTTGAGCTCGCGATTGGCTCCCGGAAACGGCGGAAAGGTAGATCAGCAGCCTCGTGTCAGACTGTCAGAGAGCCGGTAGACTTCATCTGCAATTCTGCATTGATGCAAGGGGAAAGGCCGAAGGCAGTAGCCTAATCTGATGTGACTTCAAAGGTTGGCTTAATATTAAGAAGAAATGGACACCTAAATTTTGAAGAGGAATCAAAACTTGAATGGACAGTCGTACATCCGCACACGACACACCTAATCGGTGGAGCTAGGCTCGTCTTTAGGCTGAATCTGACTGAGAGAGAGGAGTAAGCTAAGGGTACTATGGGTAGCTAGTTGTTTGCCTACAAAAATTGAGATATGGTGAAATTAAGAAACAAATGAGATATGGTGTAACTGTTTAGGGAGTAAGGGTACTATGGGTAGCTAGATGTTTGCCTACAGAAATTGAGATATGGTGTACCTGTTTAGGATTACCTGTGATCTTTGCTTTCTCATGAAAGGCTATCGGTTCAATGAATTGATTTATGTTTGGAATTGTTTGTTTGATCAGGCGGTTGAAAATGACAAGCCATATGCTATCGGAGTTACCGGTGTTCTGAATACTCTGCTACTATTATCCCTGGTTGCCCCATTCATTTACAGAGGCCCCCTAGAGAAGTCTGTTGACATATATGACGCTTATTCAACACTGGCTGAACTTATCAACAGTGCGGTTTGGCTCCTGTACAGTGTTGTGCTGTTAAAGCGAGTGAACTGTCTGGACCTGGTCATCTTAAACACAGTATGCTATACATCAAACTTCGGCTACCTGCTTGAAGTTTACAAGCAGTCAAAATCAACTACCAAAGTGAGTTGATTCAAAGTCTAAATCTGTAAAATTTAATTATATATGTGCGCGAATTTGTGAGTATTCAATCTGTTCTGCAGGCAAATCTTCTGATTGCGTTTACTGCACTGGTTTTCGGGTCAGTTTTCATATTGCTCCAAGTTGATTTGGGAAAAGCAACAATGCTTGAATTGTTGTTTGGCTATGGTAGCCTGTTTGCAACTGTAGCTTTCTTGGTTGTTCAGCTTATTGTGCAACTGGTACTGCTTGACCTTGAGCCAAAGAAAATGTATCTAAAAATAGTAGTATAGTACCAATCAACTTATCTCTTTTCCCTTGCAGTTCCACGGTATCAGGAAAGTTCATGTCATGGGACTTCTGTGCAGCGTATTTCCCAACATAGCCATGAGCGTATGGACATTAGCATACACTTTACTATATCACCATGATAGAACTTTTATTGTGGTATGCAACTATATTTAAGTTTATGTTTCTCTGAGTTCTTGTCTAGTTCCATTATCTGCCCAAAGAAAAAGAGCCCTTGACTCCTCTAATGGCCCTCTATTTTCAGCTATCATCAGCAATAAGCTGTGCATTCCAGTTGCTTGACCTTGTCCTGATGACAGTGGTACACCGGAAAGCCATTCTTACTTGGTCATTTCAGATATTACAAACCATCATTCAGAGGATAAAAGGAGGGCACAAAGGTACTTAGTTTCTTTTATTTATGATCCGGCTAAATAACCTAATGAGTTTGGCAGTAGTTTGTGTTACTTGATCACGCATCCAAATGCTATTGAAGTTGCAGGATCTGAGGATAGAACAAATGAGGAAATCTCTGTGTGAAACATAAGGCGTGTAAACAGTGCACCTGCACTACTCCGGATGGTCAGAGAGGTCGAGCAACCTGCTCCTGTTGCAAATGGGGCTGCTGACCTGCATATTGATGAACAGAGGGTAGTTGATAATCAAGGTCTGGGAGATTTATTGTTAGCAAGATTACAAATGATAAGAGGGATCCGACGCACAGGATCAATAGGTATGAAATACTTGTCCATCTTATATCCTTTTAGTTGTCAGCTGGATGTTACTTAGTATATCATGCAAGGTGAACAATCTGACTTTTGTACAGACGAAGAAACTGGGTATGCACGGCGTGTTGCACATGCACAGCCGAGGCAAAACTTCATATTACTGCTCTGGATCAACCAACTTCAGTTGATTGTAATCAACAGTCGCTTTTTTGGGTTCATGATTAGTGCCGTTGCTGGGATCAACCATGTTTGGTTAACTGTATGTGATTCTTGCGGGCGCTTTGTTGCGGGTGCTTTGGCTTTCTTTCAGAGATACCGGGCAGCAGGTACATGTAATGTTCAAATGCAATATGTTGTTTATGGTGAATAGGTGATGTTTGACAAACCAAGATTTGCGTAATTGGTGATATTTGACACAGCAAAATTTTCATACAGGTCGTTGATTTGGTGCTCTTCACTTCAACGGACAGGAAGGGATACAACATATGGCAAAGAAGACGAGGCTGGTTCCACAGGTGGTGGTGGCCAAAGTCGGTAGAGTTGCTTTGAATGGCAGCAGGTACATTTAACTGTTCGTAGTGTTATTAAAAAAATCTTTTATATGGTGATATCTGACGAAGAATACCTTCCATACAGCCTATGGATTTGTTGCTCTTCACTGGACCACGGGAGGGCATTGCTGGAGGCCTGCAATTCATAAAATCAAGCAGTAGAATTTACTTGTGCAGTGGTTTGTGCAGTTAGTATAGCTCCCACTGAAGATACCGCAAAGTCTGAATCGCCACTCAGCTCGAAATGAGAAGAAACCAATGCTTAGACAGAAACACAGTTTCATCTTCTTTGTGAATTTATGAAACACAATACAGTGGCAGAAACAGACATTTTGGATTTGTGGTGAATTGCTTATTTGGTTATCCAGTCGTCCCAATATCTTCCGTGTTTGTGCTGTGTTGAGTACTTGAGTGTTGGTTTGAGGTCAAGATAATTTCTGGTAGACATGGCGAAATTCCTACGGTGGACAGGATTCAGGTGACGTTTTCTGATGCTGCTGCCTTGCGAGCGACAGATGTTCGATGAGAAATCCTAGTGCTGACAGTCTTAGCGCCGTGCGCCCGCGTACGTCACGGCAAATTGCGGCGCACGTCACGTCACTAGAAGTCCGACGCGGTTACTAATATTGTTCCGATAAGATCCCGTACTGACTACGATCGATATATAGATCCTTTGATCTGTTCCTAGGCACCAATTATTAAGTATACACAGACGTAGTACGGCAACTCGGAGAGGCCATCTCCCATGGCGACGGCGCGGCCGCAAACCATCGGGGAGGCGCGGCCGAACGTCCCCCGCGCATGGATCTTCACAGTAGCCACCTTCGGGGTGCTGTCGATCTTGGCCTACGGCTCCTACACCATGCGCAGCATCCTGTCGTTGGACCCTCTCCGGCTCGTCCGCGTCCCGTGGCTGCTGCCGCTGTGGGCCCTGTGGGGCGTCTACCTCTCCCTGGCCTTGGTGATACGCTCCTACGTGCTCCTGTACCTGCCGCGCACGCCGGTGGCCGTCGACGACGCCTTCGTTGACGTCGGGCTCGTCGCCATTGGCTCCGTGGCCCTCAACGCTCTGGAGGTCGTCGTCGTCATCGGACTCCCCGTCGAAGACGAGTGGTTCGTCATGTCCTGCGCCGGCGTCGTCGCCGCGTGCGTTGTTGGGCTGCTTGCGTTCTGGGTGTGGCTGGTGCGCACGTACGGCGGCCCAGCGGACAAGCCTACCCACGCGGCGGAGGCAGGGCGGCGACCGAGCTGGGAAGCCTGGGAACCGCCGAGAAATTGCCAAATTGGTACAAGCCGCGTATTTGCAGACAGTAGCCGTTCTGGGGTGTTTAGAGCTTTAGATAGAGCTAATAGCATCTGATTTACGATTAGTAATGGAACACTACCTACCAATGATGCGTGGTGCTGCCGACTACAACTGAGTTATTACAGCGATTTCAGCAACGATCAAATCGAACTTTTTCTGTAAATTACATTGCATGTTGGCTCGTTTGGACGGCTGATGTTATTCTTACTAAGTCGTTATCCGCTGCTGGGGCGTGAAGCGAATGTATTATCCCTCAAGGTTGGAATAAAGGCGCAGGCGCTCGCCGCAAAGGAATGAGAAAGCACGACCTGCTCGCAATGGACATATTCTCTGAAACAAATTCACCACCTGCCTGTTATTCGGATATGGTTTTTTTTTCTGAGCTCTGACAGTTACATCCTCCGCGATCTGGCTATATTAACAGTTCAAGTCATGCTCGTCATAGCCTCACTGCCTCATCGGCCAACCAGACTTTACCTTCTGAACGAACCGCTTGCGCTTTGCTAGCATGGGCTGCTGCGGCGCCATGTCCGCCAGGCCGCGGGGCCTCCGGGAGGAGACGCTGCTCCGCGTCCCGGGCGCGTCCGTGCACCTCGTGTCCGGCTCCGGCGACGTCCCCGTCGAGCTCGCGCGCGGCGGCGACCTGACCGTCGTCCGGATCACCAAGGACGACGTGGCCGTGGCCACCGCGGTGCGCGTCGGCCGCGACCTGGGATGGCCGCTGGCGCGGGACGAGCCCGTGGTCAAGCTCGACCGCCTGCACTACCTCTTCACGCTCCCCGACCGGGACGGCACGTTCCTCAACTACGGCGTCTCCTTCGACGCCGCCGCGGCCGCCGACGCCGCCGCGCTGGCCTCGCTCGACGCGTTCCTCCGCTCCAACGCCTGCTTCTCCGAGCCGTCCTCCCCGGCCGGTCCGCCCAAGAGCTTCTTCTGGTCCAGGCCGCCGTCGCAGCAGCAGCCGGCCGCGTCGGACGCGTACTGGAACGACTTCGCGCCGAGGATGCAAGGCTACAACGGCGTGCTCGCCACGGCGATCGCCGCGGGCACCGGACAGCTCGTCAGGGGCATCTTCATGTGCAGCGAGGCCTATGCCAGCCAGGTGCCCGTACAGTCCGTTCTGGCAAGCTCGGTAGGGATTGGAAGGCGTGGCGGCATGGGTGGTGACACTTTCGTGCCTTGTGCAGGTTCAGCGGGGAGCTGATCTGTTCAAGTTCGGTGGAACTGTCCGAAGCAGCCAGCAGCCGAGCACGAAGCCTGGAGCAGTCAACCAGAGCCTCAAGAGGTAACTGAACTACTAGCTCCCATGCTTGATTGCTTGCCTGCCTGTCTGTATTACTGCTAATACTTCTTGTTCCTGATTATTGTGGTGGTCTCTGTTGTTCTTCAGGGTCAGGAAGCTGTCGGAGATGACAGAGCAGATGAGCCAGTCCTTGCTCGACACAGTCATCGCTGTGACCGGGTCCATGGCGGCGCCGCTGCTCCGCTCCAAGCAAGGGAGAGCGTTCCTCGCCACCGTTCCCGGCGAGGTCGTCCTGGCATCTATCGATGCTATCAGTGAGTGCCTTGCTACCAAGGGATTAGATGCTTTACTGTCAGATAGTGAGAGAGAATATGTTCAAACCTTTATCATGTTTGCCTTTCCGTGACAGATAAAGTTATGGATGCGGTAGAGGCCGCTGAGAGGAGGTCACTTGCTGCAACCTCCAACGTCGTCTCCGGAGCAGTGTCTAGGAGGTAAGAACACTCGAATCTCGCTTCAAAAGTTGAAAGGGAAGTTTGATTCGAGACATGTTCCAAGCCTGAAATACGCTCGCTTTCTAGGTACGGCGAGAGCGCAGGCGAGGCAACTCAGGACGCGTTCGCGACGGCCGGCCACGCCGTGGGGACGGCATGGAACCTTTTCAAGATACGGAAGGCCGTCACGCCGTCGTCTTCGCTGCCCGGGAATATGGTGAAGACCGCTGTCAGGAACAGGAAGTGACGACCCGTTAACACCAGCAGCAATGCTAGTCCACGACAAAGACACAAAGCTGCAGTTACAGTGTGTGCGCCATTCTGGATGATCTTGCGCTGACGATTACATCAAACTCTCGCTTTTAAACCACCGAAGATGTACTTCGAAATGTAACTATAGCAAATGTTAATGCGACAAAGATGATGTCCTTTCAAATGTAACAAACATCAACTATAACGAATGCTTCTGTAACAAATGGTAACGCGATGCCCCAGTGACATGTTTCGAAACGAACAATCGACCTTTTAAAAGGAATTCAGAAGGGTAAAACAGCAAATATCAAATGAAAAAGGTGGAGCAGGGACCGAAAAATTATGTCAGACTATTTTGAATGCTGCGAAGCCTGCGATACCATGAACCAAATTCAGTTCAGCAAGACATGGCTAAGACAAACATGAACATCAACACTACCATAACAGCGTTTTAAGGTCACAGGGCAAACAAGCTTGCAAAAGCAACACACAGCTGATAGGCGTCACAAAGACGCGCAAATCACACGACTGCACAAGAAAATAGGTCGGCTTGCAAGTTAATAGCCTCCTCATAACATGCTATAGCCAATCTGGCCAAGTTCAGATCCAGGAATAACAAAACTTCACTTCAGTGCTTACGGGAGAACAAAACCTAACATAACCATAATTATGACAACTAGACCACCCAGTGTCCAGAACAGTAATACAGATGGATGAATGTTTACTTCTTCTTCGCATCACCAGCCTTGGTCTGTACAAGTATCAATAACAGAAAGCAGAGTTTTACGTTTACATTAGTAAAACCATAAGAAATGATAACACAATGCATAAGGGATTAGCAGACAATAAGTATCATGGTAAGTAGATAGCTCACCTTCTTGACACCACGAATCTTCTTGGCCCTGTTCTTCCGCTCCTTCATTTGCTTGCGAGACTTCTCAACCTTAGTAGCAAGACCATTCTGCCAAATGGAAGATTGGTTAAGCAGTGGTTCTTGCAGGAGTAACAGCTCGGAAATTGAAACAAAAATCAGGTTGTGAAGCCGTTCATCAAGTTAATCAAAACTCACAATCAAACATTAAAATGCCATTTTGATCATGAATTAATCTTAACACCATAAATCAACAACCACTGCAATGTTGAATGCTTGCATAGAAGAATCTATATGAGATTATCACGTCACAGTACTTGCAAATATAAATATTACCATGGAAAATTATGTTCGTCAGCTCAAAAGTAAAGAAGATGAGGAAAAAAGCAAAACTATTCATGCTCTCTGCTCTTCAATTTCTACTGCTACGATACTAATCACAAGCACCAACATCTACTAGTAATCAATACGCTTTTGCAATACCATTCATTAAATCGATGTGAATCACCATTTACAGAAACTCAGCAATACCCAAAACTAATCTCTAGTTTCACAGGTGCACTTCTCTACATGATGCTCCCAAAAGACAAATAAAAACATTGCAGGAGGATTTGTACTTGAAAAAAAGTTAAGCAACAACACCAATTAGTGTGTGGTAACATAATGCTAGCGATATAATCGGTAATCAGACAATTCCAGTTTTGGATAAGATTAATGTCTCCTAGTCACAGAAGCAAAGGTGTTCATACCCTGATGAGACGGTACTTGGGCTCGAACTTCTTGGCGGCCTCGAGGTTGTCGTAGATGAGGCCGAAGCCAGTGGACTTGCCTCCTCCGAAGTGGGTGCGGAACTTGAAGACGAAGATGGTGTTGGGGTCCTTGACCTCATACACCTTGGCCAGCCTCTCCTTCAGCTCCGCCTACACGCAGAGAGCACTCTCAGCCCTGAGATCCAGGACAAAAGACCACGATACAGCAGCAGCGCGTACAGGACGGGGGATCGAGATCTCACCTTGGAGACGTTGGCGCGGCCGGGGTGGATCACCTCGAGCACCTGCAAGGTAGAGCGAGAAAAGGGACGAATTAATGAGGGAGAGAGATGAAATGAAGGAGACTGAGGGCGACAGGGAGGAGATGGATGGTGCTTACGAATTGCTTGCGGGAGAGGAGACGGTTGGTCATGAACTTGCGGGTGCGGAGCGTGACCGCCGTGTTGGCCTTGGAGTCCGCCATGGTTGGGAGATTGAGCTGCACGCGCCGCCGCCGGAGGAGAGGGGGAGCCGGGTGGGCGAGAGGAGCGAGGGTTAAGGGCTGGCTGGCGGCACGGAAAACCCTAGGCGATGGAGAGGAGGATATTTATACGGTGGGCTTGGAGGCGCGGGTGCTGGTAGGGATTGGATAGGCCGCTTTTGAAACGGGCCACACAATCCTTGATCGAGCAAGTCTACTGCTGTCAGCCCAATATGGGATTGACTCAAAAAAAAAATATGGGCTTGCTGTCAGGTCGTCATCCCGACATCTCCCCCCCCCCCCCCTGGATTTTTTTAAAAAAAAAAAACTCCCTTTTTGGAATAAAATTTATTTTGATCCACCAAAAAATAAACATTATATCTAATATAAAATTAAGTAATATTTCAATGCCTACAAGATCCTACAGGGTATATTGCAATGTAAAAAAATATAGCTATTTTTTTTGCAATTTTGCATTCGACAATATTATTATAACAAATATTTATGATCACGTCTCTTTCCCCTGTTAATCACAAAGCAAGCTACAGAAGTGGTATTTGCATTGTTGCTCTATGTTTATTTTTACCTAAAGAAAAACAAAACAGCACACATAGACATGGTGAAACACCGGGTCAGCTTCATTAGTAGGTTGGGGTCATTAGTACAGTGATCCGCCCCTGATAACTGATAATGTACCGCTGTTTACGAGTCCTTACGAGGACAATATTGTTTTAATTAACTCAAAGAATGTCTCTGAGTTCCTACTAGTCACGCAAAGAACAACACTAGATTTTTAATATGAATGTACACTCGAGAAAGCATATCTCGTTTTATCATGTTTGTGAGACAACAACAAAAAAAGAATACCTTACTGTTGGAGCACACAAAGAATATCTATTGTTTTATGAACTAACACTACAGGAAGGGCTTTCCAGGACTCTTTTATACTTTGCTAGCTAACCATAAACTGGGACCATTTGTTTGTCTATCTACACAAGTAGCGCGGTTTACTTAAGCACTAAGCGATTTGCTAAAAGAAAGCACTATAATTAATAAGCTATGATTTGCTGGCGATAACAGATACTGCGCGCGTCCTCTTCCATCTCCAACGCTGCGCTTCAAGCAGCAGACATTTTCTCTCTTTTTTTAGCAAGTTACGGCAGTTGCTCTGTCCATTTATTATAGAAGAAAGTAGACATACATGTTTTTTACATACTCCAAAGATGAGGTAACATGATAAAAACAAAGAAGAACAAAAAAAAAGGCCTTAAAAATCACAGGACGCCGCTCATTCACATGATCGCTGCCAAATCTGTAGGAGCCATTGTTTTGTTGTCAAATATTCTCTTGTATCTCTCCTTCCAAACGTGCCACGCTGTGTATATTAACATATGGTACATTTGCTCCCACCAAGCCATGATACTAAGGACGGAGCAGCTTCAGTTTCAGAGTAAGGGGCTAACCTCGACAAATTCACCACACATGGTGAGACCACTTTAAATTGACTTGTAATACGAAGCACGGAGGGCGATCAAGCATGGCCGCGCGCGTCCAGTGTTCTCACCTTTTTTAGTTGGCTTCAATCCGTTTGCTTCATGAAGGTTTACAAAAAGATGCCAGTGTTACTAAGTTTTCTTTTAAGCACTTGTATACAAAAAAAGCTTACCGTCTGAAACACTACAAAGGTCGCAGCACAAAAGATGCAACAGTTGTCATCCAACACACGTTTCCGTCCGTCGTCGGCGGGCGTCAGCGAAGTTGTGTAACCAATATTCTTCACTTCTTTTTCGTTACAACTCATAACATCTCGCGAACCTAAACAACTCTTCCTTCCATATTCATGCCAGATCAGGAAGCCTATTCGGCTGGGCTATCGATCATTCGATCACGAACACTCTGGCACAAAGCAGGCTTGGTTAAATAGCGTCGTCGGCGGCGGTGGTGGCGGCCGCCGAACGCAGTGAGAGGGGAGTTAGCGCGCGGAGCGGCAGCAGCTAGCTCGAGCCTCCAGGGAGCGAAGCGAAGGAAAGCAAAGCTGGCGGCGAAGTCGTGGTGTTGTTGGTGGCGCCACGGCCGCGGGAGCGGAGCTGATGAGGCTCCGGCGCCGCCGGAGACGGTGAGCCCGATGAAGGAGATACCAGTGGTCGGTACGTCGTGCCCGTGCGAACTGGACGCGGGCGGCGCCGCCGTGGAGGATGCCTACGGTGATGGCCGCGCCGCCGAGGAGCAGACCATCACGCCGTGGACCCAAACCGTCGCCAGGTTCGTTCTCGTTCGCTCCCTACTCTCTCTCGCTCGCTTGGGCAGACCGGGCCACCGGGGAGCCTTTTACTGGCCCGCGCCAGGCCTTGTTCGCGTGGGCTGGAATTTAGGCCCGCCCCCAAAGAGGCCTTCGATACAAGCACGGGATGAATTGCTTAGTGGTGCGATTGCTGTTTTGTCGGGATGAAAATACATGACATCGCAATCACCTCTCCCACTTCTTTTTTTTAGCAGAATCACCCTTCCCACTTGATAAGCTTTCGTGGGTTCTAGTTTCCTGTCGTAATCTGGTGGATGTGCGCCTCCACAAATCTCTAGCTTTTTCGCTCAAGAAAGAAAATAACAAACCTCAGGCTTCACCAAGCTGGCAAGCTCTAAAGTATGGTTAGCTCGCATCCACTAGCGGTTAGTATCAGATGAGATGACCATACATGGACTCTCCATAATTTCATGATCCATAAAATACACGGGCTTGACCAGATGACTCCTTGAGTGTGATGAGAGGAAAACACAAGCAAACTGGCACGGCCACGTGTCCAGGACTACGCTTGTCCAATTGACTGGCATCTGAATGCAGCCTCAACAAATTTGTCTAAAATCTCGAGCCTCGTCGCTTGCCCAGTCCAATTGGACTCTCCCGCGGATAACTGCTCCGTCAAAATGGTTGTCTTGGGGGAAGCCTATCTAACTCCCATAGTCGCAGTTTCACTCTTTAGAGCAAGTATTACAGTGGCCTGCAAGAAAACTAAATGCTGATGTGGAAGAGAGAGGGGGTAGGTGGGCTGTAAGTTTACAGCCCGCTTGACACAAGAACCAAGAAAATATATGTCATGTGGGACATGTATTTATTGTAAAGGTGCAAGGACATCAGTACTGTATCTGGTCGGTGAGACCTTAAGCCTGGGGCCCATGGTGGGATAAGACCGGCATCCTTGTGTGTGAGGCGAGATGGGCCTTAAGTGTGGGTCCAGCTTCCTGTTTAAAAAAAATCATCATAGGACTGTGGGCCATTGCTGCAGAGAGAGGGTTGGTGTTGTCGGCGATTTATGCTGACTAGGTTCTCGAGGGGATGCCCCGAGAGAAGGGTTTAGGGAGAAGTCGTCGAGAATCTAGAGCGGAAGGTAACAAGAGACGATTTTAGACAGGTTCGGGCTGCAATGTGCGTAATACCCTACGTCATGTATGATGTATCTTGTATAGATGAGATGCAATGAATGGGGTCCCTATCTCCCCTTATATATGCCGGGGGATAGGGTTACAGGAAAAACCGTATAAGGTCAAGAAACTTTTACAAGTTTATCTCCAATTTCCTAATACAACCTATCCTAACCGACTAGGACTAATCCTTGCCTTGTACGTCAAGTCTTGTACTTGGACCGGCCCATAGGATGGCCTGCCAGGGTTGTTTTGGTCCATAAGGACTCTACACCACAGGTGTTGTGGCTACTGCAGATTCTGACGACAGTACTGCTTGTCTCTATTCCTTTCAGTTTTTTATTACTGCTGTGTTCAGATTCAGAAAAAAGTACTTCTCCAACAAATTTTTCCTATTCATCTAAAACTACTTTCTACTTCTTCCAATCTGAACACAGCCTACGTGAGGCTGGGTCTTAACTCTGTGGTCGGTCTTTACCTTTTCTCGCTTAACGACCTTTACCAGCCTTAAGACCGCCTGTTTTTTCACACTAGTGGTGCCCTAACCACTACATGATGGGCTAAGAGATAGGCTATAAACATATATTCAGTAACCTTGCTCTTTGGCATCAGTCCATACGCACGTGACAGCGAAGTTTGTTGGTCCCGAACTCTTTCTTCAAGGTCGTCGCAGTCTGCCGTTCTTTTCAAGGCAGCAGCCCAGCAGGGTATTTTCGGTTAGCTTGACTAGTACATATAACTGATCACGATGACACAAAATCATCCGAGCCACCGTGGTGTCAGCAAGGAAAAGTCTCAACGTTTCAGACCATGCAATCAACCAGACAATCAGCCTTGAAGCTCTGAACCAAAGAACTTGACGGAATTATTCCTCTAATAAATGGAATCATCCTGTGTACTAGTAGAGGTCAGTTTCACGTTCAACGTCCGTCCACCACGGATGGAACATTGTTTTCAAGTTAACGTTGATAGGAACAGTAGGAGTCTAGGAACATTAACCCTCATGGCCACACCCACGTTTCCCCCTTCTTTCGGGTGAAGGGGATCACTGGATGCCACTGCAAGAGGTGAACTAAAAAAATGGCAAAGGAGTCGTCTCGATTAGCCCACATCCATGTAACCTGAGACTTTGTGATAGCTTGGGGAAAAAAACTGTCTGGCAGTATAGTTCAGTGTATAAAGAAAAACCCATTGGATTGGATGTCTTTTATTCATTTTGCACGTTTCTGTCGGTGTCACCAAGACGCACCTAGATCATCCGTTTCGTTGCCGTTGACAGTGCATCTCAACATTAAACAACTCGGGATTAGCGCGAACGGATTAGATAATTAACACCAACCAGTTAACCCATCCATCCCAATAGATCACCCAGTCAGAGAGAGCCGAACTGTCTCAGCACCAGACGACAACGAGCACAATAGCGCTGCACCGGATAGAATAGAATCGAACCAATCGGGAAACGCAAAGTGCCACCACCAACCCGCAGCCACTTCTCGGTTTCCAGCAGCCTCCACTTGGTCCACCGCCACCCCCCTCCGCGCCGCCGGGCGGGCGGGCGGGCCGCGCGTCGGCTCCCCGTCGCCCTCAGCCGGCGCCCGGGGGGACCCGCTCGTCAGGCGGCCATGCGCGCCCTTCGCGCCCGCTTCCTCCCGGTAATTTCGCAGTCAACCACTCAACCTCCCCCACTCCGCCCACCCAATCATGGCCGCCACCACGCCGACGAAAGTCTTGGCATCCTCGCGCAGTCGCAGCAGCAGCAGCCTCCCCTTCCCCTCTGCCTCGCCGTTTAATAATATCTCGACCCGCTGCCACACTGACCTCGAGCACCTTTTGCCTCTGTTTTAAATACTCCTAGCGTTGGCTACCGCCGCAGTGGCACTGGGAGGGAGGAGCACCACGTCGAGCGCACGAGGAGCGAGGACTAGAGGCCGCGGCGAGGTCGTCGTGGTGGTGCGTCGGTGAGCGGAGGTGGTTCTCGGCGGGGAAGATGGAGAGCACACTCAAGGGGATACGGGGCTCCGACGCGCCCTGCGTGCTGGACATGGATGACGCGGCCACCGTGGGCGGCGGCGTCGGGGACACCTACGGCGAGGACTGCGCCACCGAGGACCAGCTCGTCACGCCCTGGACCGTCTCCGTCGCCAGGTGAGCGTGCGATGCTTAGATTACCCTGGTTCGCATGATCCGTTCGTTACTTTCTGAATTCTGATCCACCGATGATGCTCTGGGTCCGGATGTTTCTCCTCTGGAGACAAAAGTGCGCGCTCTCGTGTGTGGGTTGAAACCAACCGTTGTGTCGTGTTGGGGACCCGGGGTCGTTTAGTTCGCAAATTTGCTTGGATTTTTGTAAAACCTGGTCAGTAAGCACGAGGTTGTAGGCAGTGTTTGATGCCAGTGAATATTCGTCCTCTTCTACCCTGGAAGGCAGAACTTACTGTCACGACGACTAAGATTTGGGCCAGATCAAACTATGTAACTCTTTCAATTTTGTAATTCCCGGGTTTCACAAAATTTATCCCATCTTTACCTTGCTTTACTCGAGTCATCTATGCATAGAACACGTGATCATCTGTAGAATGGGGGAAAATTAGCCACTATATATGCTTGGACAAAAACACCTTGTTTGCTTGGGAGCACAATCTGTCATGTGAAAAATTTGATTTGTGTGGTTTGCTCAATGTTTCAGTGGTTATAATTTGATGAGGGATCCCCGCTACAACAAGGGCCTTGCCTTCACAGAGACGGAGCGCGAGACACACTACCTCCGTGGTCTTCTGCCTCCAGCAATCATATCCCAAGAGCTCCAGGTTCGATGATCCTCAATACTGGTGTCAGTGGTGTGTCAAAAACCACTTTAAATTTCAGCTCCTGTCTGACCCTGATGTACTCCTATTTGATGTCACCAGGAGAGAAAGATCATGAATAATATCAGACAATACCAGGTGCCTTTACAACGTTACATGGCTATGATGGACCTCCAGGTGACTGCTCACTGAGTTTTTGTGGACATTGATCAATGAGTTTCTTTCTTCATAGCATTGCCAATATGAGTGGTCCAATTAGGTTATTCTGATCCATTAATTTGTATTGCAGGAGAGGAATGAGAGACTTTTCTACAAGCTCCTCATTGACAATGTTGAGGAATTACTTCCTGTTGTTTACACACCAACTGTTGGTGAAGCTTGCCAAAAGTATGGTTCCATATTTACTCGTTCTCAGGGTCTTTATATCAGCTTGAAGGAGAAGTAAGTTTCACTTCGTGCATTTTTGTGGTCTCTAAGATGTTCTTGCTTGTTCATGTTCATGAGGTGTTTCACTTGGATGTGCAGGGGAAAGATCCTTGAGGTGCTCAAGAACTGGCCAGAGAGGAGCATTCAAGTTATTGTTGTCACTGATGGTGAACGGATTTTGGGGCTTGGAGATCTTGGATGTCAAGTAGCATCTTATTCTAGTTGTATGAACATTGATGTCAGGATATCTCCAATGCTTTCTGCTGATTGTGATATCATGTATTTAGGGAATGGGGATCCCTGTTGGCAAGCTTGCCCTTTACACTGCTCTGGGAGGAGTTCGTCCATCTGCTGTAATATTTTCATGTCCACCTTTACATTGTTGTTCAGACTAGCTTTTTTCTGATAGCATAAATTAACTTTTTTTTCAATAATCTTGAAGTGCCTGCCTATCACATTGGATGTCGGGACAAATAATGAGCAGCTGCTTAATGACGAATTTTACATTGGCCTGAGGCAAAGAAGGGCCACGGGTCAGGTTGGACATCAGCATCTTTTCTCCACGATTTCCTTTCTTGTTCAAGCCCGCAAACTGAACTTGATCCTTTTTGTATTACTCAGGAGTATGCTGATTTTCTGCAAGAATTTATGACTGCTGTGAAGCAAAACTATGGGGAGAAAGTACTCATTCAGGTAAGACACAGGCTCACACAACAGTATTTACTATTCAGGACTAAGTTTGTGAATAGAAATATGTGCAAACGGTAAATGACTAATCCCTTACTTGAAAAATACGATATCATAATATATGTGTTTTTCTGTCATGCAGTTTGAGGATTTTGCCAACCATAATGCTTTTGAGCTCCTCGCGAAATATGGCACAACTCACCTTGTATTCAATGATGATATCCAGGTAAAGTTATGAGATGTTTTCAATGTGATTTACCGTGTAGTATCGGCAAAAAATGATTAGATGCAAGCTTTTTTATTCTAAACTGCCATATTAAACTTATATTGTTTATTTCAGGGAACTGCTTCTGTGGTTCTTGCTGGGCTTATCGCCGCACAAAAATTACTTGGTGGAACATTGGCAGACCATACTTTCCTCTTCCTGGGTGCTGGAGAGGTCACTTTCTTTGTGCTTCTTTATTTGGCCATTTAGTTACTATGGCCATTATTTGAACATGTATAGGGTGTTACTATCGAATAAAATAAGCCTTTTACTAACGATAAATCTCATATGTAGTCATGTGTGAGTACTGTAATGTGGCCGTCTTTATTCTAGATGCATCATTTATATGTATACCAAGTACCAACTGTTTTCAGTTCCATAGTCAGAGTAGCGTATTATTGTCAGATTATGAGTAGTACTTTCATGCATATAGTTCTATAGTTGTAAACATTTTTTTAACTCGATTTATTCAATATTTGTTCCATAGTCAAAGTAGCGCGTTTTGTTTGCCATGTTTCTTCCCAAAATCAATATTTGTTCTCTGTTTCTTGTAGGCTGGGACAGGTATTGCAGAACTTATAGCTCTCGAGATATCCAGACAGGTGGGCCATCACTTTCTGTTTTTCCCCTGTCTCTTGCAGATTGTGTTACACGTTTGGATTGCCTAACAATCTTCGGGATTGCCCAACAATCTTTATTTGTGCAGACAAAAGCTCCTATAGAGGAATGTCGCAAGAAAATCTGGCTTGTCGATTCAAAGGTAGTACTATTATGAACAGGCATTCTGTCCATTTTTTTTCATTGTCTTTAGCTTTAAGCGTCAATTTTTTCCGTCTCGCTAATTGTAAATGATGGTGACTTTGACAGGGCTTGATTGTCAATTCAAGAAAAGAGTCCCTTCAACACTTTAAGAAACCATGGGCTCATGAGCACGAAACAGTTGGCAACCTCTTAGATGCTGTCAATGTATGACTGTGCCCTCAAAAAGATAGTGGACTTTAAACTTCCATTCATATTCTGAGTCACCTGAGTATTTAAATTCTTGTCTTCTAAACAAAATATGTCTTCTATCATCCTAGGCTATCAAACCAACAGTGCTTATTGGTACATCTGGAAAGGGGCAAACTTTCACAAAGGACGTTATTGAAGCTATTTCCTCATTTAATGAGGTCCTTTTTACTATCACAACTTGTTGCTTTCGAGTCTAAACTGACATATTACATAAGTAGAAGCTTACACCATTTTCTATAACATGCAGAGACCAATCATTCTTGCCCTGTCCAACCCAACGTCGCAGTCTGAGTGCACTGCTGAACAAGCTTACACATGGAGCAAGGTAATTATCATATCAGCATTCAGCAGTCACGTCACCTTTTTTTTCCCTCCGAATTATTATTGATGTAGGCATGGAGCTATGTAACCTTGTCTGTAGCCATGGTTCTAGACTGACAGTCTGGTTTTCACAGGGTCGAGCAGTGTTTGCAACTGGGAGTCCTTTTGATCCAGTGGAGTACGATGGCAAGATACATGTTCCCGGACAGGTTGAATGATGAACACTGATCATATTATTGAAGATATTTTATCTGCTTTAGAATGGTCTGAACTGTATGTATAAAATTGCTTTTGCAGGCAAACAATGCCTATATCTTCCCTGGGTTTGGCCTTGGTGTTGTGATGTCTGGGGCAATCCGTGTTCACGATGACATGCTTTTGGCAGCCTGTAAGTGCTCCTAACACTATGACTGCCAGCACACTATATTTTCCCTGATCGCATCCATTTCTACATGGATATATATTCTTTTTTAAAACTCAAATCAGCCAAAGAAGATGTGCTATAAAGTATGGAAGCATCCTGTTGTAGCATTTGTTCCTTGTGTTGTGTTCTCCCCTCCAGCTTGAAGGTCCTAAGACCACTAGAAAGTTGTGGAGCTCTCTCAGATCGGGTTTCAATTTGAGTTTCCTAGATCACATGCATGTGAAACAATGGGCAAGGAATAACAAATTTGTGGACCAATGTACACTTTATGCCTTCTTTGAAATATATGCTGGATTAACTAATTTACTTTTACCATACATGCTGGAACAGCGGAGGCTCTTGCCCAGCAGGTCTCAGAAGAGAATTTTGAAAATGGGCTCATCTATCCTCCCTTCTCAAACATCAGGAAGATCTCTGCCCACATTGCTGCCAACGTTGCAGCAAAGGCATATGAACTTGGTTAGCATCATACTCGTCTGCTTCTTTGACAAAGATGATTATGCTCTTATTGGAAAAGGTTGGCTCATCACCCAACTCTTCTCATGTGTAGGTTTGGCAAGTAGGCGCCCTCGTCCTAAGGACCTGGTGAAATATGCAGAGAGCTGCATGTACAGCCCCATTTACCGCAACTACCGCTGAAGTCAGATTGGTTCCAGTTTATGTACAACCGCTGTCCATTATCCATGTTTCAGCTACCGTAAAATTTCCAAAGGACTCTACATGATTTAATCCCCCATGCTGTAATTAGGTTGTCTCTAGCAGAGCAGCTCATCCTCTATGTGTTCTGCGGTGTTTTTCTTTGCCATGTGATGTAAAATGCCTCCGGTCAGTCTTTTGTATCCCAGTCATGGTGCCGCTTCCGTCCTTCCGGAGAACGGGAGAAAGATAAATTTGGAATAAAGAAGTTGGATCGACAGTTTCTACCTCGGTACTGCGTCTACGTTCACCTCGATGCTCGACATTTGCTTATTGTTTTCAGCAAGTACTTGGCCGTATGCCTGTTTGGTGGTGACACCAGGAAATATTCTGCTGGTGGCGGAGTACGCTGCCCAGACAGAACCCATTGGGAGAAATTGTGCGGCAGTCACAAGGGGGCATGGCTTGAAATGGCGGGCTCTGATTATTGATGCATGTTTCCAAAAGCGGAGGTTCAATGTGATGGGGCTGCCCAGGTTCTCTTTCTTCGGTGCTAAATTACATCCATCCGAGTCAACCTGTCCAAACTTTGTTTCCATTTTTTCCAATGTGTGTATCCCTAAAGTTCCAGATTATCATGTTGTAAGATGTTGTCACTGTTGGTTTGATTGAACGGGAACATATACTGGCCTATAGCTACAAATCTAGAGCGGTCAAGTGAAACTGTTGCAGTTTCGGCTGGCCCCACAATTATGCTCCCTGCCAATCTAGGTGAATAAAGGTGGGTACATATTGGTACGGGGACATATGCAGCGATTCCTCAACAGATAACCATTTGTCGTGTTGTGCCGGACTACCAAGTATAACCCATCTGAAATCCAGTTTGCACACATTAAAATGAAAACAATTAACAGAAGGTTGAGCTCTCGGGGTATAAACACAAACTCGTCGATCCATCGGGAGCCAGAAATGCTCCAATAACCCACGCTCACACATACATAAGATATGGTGCCTGGTGCCTGCCTGCCAACTATTCATAAACAACCTCTCAACCTCCATTATTGGATCCTTCTCATATTCTTTAAATTTTTTAACCACCAATGACAAGGGGTAGCTCCTTGATGTGACAACAATTTGAAATCTACTCAGCAATCATAAAAGGCGACCCTCTTGAAAAGTGATGCCACGATATCCCATGCATGTCTTCCTGTGGCTAGAGTGTACGTCGTGATCTATATATATTCTCATATGTCAAGTCCTCTGTCGTTATTGTGTCGTTTATATGCTCTCCTTAGTAGCATTATACAATATTCGTGAAACAAAATGCAAAAGTCACGACAATATTTTTTGAGATAGGGAATCAACCATTTATAAGCCATTTCGTAGAAGACCAATCCGTTGGCATGCATTCTACTCCATATATGGATTCATAAACAGGTGCCTATGTTCGTGTGTATCCAGCAATATCCGTACTCCTCATCTGGCAATGATGCGTGGAGTCTGTGTGCATGCAAACGGGTTATTTTCACTGACACGCGGGGTCTAAACCATGTCTGCCTTAGGGTTGACCCCACATGGCAGCGACCTGTCTGTCACGTGCTCGTTAACAACGCCAGTGACACAAGCATTTTGGGAGGTTGCAGTGGACGAGTGAGACTGTGAGGAAGGTGCTTCCGGGGGCTTTTTTAGGCCAGTCTGAGGTATCATGGAAGTTTTATGTGCATTATATATATTGTCACATCAGTAGTTTTGTTGATATATAGAGTAATTAAGAGGTGGAGTTTCATGGGATGTGAGGGGAGTTTTATCACCATAAAACCTCTGTAGCACAGTTACCTAGTTTTTAGTCTAGGTAATTATGTCGATGAAACTACGCTGAGACTGCAATGCACGAACATATCCCGGGGGCTTTTGGGCGTGAGAGGGCGGCCACTCCACTTGGCGCACGGATGCTGATCGCCACGGGCAAGAAACTGCCCCTATCTCGGCCATCAAAAGCTGAGCTCTCGCGTCTTCTTTTCCCCCGCCGCCGAGGGGGGAGGCCGCTTTCCTCGCTTCCGTCGCCGAGCTCTGCCGGCTTCGGTGCGCCGCAGCAGCGTCTCCCTGCTGCTGTTTGATCCGCCGCCCTACAGGTGCGAAGCTGCCGTGTCGTGTGCTCACGTTAGGATGCCAGCCGCGGAGAGGCGGTCGCCGTGGGCGACGGGTGAGAGGCGACCGCACTTCTTCAAGGTGCTCATGGGCGACTTCAGGAAGCGCTTGGTGAGTGACTGAGACACTGACGCTTATATCCGTTTTGTGCGGTGGTGCCTTGCATGTACTTGAACACAACACCCCTTTACAGAAATTTCGCCACTGTCGCTATGAAAATGCCACTCGTGCATGGACCGGGTGATCGGCATGTAAAAGCACGGATTAATTTAATTGTCTGATAAACGAGGTTTTGCATGCATATTATGTTGCAGAAGATCCCGCCGGATTTCTGCAAGCACATCCCCTGGGAGGCGTCGCGGAAGGCCAAGACCTTGAGGGAGGCGTCCATGGCGGCCACCCTGGAGGGCCCCAGCGGGCGTACATGGCTGGTGGTCATCCGCCGGTCCGCCGAGGGCACCTTCTTCACCTCGGGGTGGCCCAAGTTCGTGCAGGACCAGGCGCTCCGGGAGCTCGAGTTCCTCGTCTTCCGCTACGACGGCGACACGCACTTCACCGCCATGGTGTTCGACACCTCCGCCTGCGAGCGTGAGGACCTGCTGCTCGGCGGCGATGACAGCGCCGACGACCCGCGCCGTGGCCGGCGGCCCACGAAGCGGGGCCGCCCGAGGAAGACGACGACCCCCAAACGTGACGCCACCAAGCGCGCGCGCAAGGATTCCGTCGGGAAGGAGATGGTGCCTTACCGTGCGCCGCCGGGTGATCGGCAGCTGCAGGCCGCATGCTTCAAGGGAACGCCGGAATCCGGTAAGCCAGCGAATCCTTAACCCAGGCCCGTGTGTGATTGCGAGTTTGGGACTCGCTCGCTCGACAGTCGACACGCCAACATCACCAAAAAAAAAAAACACTTCGGCATTGCAAGATTAATCGCATCTTCTGTCTGTCACGTTGGCAAGTCTTTAGTCTTTACATTCACCATGGTTGTGGGTTGTGGCTGCAGCTGCTGGCGCGGTGAAGACGGAGATAGAGGACGCCGACGAGCTAGCGCTGTGCGTGATGATCTCCGCGCCGCCGCCGCAGCAGGACCCCGCGCCGGCGGCGCGCCGCACGGGACCGCAGCCACAGGACGGCGGCGCGGCGAAGACGCGGAGCATCCACGAGGACATCCTGCAGGCGGCGGCGCTGGCCGACGACGCGGACATCCCGGCGTCCGTCCGTCGCTACAAGGGTTACGTGTCCCGGCGGCGCGCCGTGACAGGCACCGAGCGGCAGCGCGCCATGGAGCTCGCGTACGCGTTCCGGTCGTCGGTGCCGTACTGCGTCATCCGCATGAGCACCATGCACGTCTACTACTCCTTCATGATGGTGATGACTGATGAGCTTGGTTTAATTGGTTGTGGCACACGGCGGTTCATAGTTCATTCACGTAGCCGAGGCGTGACATGATCACAACTTTTGTTTTGCATGCAGAGGTTCCCGACGGGGTTCTCGCGGCAGCACCTGCCGCGGGAGCGCACGGACGTGGTGCTCCGGGACCCGGGCGGCAAGGCGTGGGTGGTGCTCTACATCCCCAACACGAGGGACCGGCTGTCGCGCGGGTGGTGCGCCTTCGCGCGCGGCAACTGCCTGGAGGAAGGGGACTACTGCGTCTTCGAGCTCGTGGGCGCCGCCGAGTTCCGCGTCCACGTCTTCCGCGTCGTCGACCCGCCCGTTCCGGCGGTCAGGCTCCGGAGCACATGTTGATGATGCCCTGATGATCTGGTCGACGACATGGTTTACACAAGTTGCTGAGTTATCAATGTTATCACAGGTCCTGTCCGGATCGACGATGCCTCGTTTTTCTGCTGCTAGTTTTGTTTAGACTAAAGATCGTCAACGCTAGTACAACCTCCACCTTCGTTTGCATAATCTTCGCGTGGGAAACGCCAGTTGGTACCGAGCGGCACGTGGAAGCTCAGCTCTCAGCACCCAGCACTAGAGGGCCGGAGAACTGAGGACGTACGAGTACGACGTGGACTCGTCAGTACTGTAGTCCCTACTTACTTCAAGCAATCAAGCGTAACTAGCCCTCCGCCCCTCTCTACCAACCCCAATTGGAACGCCGTGATGATGAGACGGACGCAGGTGATCGAACTTCGCTTCCGGCAATCCAACGGAGACACTTCGAATTTTCTGTTCGCAAAACTCTTCTAGTCCAGCACAGACAGCAGCACAGCCTACCTGCGCGCAGAAACTTGACCGAAACTTTCACCACGTTATACATCACATGGCGAGACGGCCCCGAACACGTGACAACGAGAGCGTATGCCGCAACACAACAAAGCCCAGCGATCCGGATCCTTATCTGCTGCTGTCCCCCACGTCGCCCAGACGCGCGCGCTGCGCCCACCCACCCACCACGCGAATCGCGAAGGGCAGCACCGGCGCGACGCCGTCGCTGGCGCCGCTGCATCCAGTTCCAGTCCAACCCCCGCTGTTATATTAAAAACCACGCGATCTGTCACGCCACGCCCGCGCCAAGACCGCCGCGACTCGGCGAGCCCCCCTCGGCTACCGGCCGGCCCTGCTGCCACCACCACTGGTCCACTGCGGCCACATCCCAAACAAGGCCTTGAAGGCAACAGAGGCGACGCAAACGAACCCCTTCCGCTTGCGGCGCGGATGGCAACGGCCGCCTCCGCCTCCCCCGGCGGGCCGGGCGCCAAAACCGCAGCGCGGGGGCCCTCACCGCGCCCGACCTCCGCATTCGCGAGGCTCTCCACGCGCCGAGCCCCCGCCCCCACCGGCAGCAGGCTCCGCGCCAGCCTCCACCTCGGCGGCGCGGGCGCGGCCATCAGCAGCATCAGCAACGCCGCCGCCGCCGCGGGCAGCAACGGCAGCGGCCTCGCCGTGCCCCCCGCGATCGCGCCGCTCGCGCTGCCCAAGATGGCCGGCGCCAGGGGCACCCACAAGAACGTCCTGCTCTTCTACTGCGAGGAGATGCGGGACCTCGCGCAGCAGGTGGTCGCGCGGAACGACGACATCGAGCTGCGATCCATCTCCTGGAGGTCAAACACCACCCCTTCCCCTTCCCTTCTTTTTTCGCAGCATCGTCGTCTTCTTCTTGTTGTTTCCTTTGTTAGGCGCTCTAGTTCTTGAATTATGACTTTGGAATAGGAATTCGTCGGGTTCAAAATTAGGCCCCAATTGCTGTAGCCAAGGAGTCCGTGATACAGCAGGTTCCTTGGGAAAATATTCAGGATCACGATTATGCACATAGAAAGAAAAAAAAACACAACATGTCATTTTACCTTCTAGACTGATTAATGACGTAGTGGGTAAAATATGTCACCAGTTGGTGGGGGCAGTGCTGACCAAGTCGTGGCATAATTCACAATTAGTTTGCCCATGCTCAAATCTGCTCCCTTGGGCTCTGGAACAACATGGGCCTTGCGACAGTCAACCCAATGATATGCACCATGCCACCATGTGGAATCTTTCAATTCTTTCACAGATAACAGAAAAGTACCATAAGACCTGGTTACATTTGTTCTTAGGTGACTGTTTCATCAAGAGAACTGAAATCATTCAAACCTTCTCAATTTCGGAATTTATATAGTAGGAATTGACTTGTACTTTTTTTATTATCTTGTATTTCGCTGCTCAACAGCGACATTTCGTTTAGAAAAGTAAACTAAGCTTCTCACATTTCCAAAATTTGCTACCATTTTCAGGACATTTGCTGATGGATTCCCAAATTTGTTCATCTCGAATGCCCACAGCATTCGTGGGCGGCATGTTGCCTTTTTAGCATCATTTAGCTCACCCAGCGTGATATTTGAGCAACTATCTATCATATATGCCCTGCCAAAGCTGTTTATTTCTTCGTTTACTCTTATACTCCCGTTCTTCCCAACCGGGACTTCTGAGCGCATGGAAGATGAAGGAGACATTGCAACCGCCTTCACACTTGCCAGAATTTTGTCAAATATACCAATATCACGGGGTGGACCTTCAAGTTTAGTGATTTTTGATATCCATGCTTTGCAGGCAAGTGAAATTATTACATATAACTCATTGAACTTCTTCACCTGTTCCTTTAAAAAAATCAACATCAGTGTGAAAATAACCTTGTGCTTAATGACACATCAGGAGAGATTCTACTTTGGAGACTCTGTCTTACCATGTTTTGAGAGTGGGATCCCCTTGCTAAAAAGTAGGCTTCAGGAGCTGCCTGATTCCCATAATGTGAGTACACCTGACTAAGTTAACCAAAAGTTCAATTTCTGTGATGTTGCACTTAGTCTTATCTGATACGACCATTTATATCATCACCAGATAACCATAGCATTTCCAGATGATGGTGCATGGAAGCGTTTCTATAAGCAACTTCAACATTTTCCCATGGTAAATGATTTTTGTTGAGTACTTCCAAGCTACAGAACAAAAATGTTAACAGCCTCTTTCTTAATAAATTGTTCTAATTTATTACCATTTTTTAGGTTGTATGCAACAAAGTTAGAGAAGGGGAGCAGAGAATTGTACGTATAAAAGAGGGGGATCCCAGGGGCCGTCACGTTGTTATAGTTGATGACTTGGTGCAGTCTGGTGGTACTTTGATTGAGTGCCAGGTAAAAAGAATATCTTACTTAACTTCAGCTATATTTGGTAGTAGTAAGTATTGATGATCTTCAATATTTTCTGGCCTTGTGGGTGCAAAATTTCTGTCCTAAAACATTTATATGAAAACAGTTTTTAATGGCATCTAATTATGTATTTCTGTCATATAACCTTGAGAGCTGCAAACTAACATTCATTTTCCTGTCCAGAAAGTACTGGCAGCTCATGGAGCAGCAAAGGTCAGTGCATATGCGACACATGGTATTTTCCCCAATAACTCTTGGGAGAAATTTCAGCCTGATAATGGAGGTAAACATGCTTAATTACCTTTATGATATTAGGCTACCAGCATGCTTATAAACTCCACATTGCTATTGTCTTCTCTTTGGAGACATCGAATAGAAAAAGAAGTCAAATAATAACTTCAGTAGCTGAGTTTCTCTCGGCGAGCACCTTTTCAATTTTGTACCATCAACAAAGCAATGCGTAGTAGACTGGCTGTTTGAACTTCTGTTTCCCTGTTTCTATGTTTCCTCTCTTCCTTTTGTCACGGAGTAACATTCTATCCATTCATCCACCTAACATTTTTTTGGCTAAGCGACTGATGTTTTTACTTCCAAAGATATCAAAGTACAATTCTATCCATTCATCCACCTAGCATTTTTTTTTTTGGCAAAACAGAAACCGAAGTGCCAAACCATAGCTGTCTTTTATTTTTATGAGACAGCCTGTACCATCAGTTCTCTATCTTTTAGTTACTGTCATGGACTGGAATCCTTTAAGATATCAAAGAAAGACCATTGATTAGTAATTCTCAAAATAAGAGTTGTACAAGATGATTTCAGTTCATCCCAGAAAGAAAGAATTGAGACAGCATTTGACCTCTAATTCACTTTGTTAGTATTAAACCCTTTTGGTGATTTTCTTTTCACCCTAACTATCTATGTATTGTTGCTGCCTCGTACCTTAGAACCAGACAGATAAACTTTCAGTATTCTGATACTGTTGTTTGATAATGCTGGTCACTGACTTGATAAAAAGCACCAGGCAGTACTCCTTTGATTTGTTCGTTTAACCGCCTTTGATTCTCCTTCAGCCAGCATGGTTTCATATTAACTACTTTGAAAATCAGGTTTTCCTACTTTGATGGTTTTTATTGCACCGTAAGCTTGTATAATACTTTGCTATTTATGTTCCCAGTTGAAGATGCAAACCTTTCTTCTTCTTTTTCAGAGGGCCCGGAGCATGGCCTAAGCCACTTTTGGCTTACCGATTCATGCCCTCTTACTGTCAAGGCGGTGAAGGACAGGCGGCCATTTGAAATTCTAAGTCTGGCGGGACCGATTGCTTCTGCTCTTCAGATTTAGCAAACTTTGGCCTCTTTGGACCCTCGAGATTGTGTTCCGTTCATTCTTCTTCATATTCTTTTTTTTAGGATCTCGTTCTTTCTCCTTTCCCCAACCAAAAAGCATTTTGCTTATGTATTTACTAGAAAACCATGGGATGGTAGATCCTCACAACAGGGTGCATTCATCGAGAAACATCTGTAGACCGTAGGATAGTCTGTTTAATAATTTGGCTGTGGGAGCCAAGTGTCAATCTATGTTATATAAATAAAGCTATCAAATAAAGTTCCAGCGAGCCCCCCTTGTTGCATTTTGGACTGTGTTTGTGGTGTCACTGGTGTGTGTGCCTGTTCCGTTGGCTTTTACGTTTTCTGTCTCTGTCGGAGTGAAGTTTTCTTGGAGGAATTTTGAAGGAGCGGCATCCTAGAGGAAAGTTTCTTTAGGAAAAAGAACCTTTGGTCACTGGGACACATAACCCCCAACCTTTGGTCACTGGGACACATAACCCACCAACCTTAAAAACCGGATCTTTTACACCCTAACCTATCTAAAACCAGACATTTAACCCCTAGGGTGGTATTGGTACCCGGTTTTGCCATGGTGGCAGTCCATGATGGCTGTTTTGCCACGCTGGCGCTCGGGCCCACCCGTCAGCGTGCTCTCATCTTCTTCCTCCCCTTTCCTCCTCCTTCGATTCCTCCCTCTGTTCCTTGACCACAACCCAGACACCATGGCCTCCGAAAGCTCGAGCCTCGAGCTCAGACTCTCCTATGACATGGTGGTGGAGAGGGCCCCACGCCGCCTTGGGCATGCTGAGCCCGCATGGGGTCTGCACTGGCGCCGAGTTGCACCAAGGAGTTGCGCTGCCACCCATGGAGGAGACATGCGTCGCTGAGCCACACCCCGCCCGCGCGCCTCCGGATCCGCACGCCGCCGCTCAGATCCAAGGTCACGGAAGGAGCTGCCACCCGGGTCGGTGAGGCGGTGGTGGCTGAACTTTCCACCACCGCAGTGCTCTGCGCGCGTGGATCAGCCGGCACAACAATCGCCGACGTGTGGGGTCTACACGTCAGTGAGGTTGAGGGAGAGCATGCCGACGGGTGGGCCCGAGCGCCAGCGTGGCAAAACAGCTAGCGTGGACTGTCACCGTGGCAAAACCGGGTACCAATACCACCCTAGGGGGTTAAATGTATGGTTTTAGATAGGTTAGGGTGTAAAAGATCCGGTTTTAAAGGTTGAGGGGTTATGTGTCCCAGTGACCAAAGGTTTGGGGTTAAATATACTTTTTCCATTTCTCTGTCACGCCCGTTCGGAACAGAGGAATGCGTCCTTCCATTCTGGAGGAAAGGCTTGCTTTCCTACACAAATCTGATGAGCCAGAAAATCCACTGCGAAGTGCGAACCAATATTTGTGTTGTGGTTTTGATTTGTTCTAATGTAGTTCATGGTCTGTATTTCTTTTTTTTTTTGAGAAAAAGTCCATGGTCTGTGTGACAACGGAAGAACAGACCTGTGTAAACCAACTACAAAGCCCACAATAATGGGTCAAAAAACCACTACAAAGCCCAATAATGAGTCAAAAACCACTATAAAGCCCAATAATAGGATCCAAGTCCAACAACTAACCATAATGGTGGGCCCGTTAACTTGATGTGCTGATTTAGGCCCTGTTTTCTAAATGAGTGATTATCTAATCTAATTTACAAATTATTGCTAAATTATATAACTCAGACTATTAATTCTTGAATATATAAACTCTGGATTTGTTTGTTTACCCAAAGTATTGATGGTATAAATAGTTAGGCTTTGTTTGTTGAAATAATTTGTTATATAATCTAGTTTATTGTAGGCCCGATCCAACCCACCGACCCACCCAAAAAAGCCCGACCCAACCTGACTCCGAACATGTGACAGCGAGCCAAAGTTTTTTACCCAAAAAAACCCGACCTGACTAGAAAAATTACACTAAAAAACCCGGCCTGACCCAACTCGGCCCAACCATGGGGTGGGTTGGGCAGAGGGCAACAATTTCGACCCGGCTCGACCCGACCAATGATCAGGTCTAGTTTATTGGTGCTCAATTATATAATTTAGATTGTTAGTTCTGGATTATATAGCCTTCATAGGGTTATTTGTTTGACCAAGTTATCGATGGTATAGCTAGCGTAGAAATAATGAATTGCTATTATTCTACCTATGGGGATTAGCCTTATGCATTAGTTTTGTAATGAGCTATTGTAGTCCTTCTAATAGGTGTCAAAAGAGAAGACGAAACTTCAGCTACAAGGATTCAAACAAGATCTAAGGCTTTAGTTCACAAGTTGGTTTGTTTTTTTGCTTGGACAATGTGCCTCCCAGTTTGCAAAATTTGCAAATCACAAGTTGGCATATGTGTTTAGTTCTCTATCTCCAACTTTGCAACAAAATTTTGCCAACTTGATGACCTAAACAAGCCCTAAGTTGTTTGTTTCCCACAATAGATTATAACAAATTGTATAATCTAAATTTCATATAGAGTGCAAACAAACAAGCTCGTTGACATTCAGCGTATCCGAAGCTAAGCAAGTCTTATTGTTTCATCACTTGTGCAGCCTTGTATGCTTCTGTGGTCATATGGCGAGATTCCATCCAACTTGACCATCCCCGGGTGATGTGCACGCTGGAGACGAAAAGGACCTTTCTCTTTCCACACTGTCGGTTTCGCCCCGAAGCTCATCCATACGGCGATGTATATAAACGCCATTAGAGACCTCCTGCTGATCACCCTCACCGTCGAAGCGCAACACTCACCTCACAAAGCGCTAGCCATGGACGCGCTGCAGCTCCTCCTCAGCGCGCTCCTCTTCCTCCTTCCCGCCACGCTCCTCCGTCTCCTCCGCGCGCGGAGTAAGCACCCACGCCTCCCTCCGGGCCCTCCGTCCCTGCCGCTGCTCGGCAGCGTGGTGTGGCTCACCAACTCGCCCTCCGAGATCGAGCCCCTTCTGCGTAGGCTCGTCGAGCGGTACGGCCCCATCGTGGCGCTCCGCATGGGGTTGAGCCTCTCCGTCTTTATCGCCGACCGCCGCCTCGCGCACGCGGCGCTCGTGGAGAGCGGCGCGGCTCTGGCAGACCGCCCGACGCTCACGTCGGCGGGGCTCCTCGGCGAGACTCAGAACGCCATCGGCCGCGGCAGCTACGGGCCCGTGTGGCGCCTCCTTCGCCGCAACCTCGTCGCCGAGACGGTGCACCCGTCGCGGGTGAAGCTCTTCGCGCCGGCGCGCGCCTGGGTGCGCCGCGTGCTACTCGAGAAGCTCGGCGAGCCCGGGCCCGGCGCGGCACCGGCGGCGCCCCGCGTCGTGGAGACGTTCCAGTACGCCATGTTCTGCCTCCTCGTGCTCATGTGCTTCGGTGAGCGCCTCGACGAGCCCGCTGTGCGCGCCATCGCCGCCGCGGCGCGAGAGGCGCTCATCTATCGCTCTAAGAGCATGCCCGTCTTCGCCTTCTTCCCGGCGGTCACCAAGCACCTCTTCCGCTCGCGGCTCCACAAGGTGCGGGTGTTGAAGCGGCGCCTCGGTGAGCTCTTCATGCCGCTCATCGATGCGCGGCGCGAGCGCAAGGAGCGGGGCGGCGAGTCGAAGAAGGAAACCACGTTCGAGCACTCGTACGTGGATAGCCTGCTCGACATCAAGATCCACGAGGATGGCGATGGCGCTCTTACCGACGATGAGATGATCATCCTCTGCTGTGAATTCCTCGACGGCGGAACTGACACCACATCCACTGCGCTGCAGTGGATCATGGCCGAGCTTGTCAAGAACCCAGCCATCCAGGAGAAGCTCTACAACGAGATCAAAGCCACCATTGATGACGATAAGGAAGAGGTTACCGAGGAGGACGTCCACAAGATGCCGCACCTCAAGGCGGTGATCCTCGAGGGCCTCCGGAAGCACCCACCGGCTCACTTCGTGCTGCCACACAAGGCGGCAGAGGACATGGAGATCGGTGGGTACACGATCCCTAAGGGCACTACGGTGAACTTCATGGTGGCCGAGATGGGCAGGGACGAGCTGGAGTGGAAGAACCCGATGGAGTTCTCGCCTGAGCGATTCCTCCCGGGTGGTGACGCCGAGGGTGTGGACGTGACGGGCACCAAGGCCATCAAGATGATGCCGTTTGGCGCAGGCCGAAGGATCTGCGCGGCGTTCGGCATGGCCATGCTGCACCTCGAGTACTTCGTGGCCAATATGGTGCGGGAGTTCGAGTGGCACGAGGTGGCCGGCGACGAGGTGGACTTCGCCGAGAAGAACGAGTTCACCGTCGTCATGAAGAGGCCGCTACGCCCGCACCTTGTTCCCAGGAGGTCTCAGGCCTCTCAGGGTATGAGTAGTCACTAGTTATCTTGTTTGAATATTTTTCACCAAAAAGACATGTAAAACCAGGTTCCTATTTGATGATCGAGTCTGTCCGAGAGGTTACGGACCGGTTATTAGCAATTTGTTTCAAACATGACTCCTTTATAGAACGTTGAAAAGAAACGAACAATAGCTGTTGCGCCTGCCAGGGTTTCAAAAGTTTAAAAGCTATCCTTCACAATCAAAACTCAAAAGAGGAGATGTTTGGGCTCCAAACGGATCAAAAATCGAAACAACCAAAATCCGTTATTTTGTTTAGCATCACCAAAATCCGTTAAATGGCCTGGGTGACAACCGAGCAAACCTGCAATCCAACTGGGCCAGCAGCCAGCCGCTGGGTCTAAGTTCACTCTAAATCAAAGCCCGGTAACTGGTCCAAGACCAAAGCTCAGTAACGGAGCAGTCGAGCAGCGCCACTGCGACGGCGTGGCTTGCTCCTCCGAGGAGAGTATCGAAAATGAATGTTTGACGTGGCTTGCTCCTCCGAGGGGAGTATAAAAAATGAATGTTTGACGCGGCATTATCGTCCGGTTAGCTATCAACTGTATGTGGTTATCAACAACATGAAGGCCGGGGCAGCTATGGGCGTGTATGGCCTAGTGGTACGGGAGATTATAGTATTCCAAATGGGCTAGGCACTATGGGTAGCCCGAGGCCCAGCCCTAGGCACGATTGATCGGGCCACAAGCTAGCCCGGCCCGATGTGGTGTTAGTGCTTGGGTCGCTACTTCGGCCCATAGTGCTGGTCCGAGGCACGGTCCGATTTTTGGTGGCCCGACAGAGGCCCTATAAAAGTACTACCGGCCCGTACCATAGCACATCCTTCATCCTCATATGTGTGATGGTGTGATTCTCCTCCCCCATCTCTTAGACAACTCAAATAGCATCTCTCATCTCTTTTGGGAGCGCAAATTTCATCCCTCGTATCATTTGATGGCCCAGTGGGCTGGTCGAGCATGGTGGGCCGATCGGGCCGTCAGCCCGGCCCGGCACTAAAAAGCGGTCATAGTGCCAGACCTGGGCCGGCTGTTCGGGGAAACCGGCGCTTTGCCGTGTGTTCCGGCTTTTGCCGAGTGTCAAAACACGGGCATTCGTCAAATGATCGTTATGCCGTGTGTCGGCGAGAAAAGTCTCGGGACAGGAGAGGCACTCGGTAATAAACATATTTGCCGAGTGCCCACTATCCAGACATTTTGAAAGTGTTGAATTCGTCCACAAGAATCGCAGGTTCAGTGGAGACACTCATAGTCTTGCTACCGCTCCCTGTATAAATCTTTTGGTATGCATGTTGGCTGCTGTCTCCTCCAAATAGTATTTGTAACTTTCTTTTTGTCTAGCTAATAAACTATGGTGTGCTAAAAAAACATGCATAACGGTGGACCTAGAAATGGTTGGCAAATGGATTGCTAAAAATCAGTCGATCTACCTGGCGGCTACCCCTCAACCAATGAATTGAGGACCATCGGATCCCAAATCAATGGCTCGGATCTTCAACTTTTCTCTCCTAACTCTTTCTCTCTCTTTTCTATCCTCTTTTATCTCCACCGCCCACACCCAACGGCCCCACCTGCTCAGCCTATGGAGAAGGGGAGGGGGGGAATATAAGGTGGAGAGAAGGAGAAATATGAGACATCTATTGTTTAGATCGAACGGTCAACATTTTGGTGCTAGACCATCTTAAAGACACCTGGGTCGTTGGTTATCTTTTCCCGTTCATATTTAGAAACTTGAGGTACAACGTACACGTTTGGAATGGAGGGATTCCAAAGGAATGCATTCCTTTGAAAGGTTTCGAAGCTTGCTGTTCGTAACGGAGGAAACACAAGTTCCTATCGTCATGAAAGACTTCCTCGGCTGCATAAAATGAAGGGAAAAAAACATCCACTCAAATCTCTCGCAATTTTTTTTGTGGAGAGAGTGTGTGATGGAGGACCTAACTGCTATGTTAATCGCCCTTTGCCTTGGCAATCAGATATTGCCCAACTCCTTCGAAGCATTTTTTTCAGCCACAAACAAGCTCAAAGCTTAGATAGTCCGAACAGACCTTACATATGAAAATTGCCACGAAACTCAAGAAAAAAGGCATGAAGATAAATTATACATGATGAGCATTATACAGGATGAGCACTTCTTGAATTTTGTTCAAAGAAACAAACAGGTTAACATTGAACATATTGTAATCTAAGCAAACCTTATCTTACACTTGTGCAGCCTTGAAAGCCAATGGCGGAGCCTTATTGGGGCCATAGAGGGCTCCCCCCCCCCCCCCCCCCCCGGCTTGTAAAGATCTTTGAAGAGCAGAGCTAGGTTTGCAGTCCGTGAGCCAAAGGTGCCCTCTCGCTGTTGTCTAATTCGGTCTAAAAACAATTAGCCAGGCAGTAGACGACGCAAATAAACAACGACAGAATAGGATGGGGCAAGCCGGAGCTAGCACTGCTTGGACTCCACTTTCTTCGTAGTTGACCTCGCTTGTTAGCTATCGCCATTGGCTAGGACTGCCGCTCGCAGCCCTGCGGCCTCGCCGGCTCGCCCCAGGCAACCTGGCCACTGGTGCCCCACGGTCTCGGCAGTAGAGTATGTTTTTATTTCTTCTTCTTCTAAACTCTTCATTGCATGGTTCACACAATTTAGTAGCTTCACAATGAAATACTGGTATGCAATTTGTAGGTACAAATGGTTAAAAAGAAACCAATTATTCATGTGCCAGTTGTATGGGTTACTTGCCTTTTGGTACGTATATATGTATTTCTACGGAAATTTTGCACACATACATTGGTAAGAAATTTGTAAATTGCCCCCCCCCCTCCCCCCGCGCCCGATAGTTTGGTTCACGCTCCGCCACTGTAGAAAGCTTCTATGGTCACATGGCGACGATTAATCACGACTCGATCCAACTATCCAAGCGGACCGTTCCACGGTGATGTGCTCGCTGGAGAAGGAAATGACTTTTTTTCTCTCACCACACTTCTGCTGTCTACCGAAGGTCCGAAACTCATCCAACGGTTACGGCGTTGTACACTTGTACGTACATAAACACTATTGGAGGCAGAAGCATCATCGCACAGCCGCCTCCCGATGATCACCACCCTCACGTGCAAGTGTAATAACACTCCCCTCCCAAAGCGACAGTCAAAGCCTCGCGAAAAGCACCCGCACGCGGGGATCCGCAACAATTCGTCAAGCGCTAGCTAGCCATGGACGCGCCGCAGCTCCTCCTCTGCTCGGTCCTCTTCCTCCTCCCCGCCGCGGTCCTCCTCCTCACCCACCGCGCGCAGGGCAACCAGCGCTCGCGCCTCCCGCCGGGCCCTCCGTCCCTGCCGCTGCTCGGCAGCGTGGTGTGGCTCACCAACTCGCCCTCCGAGATCGAGCCCCTGCTGTGGAGGCTCGTCGAGCGCCACGGCCCCGTCGTGGCGCTCCGCGCCGGGCCGCGCCTCTCCGTCTTCGTCGCCGACCGCCGCCTCGCGCACGCGGCGCTCGTCGAGAGCGGCGCGGCCCTGGCGGACCGCCCGCCGCTCACGTCGGCTGCGCTCCTCGGCGAGAGCGACAACACCGTCACCCGCGCCGGCTACGGGCCCGTGTGGCGCCTCCTCCGCCGCAACCTCGTCGCCGAGACGCTGCACCCGTCCCGGGTGAAGCTGTTCGCCCCGGCCCGCGCCTGGGCGCGCCGCGTGCTCGCCGAGAAGCTCGGCGAGCCCGGGCCCGGCGCGGCGCCGGCGGCGCCCCGCGTCGTGGAGACGTTCCACTACGCCATGTTCTGCCTCCTCGTGCTCATGTGCTTCGGCGAGCGCCTCGACGAGCCCGCCGTGCGCGCCATCGCCGCCGCGCAGCGGGAGTTGCTCGTCTACCTCGCCAAGAACATGCCCGTCTTCGCCTTGTTCCCGGCGGCGGTCACCAAGCACCTCCTCCGCTCACGGCTCGACAAACTGCGTGAGTTGAAGCGGCGCGTCAAGGAGCTCCTCCTACCGCTCATCAATGCGCGGCGCGAGAACAAGAAGCTTGGCGGCGAGTCGAAGAAGGAAACCATGTTTGAGCACTCGTATGTGGACACCCTTCTCGACATCAGACTCCACGAGGACGGCGATCGCCCTCTCACCGACGATGAGATTATCATACAATGCTCCGAGTTCCTCGACGCCGGAACGGACACCACATCCACTGAGCTGGAGTGGATAATGGCCGAGCTTGTCAAGAACCCTTCCATCCAGGAGAAGCTCTACAACGAGATCAAAGCCACCATTGACGATGATAAGGAAGAAGTCTCCGAGGAGGACCTCCACAAGATGCCGTACCTGAAGGCGGTGATCCTCGAGGGCCTCCGGAAGCACCCTCCGGCTCACTTCGTGCTGCCACACAAGGCAGCAGAGGATATGGAGATTGGCGGGTACCTGATCCCCAAGGGCACTACGGTGAACTTCATGGTGGCACAGATGAGCAGGGACGAACGAGAATGGAAGAACCCGATGGAGTTCTCGCCGGAGCGATTCCTGCCGGGCGGCGACGGCGAGGGTGTGGACGTGACGGGCACCAAGGCGATCAGGATGATGCCGTTCGGCGTGGGCCGGAGGATCTGCGCCGGGCTCGGCATCGCCATGCTGCACCTCGAGTACTTCGTGGCCAACATGGTGCGGGAGTTCGAGTGGCAGGAGGTTGCCGGCGATGAGGTCGACTTCGCCGAGAAGAACGAGTTCACCGTCGTCATGAAGAAGCCGCTGCGCCCGCGCCTTGTTCCTAGGAGGCCTCAGAGTACGAGTACTCACTAGCTATCTGGAACTGCTACGATTTAATAGCAGAATGATTCTATGGTTTCTTGTTTTGTGATGTCAATATCGATAAAGATTTACTGATTTAGAGTCAGAGTTACTACTACGTAAGCACTAGTTGTAAAAAAACCTCAATCAAAAGGTAGAATTAATTGCATTAATCTGAATGGCAGAGCTGCATTATCAACCTGAATCCAACCAGTATTACATATAATTTAAATTCTGCAAATACATGCTAATCCATACTAACAATTGTGATACCAGTTTCACAAAATCACAGCAAGTAAATATAATATATGAATACTAAAGCTCAAACATTTGCTGAAGATCAATCCTGAAAACACCGTATATATAGATGCAGTCCCAGTCCCAGTCATATACTTAAGCAAAATAAACACAATACTATTTCACATTAGGAAACTAAGCTTTGCTATGGCATGTCATATTGGCATCGAGTTGCTGCAGAAAGAATTGCAAGATGAGAAAATAATTCTTAAGAACAGTCAGGCAAAATCTAATTAACTGGAGATAATAAATGCATTAATCTGAATAGTAAAGTATCATCCACTGAAGTTGGTGGATTCTATGGGATCAGACAGTTGTAATTGACATTGTTAAACATATGACATGCAATATCTTCAGTTTTAACCCCCTCCACACAGTATCAGTTACCCAATAACAGCGCTTGGAATCCTGTCACTTCTTCAGAAATATTGAAAACTGATGCCTTTATAAATGGGTTATACTGCAAAAATGTGCCACCTAAAAAGCTGTTACTGTTATGTGTTAGTACTTCGTTATGTACATACCTTCCCTGATGCAAGGTCTTTGCAAGCATTGTTGCTGTTTCTGAATTCATGTTGCAATTCGCAAAGCTACAACAGTTGTTGGTACAGTTTTCAGAGCTCGAAACACCTCACCTTTTTGTGTGTGTGAGTATCATAGTCTTAAGTGAAGCTAGTTCCCTTGTACTTACTGGCTCCAGCGACCAGCGCTGTGTATTTCTTCCCCTGAACTTCTAGTAATAATAAATCTGAACATGTTTATGCTGTATCAGAAAAAAGGGGCACGTTCCTTAACAGATAGCTTTTACACGAACATGACTTTCCGTGGAAATACATAACTTAAGGACATAAATACGCGAGCAGTCAACAACCGAAGACAACACTACTGATCAAGACATGAACAAAACAAGTACACGTGCTGCGGTGCATCTCTTCCGATTGCCAAGGAGTGCTTGCGTCTCACTGGCCAAGCTCAAGCGCAGCTGCATCAAAAGAATCGGACAGTCCAGTGCCGGTCTTGAACGTGACTTTGCCAGGAGTCGCCTCGTCGACGTACACTTCCACGATGCTGAGCCAGAGCATCAGCTCCTTGGTTTTCACCCCAACGACCTTCTTGAGCTTTCCTTTCTCCACGAACGCCACCACCTCATCAGCGTACGACACAGTCTGCTTGATCTTCTTGAACGTGTGCTCCACCTTCTTCTTTCCGCGGACAAGCCACATGAATCCTGCCTCACGGTTGTAGCCGAACTCCTGAATGTCGTCGAGAGGGAACAGGCCCTCTGGGAGGCCAATGTCGCCAAGCAGCTCGATCGCTGCCTTCTTGCATGCTGCTGCGTCGCCACGAACGACATCGGCGCCGGCACGGTAGCTCTCGATGGTCTGGGACGCCATTGCGTGCTAGGACTCGACTGGTCTGTACGAGTGTGTACGGGTGTGTTTAGATTGGGGAAAGATTCCTCGAAAATACACTGTTCACAAAAAAACACTGTAGATGAATAGTGTTATGTGAGTGGGAGGAATGGGATGAATAGTGTTTTTTAAGAATCCTGGGAACTAAAGGATCCCTAAGGAAAATGGGTATGTGGTTACGGATCGGAGATCGGAGATGCAGATGAGCTATTGAGCTGTGGACGGTTGTGTCAAGGAGCATACAGAGCACAGGTTTATATAAAAGACAGCAGTAGGGTATGGAGATACTGAATTATCAGGGTTTGTGAAAGAAAAACAGCTCTTGAGAATGGGAATATGCTTGTTTTGACGGAGCCTGGTCATTGGTCAAGTCGTGTGGTCCTCTTGGGCTAGCTAGCTCCCTGAACTCACCGGGCGTCGGAATTGACCTGTGACCACCTGGCGCGGCGTCTTCAATTATGAGGCAACGCATTAATATTGCATTCTAGTTGCTCAGCAATAGAGAGCAGGTCCATTCCAAAAAAAAAAAAAGGAAAAGAAGAAGCGCTGGTCTCGCGTCGCAGCGCCACGATTGACTCGGTCCTTGGCCCTGCAGTAAGCCACTGGCCGAGTTCGAAGAGGTCTCTAGTTTTTTGCGTCATGCCTGTTGAGTGAGTCCAGCGATATGGCCTGGGCGGCTCGGCCTCAGACGTCAAGGCTGCTGGGCACGACCAAGCCCCCGGTCTAACTGGGCAACCTACTATGCCATAGTGCAAGGAGCATTCAGCGTACTCAGGTTTCCTCCTCTATGAAGACGGGAACACAATGTATACGAGTGAAGTCGCATTGCTTTGTGAGGTGCCTATCCGTCGCCTATATAAAGCCGAGAGATACAACATCACCTGGCACTCGCATTCCACAGCATCTGTCTCTCACTACACATTACTCCATTCGCTACAGCTATCCAGCTCAACTCTCTCTTCAGCTTCCATCACCCACTCGAGGCATAAAACTTGCTTGCAATGGCGTCCCAGACCATCGAGAGCTACCGTGCCGGCGCCGACGTCGTCCGTGGCGACGCCGTAGCGTGCAAGAAGGCAGCGATCGAGCTGCTTGGCGACATTGGCCTCCCAAAGGGCCTGTTCCCTCTCGACGACATTCAGGAGTTCGGCTACAACCGTGAGGCAGGGTTCATGTGGCTCGTCCGGGGAAAGAAGAAGGTGGAGCACACATTCAAGAAGATCAAGCAGACCGTGTCGTACGCCGATGAGGTGGTGGCGTTCGTGGAGAAAGGCAAGCTGAAGAAGATCGTTGGTGTGAAGACCAAGGAGCTCATGCTCTGGCTCAGCATCGTGGAAGTGTACGTCGACGAGGCAGCTCCTGGCAAGGTCACTTTCAAGACCGGCACTGGGCTGTCCGATTCTTTTGAGGCAGCTGCGCTTGAGCTCGGAATGTGAGGTGGATGCTTTTGCTGCCCGCCGCCTAATAGCTACCCCATCACCACTATTTGTACTTGCATTCTCCCATTGTAATGTTGGCCTTGTTTAGTTTGCGAAGTTGGTGCAAAGTTGGCGCACTGGGAAACGTGTTCTGTGAGAGGGGACACGGTTATCAATGTGCAAAGTTGGTGAGAAGTTGGGAAACTAAACAAGGCCGTTGTTTACCTACACAAAATACAAAATATGTCAGTGTCGTTGTTGTTTTCTTCCTTCATATAAATCTCTCCTTGTAATCTCCACATAACAAATATGTTGCGTGAAGCATTCCCTAATGATTATTCCAGATATTCAAATTTTATCGTAAACATTCTCTAATGACTAGGGAACCAAGATTTTTGGAAGTGGAAGTTTGATTTGGCACAGAAGAAGACATTGAGTCCGGGATTTTTAAGTAATCATGTGTTCGATGTGTCGCGTGTGAAAGAAAAATTAAAGGCGTCAATCTGATAGATACTGCTACAATTCTCACACTTCAAAGATATACAGTTATTATTCACAATATCATATAACTTCATAGATGTTAGTCTTGTATTATTTATAAACTAGCAAGATGGCCCCCACTGATAGTATGGCTAGCATCGGTACACTGTACCAATATTTTATTTTATTGGATAACTTTTAAGTACTAATTGCTTAAAAATATATTTTTGATGATTAAATCAGTCTTAACAATAGTACAATCGTTATACTAAATTTTAGACCTGGATATAAATAGTTTTTTGTGTTTTTTCTTTTAAATTGTGAAACATATTTTCTTCATAACATGTCATCCATAGTTGTGACGTACCCCCTCCGTCCCTAAATAACTGTCTTTCTCGTTTCCCGAGAAACAACTACGGCCAATTATATATAAAAATATATTAAAATTTATGGTACAATATAAATATCATTTGATAGATATTTAGATCTAGTTTTTTATAAAAAAATATTTGGAGACTTAAATGTTGCACGTATTTTCTACAAATCGAGTCAAACCTGCGGCACGCACACCAACGGCGACACTTAAAAAGGACGGAGGGAGTATTCAATAGCACCGATAGCATGACTTTTTTAGGGCTATTCAGAAACTAACTTTGAAGGATTATCTTTACTTCAACACATATGTTGTTAAATGGGGTTTTAGCCTCTCAAAATAATATACAGCCTTGAGATAGTGGTTACATTCCTTATTTTGTTTATTTATTTCGTGAGTCAGGAGCTCTATAATACCTATTGTATCTGTCCTAGAATAGAGCTATTTTATGTCTGTCCTAAGTCAAACATTTGTAATATTACTATACAAAACCCATAAAGATCGACACAGGGCCGGGCCGGCATAAATGGAGACCCTGTGCGAAACTTTAAAGTGAGACATATTGTAGCTGCTCTCTTAGGGCAATCTGTATGTTGCGCCCAACATTAGTCCGGCTAGGATCGTTTACGCTTATGAAATTATGCTAATCAAATCGGGGCTCCTGTTATCAAAAGTCAAAACGCGCGTCATGTTGCGCACCAACCTCGACCCATAAATCGAAGGATTGCATGAGATGACCATGGAATATGAGGCACATGTGGGCCATGAAACCAGTGGAGACTCGTTTGCATTGTGTGCGATGCGGATGGTGAAGAACAACCTGGAAGATGTCAACAAAAACCGCTGCGAATCACAGGACTTAGAGGGTGTTTGGATCTTTAGGCCCCTATCAAATCGGACTTTTTTATACTAATTAGGAGTATTAAACATATATTAAGTACAAAACTAATTGCTAGATGTGGGCTAATTTGCGAGATGAATCTATTAAGCCTAACCAGTCTGTGAGTTGACAATATGGTCCTACAGTAATGATTGTTACTGATGGAATAAGTTTGATAGGTTCATCTCATGAATTAGCCTAGTGTTTCTGCAATTAGTTTTATAATTAGGCTCATGTTTAGTCATCTTAATTAGCATACAAATATTCAACGTGACAGGGCTAAAATTTAGTCAAGGATTCAAACATCCGCCTAATTACCTTAGACAATATTGAAACTACATTGCATACAAAAATTATGAGGCCCCTTGAAATTGGGGGCCCTGTGCCGGCGCACATGTCGCACAGCCATCTGGCCCGGGCCTGGATGAACAACGTAAAAATGGTATTAGCAGAATAATGGTGAAATTAACTATCATAATAGTTAAATTTTTATATTTGAAAATATCTTTTCAATATTATTTATCATAGATAAGAAAATAATTTAGAACAAATAATATTAGTTGGCAATTGATCCGAATCTGACTAACAAGTGAAAAACATGAGTAATTGATGGAGTATAAGTACTCAATTTCTGATCAGGCGGATCCATCTCATGCTTTTCCGTATCTTTTTCCATTTCTTGCTTATTATCGGATCAAAATTACGTCGTTGATCAGCTTTGATCTCCCTTGACCCTTGGTAGTCATCAGGTAATTAAATCGTGCTTACATTCTTCTTGCCAATTCGAATCAATTTCTAACCATGATAAATTTTAAATCCTATCGGTGAATATGGTGGCCTCTTTACTAATTTCTTTTTAAGGCAGTGATGGTAAAAATATTAAGATAGTTTTATACATGTTTAAAAAAGGTTATGCATAGAGGACATTGCAAACTCTAATTTAATACTCCCTCCATTCTTAAATATATGTTATTCAGGACAGACTAGTTAGTTCAAAAATGAATTATTTTGTTTGTCCTAACCTTCATATATTGAAAATGGGAGAGAGTATATTCTGATGGGTTTTGAAGCAAATATTTGCAGAGGTACAAATATAATGTTTATCCTCTTTATCTTTATATATGGAATTCATTGGCAAGTTATCCTCTCTGATCCTATTGTTGTCACATCAACTTTAAGCTGTAACACGCCACGTGCTAATTGCTTTTGTAGACCTTGATTGGCTCGTATGGTTGTCTTTCCCTATTCTTGCTGTGCCATTGTTTAAGGTTGGATGGTTTGGACGCTTGTTGTTGGAGAATGCAATGCCAGATGAAGAGGCGGTAGCATTATTTTATTTTGATGCGTGCACAGGCTTGGCCAATGGGGTCATTACCATGATACTATCCCTCTGCTGTGATAGTGAAATTTGGATACACCTACGGAGGTTTCAGTGTTTTACATCCCGTGTTAAAGCCATATTCCTTTTGTCGCTAAATACGAGGATGTTTGAATCTTTTGCCGGCTAGCCTAGCCTGGACTCGATGGGCAAAGATAGCGTCGGCGACTTATGCTGACAAGGTTCTCGAGGGATGTCTTGATAGAAGGGTTTGAGGAGAAGTCATCGAGAACTAGAATCGAAGGTGACAAGAGACGATTTAGATAGGTTCAGACCGCAATATGCGTAATACTCTACGTCGTGTATGGTGTATCTTGTATAGATGTGGTGTTTTGAGGGGGTCCCTGTCTCCCCTTATATAGCCCGAAGGACAGGGTTACATCGAAACCGTATAGGAACAGAAGACTTTTACAAGTTAATCTCTAATTTTCTAATACAGCCTATCCTAACCGATTAGGACTAATCCTTGTCTTGTGCGTCAAGTCTTGTACTTGGGCCAGCCTATAGGATGGCCTGCCAGGGTTGTTTAGTCCGTTAGGACTCTACACCGTCAAGCCCCCGAGCACCTTATCTCCTGAAGGACAGTTTTTGTTGAAAATACAGAGTTCTTTGAAATCCTCAGGGTTCCTTGCTATTGGAAGTTGCAACCATGCTGTCCAAAAGGTAATGAAGTGCTCATAAATCTTTCTGAAGTTCGGATTGGTGTGCACCGAATAGCTGCGCCCAATTGGACAGCCTCCGAGCTTCGTCTATCTTTGAAGAAGAAATTCGAGGCTCTTTCGAAGTCCGAATCTGAAGAGAATCAATTTCCAAAGAAGTCCGCCGGCGAAGGCTAGTCAATTCGGCTCTCTCAAGCTAGCAAGGCAAAACCTTAAAAACGTAGATAACGAGGCAGCTGGCAAAAGTAGCATACATGAGAAATTTTGCTTTGCCAAGAGAGGCGAGCGGCAGCAAGAGTACCGTTCGTTGATTTGTAGAAATTCATGTAACATATAAATATCTAAATAGTTTTTTTAAAAAAATAGATCTAAATATCTATCTAATGATATTTATATGTATCATAAATTTAATATATTTTTATATATAATTGATTCTATTTTTCTTAAAAGTGAGAAAAAAAAGTTATTTAGAGATGGAGAGAGCAGGTTGGGCAAGATCAAATTATCAATCGACCTGAATCTACCTGTGCTTCCACTTTGCGCGGTCTCCCGGACTCGCGGCGTCGTCGGCGGGCATTCTTGCTGTGCCGCTGTCGCTTCGGGACCTACGACGAGCCGACGACGGCGTGTCCGTCTCCAGGGAACGGTAGCGCCGGATAAACGGTCGCCGTCGAGGGCCCCGGCGACGGGCTCCACCATCCGTTCCATGTCTCATCTTCGCGGGAGACACAATTTGGCGTCGTGTTGATTGCTTTGCTGCTGGGCTGCTGGCACTACCACGGTACACGATCAACGGGTCAAGGCGCTCAGGTTTGCACGAAGCTTTGTTGAACACCGTGGCAGCCAGTGTGACGGTCCGACGGACGCGTGTGGTGCGCCACCTACAGCGCCAGGTAGCGCGTTCGACGAGAAAGGCACGGACGGAACTAGCGAAGATTCTGCGCCTGCGCTTCGGTGCACGCGCCGAGGTCATCAATTCACAGTTCACCCACCCACCAGCCACCACCACCACCATCACAGCAACAAAGCCAACCCAGCCCGTTCGGTCCGGTTCCACTTCCATGATTCCATCGCCATCGCCTGATCGGCTCCTCTCTTCTCCTCCTCCCCTCCGCAACACCCGGCGGAAATACAAGATTCCTTCGTGTGGCAGAGGCAGGAGTCGCGGCGGCGTTCACCTCAGGTCTCCTCCAGTCTGCTCATGGAAGAGCAGAGGAGGCCTCGCTTCTTCAAGGTCCTCATCGGGAACTTCGCGCGCCGCGCCGTGAGTTTTATTCCTCATCCCTCCTCCTGCCGCCGCCACCCTGCGCGTTCCCCTCCATCTCAGTGTCTACACTCTGCCACATTCGCGGGTATAGTCTGGGGCTCTGGGCTGTACGGGCAGGGCAGGCCGCGAGGGTCGGTCCGGGGCCGTGTACTGTGCAGAGTTGCGGGGTGTTTGGATGAATAGAGGATGACTCCCCCTGTGCAGTGCATCCGTATGAATTTTGGTGATCTTCCTTCTAATAGTAGATTGGATTCATGCATGTAGTTTAATGTCGGATGGCATGGTGGACTGTAGCTAGGACTAGGATTAGAAAAGTAACCAAGGTGCTGCCATAGCTTCCCACATGCTTGCATTGCATGCGTCCTAAAATAAAAATATAAACTTCAGCGCATTTCTTTATGCTGTTTAATGACCAACTCAATGTAGACATGTATGCACCCACTACAGGTCCATTAAATAAAGAATCTGCTGGCAAATGATCTGCATTTCAGTCTATGAGCAATGGCTAGTCTTCGATACCATGTGTTCTATTTTCAGTCAAGCACTTAAGTGGAAATAGCTTACAGTTCGTCGTTAGTCCTAACCTTGCTTCTGCATGTAGGAGATACCTCAAGGCTTCCTCTGTCATATTTCAGAGGAGAGGCACAGAACTTCTAATGGTGCGGTGGCTTCATGTGCTAAAGTGATACTTAGGAATGCTGAAGGGAAGATTTGGCCTGTTGAGCTAGAGGAAATCGATGGTCGTGGGTTTCTGACCACTGGATGGCTAAAGTTTATTGAGGGCAACTGTTTGGGGGAGGGTGAATTCCTTGTCTTTGAATATGAAGGGAACATGCATTTCAGGGTTTCAGTTTTTGGTGTGAATGCTGTTGAGAAAACAGTTTGGCCTTCAGGAAGTGGTGCTCAAGCTACATGGAATTTAAAAGAACTCCCATGTGGTATCTTTCCTTCTAGGACGAGGGGACAATGTGACGACAACTTAACAGAGGAAGCTAAGAGTCTCATGCATAGGAACACACAGGTTGATATACTGGATCAGTCTGATGCAAGAATGAGAACAATCTATTCTCTAAGGAAACAATTAGTTCAGTTCATACTGGTCATTTAGGTGTATGCATTTTTATACTCTCTAGTGCACATGGAGTTGCCTTGTTATTTGTATATTCTTGGATATGGATATTTAGCTTTAGGTTTAGAATAATACTGCATTTGATGGTCTACATGAAATTAGCTGTGTTTGGTACAGTTGGCTGCTGCAACACTTCTGCTGCAGATGCAGCAGCCGAGTTAATTGCCATAGGCTGTGCTGTGTGGGCCATTTGCTTTGTGCAGCCACTGCTGGCTCATTGTTCAAAAGAATTTCTTCACATCACTATAGAATGCTCTAGCTTTTCTTTTTATCATGCTCCATGGCTTTTCCTTCATGAGGTGTAATTCGACCAGTGAAATATCAAGAAAGCTCTAAGATTGAGAAAGTTAACAAAAGGATGACTAAAATACCTTCATGAAGCATTTTTGGAAAGATGTTTTGTATGTGGTTATCAATAATTGCTTAGTCAACAGAATTATGAAAAAACCGAGAAACTAGTATTGCACCTGTCCTAGGTGCACGCTTTATGATCTTCCAAAATAGCCAAATATGCCTTGTAGAATGAAACAAACCGAGTACCTTTTGGTTCACTAAGGAGTGTGGATTTTAAATTTTGATTAGTACCTTACATGAAATGTCGTCTCTTCAACTAATAGTTTTGTATATACCTTCTAGACAGTTACCACACAACAAAGCGCTCAAGGGGGTGAACATATTTCACTCCAGGACACAATCGGTTCCGTTGACCCACATGGAGTAGGTTGCTCCAAAGATGAGTTGGAGACATGCTTGTCACAGAAGGAACCAATGGAGGATGAGAAAGCTAAAGCAATTGCCGAAGTAATGAGAACTTTGCATGTTGACAAATTGACAGTTGAATTATTCTGTGTTACTCTTTGTCTGTACAAATGGGAAGTTGAGACGGCTGCAGAAAATTTTAATATTTGTAAGGGCAAGTCTCAAATTCTGGAACAATCTCTGAAGCAGAAACTTTTGTTGCAGTGTAAGTTTTTTGTTTGAAATCATCTTATGTTCTTTCATTTTTGCATCCGTAACATGGCTAATATCCTTTTTTTCTACAGTTGACTTTGTAAAGAGACAACTACACCGCTTCTTCCCTCAGGATGATAATTCTGAGATAACCAAGAACAACAATCTTAAGGGGCTTAACTCTAATCAACCACTACAGCCTGACCTGACTGTGGCACCAGTGAAGCGAAGGCTAGTTGATGAGCATGAATCTTGTGTTTTGTCTCCCCAACAGAAGAGAACAGTTCAGTTGCAGCGAGCCTCACCACAAACTCAAACACCAAGAAGGTCACCACGACTGACACACCTGAACAACAGTTGCAAGAGCACCAAGAAAGTGTTGAAACAAAGAGCTGAAGTGCTCAAACCACCACTAGTAGTAATAAATCAGCACAAGGATAGGGCACGTAAATCATGTTTGCTTCGTAAGAAACTGGATAATGCCACGAAAGCAGTTCATGAGGAAACGACAGGTGATTCTTTGGTTACTCTTTGTTAGATCTTCCTTTCTAACGTCTCAACTTAAGTCATGTCAATTTTTGACTTTCCAGGTTCCTTATCCCAGGACCTCAGGAAACTGGATTCCCCACGGTGTGAGGTTAGCTTAAGTAAAGAGCATGAATATCACCAAGGAGAAAGTGGTAAAATGCTGGATCATGGCAATGATGGAAAAAACATTAAAGAACAAATGGAAATAAATGCTGTGGGGGCTTCTAAGTCATTCATGAGTACAGATTGCATAGAGTCATCACCAAACGGCCCCAGGTTGACAACATATTCAAGAATAAATGTGCTACCTTTCACATGGAAGAACACACAACATGCCAATCCCCTTGAGAAAATTATATTTGACATTCAAAGGGACAACTTTGTGAACACCATCACACACATCCAGAAAATCATCCGGGGTGATTCATCAGATGTACTGAGTGCAGATGTAATTGAAGGCATCATGCGAATAGGAATTTTAAAATGGGATTTATACATTCTGGATAGGAATGCCCAAAAGATAGTGAAAAAATTGTTGGAGTATGCTAAAACGGTTAAGGAGAAACACAATTTCAGTACTGAGATGAGGAAGGAAGAGTTCTCTGCAAAGCTACAGGATCTCTTGAAGTGGCAGCTTAAAGAGCTAGAAATTACATGCACTTCCTTGGAATCAGATTACAAGAAAGCAACAACTGATTCTAGCATTTTTTTCTCAACATTGGAAGAACATAAGAAAAAGCTGTGTGCCATTAAGGACGATACCAAGGACTTTCAGCAGGCTTTGATGATTAAGGAGGATGAAATTCAAAAGTTGGCACATGAAGTCGCTGAGTATGAGACTATATATCAGAAGTCTATAATGGAAAAAGTAAAGGTAAAAATGGCTCTGAAGAGCTATCAGCAGACTCTTGGTGTTGTAAAAGAGCAGCTCGCCTCTACTGTGCCAGGATCAGTTGATGTAGAGGCATTGGTTAAGGTAGAGATGGATAATATGAGTAAGGAGATTCAGCTTTCCAAGGGAATTCTCCTAAGCATTAACTTTGAGAAAGAGTAAAGAAGCTGTAGCGTCTGCTTATAATTATTTGCTTTCTTCCTGTGGTTTGTTCATGGTAAGTCTCATCATGGATTTTTTTTTCCATTTTTTAAAGCCCATATATGTTATCAGGAAGGAGATAAGTGTGATGAATCATGCATCATGATGGTTTCTCTTCCTTGTCATTCTTTTTTTCATGAAGCTGGCCTGTATTAGTTAACTATGATACAAGCTATATAATGTTTATATGTTTTCCTATCTTGAAACATCAGAAGGTTTGAAAGGAGTCTCATTAGTTTTGGTAGTTTACATATATAATGTTTTTATATATTAACTGATTATTTGTGGAGGTGCTTGAAAACTACCTAAGGAGTGCTGATTCTATACTACAGTAACTTATCTATCATATCGCTCGCTGCAGGAGTCTCATTAGTTGTGTAGTTTACATAGCATACAGTCAGTTACTTCTGAAGAGTTGCGAGGTTGTAGAATGCCCCCTTCTTGTTCATGAGCTGCGGGTAAGAGCCACGCTCCACCACCTTACCCTCTCCTAGGAAAGCGATTGAGTCTACATTCTTGATTGTGTTTAGTCGATGCGCCACCACTATTGTGGTCCTTCCTGACATTATTCGGTCAAGAGCTTCCTGCACCACTTGCTCTGACTGTGCATCAAGCGCACTGGTTGCTTCATCAAGTAGGAGTATTGCTGGATTCCGGATTATTGCCCTTGCGATCGCAATTCTTTGCTTCTGTCCTCCCGAGAGTTGTATACCATGCTCTCCACAATCAGTATCATATCCATCCTTCAATGATCTGAAAATAATAGGCTTTGAGTTCAGACAAAGGCACATATAATACATGTTTGGAATAGAACACATTAAATGACTTACGAGATGAACTCATGTGCATTTGCAGCTTTTGCGGCCTCCACTATCTCATCTTCATCTGCTTCTGGTTTACCGAAAGCGATGTTATCCCTGACACTACCTGAAAACATTGCTGGCTCCTGACTAACAAGAGCTGTAAATCCTCGAAACCAGAGAATATTCATCTCCCTCACATCCATGCCATCAATCCTTACGGCTCCTCTATCAACATCATGGAACCTCTGGATCAAACCTATGATAGTAGATTTACCACAACCACTTCTCCCAACCAGGCCAACACTCGTTCCTGCTTTCACATCCAAGCTAAAATCCTGTAGGACAAGGCATTCTGGTCTTGTTGGATATGAAAAATCTACCTTTTTGAACTCTATTCTTCCTTGTATTTTCTTCTTCTGGTCTTCCTTTTCCACCTGTAAAGCGCATCTGATTATTTTCTCACTCATAGTGTTATAAACATAAATCCATATTATGCTTGGAAAGCCGCTGATTAATACTCCCTCCGTTCCAAATTATTAGTCATCCTGACTTTTTACTAGATTCATTGAAGATGATATAAATCTAGACAAGTAAAAGTCTTGGTTCATAGAAGATGCCATGAATTTAGACACTCAAAATGACACCTAGAATGACTAATAATTTGGAACGGAAGGAGTATTTTGTATGATGCTTAAGAAGCTAGTTATGAGTATGGCACCTGTGAATTTTGTAGAGAGAGAGATTTCCTGTCTAACACCTCAAATACTGAAGCAACTGCATTTGCTCCCTTTGCCAGGTCTGACGTCATGCTGCCAGCATCAGCAATCAGCTTTCCTGTGCTCACCAGGACGAAAAAGGTTTTGAAAACATCACCCGCTGAGATCTCCCCGGATTGTGCCAGCTTCCCACCGTACCAAAAGTCCAGTGCCCATGATAAGAATGAGAGGCAAGGTGACAATCCTGTGGTGAGCCCTGCTACCCATGATTTCTTCCTTGCTCTTTTCAATGGTTCTTCTTGTGCATGCTCAAAGAGCTGAAGAACCTTTGATGAGCACCCAAAGGAGGTTACCATTCTGTGGTTGTAAACAGCTTCTATGGCAATCTGAGTACTTTGATGCTGAGCCTTAGCCAAGTCCCTTGAAGCATTTGAGAGCACTATCTTTTTGGCATAGTAGCATATCATTGTAGATGGTTGTACCGCTATCATGACAAGAGCAAGTTTCCAAGCTACTATCAGGCCCATTGTCACTGCAATTATAATTCCAGAAGCAGTTTGAAGCAGTAAGGACATTCTGTCTGCAACAAGGGTTTTGACAAGAGAGGCTTCATTGCTTAGCCTTGAGCACAACGAACCACTTGAATTCGCTTCTTCATCAAACCATGCTGCCTCAAAGGTTAAGATCTTTTCAAGTACTTGTACCCGGATTCGCCTAACAAGATGCTCCCCCATGTATGCAAAATTGTAGTGTTGCAATAGATTTACAACTATGGACACCATGGACAATGAGCAGAAGATCAAGGCATACCGTCTGATGATTGCATTCATCTCATTCTGATCCTGAACAAAGAATGCAGCAATCATTCCTCCAATGGTAATGGCATAGATGGGCTGCAAGGAACCATATACCAATGCAGACAGACTGCCTACGACTGCCTGCTTCCACTCTGGTGCATTCATTGCAAGAAGCCTGGAGAAAGATGGTGCAGGTGGAGAAACATCAGAATCAATTTCCTTGAAAACAGCTGGTGTAAGTGGCATTGGACTTGCTCTGGACACGCTGTGACGGCTGGTGCTGGTCCTGGCCACTGACGAAGCCCTGAATTGTTCGTTTTCTTGATCAATGTAACTCACCATCTTCTGTAATTTCACAAGTCTCGAGTATGGACCCCCCTTGCTGATCAGTTCATCATGTGTACCAATTTCAGCTATTCTACCCCCATCAACTACAGCAATTTGATCCGCATTCTTCACAGTTGAAAGCTTATGAGCTACTACCTGTTTGATGTTAATGGATTATTAGAGCCAGTGCCAAATAATTTCCTCTTTTAAGAAATACAATACCAATAATTCAATAAGTTTTTATTTTAGGGTTATGAAGAAGGAAGAGTGGATGAATTGACAACTTACCAGAGTTGTCCGCCCCATAGATGCTTGATCAAGTGCATGCTGCACTAACTTCTCTGATTCTGAATCAAGTGCACTCGTCGCTTCGTCAAGCAAAAGTATAGCAGGGTTCTTGATAATTGCCCTAGCAATGGCAATACGCTGCTTTTGGCCACCTGATAGCAATGCTCCACGCTCGCCAATCTGCAAGATGGTCCATAAAGTATGAGAGGAAATTTTGAGGTGGCTGACTGCTTGTTTTATTTTGATGGGCATACCTTAGTCTCATATTCCTCAGGAAGCCCCCTTATGAAGTTGTGAGCGTTAGCTGTCATGGCTGCTGCATAAATTTCATCCATGGTTGCATCTGGCTTGCCAAACAGAATGTTCTCTTTTATTGAAGTACCAAACAATGCATGATCTTGGCTGACAAGCCCCATTTTGCTCCTGATCCACTTGAGTTGGAGTTCCTTAATGTCGAAACCATCAACCTTGACAGTTCCTTCACTGGCGTCATAAAAGCGCTGCACTAATGCTATTGCGGTTGACTTGCCACTGCCACTAGACCCAACCAGAGCAATGGTTTGCCCTGCAGGAATCTGGAGGTTAAAGTCTTTGAGTATTGGTATATTTGGCCTTGATGGGTACACAAAACGGACAGATTCAAACTGAAGTTCTCCCCGAATTTGGTCCAAAATAAGGCCCTTCGGGTCGTCAGCATTGATCTGGGGCACACGGTTTATACGGTCGAGAATTCTCGTGGCAGCAACAGATGCCTCGGTGAAATGTTTCAGCTCAGGGAGTGCCATTCCAAGGGCTCTGCAATATTCAGTAAATTTGTTCAATTAAGCTTCTATTCTATACGCAACAAAACAAAGCCATGAAGTTAATACTGTACAAAAGGTAGAAGAAACATACAGGCCACCCAAGACGAAGGAAATTCCAGCAGCATATATCCTCCCACCACTTGCCTGATGGTGCATCACCAACCTGCCACCATACCATGCAAGGAAGGCCCATATGGCGAAAGAAAGGCCGGTGAATCCAACAGCGAGACCCTTCGCAATGCCCTGCTTTATCCCCAGCTTGATCGTCTTGTCAAGGATCGCCGTGTACTTCTGGATGATCCTCTTCTCGGCTGTGAATGAGTAGACGGTCTTGATCGAGCCCAGGGCTTGCTCGACCAGGGAATTCGCCTTGGCGTATTCGTGGCGTGACTCTCGGGACAGATAGAGAAGGTACTTGCCGTAGATCAAACCTGGGATTATGAGAAGCAGGACCAGTGGGAAAGAGACCAGAGCCAGCCTCCAGCAGAAATATGTGGCGAAGGCCAGTCCGGAGACGAAGACAGTAGAGTGCATCAGAAATAGAGGGACCTGTTAAAAAAAAGGGTAAAAATATCAATCAATTATGCTGTTATTTCTGCTTGAATGTTGAGCTAATGCACACATTTTTTTTTCTCCCACAATTTATGTTTAGCATCTCTTTTATACTTTTCAGGCTACCTTAACAAATTGTGTGATTTATGCTATATGTAAGGAAGACCTCATTTCCACACATCACATATTTCCTGCCGCGGTCATGCCTGCCTTGCAGCAGGTCCATGACCATTTCATATCAAACGAATATGGTTAGTCCTAGCGTTTTCATCGTTTGCCACATTGCTATGCTCCATGATGAGGCTTCGCCGACTAAAATAAGACGCCCGGAGCCGAGACTCCAAGGCAGTTGTCGGTGTGATTCCTGGCCAGAGCCGGTGTATTTGATTCACCAGTGATTCGGTGACGCACATGCCTAAATCGTCCTAAAGAATGCTAGGCTTCCATCAACCAAGAAACCTCGTAAGGTTTTGGACGGAGATCCGGTGAGGCGGTACCGAGCCGCTGACAGACTGAATATATAATTGTGTATAAGATGAAGCGAATCGTCGCCATTACTTTGTGGCGTTTTCTGAGTTCTTTTATACTGAATATTTCAAGAGTTCTTTTTTTTTTACTGAATTTCTGACGAATGGAGTGATGGGAATTGGGCAAGAGAGGGCACCGTTACCTTCTCGCTCAGGACCTCCTGGATGAGGGACGCGTCCTTGGAGATGCTGTTGATGATCTCCGAGGTGGTGGCCTCCTGCGAATCGAAGAAGCCCACCTCCTGCCTCAGAATGGCCTGAAGGTACATGTGCCGGATCCGCAGCACCTGCCGCTCGCTCGTCCGGCTCCAGCAGTACCCTTCTGCACCCCAGAAATGGTCCGCCAAACACAAACAGACGTCAAAACCAGTTGGCAAGCTCGATCGTTTTCCTTGGAATGTAAGAATTTACGAGGAATTCGTAAAAAAATATCTCTTGATTCGTATGAAACAATCTAATTCTAGGAAGGTTTTTTTTTCTTTTGCGGGTAAATTCTAGGAAGGTTCAAAGAGGGGGAAAAAAGCATTCCGCTTTCCAGTAGGGAACTTGTTGCAATGATATGCACGAAAGGGTGTCTTCTTTTGGTACTCATGTGCAATCGATCGAGTAGGTAACAATAACGTAAACTAAAAAATGGAAAGAGAACTGCTCAGAAAAATAACGTGTAATACGATGATGAAAAATGAGTGCGACGACGAGCTGAGGTTAGTTACCCATGAACGCCACTATCAAGACCGCGAACGCCAGGTAGACGAAATTCAGGCACGACTGCAAGAAAAATAACAGATGAGCTCGAAGAGCACGGAATGGTCACTCGTCGCTATTATATACATGCATGGTGGGTAATAATGCACCGCAGGACGACGACGAACCTTCTCCACCTCGTGCATGAAATCCACTCCACCTCCCTTGGCGCCCCGCCCGTAGCCGAGCGCGTTCATCACGTCGCTGGCGAAGATGAGCAGCAGGTTGGTGGAGCACCCGTCGCCGATGGCGCCCAGCGTGCCCAAGGCCATGAGCACGACGTCCACCCGGTCCGCGAACCGGAACATGCCGCGGATGCTCGCCGGCCGATCGCCGCCAGTGCCCTCCGCCGGGGCCTTCATCTTCAGCCTCGACTTCCTTCCTAGGAGATGGCCGGAGCAAAGCTTACTATTAGCTTGTGGGCGAGCCAGCTAGCTACCACATAGCCGGTCTTCTTGTGCTCTAGCATGGCGTTGGCACCGAGGGCTTTATATAGCTGAGATGAGCTGAGTGTACACCAACACACGCGCGTGTTTTTTTTAGGCCTATAATCTTCTGCCCTTTTATTATTATAGTATTTGGGGTTGCATGATGAGGAGGCATGCATACATCACATTGCAACATACAGAGTAATGAGTTGGAATTCAGCATGTGTGTGCAGGGGAAAGTTGGTCGCAACATACATGCCGATTGGCTCCTCCTCATTATACTTTTCAATTTATTTTAAATAAATGATTAAAAAATTGTGGATGCTATTGGCTCCCTGTTGATGTGGTGGTTGTGTGTTGATTTAATATTGCAAGTGGTTTTTTCTTTTAATTTCCTTTCGATTTACCATGCCGGCTATGCTTGATTGCCTTATCTTCAGTCGTGCAATAGCTAGCCTTTTCACGCCAATTGGACCTATAAATTTATACAGATACAGTGTGTGTGGTTTGGTCTATGATGGGTAAATTATAGCGGCAAATTAAAGTAGGTATGCTTCTTTTCGGTTGCTTAGTCAAGTGAAAATGGTTTTTTAATTTGGGTGGCAAAGTTCACAGAACAGCTGAAGGGGTATATCCTTTCAACCCTACTTACGCTTGTTGGCTATGGTTGAATTAGTTTTTTTTCTTACCTATGTTTGAATCAGTTACCAGTTAGGAGCTTGTCCATCATCACCAGTTCATCTGCCATGTTATTATTGTATTTTGGAAAGACAAGCGTGCACGTATTAGCGTATACATAAAGCACAGGTGATGACAACTTGCTTCCAACACGGAAGCCAAGCTTGAGCATCTCTTTCCTTGTGGCATGGTGTCGGTCTTGTGTCTAGCAACCAGGAGTCTACATTGTGGCGTGCATATACGCACGGTGCTAAACTGCATACGACTTGCAAGATGCGCATCCACGAGGCACGAAAGGCTCAAAGGTGTGACGATGTGCTTCATACTACTACAAAACAATTAGGTGATCGAGCGGCTAGCCTTGTCATTTGCAAATCGCAGAGTAATGATGCTGCCGATCTAGTAGGATAATCGCGAAAGCCTAGCACGCAAAAGCTACCACAGCAGGATCGTCCTAATGGAAACGCTTTACGTTCACCTGACAAAATTTACTTTAAACAATCATATACTTGCATCTTTAACCAACCCACTGACCGATCACTTGTCTGATAGCAGCTCATTACTAGCTCCAAGTTTCAACACATGATGTTCATCGAAAGCAACCGTTGGCCCCTTTTGCCTTGCTGCTTGGAGAGGCTAGGACATCAGCGGCAATTTGTTTTAGCATTTCTGGACGGAGCTGGGATTTTTTTATTTTATGGAAAGGCATTAGATTTGGTCAAGTGGTAGACAAGCCCCTAATATTAAAACCCATCCATCAACGGCCCGCCTTTTCTTTTCACCGTTTTGCACGCTCGAATTCAGTGTTTTGCATTGTACTGTAGCACGGTCAACCCAAGTAGTATATATGGAGTGTAGATTATTGCACCGTTCTTGCTCACATAGTCACATGCATTGACCCGCGCGCCGGAAAATACGTACGGATGCTAGACATAGCTGCTTTGAGAATCTTAGTGAGGATCCAACACATTTTTGGTGTCTAGTAAACACTTTGTAGCATTTTTCTTTTGGATATTCTAGGACGGGTGGTCTTGGGATGGATGCTGCAACAATGGAACATCGTGCTCAATGTGAAAAACGGTGTGCATTCTTGATCGATGACCAAGTCATCACTGGCCGCGCACTATGTTTTTTAATCACTTATTACGACCTGGGATTGTACTATATATTGATCTAATAAGAGATCGGGGCCGTCCGGCACGTGCCAGGTCATTTGTCCTTTGGTAGTTTGGTGTCACGTACTTCTGAAGTTGCTCCTAGTGACGGACAGGCGGTACGTGCTTCTCAGGTTTCAATTCCAAGATGCTAAAAGTCGACTAGATTATATCCTCAGTTTCGCCAAAAGAGACAAACGATGTTTGCATTAATTGTGTGCAAATTGTACAATTGGATTGTTGTGAGAAGAGCATTTTCAAAATTTAGTAATTTAGATTAGCATTTTAACACAAAAGTAGTGTTCAAAAATTGTATATCACAGACCATATAAATGTACAAAGAACCATGCTTATCAAATTACTCCATCCATTTCAAATTATAAATCATCTTATTTAAAAATTATGTAAAGTGTCATGTCTTTTTTGTTATGACTTGCTTTATTAATAAAATTTCTTCAGGAATAACTTAATTTGAATTGAATTGCATATTTTAATTTTTTAATAATATGGGCGGTTAAATTTAGGGGAAAATGTCAAACAAATTATAATTTGGAATGAAAGGACTACTCATCAGTATATGCAGGTGGCATTGTAGTATACTCCATCTGTTTCAAAATACAATTCGTTTGACTTTTTTTGACCCTCAAATTTGACCGCTCGTCTTACTAAAAAAATTGTGTGAGCATAGTCAAATTTAAGTCGTTCTCGAAGAACTTTGATTAATAAATCAAGTTATAGAAAAAATATGATATTTTGTAAATTTTGTTTGAATAAGACAAGTGGTCAAACTTGGTGTAAAAAAATCAAATGAATTTTAATTTGAAACAGAGGGAGTATTAAAACAATAATCAGTGCTGGATCTATAGGTTGGACCGTCCTAGTTGTCACAATCTCTCGTTGGTAGATGCTTTTGTTAGAAAAAAGATTCACATTGTCCATGCACAATTACCCTTAACCTTCTTTCAAAAAAAAATTACCCTTAACCTAGTGGGCCGTGTATCAACCAGCTAGGAGGCAAACTGTCTGCTGGGTAAGTTATTACTGTAGTTCTACTTCCATAACACTAGTGGAGACGAACTCATTGGTAGTTTATATTTTTAGGCTCCCTTTGCTTTTTGAATAAGTTATATGATCTAGCTTACTTATGGTAGATTATAGGAAAAAGTTCATTTTTTACCATCCAACTCTTGTCTCAGTTTGGTTTTGGCCATCAAACTCCAAAACTGGGTGTCTTTGGCCATCCAACTATCAAACCGTTCAAATTTAGCCATTGGACCATCTTGATTAGTGGTTTTAATTTTTTATGTATAATTCAGTTCTTAGATCTTACAATTTTTTGAAAAAAATTAGATCTTACAATTATTGTTACTTTTTACCCGTACCTCTGATCTAGGTAATTATTGCGGTCACATGTTCCTGGCGGTGAGCTTTATCTTTTAAAGTGGTCTCTATACTATTTATCACTATTTGTTATATTATCCTGATGTTGTTGTGTAAAAACCAATAATATAAGAAAGTAAAAGAAACAATTATAAAATAATATGAACAACATTTTAAAAGATAAAACTCATCGTTACGAATGCATGACCACTAGAATCACTTAAATTAAGATAGAAAAAATAGTAATCAATTTAAGATCCAAGGACTAAAATTTTAGTCCTTGGATCTTAAAATGATTACTATTTTTTCTAGAATCTCCGATTAAAGTGATCCTTATGGTTATGCATTCGTAATGATGAGCTTTATCTTTTAAAATCATGGACATATTATTTTGTAACGGTTTGTTTTATTTTTCTTATGTTGTTGTTTTTACACAATGATATAAGAACAATATAACAAATAGTGATAAAATAGTATAAAAAGCATTTTAAAAGATAAATCTCACCGTTATGAATGAGTGACCGTAAGAATCACCTAAATTGGAGGTACCGGTAAAAAATAATAATCATTTTAAGATGTAAATACTAAATTGTAAATAAAAAATTAAGACCACCCATCAAAACAGCCTGATGACCAAATTTGAACGGTTTTGATAGTTGGATGTCCAAAAGTACATGGTTTTGGAGTTCGATGGCCAAAACCAAACTGAGACAAGAGTTGGATGGTCAAAATGAATTTTTTCCAAGAATATATAATTTAGATTATTGGTGATAGATTATGTATGTATTCTGAGAGAAGTTGTTTCTCTAGATTATTGGACGTGTAGACGGCTGGCGTACAAACACTCTGAAATAAGCATCATCTCTTGGTCATGTGATTATAAAAAGCTAGGTGTGCAGATTATATAATATTGATAATGATATGAGTTGTTTGCTGCCAATAATAAATTATAGCAGGTTATATAATCTGGAGAAAAACAAGGCCTTTACAAAAGTCCAGATTCAAAATTTGTGAAAATAAAAAGTTCTGATGAGAAATACGTAGAACACAGCTCGAAGAATGACATTGTGTTTGTGTCACATCACACCTTATAGGCGCCTCATGATCCTTGTACAGCTAGCCCCTTGAGTTATCATCTTATATTTTTTTCGTCAGGGGGTCTTTCATGGCATCCGCCTGTAACTAATCCTTTAATAATAGAAATGTGCACGGTCTATGCTCGCTCGTTCCATTAATCAAGCACCCGTTAAGGAACCATTCAGTGAAACTGAGAGAGTTCTGTGTGCATGTGAATAGGGCGATGAGCAGCCCGAGAGCTGGTATAGTAGGGCAGCTAAAACTCTTCGTAACTGCCGTGTCAATATGGCACTGTCGCAGCACTGTAATCGCCGGCCCGGGTGCATAGTCCACATCCTTTTACGCAATGATGCTTTAGCTTTAGTTTTATCCTTTTTCCATGTTCTGAATTCCTGAAAGGGACAGCAAAAGCTCTCCTAGTATTTGCCATTAGCTGCTTTGGAGGGCACTTCAAAAGGGAGCGAGAAAAGGGAGGCTGTCAAAATCAAATATTCAATCATGGCCAGGCCGACTGGATGTGATTAAAATTCTATGTAATTTGCAACTACTAGCACTTGTCTCATCCTTAAGAAATAAACAAGCAAGGTCGTGCTTCACATGCTTATGTTTCTAGAATTTGGTCTATCTCACTATGCGTTAATTACATCCACGTTAAATATGCTAGAAAAAGCAAGAACTTCAAAAATCCTTTAAACCTTTTGGAAATACAATACAAACACTCATATATACACCACGCATACACACCCGCCCTATGGATAATCACACGCAACCCTAACTATATGATCACCTTTGAACTACTAAGCTGGCAGATCTTGAAAATTGATGAAGTCACCACTCACTAGCAGATCTCAAAATTGACAAAGTCGCCACTCACCATAGCCATGTTGCTGTAACAGAAACGTTGTCTAGCACTAAAAGAATAACACTACTTATATTTCACAAATTATTTTTTTTATGAAGTTTTGCTTGCTTCAAAATTGCTAGCTTGTGCATCAGAAGCCTGGGTTAATAAACTAGTTAGTATAACTTGTAAGACATTCAAAAAAACACATTACGGCGTGTAACGAGAGGCTAGGAAGAAATTGAATAGACATTCGCATGAATAGCGCAAAGCGCCAACCGGCAAAGCACCATGCATGCTTTTCAGATGACTAGGTTACACAAATCCTTTTTGAAACAGCTTATTCTATAAATCCTCTGATTAAAGCGATGTTGGTCAGCACTAGAGTGGAAGGTAGTTTTACATCGCTCTCGATTTGCTTTGAAGGTTGGACGGTACTCACGGTTTTGAAAATCAGCGAACTACTTCTGAACTTGATGCTGTGTTGCCACAACGCCATAGGACTACATAAAGGTTGATGAAGTAGGAAATATGTCTCGAATTAAAGGCAAAGAAGGCATGAAGGTTGTGCAGGAAAGGAAGAACAGATGAGCTTTTGGAAGATGGGAGGATGATACGCCATCAAGGTCTTGCCGAACCACCCTTTGGTTCCAATTGTGATTGAACACCAGATTGTTCTCTTTCTTAGAGGCAGACATTTGAACAGTTCTTTAATTTCCATGTATCTGGTCGTTACCATTCATCATTGTACGAGAAAGTCATCTATATGGGACCACGCACATCCAAAGTTATCCATTGTCATATTGTATACCAACAAAATAATAATGCATGTTCACTCTTTCAATCTATAACTTTCGAAAGGCCTCGTGTATATAAGAGGTACCGTGTGTGCTTGTCATTGTAGAATCACAGCTATAAGATTGGCAACAATAGCAAATGAAAGGCAAGAAAGTAACAATATAAAGCATGTTCGGTGTCTAACAGGGTCAACGATAATTGGTCCTTGGTACTACCCGTGTTCCAAATTGTAGGACATTTGACTTTTTTGTCCCAACTTTATCGCTCATCTTATTCAAAAATATTGTGCAAACATAATAAAATTTAAGTTATTTTTAAAGAACTTTGATGAATAAAGCAAGCTATAACAAAAAATATGATATTTTGCATAATTTTTCTAATAAGATGAGCGATCAAACTTATGATCAAACGACAATTTGGAATGGAGGAAATACTGTCTTATTCGCTGTCAACGTACAATATGATTAATAAATCAGGAGCAGCAAGATTTGCCCGAACCAGTGAAATCTGCTTGCCACTACGAGTGCTGTTTCAGGGGGAGATACAGCTAGATTTAGTCAAGCAATCTGATAGGAAGAATCTATGCTTTGTTTCTGGTCTTTACAGGCAGGGTCCTCCATTAGGTTGTGTTTACTTGCTTTCACTATTTGCTATAGCCAACAGCAAGGTCAGCACGAACGAAAAGGTACAAAAGCAAGACCACCATGGAGGATCTTTTGGCCTAATTTACAATTTTATTTTGTGTGTGGTCTCAAATTGTATTTGGCTGGCGCATTACTCGCTTGGTTATGCTCCTCGCGACGTTGTAAATCATTAAAAGTTATTAGTGTGTGAGCAAACAAAATGAAAAGGGGAGGTGATTTTGTTGTTCTTTCAGTTTTGTCCATGAGAATTGGGTGCCCTCATTTGTTCCATTAACACATGGTGTGTGTATAAATGAAAATAGGGCACTTAATTAAAATATCGGTCAAATCAGCATAAAAGTTGGCTCCTACTTATGCGAATGCTATGCTCGCTAAGCATTATACATATTCTAAAGGGAAAACGCAACTTAATTAACAATGTCTTTTAAAGATATTTACATATGTGCACTAGTATATATGGTACATTAATTATTACCCATCATCGCTTACATGGGTTCGCACAATTAGCATTGTCAAAAATATTAAAAATTGTTATGTTTTTCTCTTTCTGCAGTGACCTGCCACTCTGGGGCCTTGCTAGCATCATTGCTAAGTGAATGCATTTGCAGTGCGTCTCTATTGCCTCGCCACATAAGCATTGTGATTCTCCAGCATAAATTATGGTTTGCTTACTTTCTCTATTGATTGTGCCAATTTTTATTTCGTCAAAGGAAACACAATTTGAGAATCATGTGTCGATGGTTAAGAACCCTTCAAGATTTGGTAGACTTGAAATGGTCTAAATAAAAATACACATAGAAATAAAAAGAGGTATCTATAGGGCTTTCGATCAAATCAGCATATACATAACATGTGGTTCCTAGTATAGTAATATTGTCAATATGATGCTAATAAAGTATAACATAAATTCTAAAGGGTATGGACAACCATATATGGCTAATTAACATTATATATATGAGCAGTGGTATATTATAGACCATTCTTTTGGGTCGACACAATTTAGTGTTAGGGGAAGTGATTGATATTTTTATGTTTTTACGATCAAACCTAGGCAATGTGATTCTCCAATCCACTTTGATTGCGCTTCATCTAGCAAAGGTAATGGATTTCATCTGCTTCCTTTGTTTATTTGATTGTGCCAAATTAATGATACCTTCCAACCACTATAGAACTTTTTTATGATATTTTGCCAAAGATTAACACCGCATAGAATGGGGTGAAATTGGGCGGTTTAAATCTTTTTTTAAAAAAAAATCCATGCAACACTGTTCAATATCGACTTTATTTCTTGTTGGAATGAAGTATTTCACCTTGTCCCTACATGCGTGTTTGGGCACTCATATACACTTTAAGATAACCCATCTTCTTGCTTGCTTAGCCCTTTTCCCTTCAATCCTCTTCCAAAAATCAAATTTATTTTGAATTTTTACTCCAAAATTGTGTAGGTTGGATGAACCTGAACGGTGTTCGGTGTGTATCAAATTCTTGAAAAAGAACAGTGTGCAATGTCGTTCAAAGTACATATGAGGGATGAAAAAGATTGTTGTGCAGCAATGTTGTTCAAAGTATGAGGGGGGTGAAAAGAAGGGTGCAGTTCTTGCGTAGATATCATCTTTATTATCGGTACGAAGAATCGTGTGTGCGTGTGTGGGCACATCTGCTTTTGACACTAATCCATCTGGTCGCTTTGATCAGTCCGTTTCCTCTCGCCTCCCGTCTTCCAAATTCCAAAAACTCGACGACATTGCCCTCCGGCGGAAAACATGATTTCCGTGTACGCGATGTTGATTTCTACGTACCTCGTCTACTGTGATTGGTCGGATTAGTTCTAAAGCCACAAGATTCCTTCTTTCTCTTTGCTGCAAAAGCAATCCCTGTGTCTGTGTATACCTGTCCAATTCCAGCCGGCTGCAGTGGTCTTTTGCTCCGGCTGAGGTGGATTTGCGAACGATATAATGGTGCATGAATCGAGCTCCCTTTGTTTGTCCAATGAAGGCCACCAGAAGCATCAGGGCAGATATCCGCATCAAAAGTCCCTGTTGCGCTGTAGTGATGTACTGTGTCCATGCATGTGTATAGGAGATTCTTAAAAGCTCCTGCCTTTTACTCGCACGAGAGAGTTTTGGGCGACGTGTTCGCAAACGCAGAGCCCACGTTGCTCGCTCCTCCGTCTCTGGACCCGAAGTTTTTCTTCATTCCACTTCATGTCCGCACCTTTCCGGTTCTACCTCTCCCGGCGGCCGGCGCTCTCTCCTTCCCAACCTTATCTCTTCTCCTTCTCCTATGGCGCATGTCGACATACTGCCATCCTCAACGCGGAGCTAACCCTACAATCCTCCCCAGCCCGCACGCCGGCATGAGGGAGCACGGGTCTGTCTCACCTTCACCTGGCTTCTCACGGACGCCCGTAACCCTAGCAACTCTCCCCGTCTCCCCTCCGCGCCACCGTGACACCTGCTCTGCTTGCTACTCCGCCGCCGCGCCCTCATGCTGGAGTCGGATCAGGAGCAGGAGCTGCACATCGGTACCCCCGCGCCGAGGCGTCACAGCCCCTGCTCCACGCCGCCGCACACCTGCCCCGGGACGCGCCCCTCTCCTCCCTCCTTCTTCATGCCGCCGGCACTCCCTGGTAGACAGCGCTCGCCGCCACCACAGGTCCACAGCGACATGGAGCAACCTGTGGATCGCCGCGCAGATCATGCGAATCTCTCCGGCCTCTGCAGCAGCCTGCAGCCATGGTCGGTGACGGCGGACCAGAGGAGCTTCAGCTGCGGATAGAGCATCAACATGGTGAGGGGCGTGCGTCAGCCAACGGCGACCGACCCGTGCATCTGCTCCTCGATCTTTTTCCTCTGTGTGTTCACTTCCCCAAGCCTCACGCTTGTAGATTCACGCTTGTAGATCTCTAAGCTTCGTCCGTTTCCTGTGCTTCCCTTCTTTCTACAGCTCCAGAGTTGTTGCGCGTTGATTTGATATGCCATTCTTTTTGCTCTTGTGCAGGAGAGTAGCTGGCCATGGCAACGGTGGGCAAGATCTAGGAGTGGCTGTTGATATAGTTCGCTTTCTGAAGCTGGACACACATGCAGATATGTGAGTTCTGTTTGTTCATGTTACTTGCCCTTTCTAACATGTTTTCTCCACTGGATTTCATGCGATTCATATTGAGTTACTACAACTATTTCTTTCCTTTGCCTGTAGCGAGGTCCGTGGGTTGGTTTAGCAGGATTTCAAGGTGAGTTGTGCAGTCATCTAGAAAAAGGCAGAGAAGATGCCTCTTTCCTTTTATTCTAGATCCTTCGTGCTGTTGATGATTGTGTGGTGGTTTCTTAGAAAAAAGGGAGGGCATGTGCTGATTTCTTTTTAGTGATTGTGATCTGGATGTATGATCGGCATGGTACAAGTTAAATGAGGTGACATTTTGCCTTTTGTTAAATGATGACATCTGAGTGTATTGAAGTTTTTTGGTAGCCTAAATATGGTTGTGACCTCAGAGCATCCTTCGTTCTGTATTGAACTGTTAAGTTCCTGTATTTGAATTGGTAAGTTTCAGCCATAACACAGGATCACTCGTTCCTTGCTGGTGCACGTGCACTAGAGCTCTGGAATCAATACTTTTCCACTTAGTGTTTTGTAACACTCAGATTTTCTCAACCTTATCTCAAATGCACATGTTTCTCATGGCATTTGCACATAGAGTGAGAAGGTAGGCATTTCCTCAATTTCCTCCTTGCAATATACTATACACTGTCAATTCCACTTTTTTTTCTTATCATTACTGACTCTTTTGACACATTTCATATATTGCTGGAACATTCTTAATATATTTCGATTTGTTTCAACAAAAGATCTTGTCTTTGACATCATGAGATAAAAATTTGAAGGTACTATGCTTTTGGGATATAATTATGGCACTCATTGATTCTCAAATTATGAGCATGCTGCAATACTAGGAAACTGAGCAGTGAACAAGCAAAAAGCTAACCATTTTCGACATTAGTTGGCCCCTAATTTCTGCAACCGAACTGTCTGCACTTATCTCGATCCAACCAATGCAACACTAGGAAGCTTATTTCTAATAGATTTGTTAAGTTCCTTTTCCGTTTAAGTTAATAGTTCTCATTCCCCCCCTCACCCCTCCCTCTCTGCACTACTATGGGTTGCTATATGATTAATCATAATCTCATCCTCTGTATCTTACAGTTTGTTTGAACAGGTTATATGTTCCTCTGAAAAGCCATCGAATGAGCAATTTATCTTGTAGTTTGTTTGAACAGGTAAAACTATATGTTCCTCTAAAAAACCAATGTTTATTTGCCAATGTCATTTGTGCATTCTTTCATATACAAATACAAATAAGTTGAGATCATTTATATTGAGGCCTCATGCCTTTTTTTGTCGTCCATTTGCAAAAACTCATTGCTTGTGGACTATTTCCTCCTTTTTTTGAAATCATTATCTTTGCTTAGCAGGCAGTTTAAACTCCACTATTTGTGAAAAAGAATTACACAGTTGTCTTTTAGTGTTTACAACGCCGACCGTGGCAATACAGTGGGACACGACGGAGGCGGTCCTCGAGCGGATCTGGGACCTTCATGACCACCTCGGCGATGGCAGGGTGGGTGGGCATAAGATAGGGGATCCGCTTTTCTGACCTCTCCCTCCGCCGCCACCCTCTCATCTCTCATTCTTCCTTTCCACCTGCCTCCGCCGCCAGGCGCCTGCCCCATTGGAGATTCGGCGCGGGGTGCGGCTCGGAGTCGTAGCCAAGGTGGCTGGCACCTCACCGCTGGCAGGGGCTGTTCCCGACGTTGGAGCCATCACGCGGTGGCCGGTCAGGAGCCCTACACAAGGCTTCACCTGCTTGTGCTGATGAGCTCTTTTGGTACCATCGTCTGCAACGTCATCTTCAAGGATTCCTTTTCTTCTTGAAATAAATCGAATTGCTTTGCCTGATCCACGATTCATTGTTTTGTTTGTAGGCGTGCTGCGCCGGCCATGGTGTTTGCAGGCGTGCTGCGCCAGCCCTGTGCAAGCATTTTTGTTCCTGTAGGTTGGCCTTTCCTTTATAATAAATTAAATGGAGAAATAGTTCCACTATGAGATTATTGTTAGTTACTAAATTGTGTCCCTGCACTGCAGCATCTATAATTAGGCAAACTTTGTTGTGTTTATTATATGGCAGTGCAAGAGGCTATGTGTTAGATGTGTAAATGCATGCTTGCTTAATTATGACTACTAATGCTGGATATATCTGTGTGTGGAAATAAAAAAAACAAGTCAAAATCGTCTGGCAAAATCACACATCTAAATCTGAATATGTAATTTTCAGGTTCCGATGGTTCCAGATGTATTATTGAATAATGGTGATTTCCTATGCCCGTTTTAGAGTTAGTACTTGATTAAATGGGCTGTATCTATATCATTTTTCTATGCTATCTTTTAGATCTTGGTGCTATTATGTGTTTGGGGCTTTAAGGTCTCATAATCGTAACGGTTTTGCCATGTATTAGTAGAAATGCATATTCAGTCATATTGTTAAATATATGATGGGTCGTATTCATAGGGAAGATGATATCTTTCTACTGCTCAAAAGGATTTTTTAACTAAATTGACTGATCCTTAGTCCATGTTTTCTATATATGTGATATGTGGCATTTTGGTGTTACTATTGGTTTAAAATCTTTTCATTCATTGCTTATGTTCTTTTCTATGCACAGGGGCACATATTTGGAATGAAATTTGTCATTTTTCAGTGTTTCTGAAATTTGTTATTTCAACTATTGAATTCTAGCGGTGCACGATGGGAGCATGACAAGCACCATGATGTACCAAAGAGCCGTGGCATGTGCTATGCTTTCTAGAAAGGCGAGTGTAATCGTGGAGCATCATGCAAAATTTCCAATGATGATCAGGTGGGGCGATAGCTGCCCTCAATGCATTATTGTAGGATTATTCACCAGTAAATAAATAAGCCAGTATTTGACATGCAGTGACAGATTGGTACAAAACATTCTTTTTAGATTCATTACTTGCTATAAAATGAGTATCACATTAGTTTTGAACAATACTTCTGGCAAGTTCACTCATGTTTCCTTGTTTCAAGATGTGCTAGGCCCTTTTTATAGCAAATTGCACTATTTGTATTACACACATGCATAGGGTTCTAATTATGCCAATATGACATCAGGCAATCCCTATAGTTCTACATTTACTTGTTGGAAATATTTGCCCATTTATTTCTGGCTTTACAGCCTATCAGTAATTTTTATCTGTAACTATATATAGAGTAACCATGCTACCATCCTATTCTGGTGCTTCTATTATGCTTTCAGAAAAATGCAAACACTCATTGGAGTTCTAGAGATGGTGAATCAATCAAGATCGGAACGGTATGAAGACCGAGATTCTAGGGGTGGTCATGAGGGCAGAAGAGCAGAAGAGTTAACGCCATGAAAGAAGAGAATTCTTTTGTCTCCTGTTTTATTTGACGTTTGCTGTGTCTTCTATCTTCTGGTTTAATTGACGAGCGATAAATGAAGGCTGATGCTTTTAGGTTGATCGTAAATGAAGGCTGGTTTAATTGACATTTTATTTTCTATATCTTGTCTCCATGTTTTTTAAAAAACCCAAATTTAGGCTGATGTTTTGATCATAAATTTCACAGGAAGAAAAAGTTCTCGGGGCTGGGTGCGCGTAAGCGCGCGCCCTGGTCCAGTGATTACAATATGCGAGCCACCAGGGCAGAAGCTAGTTGGAGGGAAAATCCATATGTGCAGGCTTAATCGGCTGAAACTATATATATACATATACATATATATATGTATATGTATACATATATATATATGTATATGTATATATATATATGCATATACATATATATATATGCATATATATATACATATACATATATATGTATACATATATACATATGTATATATATATACATATGTATATATACACATATATATATATATACATATATATATAGACACACACACAATTATAATTTGTTCATATGCAATCAAAATGTTTGTGCTTTATGACGCAAGAAAGCAAAACGCCACTTGGCCAACTTGATTCTGATTAAACAAATCGGTGCCAAAACATGGACGGAGAACGGGTTCAGAGAACAGCTGAAAGGGGCAAGGCTGATGGATATCTGATGAATTCTTGAGGCGATGAATCCGTACAGAACTACAGATGTATGCATGCATGCAAGGTCTTTAGTGCTCTAGAAAACAATATAGTATTATATACAATCAAAAGCAAGGCTTGTTAAATTAAGGGGATCTTTATTAATGCTGGCCGCATCACTTTGTACCTGGACAGAGTGATCTAGCATGGCCGCACCCACACCAGCCACTGGCAGCCGGGAAACCTGGAATTCAGAAATGAAATCATTATTTAGAATTAGATCCTATCCTGAGGATTCCGACCGAACAGGATCATGCAAGAGAATGAAAATATCCGGGAGAGCACTGAGCAGGTCCTGTCCAGCAATCCAGCACCAGCAGAGAGCTCTGCCAGTGGATATTATACAAGGCCTCAACCACCTCTACCAAATTCATATGATCCTGCATGCAGTCGAGATGGACGCCTTGCTTTGCTCCGATATGATTTGGTTTCCAATTCCACGTATCTAATAAAGGATCCCAGAACGCTTTTGCACCGCACTCGTTAGTCTAAAACTGTTTTGAGACTTGATTTTTTTTTAGAAAGGTTTTGAGACTTGATGTGAAGGCTTAAAAATTTCAGTCACCGGCTCACTGCAGCCGTTCAGAACTTCAGATGTTTTTTTAATGGGCCAAAGACTGTAAAAGGTAGAAATGTAGAATAGAGAACGTACGCCAAACGAAACACAATTCCAAACTAGGCCTTTCTTTAGGAACCCAAACGGCCTTTATTGCGGATGGCAAGAATAGTTCGCAGAAAAAGGCCTAGTTTGGAATTATTGATGGGCTGAAAATGAGAGGCCTTCTCGTGCTGCCACTAAACGGACCCATGTAAGAACAGACCTGGGCCAAGCCGTCAGAGTTCGTATGGACCTGAGTGATTTTACGGTTATATAAATTGATATTCGGGCATAGAAAACAATGCGGGGATAGCTCAGTTGGGAGATCGTCAGACTGAAGATCTGAAGGTCGCGTGTTCGATCCACGTTCACCGCATTTTTTTATTTTTTTGTGCAATCGGCGTGCAAAACAGTGTTTGTTTCTTGCTGAAATAATTTCGTTTAGTTCCCACCGTTTATCAAAATAAAAAATTGGTAGTTTTCGACAACATTCGGTGCCATATTACTTTTTTTTATCAAAATAGAAAATGCGGAGTAGTTTTTTTATTACCAAGACCATGGCATCATGATAACTGTGACGTAGACCGATACGAGTCCCCAGATTATACACATAAGTATAGCAGTATAGGCGTATATAGCAATACATCGTGTTTGTCGTTTTCCTCTTCAGTTCAGGCAGAAGAATTCTGTGACTTCAGCACTCCAGCTGCTTCCGTCGACCTTTTCCCCTTTCCAAATGCAGTCGTCTGCCATCAGTGTCCAAATACAGCAGCTCAACCACCACTTCATCCTCCAATCTCCATCAGGAGAGGAATATCGTTTCAAGCCGCTCCACCCCGATGCCCTTTTGTCGCTTAATTAGCTAGCAGTTAGGCGCATACACAGATAGCCATTTTTTTTAAAAAAAATATCGGGGCCATTGAATCCGTCAGAGACAAATGCTCCAATGAGCCTGTATCGCCATCCTTTTACAAACGACGAGCTTGGAAGATTCGGCTTGTGATGCCTAAGGATGGCCATTTGGCTTTCCTGTGGCATCGCAAACAACACGGGCACAAGCACAATTCTTGAGCTCGCTCTTCTGACTTGTTACGGATATAGCCTATAGGGTACTTGGCTGCTATTTTTTTTATAAAGTTCAGGTCGGCTGAAGAGGCGAGGACGTACAATCCAATGCTTAATCTGCTGCGCCGTGACAGTGTCGTGTGATAGGAAATACTAGCACGCTCTGTCGACTTGGATGTGAGATTGATTTTGTGCAAAACTATGCCTTGCTGTTTCTGGGTTTACCTGATCCCCGGCCGTAGTGGCTAATAATTGGCGATTGGTGCAAAAGTTTTCATAGTCATGGGCATCCAGCTCAAGCTTTGGGGCGTCAGTCGTCGTGCCTAGCCCGTCCACCACTCATGGTGCTTGTCCTAGTTTTTACAACGAACCATGCCTGTTTTTACTACGAACCATGCCTGTCCCTGTTGCTGCCATGATCAGCTCTATTATGTGCTGCATTTACCTGGCCCGATCGATGTCTCCTTTTGTCGCGCTCTCCTGTCCAGCTTTCTTGTTCAGGAGGGTGCGCCATGGCCGAGCTTTGGGCGGGCCGTCAGTCGCTGCAGCGAGCCGGTAGACGGAGCTCGAACGCGACGTTGTTGGCGCACTTGCATGTCAGGCCACGAGCCAACGCCAACTCACTGCTTTGTGCCCATCCTTCGCTGCTGACGGTGCACTTCAGTTTAGGCACTCTACTTCATGCAGATGAGCTAGACGCCAGCAGATCATCGTGAGCTACTCCGACTAGCTCCCATGAACCGAGTCTCCAAAAACTAACAAATGGCCCGTCAACATCGACGCGGACAATGCCTCCGCCCGATCGAGCCGGCATCTTGTAAGCGCGAGCCATACATGTCGCGTTACTCGCTCCCGTATAAATGTCACGGCATCCAACAAGCGCCTTCCCTGGAACGTGGCAGACATCAGAAAACGCCTAAACTAACTACTCCTGCAACCAAATTACCAAACCAACAGAGGCGCGCGCGCCGCCGCGCGCCATTACAGAAGCAGCATCATGGAGATGCTGAGCCGAAGCCTGCACGGCATGGCGAGCCCGGACGCCACACCCTACTTCTCCGGCGCGTCGTCGCGCCGTCGCAGCGGCGCCGACGAGGTGGACGACGAGGAGGCCCTCCAGTGGGCCGCCATGGAGCGCCTCCCTTCCTTCGAGCGCCTCCGCACGGGCCTCGTGCGCGCCGGCGGCGGCGACTCCTCCATCTCCGTCGACGGCGGGAGGCGCCGCCGCGCCGCGCACGAGGAGGTGGACGTGCGCGCGCTGGCGACGCCGCAGCGTCAGGCGTTCGTGGACCGCGTGTTCCGCGTCGCCGAGGAGGACAACGAGCGGTTCCTCAAGAAGCTCCGCGCCCGCATCGACCGCGCCGGGATACAGATCCCCACGGTGGAGGTGCGGTTCCGGAACCTGAACGTGGAGGCCGAGTGCCACGTCGGCGCGCGCGCGCTGCCCACGCTGACCAACACGGCCATGGACGTGGCCGAGTCGATGCTGAGGCTCGTCGGTGTCAGCGTCGGCAAGAGGAGGCCGCTACATATCCTCAAGGATGTTTCTGGGGTCGTGAGGCCGTCCAGGATGACGCTCCTGCTTGGCCCGCCGTCGTCCGGCAAGACGACGCTCCTGCTGGCCCTGGCCGGCAAACTGGACCCCAGTCTTGAGGTGGTTTTTTTTTCCTTCTCTTTTTTTTTTTTTGTTGTTCTCGAAACGGAGGTCCACGATCGGGGAACGGCTGCTGATTGGATGGCGGGTGCAGGTGAGCGGGGAGGTGACGTACAACGGGTACGGGCTTGACGAGTTCGTGCCGCAGAAGACGGCGGCGTATATCAGCCAGAACGACGTCCACGACGGCGAGATGACCGTCAAGGAGGTCATCAACTTCTCGGCGAGGTGCCAGGGCGTGGGACAGAGATACGGTGAGCCGAGTCAAGCGTAGTCCGTCCCTAGTTCTTAATTTCTTATGCTGCTGCAGAAATAGCACTGAAATGCTGACGCAGCCGTACATACATACATCTATGTAAACGGTTTTTTTTTTTTTTTTGACGCGTCACTCATCGTCCACGTTTTTGCATGCGTGTGCCGCGGCAGAGCTGCTCAAGGAGCTGGCAAAGAAGGAGAGGCAGCAGGGGATTTATCCCGACCCGGAGGTCGACCTGTTCATGAAGGTGTGTGCACGCGTTCTGTCCATTCCTCGATCCAAGTCAGCACACGAACAAAATCTATAGGTGGAGCATACTTTAAGTTTTGTGTTGCAAGGACAACTCTTCATTTCTTTTGCAATGATAATTTGCAGGCCACTTCAGTTCATGGAGCTACTCTGCAGACGGACTACATTCTCAGGGTAAAAAGCCCCCAAAGCATATCTGCTTATTTTTCTTTCTTTTTAACGGTCAAATGAAAAAAATTTGATCTCCAATCAGTGAGGAATTTATAATCATGAAAAAATAAAATTTCTTAGTCGTTAAAATAAAGAAATATTGGAGGAACCAGGGGAGAAAAACCAAAAACCCATATACATTTTTGGGCCACTATACATTCGGGCCTTGTAGCAGCCCTTTGTTTTCGGCCCAAAAATCCCTTCCTAAGAATTCGTCTCGCCAAGCAACAACAAGGCAACAGCGAGTTGAGTCGTTGGCAGCGGCAAGTAGATTAGGAAGGGCAGCAGTTGTGGTAGTTGCAGACTTGCAACTTGCAGTCGTAGGGAGGCGAGGCGTTCGCTTGTTTGCCACACCGAGAAGACGGGGATCGCATCGCGTTCCTCGCTTCCCTCGCAAAAAATTTCGACGCATTCGGCGATGGCCGCGGTTGTGATGCCTCCGCTGGTGAGTGCAGATCCTGGGGCTCGACATGTGCGCGGACGTCATCGTCGGCAACGAGCTGATGCGCGGCATCTCCGGCGGCCAGAAGAAGCGCCTCACCACAGGTAACCTGCCCTCCCCTTCACCCGCCTCAACTCCGTTCGTGTTCCTCCGCCGCTACAACCGCGCGTGTTGTTGGTTTCAGGGGAGATGCTGGTCGGCCCGACCAAGGTGCTGTTCATGGACGAGATCTCCACGGGCCTCGACAGCTCCACAACCTTCCAGATTGTCAAGTGCATCCAGCAGATCGTACACCTGGGCGAGGCCACCGTCCTGGTGTCGCTGCTTCAGCCAGCGCCGGAGGTCTTCGAGCTCTTTGACGACGTCATGCTGCTGTCCGAGGGCCAGATCGTCTACCAGGGCCCCCGGGAGTACGTGCTCGAGTTCTTCGAGAGATGTGGGTTCCGGTGCCCGGAGAGGAAAGGTGTCGCTGATTTCTTGCAGGAGGTTCGTTACATCGTCCCGTGAAACTTCAATTCCTAGTAGACATTTGTTGGGCAAGCACGACATGCTTTTATTATGAAGTCAATAGAACCGGATACATCAAACATCTCGCCTAGTGTTGTTTGACTCTTTAGATAGAGTTAGCAGGAAGGCAACTTCTGAGAGTCTGTGATGGTCCTTGAATCTTGATACATCTAGTTTACCTTGCTAACAAATATAAATGGCACTCCCTCCCTCAAAAAAATGTGTTCCCTGTTTTGGGAAGTTTATAGTAAACTTCTACAAATTTGGACCACTTAACCTCTAATAAGAAATAACATTTGGATAGGTCATGTGAAAATGATATGGTTAGGCTTTAATGAAAAGAAAAACCTTCATGAATGATGACATGATAATTTTTCATTATTTTGACTCACATATTTGTATAAAAATATATAAAATTGGCATACATTAATGAATGAAGGGTGTAGTAGGCACAAAGCACTTAGCATATTGTTCTGACTGGTGCTCTTTCCGAACAGGTTACATCAAAGAAAGATCAGGAGCAGTACTGGATACAGAACGAAAAACCATATCACTATGTGTCAGTACCCGATTTTGTTGCTAAGTTCAAGAAGTTTCATATGGGGAAGAGCCTCAAAAAGCAATTGTCAGTTCCTTTCCACAAGAGAAAAATACACAAATCTGCTTTGGTCTTCTCTGAGCAGTCTGTTCCTACTTTGGAGCTTCTCAAAACCTCATGGTCCAAGGAATGGCTTCTCATGAAGAGAAACTCGTTTTTCTATGTTTTTAAAACAGTTCAGGTACCTAAAAAGCCAGGCCATACATAGCTTGTGTCCCTTCCATGCAATCTTAACATCTCTGTGTAATCATGGTAGAGTACTCAGGGTGATAATTCAGTATCTGATCTTATTTCTTTTCTTTTAAAGGGGACCTTCATTGCATTAGTAGCATCAACGGTTTTTTTGCGAACACATATGCATACAAGAAATGAGGAAGACGGACAACTCTACATAGGAGCCCTTGTTTATGTCATGATAGTTAACATGTTCAATGGTTTTGCTGAGTCATCTCTTCTTTTGGTAAGGCTCCCAGTTCTTTACAGACACAGGGACTGCTTGTTCTATCGACCATGGACCTTTACACTTCCGAATATTCTATTGAGAGTCCCTGCCTCCCTGTTCGAATCAATTACTTGGGCAGTTATAACTTACTACACTATTGGCTTTGCCCCTGAAGCTAGCAGGTGCACAATCTTTATAACTCTCTCCTACAGAAAATATATATAGTTTAAAATTTTACATTTTATGATCATACCAGTAACATTTCATCTTGCTACAGGTTCTTCAAGCATCTGATTGCCGTCTTCCTTATCCAGCAGATGGCTGGAGGACTCTTTAGACTTGTCTCTGGCATCTGCAGAACTGTTGTTATAACTAATACGGCGGGATCACTTGCAGTCCTTTTCATGTTTGTACTAGGAGGATTCATCCTACCAAAAGGTAATCATCTATGATTTCCTATTACCAATCCTTTGCTATGTACTAGACATAGTTTGATGGTGTCGTGGTCATACTATTTGAAATCATTTCTACACCTGAAGGGTTTGAACACGGCTGAGGGCTCAAAGAGAGTCTCAGCATTAACAATGGGAACTGAGGAGTCTTAAATCAGTAGATGATCTATACTTTTCTATATAAAAAACATTAACACAAGTACCTGAAGGCTCTAAGACTTGATTTCTTTAGTAAGAAATCTTTTGTAGTAAACACTTCATGTTGAGTCTTATTGTGGAAGTTGACAACTGCTGCTCATTGTTATAGATGCAATTTCAAAATGGTTGATATGGGGCTATTATAGTTCACCTCTAACATATGGATACATTGCTCTTGCCTCTAATGAGATGCATTCCCCAAGGTGGATGGACAAATTTGTAAGTTAACTCGTGACCATCTAAGCATTCTGTTCTAATAAAAGCAACTGTTATTGACTCTCTTGTTGTGAATGAATAGGCACCTGATGGTAGGAGATTAGGAGTAGCAATTCTAGAAAACTCAGGTATCTTCACCAACAACGAATGGTACTGGATTGCAACTGGGGCACTTCTAGGGTTCAGTATTCTGTTCAATGTGTTATTCACACTGTCACTCATGTACCTAAATCGTAAGTATCTGCCCTTTACACATAGATAATATGTTTTGACATGCATCAGACAATTCCTTTATTTTCATAATCCAGCTTTTTTCTTGTCTATGCTAAACTAATATTTTTATTGTGCAATAACTTGGTTCTTTAATATTCACATCTTACTGCTGATTGTTTTGCCTCCCTAAATCAGCTATCGGAAAACCACAGTCAATTTTGCCTGAAGAAACTGATACAAGTCTAGAAGACAGTGAGGAAGGAAAGGAGAAGTCAGATATAACAGAGAAAACTAAAGTCCCAACATCTGAATCTTTATCCCCAAACTCAATGATCACACGTAAGCTTGTTTCCATACATTTCACTTGAATTCTTCCCCAGTGTTTATAAAAAGGATATGTTACTCTATCTTTCGTCCCCAGTCTAATGATGTTTTTATTGTTTCTAGTGGATAAGGTGCTTGAACAATTGCGTGGTCGATCCCCAAATATTTCTGATAGGTCACACATGAATGCTTCTGTCAGAATTGCTCCAAGGAGAGGGATGATTCTTCCATTCGAACCCCTCTCCATGTCCTTCAGTGAGATAAATTACTATGTCGATATGCCTGCAGTATGTTACCTGTCCATATATTATTTATTTTCTTCGAAGCTGCATTCCCATGTGATTGCCCATTATTATATCAATGATAGTTTCCTTATAATTAAATACTCCCTCCAATTGCAAATGTAAATTGTGTTAAAGTTATGTGTTGGATAATTAATTAGATCACATTTGGAAAAGTTGATCTGATGTTTCAAAGAATGATCATTTCACATTGGTGTCGTCTATCAGCTAATGCATGAACCAGCATTAGGTGTGTAGAGACTTTGTATTGTGACTATGTGAGTTAATGTATTTCCTACAAAAGCTGTGGATTATTTTTCGACAACTTACAAAACTGCAAGTATTAAACTTTTGGACTATGCAGATGCTTATCTTCCTAAACATTAGGACCTTTTTTTTTTGCATTGTGGTGGCTATCCTATAACGTGCAACTCATTTTACAAGCTGTGTATATGTCAGGAGATGAAGAGTCAAGGGGTAACCGCTGATAGGCTTCAGCTGCTATCAGGGATATCTGGGGCTTTTCGACCTGGCGTTCTTACTGCCCTTATGGGGGTGAGTGGGTCTGGAAAGACTACTCTCATGGACGTTTTATCTGGAAGGAAGACTGGTGGGTATATTGAAGGAGAAATCTATATATCTGGTTACCCTAAGAACCAAGCAACATTTGCAAGAATATCAGGGTACTGTGAGCAAAATGACATCCACTCTCCACAGATCACTATAGGGGAGTCCCTACTCTTTTCTGCTTTCATGCGTCTTCCTAAGGAGGTCAGCGATCGAGAAAAGAAGGTAGATTCTTGTTCTAATGCAGTGTTTGCTGGGGTGTATTCATGAATAGTTTTTCTACGTTAATTAAGTCTATTAAAGTGGATTTACATCTGTGTAGATATTCGTGGAAGAAGTTATGGAATTGGTTGAGCTTAATGGTCTCAGGGATGCTATTGTGGGTCTCCCTGGTGTGAATGGGCTCTCAACAGAACAAAGAAAGAGATTAACGATTGCTGTCGAGCTTGTGGCAAACCCCTCAATTATATTCATGGATGAACCAACTTCAGGTCTTGATGCAAGGGCTGCTGCAATCGTTATGAGAACTGTTCGGAACACTGTAAATACAGGAAGAACCATTGTATGCACTATCCATCAACCAAGTATAGACATTTTTGAAGCTTTCGACGAGGTTATGCAATTAAAAATTGTGGAGACATTCTATTCATGTATGTATGTGTTTCTTGTGCGCTAATGTTTGTTCGTCATCATGCAGTTGCTTTTAATGAAAAGAGGAGGCCAGATCATATTCTCAGGGTCATTGGGTAGGAACTCACACAAAGTTATTGAGTACTTTGAGGTTTGTAATCTGACATCCAAACTACTTCCAATTATCCCATTGCTTTTTGTTTCCTGTCACCTTGTGCTACCTTGCAGCATATTTTACAATAATGCGGACATATTTGACTACTCTCTAATTAAAACTCTTTCTTTGGTAGTCTTTAAAGTCTGTTTATCATTGTACCAAACCAGGCAATTCATGGAGTCCCAAAGATCAAAGAGGGGTGCAACCCTGCTACATGGATGTTGGATGTAAGCTCAGCAGCTACAGAGATTCAGTTGAAGATTGATTTTGCAGAATATTACAAGTCTTCAGCTGTGTATCAGTAAGTGCAGGACCCTTCAAGGCTTCAACTTCTTAGTAAATATGTTTGGACTACTCTTGAATATTGACAACAAGAACACGTAGGACAAACACATATCATTTATTTTATGGACATTGGAGCTTAACCCATGACTTAAAACCACAACAACTTTGTTCACATCCACTAGCTTCATGGGTGTCCTTATGTGCTCCTTTGAGATTTGTAGTGAACACCAGCCTTGAAGTATACAGAAGTTCATGCTTTGAATGGACTCTTCTTGCTGTTTTGAGTATTCAGGTGTTTTAAATGCCCACCTTGTTGTATGGCTGACTTTTCAGGCGGACCAAAGCATTAGTCAAAGAGCTGAGCAAGCCGCCTCCTGGTTCCAGCGACCTCTACTTCCCCACTCAATATTCACGGAGCAACTTTGATCAGTTCAAATTTTGCCTCTGGAAGCAATGGTTGACTTACTGGAGAAGCCCTGACTACAACCTTGTCAGAATGTTCTTTGCATTATTTACTGCCTTATTACTGGGGATTATATTTTGGAGGGTTGGCCGTAAGATGTATGTTCTTACCATCCTAATTCGTTAAATATTGCTTTGCAGTCATCTTATGTGTGTTTCATGATCCTTAACTGTTTGTTATTTGGTGCAGGAAGAGTTCAACAGATCTTTTGATCATCATCGGATCAATGTATTTTGCTGTTGCATTTGTTGGTTTTGAAAATTGCATCACTGCTCAACCTGTTATTGCTGTGGAAAGGACTGTCTTTTACAGAGAGCGTGCAGCCGGAATGTACTCGGCTATACCCTATGCTCTCTCACAGGTCAGTTATATTAACTAGCAATTCAACTGAACTCAATATATGCATTGAAGGTCATGTCAAGTATGAAATACATAGTTAAAATGTGGCATAAAGGTGAAACGAAATAATTTGAAATGATGTTTTTTTAACCGAAAATGATGTTCATGTCTGATAGGTTCTTTTCTCTGCTCAGGTTGTTGTGGAGATACCATATGTATTCGTTGAATCTGTCATATACACTCTTATTGTGTACTCAATGATGTCTTTCCAGTGGACACCAGCAAAATTCTTCTGGTTCTTCTACATTTCATTCCTCAGCTTCCTCTATTTCACATATTATGGGATGATGAGTGTTGCCTTAACACCCAACCCTCAGGTTGCTTCCATATTTGCCGCTGCCTTCTATTCTCTCTTTAATCTCTTCTCAGGGTTCATCATCCCGAGATCGGTGAGTCAGTGTTTTGCATTTTAAAGTAACTTTCATGTACTCCAGACCACCCTGCACTGCAATCCATGTTAATTAACTCAAACAATGTCTTGTTCAGAAAATCCCGGTATGGTGGATCTGGTACTACTGGATTTGTCCGGTAGCATGGACAGTTTATGGACTGATTGTGTCGCAGTATGGTGATGTGGAGGATCTTATCAAGGTGCCTGGCCAACCCGATAAGCAAGTAAGGGCTTTCATCAAGGACTTCTTTGGTTATGATACGGAATTCATGGGCGTCGTAGCGGGAGTGCTGGCAGGCTTTACTGTCCTCTTCGCTTTTATATATGTTTACTGCATAAAGAGATTTAATTTCCAACAAAGATAGAAGTATAAGCCCCAGTTTGCGGTGTAAATTGAGCGTGTATGTTCAAAATAGAAGATCTAAGGTGCGAAAGACGTCTATTGCTTGTTTCCTTTACTTGTAAGTTCCAGATCTGGGCTAGTTACACCAATACAAGTGATATGTCAGCGTGTTTTGTATGTGCCCGTGTGCCGGGGCTGACGCAACGAACTACAAGCAAGATGACATCTTTATACACAATTTTAGGGCCATGTCTCTGTACATAGAACAAGCAATTGAGCAGACGTAAGGCCCGTCTAGCTCAGTCGGTAGAGCGCAAGGCTCTTAACTTGTGGTCGTGGGTTCGAGCCCCACGGTGGGCGCTTAATAAATTTTTGTGCATCATTTGAGTTGGCTGTCCATTTTCTTTTGTAGAATGGCTTGGCACTCCGAAAGGCCTAAAAGTCACTCATACAGTTTTACATCGTGCCTCTTTGTTTGGCACACATACAGGCGCTTCAAGCAATAAGACGTTAGTTTGGGTAAGAGATACTACCCCCAGCAATAAGACGTTTACACCTCACGCTACATCATTAAATTAAGCAAAGCTTGATCCTTCCAAATAGCACTACCTCTTCGATAAAGGAGATGAACACGGCACGAATAAAAGGCACACTTTGTGGACAATATACACGATTTTTTATGGGTAAGCCCGCGCTGCCAGCTAAGCCATTGGACACGGCCACTGTAGACAACCTCAGCAACGCTAGCCTTACTTTATTGACCAGTTCTGAACTAAAACTTGCACCAACCATCGCCACGCACGTCAGGCGACCCCTACCTTGCTGGACACTTGGACGCACATGTCCATGGACCACGGGCCATGTCGTCGCCTTTATCAGAACCATTCCAGCCCGCTCCACCTCTCGCCGTCGCACGCACGCAGCCACGGCGCACAAGCTCGCGCGGCTCCATCGGTCCACCCGTCCATCCATGGATCCCGGGACGGGCGGGGCGCCGGAGGCGGCGCCCGCGTGGAGCGGCACGGTGCGGGCCGTGGCGTCGGGGCCGACGCCCGACGCGGCGTGGGCGTTGCTGGGCGACTTCTTCTCCCTTGACCGGTGGGTCTCCACGGTGCGGACGTGCCGCCGCGTGGTGGAGGAGGAGGAGGAGGAGGGGCGGCCCGGGTGCGTGCTGCGCTACTGCGAGGGCCCCGTGAACAAGGCCGCGGCGGCGGCGGAGGGCGCCGTGGGGTGGTCCAAGGAGCGGCTCCTGGAGTTGGACGACGCCGGGCGGCGGTACAGCTACGAGGTGGTGGAGAGCAACAAGGGGTTCGGCAGGTACCGCGCCACCCTGCGGGTGGAGGACGACCCGGCCGGGTGCGCCGTCAGGTGGTCGTTCGAGGCCGACCCGGTGGAAGGGTGGACGAAGGAAGGGTTCGTCGGGTTCCTGGAGAAGCTCGCGCGCGGCGTCGCCCGCCGGCTCGAGGAGGAGATCAATGTGGTCAAGGGCGAGTAGTTGTTCAGACGGTTTGATTGGTCTTTGTGGCCGTGTGCATTCTATTGTTTCCACGGTGTTTTGTGTTAGAATCGCCACTTGGCATGGAGGCCTGAATCAAAATAGCACCAGATTGTCACAACACTGCTCGTCATATCTCAGTTTACAGCATGATGAGGGCATGACGATTTTTCCTAATTCCCATGACATTGTCGCCAACGTTTCTGTCAGATTCTAAATTGAGTACACGGCATCTCCATCAACTACTACATAGTGTCATTTAGTTCCACAAACTTCGAAAATATATTTTTTAGGTTTATAAACGTTTTAAGTCGCTCCCTCTAAATCCATCTCTCCACGTAGCTCCACGTAGGCGCATTTCGCTCACGTGTCAAGCCGACTTAGCATCTCCTTCTCATTCCTTCTATCTTCCTCGTGACAGGTTGTGGGCGAGATGAGCATTAACGATGCTTCTCATTCCGTTTCATCTTCCTCTGTACGTACCAATGGTCTTTGGCTGGGGCATTTTGTCGTGCAGGCTGTGGGCGAGATGAGCATTGACGGATGCACATGTGCCGGCCTTGTTGCTGGCCTCTTGCCGCCCTGCAGCTGCACGGCGGGGAGGTCGCAGGCGTTTGTCCACGCTGACAGTTTTGAAGGTCAGTACTTGGGGTTAGGGGATGCTTAAGCTTTTGTTTCGGTCCGTTGCTGTCACTCCGAGGACGTGATTCACACTAATGCTATCTGAAAAGCCGGTAGCAAAAACAATCTTTCATAGACAACAACAGAGCCACTAGTGCACACGTCGGCGCTGATCAGCGACAAGCTCGTTCACAAGCTATGGTCCAGTTACCCGGACCACAAGCTCGTCCGAACACAGCCATCCTACTCGCTTATAGTAGTAGGTGGATCGTATCTTTTATTCTCTCCCTCCACCTTTTTAATCCTCCGCTTCCATGGCCAATGCAGGAGTGCCTTAGGGAGAGAGAGGAGACCAGTCCGGTGAGCGGGGGCACAATGATGATGGTAGGCTCGGCGGTGGACGGCTGATGAAGCGACGACGACGAGGCGACGCTTCACCACCGGCCATGGGAGGGTGGGGCGGGGTTCGAATGGGTGGGGAAGAAGGCAGTGGTGGAGAGTGGGCGAAGCGTGCCGCTGGCCGCGGGCAAGAGGAGGAGGGGGTGGGGGTGTCCAGCCAATGGATTCGGTCGACACTTGGACAGGATCACCCCATAGCAACGTGGGGAAACAACCTAGGGATTGCGCCCCAGCGGCGAAGGCAAGATCAAAATATACCTGTGGCAACCCTACTAATACTAACTTATATAAACAATAGGTCTATACTATAAAAATTCATAATGTAATAAAATATAGACCAAATCATCATATAGTATAGATATAATTATCAAATATATATAAATGTACTATAAATAAACTTGTGAGTCACCAACAATATGTATGTGTGTCGCAACAACAGATAAGGCAGCGTCTACACTGACTGATGGTGTGCCCTGTCTCCCAGGTCCCAACATTTGTAGCGGAATGGTTGAAGCATGAACATTGATGTTGGTTGCTTCAGACCCCGCTTCATGTTGGCCTCACCAATGCACCTTTTCATTTTGTCCTGCAAGGGTGACTATAGGCACGATGCAACTAAATACAACAAGCATAACGCGACAAAAAAGAAAATGGTGACTAATCATAGATTATCAAAAAGCGGGTGTTTTAACATACCCACTGAAACTTATGCGCAAGTGGCAAGACAATTCCCAATAATCAAAATACAGAGCATCGATTTAATTCACAACTTCAGTATTTTTAGTGCATAACTCTTTATACGGCAAAAGGCAAAAGCGTAAGGTTAAATCAAATTTGGTTATCATACAACTTGGCATTAACAAATGTTGAACTGAAAGAAGTATTGTCTAAAAAGGGCATCAAACTGTGGCGCTCTCCTTAGCTTTAGGTAAGTCCCTCAACTCATGTCACATAGCTTGAGATATATTGAGTTCTTCTAGCAGGGGCGGAGCCAGAAATTCAATTTTTACCATGTTAGGGGGGCCAATAGTGTAACCAAATTTTAAATTTGATCAAATTTTGAATTTATTAGTGCTAATCTAGCTTTATTAGGGGGGCCAGGCCCCTGCCCGCCCCTCCCTGTCTCCGCCCCTGTCTTCTGGTGCTTTCATTTCTTGTACGTCCATATGTCTGAGACAACATTGAGTCAAGCATACAATCTACATTTGATAACATGAATATGTTAACTTGGAAAGGACCTTGCATGTAGCCGACGACATCAATATGTGAGCAATCGTGGGTTGGTGCGATTTTATACGCTTTGCCACCTAAAACCTCGTCCAACCATTCAAATCCTATACCCCTTCTCCAATATAATCAAGCCAGAGAGACTTGTAAATTTTTTTATTTTGGCCCTTTTCTCGTAAGATTTTTACATATAGACCCCTGGGTGAAAGATTTTGAAAAATGGACCCGAAGTTAGGCGCCAGATCACTTAGCGCCCAGGTCCCCTGGCGCCCACCCGTGCAACCTGGGCGCTAAGGGACCTGGCGCCCAGCTTCGACAACTTAAACGCACCCGCGGGCGGCCGTCCTAGCCGCCCTCTTGTTCTTCCTCTGTTCAAACAGAACAGAGGGGTGTCCAGCGCCTCCTCCTCCCGCCCCTCTCCAAATCCCCCACTCCGGGAGGTCCACTCGTCGCTGTTGGCCACCACCACGACGTTGGGGAAGGTAAGGTCACTCTCCTCCCTTCATTTTGGTTTAGTTTTTTTGCTTGTCAATTGAAAAACATGAAACCCTAGGTCTAGTAATTTTGTTGAAAATAGCATAGTGTATGTGGTTTTAGGAGAAGTGAAGAGTCTAGAATGTCAACGTATGTGGTGGCAAATATGTGTGTGACTACTTGTGCTACATTGATAGGTACAAAAGTGATAGGTATAGTTGTGAAAAATGAGAGCCTAATATGTTTTTTTGTTTTTGTAACCGTTAGTTATGGATGACTTGTGGCGTCAGAAGAAGTGGAAGGATCGTGCTCAAAAGAACTATCCCGATGTGTCTTCCAAGGATGCCCCAGTCCCTCCCGCTCTCCCTAGTCTGCAATGTGAGTGTGGTAAGCCCGCGGGTGACTCAATCGATGCATCCCGACACTGCTGCTCGAGCGTACTACAAGTGCGGTGATCATCGTGTAAGTAGTTGCCATCCTAGATTCGTACTTGTGGATACAATATTCTCAACACATTCGGTAACTTTTTTACGTTTGATGCAGGAATGGGAGCAATGCAACTTCTTTCAGTGGATCGATGGTCCTGAGAAGGTGGATGAACGCATCCTTCTCTTTCGGCCATCTTCGTCGAAGAATTACGAGTCTTTTCAGCGATGGCTCCCTCCTCCTCCTAACCCACCACCTATGACTAATGAGGAGAAGAAAGAAGCCATTGCGAGACGCCTGGAAACACCACCATTATGCCATTGTGGTGATCCTGCTCAGATTCATCGCATTGTGAAGAATTGTTCTTTCACCCCAACGTTTGAGTGTCGCAACAGAACAAAAGTGGGTTAACTTAAACTTTGGTTACGACGCCTTGATAGATTGGCATGGATGTTTCTTTATTTGTTTGTATTTCTCAAAGCAGGATGGATATCCGTTATGTTCTTTTTCTGAGTATGATTATGGCCCAAAGTTATATTGGCCTGTGGATGAGGAAGGTAGCAAGAAAAAGGAGAAAGAGAGGTGCATCGCACCGGATAGACTATGTTATTGTGGGATCAAAGCTAACTATGGTGTAGTGCCATCAGAGCTTGGAATTGGTGATTATTGCGGTCACATGGTTGGGGATGATTTGGTGTGTTTTGTGTTCTATTTCTGTATGTTTCATACACTCCTTCATTTCTTTGACACGTCTAAGGTACAAACTTTATGTTTTTGCTTGTAGCGAACTCGAAAGTGTCAGTTTGAATTTTATGTTGACAAGCCAACAGTGGACACTCAGATTTGGTTGAAAAAGGACAAGGGAATCCAACCTGAGGTGTTAAACAGCTATGTCAGGCATCGTAAAAAAGATACAATTGAGGAAGCAAGAAGAAGGGGACTATGACCTAGATCTAATGGTAGAAAGGATAGCACTGGCCAGAACAATGTTAGGAGGAGGTCAAATGAAAATATTCTTAAGAGTTTGGATCCACGTAACAGGGAGGTGGAGAACAACAAGAAGAGAAGGGAAGATGCATCAACACAAAAGTTTCAAGAAGAGTTAATGAAGTCACTTGTTGCTAACCTACCTAGGCCTGATGAAGAATGAATGTTGCACTATGTGTGAGGTCTGGCATATATGTGTCAGCTATATATTCAAACTTTGTATTCAGATTATGTGTGAGCTACGTGTGAACTATGTTTTTGAACTATGTTTGTGAGTTGTGTAACTTTGTATTCGGATTATGCGAGCTATGTTTGAACTATGTGTGAACAAGTTATGTACCTCTATGTTCTGTATTTGCAGTGGTTAACAAATGTGTCAGAAATGTTTGAGATCCTTTACTATTCCAATTTGTTGTGATAAGGGCTCCAATTTGCCTAGGGTACTAGGGTGGGCGCCAATTAAGTTAGCGCCTACACCAGATATGTGGGCGCCAACTGCTGTGGCGCCCAACTTAGATACCTGGAAGGCGCCTCAGTTGTTAAGCCTGGGCGCCAAAGACCATGGCGCCCAGGTTATGCAGATAGGCGGCAAAGGTTATGGCGCCCAGAGCTGGGCGCTATTATCTTTGGCGCCCAGGGTATGAAACTAGGCGCCAATGGTAATGGCGCCCAGATTGCAGACAATAAAACAGAATATTCACAGAGGTTGAAGTTCACATTCACACAAAAACAGAAAAACAGAGTTCACATTTACATAAAAACAGAGTTCACATTGACACATAAACAAAGTCACATAAAGTTCATACAGCATAAAGACACATAGGGTCCATACAAACTAAAGTCACATAAACTCCATACAAGTCACAAGCCCAACACATACGGAGTCGAGTACAAACATAAGAAAGTCACTTCGACCGACGCTTGCCTAGTGCGTCGGTCCCCGGCGTGTGGCGTGGAGGAGGTCGACGAGTGCGGCAAGGGCGCTGTGACGGCTGCGTGGCTGGTGGAGCACCGGAAAGCTGGGACGAGCCAAGCTCGTCGTAGTCCTGCTCCTCCTCCTCCTCCTCCTCCTGGTCCTGGTCCTCCTCCTCCTCCTGGTGCTTGTCCTCCTCCTCCTCCTCCTCCTCCGAGTCTTCGTTCTCCTCACATTGAGAGGTGAAGGTGGTTGCACGTGAGGATGACGCCCCTTGTCTGCTCCTTGTCGCTGTCCTGTGGGATGACGCGGAAGCGGACGGCTGCAAGTTGTACGGTACGTGGACATCCCTAGGCCGAGTCCGACAACCGACACGAGCAGCTGCTCGACTCAAGCGGTGGTCGTAGTGTATGACTCCGATGCCCTCATGCGTTCGGGACCGAAGGATTGGAAGGGCCTGAAAGCAAGGTGTACATGAGGAATCAGTAAATTTAACATGATTACATACATTGTATACTTAGTTTTTTTCCATACCTGGTCTGGGTTGGCCTCGATGCGCCTCGCGCGGTGCTTCTGGTCGTAGTGCTCGTCCAGGAGCCGAAACTGAGCCGCCATACTGCATAGAAAAAATGTCAGTTACAAGGAGTTTGAAAAATATACGAAAAGTACAAAGACATAAAACAAAACATTAACCTGCCGTCATTCACAAGTTCTCATGTTGTGACCGAGACCACCACACTTTCCACATTGTGTTTCCATGGGGTCGACTACAAAGGGATTCCCTTTTCCCCTATGAGTTTTCCTTGGAATCCGATCCATTTGCATCTTGTATCTTGTTCTTTTGCGCGTTCCCCTGCCCTGCCACTTGTGTGTCTCGTCAACTATGTACTTTGGCCCATCGTATGATGGCCACTCGCTTTCGTCACGAAAAGGAAACCAACAAGCAGACCAAGTGTCCAAGTAACATTGGACGGAGAAAACATGAGGGATCTTCGACTCTACAGACACCCGACGTGCTCTGCAAGCAGCAACCATGTGCCCACAAGGAAAATGGAACTGTTGTGGCCGTCCACATGTGCATGTATTAGTCAAGATGACAACGGTGTGCTTCTGACCCTCTGTCACCTCGCCAGCTTCATTTATTCCACTTGGCTCAGTAACCTCATATGTCCGGACTGGTGATGGAATAGACTGCATTCAAAACCGTTGGCTGCTAACTTGGCATTGTCCAGATAATGCTTGGAATTCGGTGTCAAGGTTTCACCCTTGCTCAACAAATTCCTAGCCTGCCCTTCATGCTTTGCAAACCATTCTACAGACTTGTAAAACGTAAACGCAAGTATGGCGGTAACTGGCAACTGCCTGGAGCCTTTGAGCAAACCATTGAAACACTCGGCCATGTTGGTTGTTTGAAAATTATACCTCCAACCACCATCATGTGCCCTAGACCATTTCTCCACGTCAGTCAGCAATCCACGTAGCCAATCTCTGCCTTCTGCGTTCGTTTTTTGTTTCAAATCCTCTAGTTTCTTTTCAAATGACTTAATAGTCAGTTGCCTTGCAACATCCTCAAACAATTCAAAGTTCTCTTTTACATGATCCTTCTTCACCAAATTGTCAGCAAGATGCCGACTACACCAACGATGCACAACCTGTGAATGCCCTGGAATCGATTCAGTTACGGCGTTCAAGATATCGGCGTGTCTATCTGACAGCACACAAACAGGCCTCCCAGTACCTACAACATGGATCCGAACCAAACGTAGAAACCATGACCAACTATCCTTATTCTCCTTCTCAACCAGACCAAAGGCCAAAGGAAGAAGATGATTGTCTCCATCAATCGCGATAGCGACAAGGAGTGTCCCCGTATACTTGCCTGTTAAAAATGTGTCGTCAATAGAAAAAATAGGCCTGCAGTGCCTAAATGCCTCCACACACTGACCAAAGCACCAGAATGCACGCTGAAAGATCTGTCGGCCATTTTTCATGACATTTGTAATGGGGTCATACTCATAGTGCATACCGGGATTGACAGCTTTCATTGCATTCAGCATCAAAGGCAATCGCTCATAGGCCTCCTCCCAAGAACCATATATCATTCTCAAAGCCCTTTGATGAGCCCTCCAGGCCTTGCCGTATTTGATTTTGTATTTCCACTTCAAATTGACAATCCCAATCACCACATTAATGGGCAACTGAGGTTGAAGCTTAACAACAGGTAACAGGCGATTGGCAATGAACTTTGAAGTCAATTGACGATGCTTCTGATTTATCTCCGCCGAACCACAAGTGTGAGGTCCAACAACAATAGTGATCTTGAATTGTGGAGAGTCTTTAATCTTTCTAGCGCACACTTTCCATGCACAATTACTATCCTCGCACTTAAGGGTGTACCGACGATCGGCTTGAGAGTTCTTCACACGGTGTGGCCTGTTATGCACGATAGAGTACTCCTTCAACCACATCTTAAGTGCATCAATATTCGGAAACACATGCCCCTTCCGAATCATTCTGGTAGACTCCGGCATTGGAATGACAGATTCAACTACCCCTCCATCAGTTACAGCTCTGTGTGAATCTCTGAGGTCACAGAAATCAGGAACAAGAGGGTCATGGTCACGAAGGAATTGTCTCATTATTTGAGCAGTTCGTGGTGACCACAAGAGGCATGGCACGGTCATCATCAGAATCAAGGGCACGTGCGGTCCCATAAGTCTCGTCATCGCCAGTCACTACGATATTTCCACGATTCAAAGGGCTACCATTATCTAGAATTATCAAAGCTGGAGCCACAGGCATGTCTGTTGGCAATGCTAATTGGATAAGGTCTTCAGCACCTCCTGCTCCATCAGAGCCACCTCTCCTTTCGTCTAAACCGCCTTCCCTTTCATAATTCGTACCACCACCGCCTCTGAGCTCATTTGCACTGTCACCTACCACATCACCAGCAAAGCCACCTCCCATATCATCAGCAAAATAACCTGCCATATCATGACCACAACCACCACCTCCCATATCATGATCACAACCACCACCTCCCACATCATCTTCTTCCGGTACTTGCGTCACCGCAACCTCACAAGGACCTAGATCAGCCACCAAGCCTCGAGATAATTGTCTCACCACCTTCCTCACAATCAAATCCAACGCTCTAACTTCACTATTCATCACAAGAGTTACATAATTGTTCCAATCCACTTCACCAGCAATTGGGATCAGTTGTTTGTTATTTCTCCCATTCAACCCGACATCAATGACTCCTTGAACCTCAACATCAACACCAGACTCTGACCATAGCAAACTATCCTTTATTTGTCGCACAAGCACACAATACGACAGTCTAGCATTGAAAAACAATGAAACCACTTCCATCTTCTCAAATTCAAAATCCCCCATACGATTTGTACTCACGTTACCATCATAACGCAATGTAACTAATTTATCCATCTATTGCAACAAAGACAATTTAATTGCATCCCGAATATTGCATGAACCTCAAATCAAACTTTCAATTTGAAATTCCTATATATTTCCAATAAACATAGGGGATTTCATATTTATTTTGCCAAACAACACAACAAATATCATGGAAATTGATAAAATTGCTAGCAAAACGGTCACAGACATTCGCATTGTCCATCTACACAGCTAATTCAACTTAATCCCCGCAATAATCAAAGATTCAACTCATCATATATTCAAAACCTAGGGTTTCATTTTCAACTACAAATACAACAAGAACTTGATGAAAAAAGAAGAGGAGAGGGAGGCTACCTTGCTCCTTGACGAGGGTGGCGGCGGAGGAGGCCGGCGGCGGCGCTGGGGGCGCCAGCGGCGGCCCTGAGCGACTCTGGTGAGGAAAGAAAGAGAGGAGAGGAAGAAAGAAAGGGGCGGCCGCGGTTCTTATGTCTCGAAGCTGGGCGCCAGGTCCCTTAGCGCCCAGGTTGCACGAGTGGGCGTCAGGAGACCTGGCACCCAGCTCCCGCACCCGATCTAGGGTTTCAGCCACGCTGGAACCCACGTGGCAAAGGTGGGCGCCAGGCCCCCTGGCGCCCACCCGTTGAACCTGGGCGCTAAGTGATCTGGTGCCTAGCTTCGGGTCCATTTTTCAAAATCTTTCGCCTAGGGGTCCATATATAAAAATCTTACAAGAAAAGGGCCAAAATGAAAAAAAATTACGAGAGACTTAGTGTCAACCCTCGGCAAAAGATCATAAAAACACTTTCCTTAATTTATTATCTTTTTTTAGAGCTTCCATCTTTAATTTTGCGGAAGCTAACTTCTCCTTATAATGTGTGTCACCAAAACAATAAGAAGGTATGCAGCCTGCCTTTGCTAAAATTTTGAACTCAGTTGAGTTGTAATTGCTTGCAACCTGTCTTCTCCTTTATAGAGATCAAACTCTACACTAGCTACATACTACCATGTGTGGAAATACCAACTACTATCAACTACATACATACTATTGGTACAACTAGTACTATGTGCACAAGACTACACTAGCCATGTTTGCCTCTCTACTTGAGTGCATTGTTGCCATATACGATTGTACAATATGCACTTAAGGAGTTCTACCAACTCCATTGACTTTTGTTTTGGGAATGAATCTGTAGGGGAGCAGTTCAATTACTCATCACAAAGCCATAAGTCCGATGAGGAAACGAGCGTTGGGCTCATCATTAGCTCGAGATGGATCAGCGAACCATGTATGAGGGACGGAGATGCACAGAGGAGAGATGCACAGAGGCTCTAGACTGAGGGAGAGATGAGGTGCTGGGAGGGACAGAGAACACCGACGAAGTGAGAGCATAGAGAGCGAACAATGAAAGGGTTACTTATTTGGACGCCACCTGAAAACCAGCTTCTCATAGGCTCAGGGGGTCTCATACCCGGTTTTTGACCGTTTGAGGGATCATTTACCCTATTTCATAGATGAAGGTTGAATCTTAGACTTTTGGAAGAGTTTAGAGGGTAATATAAATCTTTTTTTTAAATGACATGAGGAACATCTCATAGCATTAGCTAACCTCATATCAAATAATAACCAAACTTCCTTATTTAAGACCCCTCGTAGTAAGTTGTGGGGTCATTAGACATGGTTATCTTATTTGTGCAACTAAGCTCTGACATGGCCTTGTTGTAAAACTAGCAACCGACGAAGTCTCCTCATGTCCGATGGCTGTCACGAGGCAGTTCGGACCAACTGTGCAACTTCGGTGATGAAAAATCGGCGCTCCTAACCTTGACACTGACTCCTTATATGGATTCTTACTTACACTACTTTATCTATGGAGACCTTCATCTAAACACCAAAATGGAAAACCAACACTTTATAAGAAAACTCAAACATATATTCACAACTCAACTTATACAACATGAGAGCACTCTTACACTCTTTATGCTGTTACGCAACCATTACACCACTACACTACATGACAATCTTGTCATCTCCTCACATATGAACTCATATGTCAGTCTATATCTACATGAGGGGGTTGAGGGCACCCCTATTTATATGGCTCCTTGGCTCATGTGGTTTTGCCATGTGATCACTTTCTACATACTTTTTTTTAAAAAAAGATATCCAATTGTAGAACATTCATCTTGCTTATCTACTTTGTTAAAATTTCTACCGTACCAAAAGTATCTAATTCTAGAGTATTCTATACTTCATCATGGAGTATGACAACCATAGTTCATCTCTAATCCTCTAGATGCTTCCTACTTTTCCATGATACTTATTATCCTCATGCATGGCAATGTTCGTATCTTTCATAATCGTCTAGAATTTTCTAAGTATGCATTGCATATTCTTAACACGCAAAATAGGTGCTACGTGTTGCCTCGTAGTGGGTGTTGAACAGGAAGCCACCATCAGCCCCACCCCACCAGGGCTCTCTCACCGCATGGCTCTGGGGTGTCGGGTGTCACTGCCACTACACCTCCATCTCTCCAACCATCAGCGGCGGCCATGAGATCCACCCTACAAGTGCAACTGTCCAATGCCACCCACAGCTGACAGCGACCCCGTCACCGGCTGCACCATCCACCTCCCGCCACGAGTAATTTTTCTATACTTTCACTTTGTCCCTGTCTCATATGTAACAAAAGGGGCTCTCGATCTCCATTTAGCCTTTGCATATAGCTTTTGCATATTTTGAAACAAAGTGAATAGCTAGTTACTACCTCTGTTATAAATTATAGTTCATTTGACTATTTTGAACCAAGTTTGATTATTCGTTTTATTAAAAAAATTTGTGTAAACGTTGTCAAATTTATGTTATCCATGAAGTATTTATATTAATAAAGCCAATCATAAGGGCACCAGCAATGTTGAGAAAAGTGGTCTTTATAGAGCTATATGGCCTGGCTCAACATTGTAGAAGTAGTCTATATAGTGGTGCTATGGGTACCCATATGCCTATAGACCAGCCATATGAATAAAATATTAATATTATATGTGCGGACGGCTCCCACTCGCGTGCTGCGTCGCAGCAGCAGCATCTCCTCCTCCCGCCACCAGCACGAACCTGATGAGATGCGCTAGCTCCAGCACGAGGACGGGGATGAGATGCGCACCAAATTGTGCGGGCGGCTGTAGAACACGAGCGAGCTGCACCAACTCCGGCGAGAAACTGGCTGTTCGTGAGCTCACCCTTCATGGCATCAGTTGGGGAGGTGTAGGGGAGCCTCGGTGAAGGGGAGGAGTGCCCGCCGCCGCACTTGGGGAGGTCCAAGCCGTCGAGCTCGACGCCGGGACGTCGTTCTCCTCTACTCACCGAAGGCCCAAGCTGCCTCCTCGCGCGAGAACATGGATCCAACTTGAATCGATCTCCCCTCTCCCAAGCGGGGCAAATCGAAATAGGAGGATCCTAGTGCTCCATCTGGCAAAGGGAAGGCCCTGCGAAGGAGGGAGGGAGGGAAGATGGGACTGGGTGCGGTCGGGTGGAGAGAAGAGGAGGGACGGCAGCGGCGATGACCGGATGAGATGGGAGATGGCCGATGGTGGGAGGTTAGATTTTTTTTTTTTATTTACAAGTGGGACCCACATTTAGTCTACTCCCTCCTTCCCGTAAAAAGAGTAGTTCTAGAGTCCACATTTTGTCCTAACAATAGAGTAGTTCTCGCTTTCCAATACAACTCTATCTCTATCACTCTTCTCCTTTATTCATCCTCGTTTTTTTACGCTATCTACTTTTTCACCTCTTCTTAATTCCGTGCACAACTCCTAAAACTACCCTCTTTTTGGAACATATGGAGTATTATACATGGCTCATCATTGTGACAAAGAAAATAGTGACAAAGGACCACTGTCATATGGCCCAGGTATAAACACTGGTTGGTCGTTGTACATTGCTGGTGTCCTAAAAAATATAATTTGCTTTTTTTTAATAGGACAGTGATTAAACTAGGTAGAAAAATCAAACGAACTATTTGAATCGAGAGAGTTTTGATGCTTCTATCCCATCTGATAGGCACGCGCTATGCCCGCGTCTCTCACCCCCGTCTTCTCCCGCCCGCGCGACACTGCCAATGGCGATCTCCTCCCGCCTCACCACCTCGCCGACATCGCCGCGGCCAGTCTCGAGTCCTGTGCCGACGCGCGCATCCCGCCGCGGATCCACGCGGGCCTCCTGCGCCGCGGCCTCCTTCTGCTGCCCTTCCACTGGAACGCCCTCACCCGCGCCTACCTCCGCCTCGGCTCGCCCCGCTCCGCGCTCCGCGCCGCCGCCTGCATGCTGGCCCACAGCGTCGCACCCGATCGCTACACGTTCCCGCTCGCCCTCAAGGCCGCCGCCCAGGCCGAGCCCCTCGGCTCCCCACTGCGCCTTCAGCTTCACGCCGCCGCCATCAAGCGCGGCCTCGCGCTCCACCCGTTCACCGAGAGCGCGCTTATCAGCGGTTACGCGAAGGCTAGCGACCTGGGGGCCGCACGCAGGGTGTTCGAAGAAAACCCGCACCGGGAACTCGGCTCATGGAACTCCATCATAAGTGGCATCGCGCAAGCCGGCGAGTACAAGGAGGCGCTGGCCTTGTTCCACGAGCTGAGAAGGGGCGGCATGATACCGGATGATCTGACTATGGTGAGTATTGTTCCGGCGTGCTGTGCGCTTGGCGATATTGGCTTGGCAGAGCAGCTGCACAAGTGCATCTTACAATGCCAGCGTTCTGGCCGCCTTGATGTCACGCTGTCCAATGCGTTGGTTGATATGTATGCCAAGTGTGGTCGCACGGACCTCGCAAGAAGGGTGTTTGATAGAATGCCTGTAAGGGATGTGTCCTCATGGACAACCATGATTACTGCACTTGCCACGCATGGCGAAGAGCAGGGTGCATTGGACATGTTTGTTAATATGCAGAGAGAAGAAGTATCACCGAATAGGGTGACAATGTTGGCAGTGCTCTCTGCTTGCGCGCATGGAGGACTGGTGGATAGAGGGCTCGGTTTGCTGAAGGAAATGGAAGACGGGGCCATCAAGGTGGTGCCAACCATTGAACACTACGGGTGTATGGTGGATATGCTTGGGAGAGTTGGCCGTGTGGATGAGGCTCGTGCCTTGGTGGAGCAGAGGATGCCGATGGAGGCAAATGTGGTGATATGGGGAACATTGCTTGGTGCTTGCGAGAAGCACGGGAATGTGAATGTTGGGGAGTGGGCAGCAGGAAGGCTAGTAGATGCTCAACCATGGAACGATGGGGTTTATGTGGTGTTGTCCAACATTTATGCTGCTGCTGGGATGTGGGGTGAGGTCGAGAGGGTGAGGAAGATTATGTCGGAGAGGAAAGTCATGAAATCTCCTGGCTGCAGTCTGTAGTTGACAAAGTGATCGGCATTGAAGGTTTACTCTCTGCTCTGTAATTCCTTTCTCTTATTCTTTTGCAATACATTATATATCGACATATGTTTGAGAAAAAAGCAAACTCATCTTGCTTGCCTTCTAATCATATATGCCCATGTATATTGCTGCCACGGCACCACATATAATGGATGGGATGACACACAATAACTGCCACTGTCTAATTATATGTAATATGACCAACATAATCTTGCGAATGTTAAGATCCATCAAATCAGTTTCTGAATGTTCTCTTTTAGATCGGGAGACAGTTGATATAAAGTAGTTGAGCCAACAGATTTGTCTTCTAGTGTGACAAATGTTGCTTTTCCATTTCTCACACTTTCATATCTTCCAAGTACATATATGCTCGAGCTAGGTTAGCATCTGCTGTTTTATTCATCTCGCGATAAGTTCCCCATCTAGTACCTGTGCATGTATGGACCATGACTCGAGGAGATATGTTGAAGTTTAACAACAGGTACATCTTGAACAAATGTTTTTGCTATTGATATCTTATTTTCATACTGATAGTGTCATGAGAACACACTAAGTGTACACTGGATTCTACATGATTGGTTTTTAAATAAGATTCTGCTAGTAGACAGTACGCAATTAGCAGCCTTCTTTGTGTGTCCATCTTTATCCACATGACACTTGGCGGTTACTGCAGCAATCTGCTGAATCCTTTGCTAGATAGAACTCGAAAGTTGTGCTGTTTTTGTCTGCATAGCTAGTCTCCCAATACTGTCAAAAAGCAAGTGCAGAAAGCAGTCACGGGTGCATCACATATTCGCCTAGTATGGGTCCTCAGCCCTACAGTCCCACATATGCATCAGATTCCAACTTCCCTTTCTGTTGCCTCAACAAGCTAAAAGGAAAAGAAGGGTAGCCAAAACAAAACCCATCCACTAGTAACACGAAAGAAAACCACAACCAGGAGCAACACTGATGGGTTCCATTGGTAATGGTCGAAGTGTCTCAGCGGTTGGCATCCAGATGCCATCGGCGGAGAGCAAGATGGTGCTGGAGCCAGTAGCACTTCCAGCGACTGCATCTCCAGTGCCAAGATGGCCACGGCTGGGCGTAGTTATGGTGGCAACCCGAGCTGCTGCCTTGGTGATGGCGCTGCTCTCAGTGTCGCTAATGGTCTCCTCCAAGCAGCAGGGCATTCTCACCATATTTGGCATTGAGATCCCGCTCGACGCCAATTGGTCCTTTTCTTATTCCCTGCAGTAAGTTTTTTAACTGTTTTATTAGTTTGAAATGTGTGGTTATGCTCGGAGAAAATGCTGATTTGCTTGGATGTGGCTGTTCGTGTCTTCAGATTCTTGGTTGGGATGTCTGCAGCTTCATCCGCCTACTCGTTGGCTCATCTCCTCTTGATTGCACACAAGGTCGTGAAGAAGGTCCCCATGGTTCCTTCCCGGCGCCAAACATGGATGTTATTCGCTGGTGATCAGGTTTGGTGGTTCTTGGCTATTTTGATGTGATTTTTCAGTGTCAATCTAATTGTCATTGTTTTTCTGTAGTTCTTTGCTGTGTTTTTTTTTATACCTACTCTTGTTTTTCATCTTGTTGGTTGCATCAGCATACTACTTTGAAATTTCTCTAAATATTTTGTGGATGGTCAGCAGTCAATACCAGTGTAGGTAGTGTTGGTTGAGTTAGTTCAACTTCGACGTTAGTGCTGGATTAGGCAACGATCTTGATAGCAAGTGGAAAGAACAATTCATTTGCTTAAATTATAGTTGCTGCCGATCTTGGGTGACCATATACTGGTTACATAGAAATAGTAGTCCACTTATATTATTCTTTTTTTTTTAACTTAGTTGGTAGGAGCTCTGCCTTTCAATTAAGCGGGAAAAGAGACTGTTTGCAGGTGCCAAACTCCTTGGGTCTGAGGGTACCATAGTCCTAACGGCTACCCCAAAACAAAGCACTTATATTATTCTTGTTAGGAAATTTGAGGATATGACACTCCATATGGTGGCCATGCAATCCGATGTAGTGTATCAAGGATATGCTTATCCTGCAAAGGCCCAAAACCCCCTGTATCTTGTCATCAAGCGTATCATTCAAAACTCTGATCCTAGCTCACTTGATTGCAAGCTGCTGTAGTCTGTAGAGGATTTTATTCACTTCTTATTGAGTGAATCATTGGAAATTCTCCTCATTTGTGTAAAATACGCTACATATAATCATCAGTCGTTGCTATGGTTCATCCGTGTCTGATACTTGTGCCTGATAAACTCCAAGCCCAAGGCGTCATATGCACTTAGTTTTGCATATATGCAAAAATTACCAACTTCATAGGAACATCTCTCTTAGGTGCATAGTCTGCACTTCTTTTCTTGTGAGTACTTCATGTTTTTTCTGACTTCTTTTCTTGTGAGTATGTCATGTTTTCGTGACTTGTTGAGTTACTGACAATATTTTACATGTGGAAATGTATTCAGTGTATTGCTATGCTTTTGTTGGATACTTCAGTACTTTCCGTAGTATTATGAGCTGAATAACATCTTAGAAGATTCTTCAGGAGAAGCTTTCCAACACAATGAATACCCCACGAAAACATGCTTCCATGTGACCATATCCAATTTGTGAAAGGCTTTAGTGGCGTGCTACATATCTGTGGATAACGCTTTGTGAACACGGAGATGTATCTTATCTTATGGGCATGGATATATCACATATAATTGGTAGACCAACTGTCCAAATCACATTAAAGTGGTTCTGGATACCTGAGAGCAAAAAAAAAAATGTCGTGTAGCCCACCATAATTCGTATCAAATTGATGTTTGTGAGTTTGTCCTTTGCTTTTGTTTGAGTTACCCTGGGGTCGATTGGTCAGCTCATCCTAAGCTTTTTGACCGATCGACCCCACGCTAACTTATCTTCCAAGCTAGTAGCATAATCTAACCTCATTAGTTGTATCATTCCAAGATGATAGCTTTCTTTAGCTTAGCAAATGCAGTCTTAACACTTGGAGCCCCATGAATGCTCAACATTTCCATGGAATACGAGAATAAACAGCTATCTGTTGCCAACATGACAGGTGTTTTCGCTTGCGATGATGAGCGCCGGATCAGCAGCGGCAGCGGTGTGCAATCTGAACCGCACCGGCATCCGGCACACGGCTCTGCCCAACTTCTGCAAGCCCCTGCCACGTTTCTGCGACCTCTCGGCGGCCTCCATCGCTTGCGCCTTCCTCAGCTGCGTCTTCCTCGCAACTTCCACTGTCATCGATGTCATCTGGTTGTCTAGTCTGGGAGATGAGTGATGGTAGTATTTTCTATGTAGAAATTCTAGAGTTCCGGTGCCTGTAGTATGTTAGTAATCGACTGAAACCCAAAATGTTCTACTGTTCGAGGTCTCCATGCTTACCTGTATGGTGATGTGCAGCGTTAGTTGATGTCTTCATGCTCTGGTTGCTGAGATGAGGGATGTACGTGTACCTGTAAAAAGATGTTTTAGGCTATGTAATATACTCGTACTCTATGCTGCTTGCTTCAACTACATATTAGAGTGACTGACTGACCGTGGTGTTGATGCGCGATTGCACGGTGTCGCTGTCTGAAGATTCAGTTCGAGTCCTGTCCGAAGTCCCGGAGTCCGGACACTCCACTGTCCCAATCCTAACACCACCTACTGCTTGCTACTTTACTCACATGTTTAGGCATAGGCATTGCCATTAGCGGCGGCGAGGCCAAGCGGCGCATCTCGCGACACGTACAAACCCAGCCATGGAGAAAAGGCGAGGCAACTCAGAAAGAATCGGGGCACTTCTTTTTTCTAGGAAAAAAAATTGACTCAAGGGTTCGCGTCTCGCTCACCGGGGAGTCGGGGACTCGCAGTTGCCATGCCGTGCTGTTCAGTCCACCTTCCAGCTTTTACCGCCGCCGCAACCTTTAACTCACCGCCTCCCGCTCGAGGTAATGCCTGCACATTTGATGCCGGCGTCCTTCGCTTCCCCCCACTCCTCATCTACCGTATCGCCCGCTCCCACCGCCGCCCGCAGATGCCGCCCAAGGTGATCGCCATCGCCGCGGGCGAGGTCCACACGCTCGCCCTCACGGGTGAGGACGGGCGCACCACTATGCTCGCTTGAATTCTCCTGCTGCCTCGCCGGACCACGGGGATCTGACGGGAGGTTCCGTGGCCTCTAATTGCAGGTGATGGGGAGGTGTACTCGTGGGGCAGGGGCCCGTTCGGCCGCCTCGGGACCGGCCGCGAGGACGACGAGCTCGTCCCTACCGCCGTTGCGCCCGCGGTCGACGAAGGGAGGCTATGGCCTAGGTTCGTGGCCGTCGCCGCCGGGGCCTACCACAGCCTAGCGCTGGACGGTTCGTGCTCTGTCACCTTATCTGTTCTCTGCTTATCGTGATATCGTCGCGGTGATTGAAGCAGTATATTGGCTGTTTTGTGCTGCAAATCAAGCGATTCTAGTTAGAATTAGTGGAGTAGTTACAGCATTAGAATGACTGAGTAATTACAGCTTTCTAATGCCTCCTCGGTTTGTGGAGGGTGGCAACAAAATGCAGCAATTGACCAGTGGCGGAGAAATGGGGTTTGTGTTACTGTGTTCCATAGCGTGAGTCTGTTGCCGACTTCGATTGGTTTTCTGGTGTGCTACAGTCTGTGTAATTGTTAGACCGTTTAGATTGGTTCAACTTCACTAGTTATTCACACTTTCATTTCACACTTTGTTGTTGGTGGCGTCAAGTTGACGCTTTTTACTGTGGCAACTTTAAATAAAAAATTAGGAGGATTAAACAAGATCGAATTATAAAACTAATTACATGGATAGACAAGAAATCGCGAGACAAATCTGTTAATCCTAATTAATCCATCATTAAAGAATGTTTACTCTAGCTCGACATTGTCTAATCATGTCCTAATTAGGCTTCATAGATTTGTTTCGCAAATACACTGGGGGTTGTGGAATGAGTTTTTTCATTTATCCATATTTAATACTCCTAATTCGTATCTAAACATTCGATTTTACTGTTGCCGACTTGGATTGGTTTTCTTGTGTGCTACAATAAGTGTTAGATTGGTTCCACTTCACCATTGAAAACCGTAATCCCTTAGGCGATCAAGCTTTTGCTATAGTGAAGTTTTGCAAACTTAGATAACGGGGCCATGCCCAGCACGGCCCCTCCTACAGTCCTGCACAATCTGTACAGGCATTTAATATCTTTGCCCTAATTTTTTTAATCTGTTTTGAGGCCTAAATCCGGGCACAGTATGACCTAGCTCAGCATTAATGGATGAATCCTGAATGAACATGCAGTAGTGATCATTATACAAATTATTGGTAGTTTATCCAATTTTTTGTATAAAAGTATGTGGCTTATGTTTTGCGTATCTAATATTTTAATTTCCTTAAGTGTTATACATGTTCATTGCTGCTTTTTTTTTGCCAAAAGCAATTAAACCCGATTGATTATCAATATATATGAAATGGGCATCGAATATTGTTACTGATTACTGAATAATGTTTGATAAGCCAGATCAAGGTTCACTCTGGTCATGGGGCTACAATCTCTGTATCCTTTAACTCATCGCTTATTTTTAACTTTCTTGAGTGCAAATCTCTCAGTTGATATACCTGTCATTATCTGCTAGTATGTCACTTCCATGACTATTTAACAGATGGTCAGCTTGGCTACGGGGATCAAAATTCCCTGTTTCCATGTTTGGTTGACCAATTTCAGGATCTAGATCCTCCTGAAACACTGGATAATGAAGCCCAGAGCACTACACGCAGTCAGACTTCTTTGAAGGTATGGGGACATCTTCAGTTTCAACAATGCCCCAATTATAAGTTTTAAGATTGTTCCTGAAAAAGTTTAGCTTCCTTTTTGATAATCCTGCTGTATGTTTTATTACAGTTGTCGTCTGTCAAAGCTGGTGGCATGATGTCTTTTGCCATAGACAGTTTGGGGGCCCTGTGGATGTGGGGAAATTGCCCACAGCAGACTGATGCTGGAGAGTTTTGCATTGCAAGTAGCTCTGTTCCACTACCTGTGTGGGATTTCCATGGACACACTGTTGTCAAGGTTGCATGTGGTAGTGAGCATGTAGTAGCTGCCGTTAGTGCTGGGGAGACCTATACTGGAGGTGACCTTGTTTGTTATGCTTGGGGAAATAACAACCATGGTCAATTGGGTCTAGGTGACAAGGAAAGCAGATCTCGTCCTGTGCTTATCTCAGCATTTAGTGAAGGATCTTCTTGGGAGGTGTATGAAATTGCATGTGGAGCTTCTCACACTGCCGTCCTCACCAATAAGAAGTCTTTTGACCAGATAGAATCTCGGTGCTGGACGTTCGGCCTTGGTGACAAGGGGCAGCTTGGCCATGGAACCACAGCCACCATTTGCTCACCGCAACCTGTTGATGGTTTACCAACTGGATCCTTCCTTATATCTCTTGATTGTGGATTGTTCCACACAACTGTAGTCTCCTCTGACGGAGAGGTATGGTGCTGGGGGATGGAGAGAGGTCTTGGACTGTGCCCAGATGCTAGCTTTTCAGGGGTTGATGCTGGGGATGCTCTCTATCCAATAAGAGTTCAGTCTCCTGAAACAGATGGGTTCAAATTTCTTGGTCCGGTGCAGATTGCCTGTGGAGCCGCCCACACTGTTCTTGTTGCTGGTGATGGGTATAGGATGTGGGCATGGGGCAGAGGCCGCAGTGGTGTGCTTGGGAGAGGCCAGACTGCTGACAGCTACATACCATGTGTTGTGATGTGGCCTCCTCTTGGTGAGAATTTCCAGGAGATCCATGAGGACCGAGCGGAAGCATCAACGTCAAGAGTGAATGATCGAGCTAGCAGTGAGTTGGAGCAGAAGTTATCTGCTGCCTCAGAGGAGTTACAATTCCTTAGGTCAAAACTGACACTCATGGAGAGATATGCCAACATACTCCACATCTCAATCTTCCGTAAGCCGCTAGATGAACGGGCGCTGCCACATTCACTTCAGGAATCTCCTGTATTTGATATCCGAAAGGAATTTGAGAACATGTTGGATGCAGCAGACACTGATGAACTCAATCGTTTGGAGATCTTCTACCGCAGCATGCTTTCTGGTGTGAAAGACAAGCTTCTGAGGCGAAGAGTCCAAGAGATGGTTCAGCAATGCATTATTTCACTCTCAGCAGGGAGGCGAACCCCTCAAGATCAGTGAATTGGATGCCTATACTTACCAAACAGCAAGTTAGTACAGTATCACTACATTTGGCGTCACCAAAATTGCAATAAGCCATGTTTACGTTCACCACTGTTGCATCTGTTTCTTCATATACATATAGTGAGGCTGCAAATATATTCTGGCGTCAATATCAACACCAAGTTGACCATTAGATTAAAACGGCTGACATGTAAACATATATGTTGTTCATGATGTTCTTTATATATGATATAAATGCACCCTAGATAAATCAAAACTTGCGTAAAGGATCTTGGTATGGATTGTCATAGAGCAAAATTGTATGGTTAAAGCGTTATTTTGAAATCCATAGGCGAGTATCAGTTTAAATTATAGATCTTCTGTTTCTATGTTCGGTATTCAGGAGAGCCAATTGGCAGACATGGATAAGTGATGTGACATATGCGGTCGATGTACTACGTAAATTGTTATCCTGTAGACAAATGGCTTTTTTTCCCTTGTGTCTTTGATGATAAAGCCTAGAAATTGCAGTGGGAACTCGGTGAGCTGGCCTCATGTTTGGCTTAGGCCGCCTCCAACTAATGCAGGCCAAATTTATCTACCTGAAAGATTACTTCTTTAAAATGCCCTGTTAATTTACGTGATTACTTCTTTAAAGAGACAACAGAAAGATTACTTTTTAATAGTATACTACCTCTGTTTCAAATTAAAATTCGTTTAAACTTTTTACCCTAAATTTGACCGCTCTCTTATTCAAATCAAAATTATACAAACATAGTCAAATTTAAGTCATTCTCGAAAAACTTTGATTAATAAAGCAAGTCATAAAAAATATAATATTTTATAAAAAAATTTTGAATAAGACGAGCGATCAAAATGTCAAACGAATTGTAATTTGAAACGGAATGAGTAACTTATAGCACATTGCTTAAAATATCTCTTGGGCTGTTAACGTTTCTATCATCAACAAAGGATATACTCTTTTGAACTAGCTTTTGAAAAGAGATAATATGCTCGCTGCTCGCATCCTCTCTTCCATGTAAACAAAATGATGAGGTAGATTCATATCAGCTATTAGCTACCTGCCTGACGTGTCCTCGTTATACAAGACCTTAGATCAACTTTGCTAGTGTGTAACCTCTAGTTTTCGAAAATGGTTCTTTTGACTTCATTTCTAGCGAGAGGGAGCTGGAGTCTGGGTCATTTCCGGCAATGGTGACTTCTCTCTTTCTCGCGTTCATTTCGCCCCTTGATTTCCAACAACTATGTACTTCGCAAGGTTAGCGCTATATTATTTTGTTGGCCGAAGCTGCATCGACATAGTATAATAATAAATTTCATTCACCATATATATCATTGCCTATATGTCCGTATCGAAAGGGAGGCTTCGAAGTGTCTCATATCTGATATGTACACCACCGAGTGTATTTTTGTCACGAAGGTAACAAACATGGACGGTAGCTTCAGTCATACTAGTAGATATTAATTTTATCGAAGAGTCAAAATGCAAGACATTCTTAAGCTCTTTTCTGTTATTTCTACGTGTTAGTAGAGTTTGAGCCCATTTGCCAATAAGATAAAATGTAGTTTTTTTTATTATTGTCTGAGTTGGTTGAACCTAATTGCCAATAAGGTAAAATGTTTTTTATTTTAAAAAAAATCAATACCACAAATGCGGTTAAAAATCCAAGAAGCTCTTAGGTAGCTAATAGTGGGCATATCGCTGCATTATAATACGTCCTTTTGTGCTTGTTATGCTTATGCATACATATCTTACTAGGTGAAAACTCACCTAAATCATTCTTACCATCTCAGAAAAATACGCTTGGGTATGTGTCAGAGGGAGGAGGATGTACACGTGGCCGTATATGCATAACCAGTTTGTGTTCAGTAACATATTTTGTAATTTGATGGATTAAAGTGTTAGTAACCAGTTTGTGTTCTTTACTGTTTTGTGTTAATTTACGTGTTTTGTAACTTGGACTAAAATGATAGTACTATACAAATTGTTGTATGTCAGATGCACTTAATAAATGTATCATTAGGGAGAAAATTTCTTATTTGACACTAGAAAAGTTCCTAATTTTCTATTTGGCCCTCAAAATTTAAAAATTCTCTATATTGGTCCCGCTGCAAATTTTGCTTATACAATCTTAGAACTGTCAGTGTTGGTGACTTGAGAGCAGATGCTAAAAAAAAATTTGGTGACTTGAGAGCAGGGATGGCACGCTGGTTAGTGGTGATCGGTGAGGTAAGCTGTGTTCAGTTCCCATAGGTACTTTTTACTTTCTATTCATCCCCTCAAAGAACACGCATCTCTAAAAATTTCTTTTTCACCTTTCCTATTCATCTCCCCTACATAACACGCATCCCAGAAAGTATTTTTTCTCACCCTCTACTAAACACAGAATATTCTATTTGATGAATAGTTGCAAAACATCTGCTCACTAACCATCCTCTGTTTTCTGCTGAGGAAGTATTGTGTTGTCAGTATCCATTGTGTCTACTAGGGCATGTTTGGTTTCCTGCATTTGCTTGGGCCAGGCCCGTCAGATGCAAGGACCGCTAGTTTGGTTCCCTGCATCGGACACTCAGCCAGGCTGCGGCGCTGCAAATAGGATCCCGCGGCCAGGCTCCGGGGAAACGAAAAATTTCGCCGTTTCCGCCGCGCCTGGCTCGCGCGGTGCGCGGCGAGCGCGGGCGATGCCAAAATCGGCTGCTCAGATGCAGGCGGGAACTTTCTAGGGTTACCGCCCTTGTTCGCGCCATTTAACGCCTATTTATCCTCACCGCGTCAGCATCCTCGCGCACACACACGGGTTCCTCCTCTCAGCCGTGACTGGTGAGTCTTCTCCCTCTCTTCTCTCTGGTATTCTCGCTGTTGCCTCTCTCCTCCCTCCAGTAATCCATGTGAGACCTCTAATCCTCTCTCTTCTTGTTTGATCTGCAGCCCCTATTCTTGAATCCCTTGTGCGCAGGCAAGTAATCTCTCAATTCTTCTTTCTTTTTCCTCTATTTTCTCAGAACGAAACCCTAATTGATGTTGCAGATTTCATCAATCCCTCAATCTTTCTTTCCAAAATCGTAGGAACTGAACCAGATCTGAGTTCTTGGTTGGGTTGGAGGTGAGAAGCCATGTTCTTCATCCTGTTCTTCGTATTTTTGTCTATTTTAGTGTTGTTTCCCTAATATACGGATGAAAAATTGCTATTTTCTTTTGTGCAAGGTTGCAGATCTATAGTTTCTTGTTTCCTCTCGCACCACTGGTTGGTTTCTTGCACTGTTGGTCTGGTACATGCAGCATCTCCTCTCTGTCCCTACTCCTCTGTGCTTAATCTATTTTGACGGATTGCTATATGTGGATTGCTCACGATGCTGATTTTTTAGATTCAAATATAAGAAATTATATGCTACTTTCTGAGCACATGTCTCTTGTCACTGATGTTTCGTAGTAATCTGAGCACATGTTCATGCCAATGATGTTTTGCACTAACCTGAGTATTTGTTCATGCCTATGATGCTGCTATCTCTGATGCCATGTCAAAATTGGCATTTATTTAGTTTGAATGAATATTTAATCCATATTTATCTTTGCGCTGCCAGAAAAATAAAATTTGTTAAATGTGTTTACTTGTATAGATGGCTTTGCAAGACCAAAGACGCATGCTTCTTGCTCGGGCTGCTGCTCTTGTGGCGACTCTGTATGCATTCTTTCTAAGTAGAATTAGAATGCATCAACATTCTCTACCTCAGATTACATATGGCCCTTTGAGCATTATGGATGAGGAACGGCAAAATAATCTGAATAAAATTTACAATAGCGATGATACAGAGTGTGTCAACATGCTTCGCATGAGAAGAGCCTCTTTTTTCACACTATGCAATTTGCTTAGGGAGAGAAATTTGTTGAGGGACAGCATACATAGTAGTGTAGAAGAACAAGTTGCAATGTTTCTTCGTGTCGTTGGCCATAACCAACGCTATAGGGTTGTACACCAAACCTGGAGGAGGTCCATAGAAACAGTGTGTCAGTATTCCATGAAGTGTTGTATGCCATTGATGAACTTAGGCAAGAGATGATTAGAGCTCCATCTAATGAGACACCACTTAAGATACGCAACAGCTCACGGTGGTATCCATACTTTAAGGTATTAAATATAGTTTCAAGGTTAATGTTCCATAAATGAGTATATATCATGTAACATTGAAATCTTGGGTATCATGTAGGATTGTGTTGGGGCAATAGATGGGACACACTTCCATGCTAGAGTGCCAACAAAGATGCAAGCTGCATTTAGGGGAAGGAAGCACTACCCAACCCAAAATGTGCTTGCAGCTGTTGACTTTGATTTGAATTTTACATATGTCTTGGCTGGTTGGGAGGGGTCAGCACATGATGCCATCATTCTTGCTGATGCGCTAGAGCGGGATGATGGATTAAGGGTTGCAGAAGGTAATTAACTTAATTGAGCCCCTAAATAAAATATGCAGACACACATACTAGAGGTCTAATCCATTTATGTATTTGTTTTAGGTAAATTCTACCTAGTAGATGCTGGATATGCGTGTCGTCCTGGCTTCCTTCCTCCTTATCGGGACACTAGATATCATCTAAATGAATATGGTGGACGGAATTACCCAACTAATGCATGAGAGTTGTTTAATTTGAGGCATTCAAGTTTGCGTGTAACTGTTGAGAGAGCATTTGCAACTCTAAAGAATCGATTTCGCATCATTGACAACAAACCTTTTCATCCATACAAGACCCAAGTTAAAATTGTACTTGCTTGTTGCATATTGCATAACTGGATACTTGGGCATGGGGTCGATGAGGTAGTTCCTGCCGAGTTATCATGGGAGCCCAACAACAATGCTAATCATGGCCATGGTGTTCACATGGATGATAATGCAGCATGGGCAAGCATTAGGGATGAATGTGCTAACCAGATGTGGGCCAATAGGGGCAACTCTCGCATCTAGAATCTGTTGTTGTATTTTAATTGTCATATTATGTACTTAATAAGAGGCATTGGACCTTTTTATATTTCTGTTGGACATATGCTTTGGATGTGTGATGATGATTGTTTCTCTATTATTCTACACTTGAACTGAGGCATGACACATGTACAGTGATGATTGTTTTTTTATTGTACTACACTTGAACTGAGGCAAGAGACATGTGCAATGATGATTATTTTTTATTATACTACACTTGAACTGTGGCAAGAGACATGTGCAATGATGATTATTTTTTATGATACTACACTTGAACTGAGGCAAAAGACATGTGCAATGATGATTGTTTTTTATTATACTACACATTGTGCTGGTCTTTGCATTTGTATTGCATTTTTCATTTTATTTGGCTGCACTGAGCACACTTGGTCTGAGGCAATGGATACATTCAATGATGATTGATCCAAAATGGAAAAATGGAAATAACAGATGGCCCAGTAGAATATTGAGCTGCATGCTGATGAGGGACTTGAGGTTCCCCATGGTCCTGCTCCTGCTGTTGGTGAAGCTGGTGCTGTTGGGCAGGCTCAGAGGGCAGCAATGAGGTGGACATCTGTCATGTCTTCCTTTGTGCTACGCCGCATGTGCCAGCTGATCTCAACTGGGGTCAGGACAGACAAGGGCTTCAAGGGGGTTCACCTGAACCAGGTTGCCAGGGCTCTTCAAGAGTTTAGTGGCAATGAGGTCACTGGAACTCAAGTCTATAACCACCTGCGTAAGTGGAGGCAAAGGTGGGTTAGAGTGTCCAAGCTGAGAGAGCTCAGTGGAGCCTTATGGGATGGGGACAATTACATGATCAGCCTTGAGGAGGAACACTACAATGGCCACATTAAGGTGTCTAACATATGTCCTTATCATTTTTGTAATTATCCATGAATACAAGTGACAAATCTTATTGTTTACTTCCTGCCATGCAGGCACACCCCAAGGATGCTGTGTTCCTGAATAGGCCGATTGAAAACTACCAACAGATGGAGGTGATTTTTGCAAATGGTTTGGCAACTGGGAAGTTTGCTATAGGGTCCAATGAGCCACTAGGTAGTCCATCTGATTTTGCTGAGAGCTCCATGAAGACTGAGCTGGTTGATGAGGGAAAGTTTGGTAAGCCTGCTGATGACATGGCTAAGCTACTTGCAGAAGGTGCAAAGGGCTGTGACACTGTTGGAAATAAAAGGAAGAGGGCGTGCCTCTCTGATGAGGATTGCATGGTGCTTACTAGCATGACAGATGTTGTTAACAATGTGGCAGTTGCTATTCGTGAGACAAAGGTGGAAGATGTGCACCCTGAGCTTTATAATGCTGTCATGTTCATGCCTGGGTTCACCGAGGAAGCTTTGATTATGGCATTTTCACACTTGGTTGACAACAAGGCTCAAGGGACTGCTTTTGTGAAGATGAATGGTTCCCATCGTGTGCTGTGGTTGAGGACCTTCCTCAGCAAGCACTACTATATGTGAGACTCCTTGGTGCTGGTTGATCCATATTTTGCACAATGCCTGCCCTTTCCTGGTGCTCTTTTGGTGCAGTGCTTGCTCTTTCCTGGTGGTCTTTTGGTGCAGTGCTCATGGTTTGAGCATGATCTGGTGCAGTGGTTGTGGCTCTCATGCTGCTTCTTCGTGGTCTGCAATAGTGGCTTCTTTTGTGGATATTTTCCCTCTGGTGGTCTGTGCAGTGGGCTTCCTATATCATGTGCAGTTAACCTGCAACTCTTTCTACTAACTATGGCTAACTATAGCATGTAGTTAGTGAGCTAGTTATGCCACTATACAATTGCAACCTTGCTATTGTAGTTGGATCAACCTAGATGATGATGATCTGTTTAGTTGTCTTGGCAATCTGAGCATGTGTCCATTGCCATTGATGTCAAACTGTAATTGGAACATCTGAAACTAAAGTATGTGCATGTGCATTTTTGCCAATGATTTCACTATATTATTCTGAGCACATGCCTCTTGTCTATGATGTTATCCTCCTTGTTTCTCCTTGTTTCATGTTCATTTCATTTTGAGCACATGCCTCTTAACTATCTTGTTAAAATTATTCTGCTTGTTTGTTGTCCATTTTAAACTGAGCACATGTCTCTTGTCCATGATTTTTTACATGCTAGCTATGACTTGGTATGCTGTTTATGCTGGTCAAGTTGTTTGATTCAAGGGAGCTTGGTACAAAGGGTACACGTCAAGAGATAAAACTTTGGCTGCCTTCAATGCATGCACATGAACATGGGAGGAAGTAGTGTTGGTCATCTACTTGATGACATAATTATTGTCTAGACCTTAATCATTGTTATTTTAATTTAAAGTTAATTGTAATTGTTACTAGTTTTGTTTGTAATCTGGACCTCCTTGTGAATTACGGTGGTAACCTTACCACCAGATGCAAGAGGTAACCAAATCTTGGTTGCATGCAGCAAACCAAACAAGAACACTTGCATCTACATTTTGAATGTTGGACCACGTCCAGGCTACCAAACAAAATCTCTGTGTGGCCTGGCTCACCGGATACATGAACCAAACACAAAGCTCTGTATGCACACAGACAGGCTCGAGGGAGCCTGGCTGGCTGGTACGAGCCAGGCTGGGCTCATTCAAGAACAAACAGACCCCTAGTATGCGCCAGCAGGCAGCAGCTATCTCTATTGTTGGAGGAGGCCAGAGCGGTGGTGGAAGAGGCCGTGGCAGTGCGTGAGTGCCGTGGCCAGACGGGCAGACGGCCGCCGGGCACAGGAGGAGGATGTGGCCGTCGCATCGTCTCCACTAGTCCACTCTCCGCCGCTAGGTAGGCTGGGCGCCTTGGGCGTGATCCGTTCCTTTGACTTGCCCGGCCGTCGCCACTGTCACCAGTCACCACCCCGTGGCGCTGGCCCGCACTCTATACCTCCTCCCCGGCGGGGTGTGACGGTGTGAGACTACAGAACTCGTGCTACCCCTTCGCGGAAAAAAAAAACTCATGCCGGAACGGATCAGACCAGAAAGAAAACGTGCTCCACTCCAGTGTCCAGTTAACCTTGATCCAACTCTCCCCGAAGATTACCATTTCCGATCCACGAGCCACCGCTCTCTCCAGCCGCAGATCGCCGATCATGATTAAATTTTAGTCTTGTGTGTTGTGTCTATAACAACAGACTAATCCCTGAGGAAGCTCTCCACGCCCGTTGGGCCTGCGCGAAGCCGGTGGCGCGGCGACGTGGCCAGTGCACGGCGCGCCTCGACTCAAGTTACTCAACTCTCTTCCGAGCCCACGGGCGTGCGGCGGCCGTCGCGCCACGTTGGCCGCAAAGCGCGCCCGCACCTGGCTGCGGTCCCCTGCCTCTCTGATGTGCGGGCCCCCCCAGCGGAATATATAACCCGGGACCCCACGGACAGCGACCTGCCATCCAATGGGTCTCACCCGGTTGCGTCCGCGCGTCAGTGCCCCGGTCGGGCGCCCCACGCGCTGCTGCCCGCGGCGCAGGCCGACTGGTGGGCCCCGCCGCCGCTTTTAATTATCGACCCAGGTGCGCGCTTTTGGAAAATCCATCGCCCTTTTGATCCACTTCGTGGCGTGGCGACGGGGTTTCTCTCACGCGAGCAGCGCAGGCCACTGGCTGCTGGGCCACGCCGGGGTCGCCGGGCCGGGGTGTCATGGGGACGGCGACGACGGGGGCAGCCCGCGTGGGTGGGGGCGACGGTTTCCGCCTTTTGTGTGTGTGGCCCGGGCGGTTTCCATTATTAGAAACGCCACGTCACGAGCCGCTGCTTTTTGGGATTTTTAATGCTGCTTCTGATCTTGATCTCGTGCTCGAAGGCAAATCTCGTTGGGAATCAATCACCTGGGAAGTTGAAGTATCGGAAGACCAGGGGAGGGCTCGAGGAGGAGTATAGTTAGGGTAGGGAAGGCATAGGACGCGTACGCGTTCGGTTCAGCTGGTGGTTTTCTTCCTCCGCGCGGCGCCCGCCCGACCCAGCGGAGGGGCGTTTTTTTTTTTTTTTTTCGTCTAAGTCAAGACAGCTGCTGCGTCGGCGTTCCCCCGTCTCCACAGGTTTGGTGTCTACTAGCGCGCGGTGGCACACTGTGCTGCTGTAGCTGGTGGTGAGTGGTGGTGAGGCTGTGGGCAGTTCCGGGGGCGAGGTCGCTGCTGCGCCTCTGGCTGCCGCTCCGAACTGGGGCGAGGTGTTCGAGGGTAAGGTGTCGAGGGCGTTGTGCGGCTGGGGAGGCAGCTACCGAGGCGACGGAAATAAAGCAGTAGACGAGGGAGCCCCGATTTTAAAGCGGCTTGTGTGGCTCGCTGCTCGCCTCTGCTCCACTCCTCTCACCTAGTCACTGCTCCTCTCCTAGGCCTTGCGTTTGTTCGGCGTGCGCGGGCGCTCAGGTGGCCGCCGCCGCCGCTGGCTCAGATCCTTATCCGATCCCCTCCGCTGCAACGAGACCGTTACGAGTCTCGAGCTGTTGTTTGTGGTTCAGATGGGATTGGCGGAGCAGCGGGTGGAGGTGCGGGGTGCGGCGAATCGGTGGTGATCCCGGCCATGGGGTAGTGTGGAGGGGGTGCGCGTGGCATGGAGCCGTCGCGTGGCGCCGTTGGCGGCGGGCGGCGGTGGGGGGACGCGGACGCCGAGGCGGAGGCTGAGGGCGATGCGGCGGCGGAGGAAGGGAGGCGACCGGAGGAGGCGGGAGAGGTGAGCCTGCGGGAGTGGCTGGACCGCCCGGGCCGCGCGGTGGAGGCGGCGGAGTGCGTGCACGTGTTCAGGCAGGTGGCGGAGGCGGTGGCCGTCGCGCACGCGCAGGGTGTCGCCGTGGGCAGCGCGCGCCCGTCGTGCTTCGTCGTGTCGCCGCCCTTCGCGCGCGTTGCCTTCATCGAGTCCGCCTCGGGCTCCGATGCCTCCGGTTCGTGCTCCGGCTCCGACGCCTCCGAGGACGCCGACCCGGACGCGTCGCCTCCGCGACGACGCGACGGCGCTGCCCGCGGGGAGGAGCGCACTGGGAAGACCTTCCCGCTCAAGAGCGTGCTGGCGATGGAGCTCAGCTGGTACACCAGCCCGGAGGAGGCGGAAGACGGCGGCGAAAGCGGCTCTACGTTCGCCTCCGACGTCTACAGACTTGGTGTGCTCTTGTTCGAGGTGCGTTTTGCTCCATCATGTGAATATGCTTCTGTTTTGCGGGCGCTTTACCCTATAGCTTATGACGTTATGCTCGCAACTCGGTTTGCAGCTGTTCTGTACGTTTGAAACCATGGAGGAGAAATTGCGGGCAATGGCGAATCTGCGGCATCGGGTTTTGCCGCCGCAGCTTCTGCTCAAATGGCCTAAGGAGGCATCCTTCTGCCAGTTGCTCATGCACCCTGTGCCGGAAACCAGACCAAAGATGAGGTGTGTGGTGTATCATGTACCATGTTTGAGTATGTCACGGCTGGAGAGGGGTTGTGTTAGGGGTTCCTTGTTTCACATTAGGTAACAGGAAGTATTTTACTAGTATATAGTAGTAGTGCTTCTCCTCAAAGCTGCTAACCCCATTTGTTTCCTAGTAGGCTAGTACATGTGTTCTGGCGGTACATTTTATATGATAGAAAACATGGGGTTTGATAAACATGGACATAGAGTTGTTCGAAGATCATGCTTCCCTGGAAAATTGTCTATATCAGGCACCATGAAAGAAAACCTAATAATCTCGAGGCAGTGGTAGCCGGTTATTATCAGCAATGTGATTTATGAACAATGTGCCACATATTATAGTCTGGTCTTCTTGTTCAAGCCCCAATTTAATAAATAAAGCGTAACAGACAGTAAAAAAAGTTATTACAACTAACCATCTGACCATACACTTGCAACAGAATTCTACCAATTCGCGAAACATTCAGACTATCATTGTCCTCTACTATTTTTTTATTGATAGTATCTGTAGTTCATGCTTCAATTAGAAAATAAACTTGTGAAAGTGGCAGCGCATTTCTTCACATTTTAGGAGTTTCTCAGTGGATTTTTAGGTATGGCAGTAAAGACTACTGTTTGGACAATAGACCATTGCTGGATTTAAGTTCAGGTTAATATTCTTTATTGCCTTCTCACTACTGCAACGTGCTAGTTGGTCATATGCCTGCCCTTGATATAGTTATTTTAGAAAGTTGTATAATTAAATATGTCTTTGCATATTAAGTTTATGGTATTCAATCAAATCGTATCTCGTTGACATTTTTTTCACCTTTTTTTTGACAGTGAGGTGCTGCAAAGCGAGTTTCTTAATCGGTCTAGGAATAGCCTGGAAGAGCGTGAAGAGGCACTGAGGTTACGTGAAGAGATAGAAGAGCAAGAGTTACTACTGGATTTTCTTCAGCAGTTGCAGAAAAGAAAGCAGGATTTAGCAGACAATTTGCAGGACACCGTTGCCTTTCTCTCTTCTGACATCAGTGAGGTACTCCACCAGCAATCTGCTCTAGGGCAATGTGTGAACTTCTCATCTGATTTGGAAAAGGAGGTGTGCTCTGGAACTGTTGAAGATCAAAGTGATTGTGGATCCAGGAAGCGTTTCAGACCTGAGCTGCAAGGTGTTGACATGGAGGAACAGAATCGTAGCGTGGAAGAATGTTCCAGAACAGTGCCATCCTCTGAGTTAATACAGGAAAGTGTTTTGTCAAAAAGCTCTAGGTTGATGAAGAACTTCAAAAACCTTGAAACAGCTTACTTTCTAACGAGGTCCAAGTTGGTGAAGCAAGTTGGCAATCAAATAGGTAGCCGTCATCAAGTTAAGAGGCCTACTGGTTCCACTATTGGGACTGAGGGAAGTTCAATAGATAACTTTCCTTTGGAAAGGCAATATGGTAGAAGGCAAAGAGGTTGGGTGAGCTCGTTTCTTGAAGGATTGTGCAAGTACTTGTCATTCAGTAAGTTGAAAGTTCGGGCAGAACTGAAACAGTGTGATTTGCTGAACTCATCAAACTTAGTATGCTCCGTAGGGTTTGACCGCGATAAAGAGTTTTTTGCCACTGCTGGTGTAAATAAGAAGATAAAAGTGTTTGAGTATAATATGATTGTAAATGAACATCGTGACATTCACTATCCTGTGGTGGAGATGTCTAATAGATCAAAATTAAGTTGTATTTGCTGGAACAGTTATATGAAGAGCCACCTAGCGTCTAGTGATTTTGAGGGTATAGTGCAGGTAAGCTCCTCTGGCATGTTTTTTTTTTTTCTAATGAAATTTGTATTTGATGCAGTTATCATAGTGTGGCGTTGTTTTCAGGTTTGGGATGTTACTAGGAATCAAGTTTTTGTTGAGATGAGGGAGCATGAGAGACGAGTGTGGTCAGTGGACTTCTCAATTGTGGACCCAACAAAATTGGTCAGTGGGAGTGATGATGGGTCTGTGAAGCTGTGGGATATGAATCAGGCAATTTTATTCTTGCACCTACTGTATGTCAGCTTTAGAATTACCGATAACATGGTTATCGAAATGTGCATGCAGAACTATTTTTCTCTCCACTGTTAACATATTGCCATGAATTTTGCAGGCTGGGAGTATTGGCACTATTAGAACAAGGGCGAATGTGTGCTCCGTGCAATTTCCACCTGATAATGCTCGCTCTATTGCCATTGGTTCGGCAGATCACAAAATTTACTGCTATGATCTCCGTAACATACGAGCTCCTTATTGTACACTTGTTGGGCACACAAAAACTGTAAGCTATGTTAAATATCTAGACGCCTCGACAATAGTATCTGCGTCTACTGACAACTCATTGAAGCTTTGGGACTTGTCGATGAGTCCAGGAAGGATAATTGACAGTCCAATTCAAACATTTACCGGGCATACAAATACAAAGGTTAGATGACTTACATGTACTTATTCTCTTTCATAATATTGCTTTACAATTGATTAGTGTCTAGTAGAGTGTCTTGTGTCTCATCAGGATACTTGCAATATGAGGATTGTTACATCAGGATACTTACTGAATGACAAGTACTTTTGCACTTACTGAAGTAACTAGTAGAGTGTCTTGTGGAAATACTCAATAGTTTAGTTTCGGAAGATAAAACTATATACCTAGTATCCTGATGTAACAATCCTATATACAGCTGTTATCTAATTGATCCACGATGCTATAAACTACAGCCACCAACCTTGGTGATTCATATCTTCTTTCCTATTCCCCCATTCAATAAGAGAACTTATAAGACATCTCTCCTCTTTATGGAACCCTGAGTGGCGGTACTTAGATTGTTTGACAATTTAAAATTGTTGCTCACATGCATTTGTTTCATGCATATTTAGTTACCAGCTTCTCCCTGTAGCGCTTACTGTATTAGCATAGTAGTCTGTGGCTCAATCAGTACTTCTTTCATGAAATAATTTAGCATCTCAGCTGAGTTTGTAATTAATTATCACATATGAACAGAGGTTATTCAATGACCAATTTACTTATTTGTTAAACCTTTTGACCAGAACTTTGTTGGCCTTTCTATATCAGATGGTTACATTGCTACTGGCTCTGAAACAAATGAGGTATGCATTTTATAGCTAAGCTTCGACAAATGTGTCTAGATATGACTGGTAGTTAGATTGGACAATTTAGTTTCTACCAACGTTTGATATGCAAAGTCATAGAGTACTGAAGTAAAGGTTGTGTTTGTTGTGATGTTTGCTATTGATGGATACAATAGTTCCATGTTGGTCAAAAAGTAGTCTGCAGCGATGATATACATGCCATACAGTGAGGTAGGAGCAGCTTTCATATTAATTCCTAGCAACTTGGTTTAAACATATGAAACTGAACTTTTCAAGTTCCAAATTCATATAGAAGGGTGTGCAATTAATAAGATGGAATGCAAATGCAATTGATTTCCCATTGTAGCTAAGCGATCATTGCATAGTTACCAGGTTTTAAGCAGCATTTGTTGTGTGAATAGATATGTCTCGCCCTGAAACTTGGTGTCCTCTAATTAGATCCATCTGTCTCCATTGCCTATTCATATCCTCTTCTGAGAAATTGCATCAATTGAAATGCTCGACTTTCCTCCTTTGTTTACTTTACCGCAGGTCTTTGTCTACCACAAAGAATTTCCCATGCCAGTGTTGGCATATAAGTTCAGCGTGGCAGACCCTATATCAGGCGAGGAGATTGATGATCCGACTCAGTTCATTTCATGCGTCTGTTGGAGAGGGCAGTCTTCGACTCTTCTTTCTGCCAACTCCAGCGGCAACATTAAGATCTTAGAAATGAACTGACTGATTCTGTACGGTTGGGTTTTGCATCTCCCAGGTCTCGTGGAAATGAACTGACTTATCTTACCAGGGGTGTGAGTCTGTGTGTGTAGTTGGACTCAAAGTTTGCCAACTTGAATCCATATATGCCATCAACTTGGCGAAGTGTAGCTTAATCCGAGTTGCAGAGTTGGGAGGTAGGGGTAGCGATAACAGATTTAGCATGGATTGGTAGGATTACAGATTAGCGTGGTAGCGAGTAGCATAAATAGGAAACAAGAATGAGGTGTCCGGTGGTGCCACATCGAAAGGTTTTGTACATCATTGGTTCGAGGTATACTTGTACAGGCAATCAATCCAAGATTTTACTATCTAGCAACAGCAGACTTCTGCTCTTTGCGATACTAGTGCTTGAAGTAGTACAATGTGACGCATCCTCAGGATTTGCCTGATTACTCGATTAGCATGCCGTGTCCATCCGAACAGGTAATTGTTCCCACCATCGAAGAACAGAAGAATCATCCGAGGCATTGGCTGTCGACTCGTTGTGCTCCCCTACCGGCATTCACATATCTTGAAAAGCACATCCCCAGCCGCATGCATTGCGAGTTTGATTGCTCCCATGGTTTGTCTCGAGCAGGAATCCAGGCTACCGTCGTGTCCGGGGACCAACGCGGGTGTAGAGCGTGAACGCAGCAACAGGACCATGGGACATCGCAGACCACAAAAACATTGGACAAACGAGTTGCCAGCTGGCTCCAGCTGTGAGTTCGCACGGAGCTGCAGATAGACCCCGGGCCCCCCCGGCACCTCCGGCGCAGCCGCAGCACCGGGCTGTGGAATACATCGGACACGCCACGCGCGACGACGGGGCCCTGGCGCCATGATTATGAATCTAAGGATTCGCTGGCTCGCAGAGGTGGCACAGCGATCGTTCCTTCTTTATCCGTGTGCCCACCGGACCCTGGGCCTGGGGAAACAAGCAGGTGTCGACACGTCGTCCGTCCCACGGTTCAATACTTCAACCGGAAGGTGTCCCATCCCACCCGGCCGCCCTCGCCGGGCCCGGGCTCCGTTGTGCCAGATGAGCCCGAAAATCGTTCGTCTTGGGCGGTTCCTGATTGATTGGGTTGTACAGTAATCGGATATCGGCTCCCTGAAACCGACGGTTTCTGTTGCGCGGAGCCTGGATGCGCATTCGGTCGGCCACTGATGCCGACGTCGTTGTTGAGCGCAGGTCAGCAGGTGGGGACGGCGTAATCCTAGGAGTGATGGCGATCTGTTGAGACGTAGTACTACGTTCGTATGGGGTGTCCTACGTGTCTACGTGAGAGGCTCTGAATTGTCCCGAGCGAGGACCACGCAGCAGCTGTGTCTCGGGCCCTCGGCGCTCGTTCAGCGGGCACGCCCAGGCCAACTGGCCAAGTGCGGTCCCTCCGTCCCTGCACGAACTCACACTCTATCACTACTATTGTCCCCCGTTGCAGGCCGTGAACGTGCTGCCGTTCGCCCGCCAAACAACTAGCCGGCGGGATCCGAGGGCCCTTTCCAGCCAGGTCATGTGGATGTACTGGGCCGTCGCCGTACGTCGTCGGCCCACGGAAAATTGGGCTTTCACACTGGCATTTTGTGTGATGCTCCAGAAGCCCAGAAGCCAGTATAGGTGCCTTCAACATGATGAGCATTGGAGCAAAACATCGCAAGTACGCAACAACACAAACGAAGCACAAAGTACATACGGCAGATACGGGGATCGTCTTTATGGCCTTTATTAAAGAGTAAAATGCATGAATGACTATTATACTTGATGGCTTGTTTCATTTTGGCCATTGTACTTAAAGAAAGTGTAAATCGTAGCCACTAAGTTTGCTCAAATGAGTCGATACGGCCATTAACTCTCTATAATATGTATTCGATATTGGATCTCTACGGTTGGTTGCTTCTGCACATGAGTACATGACCTATTGAAAATATGTCGAACCTTGGACGACAACCATACTTCTTTAATCATACATTAAACAAGAATTTCTCCATAGGTCTGGAATTTTAGATGCAGCTAATAGGGGTGACCGATGGTTGTACTATTTTTGTGATCCTGATTAGAAAACACCTCACAAATTCTTGCACACATCATGTGAGCTGCCATGATAAATAGAGTGATCGAATATGTATTTATATTGTCTAAATACGTATTCTAGATAACTAATGACCGTATCGACTCAGTTGAGCAATTTCTATGGCCGCGATTTACAATTTTCTAAGTATGATGGCCAAATTAAAACAAGCCAACAAATATAATGACCATTCATGTATTTTACTCTTTGTTAAATTATTTATTCACATCCCCGCGATCCCTTTGTCGAAATTTGGGATTGTGGAAGTAGTACGAGTGCCAGTCGGATCAGCACTTGGAGAGGTCCTGCGGCGCGAAGGCGAAGCTGCCCGCCGCGTAGCGCCCCTGCACCCCGCCGGGGCGCGTCACGAACGCGCGAAACCTGAGCGGCAACCCCTTGTTCCGGCCGGGGCTCACGGCCGCGCGGCACCCACTCGCCGGCGACCGGGGCACGTACACCTTGCAGTGCCTGCTGGTGAAGGGCGCCGCCTGCGCCCCCGTCTGGATCAGGAAGTAGCCGCGCGAGTTCGTGGCGCCCCACACCGACATCGCCCGCCGCCCGTTCCGGCACCGCAGCAGCGCCGAAGCGTCTGCGCTCGTCGATCGACAAACAGATAGAGACAGGTCGCGTAAATTGCTGCAAATTAGTAATGGGTAAAAAATTGTAAAGAGGATGATCGGAAAAGGAACGTACTCCGGAGAGGCGAGGCGTCCCTGGACGGGATGTAGCCGTGGTAGCGGCAGCCCTTGCACCAGACGACGCCCTCGACGCCGATGGTGAAGTTGAGGTTCGGCTGCGGCCGGGGCATGCCCATGGCCGACCCGCGCCACGGCAGCTGGCAGCCCACGGTGAGGATCGCAAGGGCGAGGAGACTGCTTCTCGCGAGGAAAGGCGCCGCCATTGCCACTGATCGCACCAAATGTCTCAAGAGAGAGCTATGTTGTGGTAGCCTAGTAGGGATCATGGGGAAAGCCCTTGAAGCAGAGCAATTTGTAGCCTTCTAGCACTTTGAGTCAGAGAGCAGGTTCCGGCTGGCTCGGACCCAGATACAGTCAAATGCTTGGGTGGGTCATGGGTGTGCGTTGCAAGCGAATTGCATGTCCGTGATTGCGCCTCGTGCACTTGATACTACCAAATGGATAATGCTCTACGACACTTGCTTAATCCAACTGAAACAGGCAACCATTGCAGGAAGATACTGAATAGTTTGGTCACTTACACCCCACCTCAATGGATTGATTTAACTGTTAGTTATACTCGATAGAAGCTCCCTGAATGAAAACCAAAGAGGCAAAGCCTGAAACTGTATGAGCTCTTTTACGGTGACTTATACTAGAAGGTAGTAGTATGCACTATTAAGAAAATCTAACCATCTATAAATGAGGGTAATTTTGTAATCACTATTCTCTCAATTAGGCATGTAATTATTTCCCGATCTCCCGCTTGATGCCTGTCGCAACTTGTGGCGACAAACTAGTCCTCCCCGCCGGTCCCAGCGCCGCCACTTCGTAAGATAGCCAGTCCGCCACCACACAGGTCCCTACCCAAGGGGCAGGGCTGCTCGTCCCCGTGCCTGGCACAGGCCACTAGATCAGGCACGGGCCTGCTCGTTCACTAGTCATCGCACTACAAGAACGGAAGCGAGCGTCCACCGGCCAGCGGCCCTGCTCCAAGATCGGTTCAAATGTTCAATTATTCCTTCATACCCTTCGCCGCCGGCCGCCGGCTGATCATGAACGAGCATTCCTGATGAGAGTGAACGGGACAGGAGAGGAAAAGATTGATGAAGGGATGAGGAGATGAAAGGAAAAGGCAGTGTAAAATAAATGTTACGATCGATCAAATATTACAAAGTGTCATTTTTATTTTTTTTGTCTATGATGCCCATAGTGTTACTAAAATATTACACAATTACCATTGTAATTTTTGGTCTATAATACCCTTATACTACCCATACTTACTGGGGCATACTTACCTATACTACCAGTCAAGTTGCTAAGAGTATACAATTATTCTGGACCGTTGGATGCTTTCATACTAGTCCTTTTTATATGATAGTATATTCTAGTATAAGACACCGTAAAAGAGCTCTGCATATGCGCCGCGCACGCATGGGTTCAGGCATTCAGCTGTTGCTCTCGCTAGCAGCAAAGGGCCGGCGATACTTCAATGTGCGAGCAAAGGATGTCGTGTTACATCGAGGATCGCGAGCTGATGATGACCGAGAGTTGCCTTGCTCACACAATCGCCGCCCCACGAGGCCACGACGACGGGCGTGCTAGTCAACCCAAAAATCAAATTCCAGCCACAACTCAGTCGTCCCACCGGGGGAAATAAAACGAAGTCGTCAAATACAATGCATACTGTCATACTGATGCACTCTATCGGTCTATCCCTTGGAATCTTTTATCTATGGAAGCTTATTAGCTGCTGATGTGCTGATACATGCATGTCAAACTTGTTTAGTCCTCAGGCTGGATAATTCCAAGCCCTTCAACGAAGGGTGAAGCTCAAGTTTGAAGAGTTTATTTGTTAAGATATGCAAGAAACATAAGCTTTCCCCTGATTCCTTCTCGAGTGATATCAGATCCTTGAAATTCAAGCATGTGTAACGCGGATCAACGTTGAGAAAAAAATATGAATCAATGGTGACAACACACACGGGTGATTTATTCCCACCGGATCTCCTCGTTTTTAGTTGAAAAAAAGTCTATATATACCCCCCTTGACTATAGGCCCAGTCCATGATTTTACTCGCAACTCAAAAAACGCCCATTCTAACCCCTCCCAGACTCAAAAAAAAAAAGAAAAAGTCTAAATTACTACCCTGAACTATAAGCAAAGTCTACATAACCCCCTAAACTATCTTTTGGTTTATTTTACCCCCTAAACTATGTCATTTAGCCTATTTTATCCCCTAACACAATTTGTCTTTTTTTTATTTCTCCATGTAGAAGTGTCATATTACGTTCAAATTTTGTGAGATGATAGTAGACATCATAATGCATGGTAGAAAAATACAAAAAATCTATTTTGATAGGATAATATATTTAATTAATCCATAAGATGCAAAATTATACAAAAATGAATAACGAAAACTTCATAATATATTTTTTCATATACACTATGATGTTTACTACAATCAGGTAAAATTTGAAATTAAAATTTAACTTGTGTATGGAGAAATAAAAAAACAATTTGTATTAGGGGGTAGAATAGACCAAGTTACATAGTTTAGGGGTAGATAGTTTAGGGGGTTATATAGACTTTGCTTATAGTTCAGGGGAGTAATATAGACTTTTTCCGAAAAAAAAACGTCCATTCTAAACACTCCAATTCCGAACACCGACGGTTTCGACGATGGTTTAGGTCGCATGGCGGGCGGCTGGCGTCATGTCAAGCACAAAGGGATAAATTGAACTGTCGTCCATAGTTCAAGGAGGTTAAATGGACTGAATAAAAAAATCATCCATTTTTTCTTTAAATATTTAAACAATAAAAATCCTAAAGTACAGCTTAATATTAGAAAACAAATACTTTGGACCAAAGGGAAAAATTCCACTCTCCCAAACACAACCTTATTCACATTGTTTGCAATCTTGTTAATTTTACATAACCTTTGAACACAACCAAGTTTCTGTACATTCGTTTATCATAGAAATGGCTTAATTTGAGTTGTATCATATTTTGTTAGGATGGAAATAATACTATGATCCTATTGATTCTGTAAGACCAAAATACTATAATCCGTACTATCTATATTTTCAGGTGAAGAGAGTGCTTTAATTATTAACTAGATAGAAATGTTCTTACAATAATTTATGATTAGTTCCAAACTCCATAACGCACGTATGGGCTTCCCCCAACCAAAAGGTAGATATTCTTTCTTAGCCAATGAAGCTAAAACATTTGCTACTTGATTACACTCTCTTTACGGTAAGTATAATAGAGCGACGTAGACGGGCAAAATGGAGTATCGCATTATATTTTTGTTGAGTTGGAGGAGAGAGATAAAAAAGCGGGCTGCAAGCTAACACCCCGCTCTCAACCGGCTGCTACACGGAGTTTAACAAATGTGGTGAGAGAATAGGGTGTGTTTAGATTGGGAAAGATTCCCCGAAAAAACACTATAAACCAAAAAAAAACATTGTAAATGAATAATGTTCTGTATGTGGGAGGGGTAGGATAAATATGAAAAAGTTGGATGAATGGTGTTTTTTGGAAAAAATTTTAAAACTAAACGCACCCTAAGAGAGGGAATGTACCACACATTAACGTTGCAGCCCACCACATATATAGCCAGCCGTTACATCAGGTTGGTTCATGATAACAAGATCATATAGCAACTTAGCCAGCAGTTGGCTAAATTATAAACCTTGCTCTTTTCTGAACAATTCGCCACTCCATAAGTTCCTGAGATAGTTCCTTTCCCTCAGAAATTGCAAAGCTGATTCTGGTAACTTTTGCACAAGCTTGGGCGTCTGCCTCAGTTGCATCTGCGCATCTGAAGAGAACGCGCCAAGCTGTGAATTGTACTACTCCGTTGCTATCTCGAGCCAGAATCCGGACTAAAATCGAACACAATTATCTTGACCAATATACAGCTGCCAAAGAAAATATGTAATCATATATGAAAGTTCCCTCTTTGCCGGATCAACAATGTTACATTATCAATTACTCCCGCCCATTTATTATCCCGTGCTTATTTGAACGTCCAGACTCCACAATCAGCAGCTAATGCTAGCTCAACTACTCAGCTATACATACACACAGCGAAGTAGCAGTAGTAGCTAGCTAGCACTTGGCGGGGTTCTCCGGCGCGAACGTGAAGTTGCCTGCCGAGTAGCGCGCCTGAAGCTCGTTGGGGAGCGGCACGAACCTGCGGAACTTGAGCGGCGCCCCCTTCCTCGCGGCGGGCTTGACGGGCATGGCGCAGCCGTGCGCCGGTGACCGCGCCACGTACACCTTGCAGTCCTTGCTCTTGAAGGGCGCCGACTCCCAGTCCGCCTGGATCAGGAAGTAGCCGTCGGCGCCCGTGGTGTTCCACACCGTCAGCGCCTGGCCGTCGTCTCGCCGGCACCGCAGCATCGCCGTGGCATCTGCATTGTTACATTTACGCATAAAAAATGAGGGGGTTACACACGATCGAACGCCGTAGAGAGCTGCGACGCCGGATGATCTGATCGAGCGCATGCAGAAACAATGAGAATTAATGACGGGCACATGTACAGCTACGTACTCGGGAGAGGCGACGCGCCCATGGAGCGGACGTAGCCGGCGTACCGGCAGCTGTTGCACCAGACGACGCCCTCGGCGGAGATGGTGAAGTTGAGGTCCGGCGGTGGCTGGGGTAGGCCCATGGCCTCGCCGCCGGATGGCAAGCTGCAGCCCACGGCGAGGATCACGACGAGGGGCAGGCAGACCACAAGGCATCTCGCGAGACAGGCCATCGTAAGCAGCTAGAGGCACGTATATCAGATCAAAACAATCCAAGTATGGATGGAGAAGCTATATATGCTGTTGTAAGTGATGATGATGATATTAGATGTAGCCATGAGTGAGAAGATGGGTGCAATTTATAGGAGCACACGAGGTGGGCTGAGGCGAGTCGCCGTCAGATAGATTCCGTTCCGTCACAAAATGATTGCGGTTTTGCACGGAAGACGCATGCGTGCATCGCGGCATTGCTTGGTTGGGGACGCGGGGCTCACACGCTGCCTGGACGCGCAGGCATGTGGTTTGGGTGTGCATTGCAAGCGAAAACTACACACCTGAACGTGGATAACCGTATGTCCAAGAGCTACCGCATCTAGCGATTCCAAAAGGTACCCAAAAGTCAGCCCCATTTTTATCAAGACTATCGCTGATGCACGCACGCCTGAATTTTGTTTGCATGTTGCTCCTGCCAACAGCAAAGGGAGCGGGGCGATGCTTGAGTTTGCATGCGAAGGGATGTCTTTGTTTAGGTTCTTGATGTATGGTCGCAAACTCTTCAATTGGCTGCCTTCATTCGCATAATCGCCGCCCCACGACGACGCAGGAGAAAGTCAACCCAAAAATCAAGTTTCAGCCATATAATGCCTATTTATTTCAACCTTCGGTAGCTTCACTGCTACACATATGCCAATCATGCATCATCCCCAGTTGAGGTACCTGGAACTAGGTGTCGTGTGGCAGCTGTATTTGCTAAAGGCCATGCTAAGCAAGCCCGCGGCCGTTAGACCATCAGGATTACGGTGATGATTAGTCGGATATGGTACACTTGAAACATGATTATGTGAATCGGATTATTGGGATTTGGGGAGACATAATCAATGATTCCCTTTCTTTGCTCATACGTGAATTCGTAGCTTTGTGCTACGGAATCATGCTGGCTCAACTGTGAATAATGTAACAAGATCACATATAAGCCCAAGCGCGGAATCAGGTGTACGTATGTGTCTTCTACCATTTCATTACCACTTCTAGGAACTTTCTTTTTAGCCTTGTTCAGGTCCACCTAGTTAAACTTTAGCTGAGGGGTTGTTTGGATCTAGAGCTAAAGCACTAGCTAGAGTCTTACCTATCACCCAGCTAAAGTTTAGCCATTAGCCACCGGCGGGTGCGCGGGGCCTCATAGTTGAGGAAGGGAGCTTTATAGTTAGGCCCACAAGGACAGCATTGAAGGCTTGGGCCTAGCCTATGGGCTATGGGCCATGTCTTGTTTCTTGGTTTAATTAACCGCAACGTTTAACTAGTCTTTATGGTGAACATGTATTTTCAGCTGATGTCCAGGATGAACAAATGAACTCCAGATATAATTTTCTTGTAGCAAAATCCAGTGTAAATTAATTGGTTAGATTCCTTGTCTTGAAACATACTCATCTAGGTTCAAGTTTGCAACCGAGTCATCATGGATACTCGTATTTATGGCTAATTAGAAGGAAACTTGTGTGTGTAGAAAAAGAAATGCATATTGCGAACTAATAGTTAAAATCACAACGGTAACTTATGTTTCCGGTCTCTTTTGTCAAAAGTTCATATACCCGTGCTTGTACCTCTTGATAAGCCATTTGACTCCCAATAAGGGAGTCTGAGCATCTGTCAACAGAAGCAGTGTGATCTAGAAGATATACAATATCACTTCAGCCTTGATATGTCATGGTACCACTTTAGCCTTACTTACAGCTAGCCCCTCTCGTAGTAGAGCTTGTTTGGTAGTTTTGCTAATAGAAGAAAGAAATGATTTACTGCGAGACCAAAGGCGCAAAAGGAACATCAGAATGGTAAAATTTTGCAGCGATACGGAACACATCTCTGAGAGACTTTTGGTGGCATAAAGAGCCACGGCCCACAGCTCGGCATGCTTAACGAGATCGCTTGCACGTGAGATCTCAGATTGTTTATTTGGAGGCAGCAGTGAGTTCTTCTAGAAGATCTGTGGATTAAACTATGATCCATATTGGTGAGTAACCATTGTATTCCATGATCCTTGCGCAGATCCCCGCACAGCTTCCACTTCTACTTAGATGCCTGATTCCAAAACCCGATCTAGTCTTCAGATCGAGCATGCAGCTGATAAAAAGAAATGCGAAGGGACAATCTCAGGCTTGAAGATAAATTAAAGAACTGATGATCCATAGACGACTAGCCAATGACAACACTCAATGTTACACCGACACCATTCCGCAATCAAACAAACCATCGCCACCACACTCCGACCGAACTAGAACAGCTACCTGAACTCACATACTAGTACAAGCTAACAACGCAACGCGTGGCTAAGCTAATTATTACTTACTGCAAGGAAGATCGACCAAGATCGATCTTAACATACGCACGCAGCCTCGCGCGCTCGCTGGCGCCAACCGTGGGCACGTCGATCAGCGCCCCCGGCCCGGTGGCTGGTCTGGATATTCCATGCGCTCGCGTGTCAATATCAGTAGGGGCACTGGCCTTTGGCGGCGGGGGCGAAGAAGAGGACGCTGGTTGGGGTGTAGATGCCCTGCAGCCCGGCGGGCGGGATGGTCCTGCTCTCCCTGACGAGGGAGAGGCCGATCCACTGGTTGGGAGGGTAGTATGGCTTGTTGCACTGCGGCGTCGGCGACGACACCAGGTACATCTTGCACGTCTTGGCGCTGAAGTTCTGCATGTCATAGAACATGATGAGGAAGTAGCCGTTGTCGTCCGTCACCGTCCCCGTCGCGTTCACCACCTTCCGCCCGTAGCACACCATCATCGCCGTCGCGCCTGCATGCAATGCATGCATCATTTTAGCATCAAAGTTGCATATATATACACTCGGACACCAAGGATGGTTTTCCGCGAGCTAGTAGCAATGCATGCGTAGTGTACCTGGCAGGGGCGACGCGTCGATGCCGGTGTTGTAGCCCTTTCCCCTGCAAGACTTGCAGTAGATGACGCCCTCCACGATGACGAAGGGCAGCGGTGGCGGCGGCGGCGGCGACACGAGGGGCAACAGCGGCGCCGGCGCAGAGCTGTCGTATGGCGAAGGTGGCACGGCCATGTCGCCCGGCGACGACGACGGGGGCTTGGCGTCGTAGGCCGCCGGTGACGGGGCGCCCTTGTCGGCGGGCGTTGGCGTCGGCGGCTTGGCGCTGTCGTACCCTGAAGCTGAAGGCGGCGTGGCCTTATCGTTCGCCGATGCTGGCGCCCTGGCCTTGTCGTCGGCGGTGGCCACAGCGTGGCGGGCTGGGAGCAGCAGCGCGGCCGCGACGAGCACCGCCCCGGCCAGCAAGGCCCGGCTACTGAGGGAGGAAGCCATCTTTGGCTTGGCACGATCTCTGATGAACAAGGAAGCAAATTACTGAGCTCTTGGTTAAGCACTAGTGGATCGACTGAAGTGGGAATGCAGTGAGAGTGATGAGGTGTGCTCGGGCACGATCCAATTTATAGGGCGATCTGGGCCGCCCGATCGATCTACTACGTCCACATGGCTCGGTGCCGTTTGACCAGACGGACAACAAAGAGGTTCAAATCAAATCAGATTCCCTTCAGAGTTAATGACTTTGTTGTGTTGCGGGAGCAGGCTGGATTAATGCAGGACGAGGACTCGAGGATCACACACTGCTCTGGAGAAGTTTGCCTACCTTGTCATTTCGGCTGTCTCACTGTCTGAAACAAGTTTACAAGTCAGCACTGAGCACAGTAAAAAGTCCCGTTGGATTGGAGGTTTACCACGAGCGCAACGCAACGTTCCTCTGCGCCTCGTTTTCTCCCCTCGGAATTACTCGTTTCGGGGTTAAAAATACTCTCCAAAAGGCATCGAGAACAGCCCTGATCGTGAAAAAAAGGCTGCGGTTTCGGTGCACTGAAAGAAATCGATCGGTTTCGGTGCATCTCGCTTGGGTTCGCGCGGAGCCGAGACCAGGTTTGACTCCACTGCAATGATGGCTGGCACACCTCGTCCCGGCAGCAGCTCACCGCGGCAATAAATGCATCACTAGTTTATGTGCAGTTTGCTCCATCAGATGCTGTGTCAGGTGCTAGCTGGTGCACGTTGATCCCACACGTTAATTCATCGATCGCGACGCTGACCGTTTCACCGGTGGAAATACTTGCACTCTGACGGCCAGTCCCACATTACAGTTATAGTGAAGGAGCTAGCAAGAACAATGCATTGCATTCCTGCCGTGATCTAGAAACGTGCCTCCTCGATGCCTGCCGTTCATCGTTTCAAAAGGCTAGTTCTCTTTCATGTTTCTGTCGTAGACTGTTTTTTATTTTGATTTTTAACCTTTCTTTGACTTCTGTCAGATTAAAAAACAAAACTACTTCCCATGGTAGCGAGAATTGTCCGAATACAGAGTGTGAATACTGGTAGTGCTGCTGATGCCAGATTGATAGTCTCTTGATCATCTCGGACGACAATTGGGCGGCCTATGCTCTCTCAATGTATGAAGCGTCCTGAAAAGCCCCCTGTGACCCCTGTCATTGCGGGATTGAGATCCTTGAAGTAGAGGAAAGTTACCTGAGAGGGAGGTAGAAGTGCTGGTGGGCGTTCGATCTGGAGTAGATGGATGAGATTGCATGCTACAGTGATAAACAGGACCGACGTGAACAGTTCAGCGAACACTGTTTCACCTCGTTTGCTACAGTACTACCTCCCCGCACTGTAGCGCTAGGCTCATTGTACTGTTTGCCTCTGCAGTAAATCGCACTACTGCAGAGGAGCCGTTTCCGTCATTGCGTTATGCAAAGTTTTCAAGGCATGGTGCCTTAGTTGTGTGTGGTTGGAGGGTAATGATTCGATGGCACTCGTTGGCAAGGTATCGAAGCTAAGCAATTGTCAAGGGCATATATATTATGTGTGAAGAGTGACATTATGGGGTTCTAGATATATATACTTTTTCGAGGTGTAGTTTTTCCTTTTGTCCAGAGGTTTGGATGTAATTGTCCTTCCCCTTCTAAAAAAATAGAAACACACATGATCTGTCAGTAGTTGGTGCTGCTGGCTTCTTCACACGGCACACCGCAGAACAGCTGATCGTGGCATCTCGTAGACTCGTCGCTCGCAGTGCCGCCGCAATGCCCACACATACTGTACACGGCAGCTTGTGCCTAGTCAGATTCGTCAGAGATCAGATCGGCGAAACAATAAGATGATAAACAACAAGTAAATAAAAGAGCGCGGCCGCGGAATGATGATCTCCGGCATGTCAAAAGTCAACACACAGTGTGCATGTATCTAAGTTGAACACTTGTCTCCGTGAAAAAAAAAACATGTGAATGCTATGTAGCTGAAGAAGGCAAGAAGCGTTTTTTTTTTTTTGCTGTGCAGTATGTACCCTAAAGAAGCACATTGTCTGATTTGTGAGCACGTTTACACTAGATGAGGGATGTGATAAATGAGTGCATCTCTGGTGAAAATGTGCAAATTATTTAAAATATTAAATTTCATTCAAAAGCATACCGATTTGTTTTTAAAATTTTGTGATTTTGCATATATGTTGATGCATCAGTTTTCTACACGCACGCAAAGTATCCTGCACAAATTTATTTATTTTACCATCAACGATAAATGTCAAATGGCTATAGCGCTAAATGTCGATTTCGTTTGTCATGTATTGCTATTGCATCTAACATTTGTCCTCTTTTTCTATCTTTTTAATGTAAGTGAATTTAGGCGTTATACTTTTTCTATCTTTTTAATGTATCCATCTATGTAAGGCATAATTTTTTACGAATACCAATTGGGATGTTTTTGAATGAATTTCTACCGTTTTCATTATTGAGCTTTTTTTCCCTCTCCTGTGATAAACAGTGCCGCAGGACTTGTGGTATTGAACTGTCATTTCTTTTTTAGCATCAGGAGATAAACACTGTCAGTACGGCCCACTTTTTTATGGGCTCGGCTACGATTGACGGGGTAAAATCTCAATGAGGCCTACAATCTCCATTGTTGAAATATGGGCTTGGCCCATGTATGGCATTATTGCTGAAACAAGATCTCAGCCATCAAGGATCTTTCTTTTTTGATCTGAGGGTTGCTGTTTCACAGATCCTAGGGTTTTCTCTTGTTCGTCCCATAGCCGCCCTTAAAATGCCGCCGGGCTGCCTGGCATCTGAAGCGAAGAACAGGGCGTAGCCGCTCGGCGGCGGATTCCACATGATACCCGACGTACCTTTGCTTCTCGATTCGTCTCCTTTTCGTTAGCCTGCTTTGATTGATTTGCCTTTTCTTTGTGATTTGCTTTCTTTCACGCCTCTCGTTGTTTGATCCTGGAGCAGTGATGAGATCATTCGAGTATGATCATCAAGATGTGATTATCAATATCTATTTTGCTACGTTCTTGCTGAGCTCCTAGCGCCGTGCGCTCGTTTTTGTTTCGACTGAGGGTTCAGGGTTTAATCTGGTGTAGCAGTAACGTCGGGGAGAAGAGTATGTCCTGGATTTGTTTTGCATTGCTGGTTGGATCTCTTGAGTGTGCTTATTTTGCCAATAACAAAACATCGATAAAGATGACCGAAAGGGAACTCAGGATTAAAGATAATCTCTAATTGTCTAATTAATACATGATGACATGCTGAGATTCAGCACTCTTGCCACAGCATGCAGGTATTCAGTAGCGTAATAGCGTTCTCATAGGCACAAAAGCACCGGGATCTGTTAACCTGTCATGATTCTTGAACTCTGAACAACACATAGAAACAGAGCGTGATCTTCCATCCGTTATCCTTCAACTTCAAACCATTTCTAGTTAAACCCTGCATGTGTTTGCAGAAATCTTCATGTTAGGTCCTGAAAATAGTTTGTCTAATTGGAAGTTCAGACTTCAGAGCATGAAAAATGTCTCACGAGCTAAGAATTAGAATGTACCCAGTTTGAGTTCCAGGCCGTTGCTCAGCGAGGACGACCCTCCTTCCTCGTCATTCTGGGCCTGAGAATGGGCAAGCTGCAAGCAAAATTGTTACAGTAACATGTGAAGTTTAGGGGTCTGGATTGCAAGGACAAAATTCTTTGGAGAGTAAAACCAGACACGATGTCAAGACAGCTCGCATAGCAATCAAACTTGATGGGCTCTCAACTCAAGCCACTAGCTGCTAGTTCACTTCACTATTTCAGCTACCTGTGCATAGCATGATGTGTTGCTTGTAACACTGTAGTAAAGCGAAAGCTACTCCACCTTGAAGCTGAAGGGTGAAGGGATGGGATTGTATGGATGAGTCTACATGTCGTCACTTTCGGACTTGTAATGGAGCAGTCCTCGTGACACTAGCACTGAGTAGCGCATGCATGGTTGCTCTGAATGGACGGGCCGCTATTTCCTTGTCTATTTTCGTAGGGAATCATCCTATTTCGCGGAGTGTAGATTTGTAGAAGCATGAAAGAAATGTCTATTCTAGCTACGGCCTGTATACAGTACATACTCCTACCTCTGTATCAAAACCATATGAAGCCAGTCCCCTATTTCATCTCAAAAGGAAATTGGGAAAAAACAGTGCTGCTGTCGTTGAATGTGATGAAACTGGACTCGAGTGTTGCTGAATAAAATATAAATTTCTCAAACAAGCTGAGGGATTTTTTTTCCTCTGTTATTACGCTAAACTCTGCCTTTTCTATAGAGTCTCGTTGTTTGGACGGCGCATCCACAAATGTTCTTACTACCATTTTGCAGCCGGCATGCCATCAGCTTAAGAGTTCTTTATGATAGATTTGTTAGTTGTGGTTGTTAGTTCTGGCAATGGTTTTGCAAACCACACATTGACCCAAGAGTACTAGCAAATAGCTGCTGGTGGTTAATTATCGAACAGTGATTGTGATTCTTAAGATCTGACTGGCAACAATATATCCAGCACCAGTGCAGTACTGTGGTATAGTAGTAGTTCAGAGAATCAGGACGTCTGACTCAGGATTCGGTGTTATTAAGGAAGTGTATTTTGTGCAGAGAAAGACTCGTGCGTCGTGGGACAACTCTACATTTGCAAGTGTTTGCATCCAAGAAAACAGTGAAAGTGAAATATGATTTTTTTATAAAAAAAAAGAAGAAAATGAAATAGGTAGGGAACTACGGATCAGACTGAACAACGAAGCACACAGAAGAGGCAAAACGATTACGCATTGTTTACCTTCTCGCACAACCCGTAGCGCTCCTCCTGCCGCCCTCTGATCTGCATGAAGAACGGAACAGTCATCAGAGACGCCACATTGAGCGCATGCATCTATCGGGAAGGAAATCAGGGTATAGAAACTAAAATTGCAGAGCTGCAGTAGGAAGACAACAATGCTTCAAGAGGCTCTTCGATGTCACTCGTGCGTGCGCGCGTGTATACGTACAATGTTCTCGAGGTAGGTGATCTCGCCCCCGATCTTGCGGTCCTTCTCGGAGCGCACCTTGTGCATGGCCGCCTCCAGGTTGTGCTCCAGCAGCTCCAGCGACGGCACCGTGTAGTGCTCCCCGTCGTCCACCGTCATGAAGCGCAGCTCCTTCTCCATCAGCTCGCACATCTGCTCCACCTTCTCCAGCTCCGCGCGGCGCTCCTGCAGTTCGCACGCACGTCATGTACCTCTCGACGGGCAGCTAGCTTAGCCTCAAACAGTCAAACGTATATGGAACCTCGTGCATGGCGGCTAGCTAGTGCTCTCAGTCTCTCACTCACCTGGCGGATGTCAGTCCAAACCTTGGTGTGCGTCGCGGCCTCGTACCTCTCGACCAGATCCTTAACACTGCCGGATCAAGAAACAGGCAGGCTACCAATAATTAAGCAGAGACAAGCATTGTACGTAGTGTGTGTGGTGGCTAGAAGCATTGTTAGTTTTGCTTACGAGGGGACGGTGGGCGAGAGGTAGTGGTAGAGCTTGCCGGAGGTGGAGAAGAGGAGCAGCATGAGGTCGACGTCGCAGAGGACGGAGAGCTCCCTCGCCTTCTTGAAGAGGCCGTCCCTGCGCTTGTAGAAGGTGGACTGCCGCTGCGTGGGGTTCTCGATCCGCTTTATCTCGCTGCGGCCCCTCCCCATCTCTCTCTCTCGATCGCTAGCTAGCTATCCGCTCGCTGCTCCCTTCCTCAAACTCTCCTGCCCGGCGCCGCCCCGCCGCCGCGGCGTTGCGAGAATATGGAAACCGCGGGATGGAGCTACCTCCCTCGGCCCGGCCGGCACCTGCGAGCGGAGCGGAGGGATGTAACAGTTTGGGATTGGGGAAGGTGTGAGGCGAGCGAGACGGTGCGTGGCCGTTGCTTTGCTTTAAAGAGGAGAGGGTGGGGGCCTCGCGGGCGAGAGCGATCGAGGCCACGGTCCAAGTGCTCGTAGTAGCGAGACATGATAGTCTAGCTACGCTCTGGGTAGCTTCGTCTTTGTGTCAGGTGGTGCGTGCCCGCCCGCGGTTGGCTGGAAGTTGTCGTGATCGCTCGGCAGCAGCAGCCTTAGCTTGCAGGGGCAGGAGGGAGCACGGGCAAGGCATGGCTGGCGACGTGCGTGAAGCGACGGAGACGTGTCGATCGAGAGCAGGGCAGTGGATCCATCCATCCATCGATCGATCCATCAGCGCGGCAGGTGGCTGCTGCCCCTGCTGCATCCTACTGCTGCGTGGTGTAGAGTTGTGGCTCGGTACGATGACGACAAGTACGCACGAACGCGATGAGCAGTACAACTGTACAAGGGGGCCTCCAGCTAGGCCTTTTCTTTTGGTGAGCTGCTTTAGCCTTGTGGCTTGCTTTGCTTTTGGGTAAGGTGAACCGAAACGAACCGTTGGGCCTCCCAGGAATAGAGGGGGACGCTCCCGATGCGTGCTAGTGTCGCTGTAAAATTTAGCACTCCCACCAGGAATAGAGGAGGACGCTCTGATTATTCTGTCATTAGACATCGTTGTGCTACAATAACTCATCGTTGAAAATGTGCAGATGACGTCACATGTTGACGGACGGAGTATATCTGGAAACTGGAATGATGTCGAGACAAGCTTCACATCTAGGCTCAAACTACTCTGATCGGTAAACCATAAGTGAAGATGTCAGCAATCAGCATGTGCCTTCCCAATCCAAGGCTTGCACGCACGTTCCTTTTTCTAGCACGCACGTTTATTTCATCGCTTCAGGAAAAAAAAAAAGATTTGGGCCTTTGGTATCGCCATCGTAGGAGTTATTTCCCCGTTGGTCCACGATCATCCGCGTGCCTATCCGACTGAGATATGCTCGACTACTCGGCTGTGTTTAGTATGTTCAAGGTGAATAGGAAAAGAAAAAAATACTTTTAAATAAATAGTGTACTAGAAAATATGTCCAAGTTGAATAAGAAAAAGTACTCGAGCATGCTGCAGTTGCCCGACCCCATCAGGCATGGCTTGCTATTGTGCAGTCCGCAGGCATGCAACTTTTGTCCCGTCCTTCCCCCTCTCTCTCTCTCTCTGAGCGGCTGCTGCTGCTCGTCAATCCTGGAAGCAACGGCTCCACCTTCCCGTTTGAGCTAGGGCACAGCAAGTTTATCGCGTCGCGGCCAGCTCGATCTCCACATGACTGTCGCGGATAGGACGAGATCCGGGAGTGGCACGAACGCCGTCCCGGAACGGCAAAACGCCGCCCGTGGCCGGTGGGTGGGCGCTGGCCGCGGGCGGGATCGAAGCACCTGGGCCCGTCTTTCCATTGGATTTTGTAGGATTCGGCGCGGACGTGGACGAGGACGGCAAGTGGCTGCGGCCGGCCGCGCAGCTACTCCACAGCAGGAGGCAGCAGCGCCAGCACGGGGTGACCGATGGCCATGGCTCTGCCTGCTTTCCTAGAGCCTATTCTGTATAATCTACTGGGCCCAGTACAACACATGCGTACTCCTACAGGGAAGAGAAAGACAACTCCTCGCGCTCCCGGTCACTGGGCCGCACGCAGCAGTAGCGGCAGTGCAAGGCAAGCCGAGCACTGGTTGCCACTGCTCCTGTGAGTGATGCGACGCGAGGACTGCAGCTGACGCGACCTATCGTCTATCCTGCGTTCGTCTTGACTCTCTTGAGGGTGGCCACCTCAACGGAGCCATGGGTCATGGCTATTGGCTAGGCGGCGAGCTGAGCAATCACTACGCGGCAGGCGAGACTGGCTATAGCTCCGCGGTGCGATGCGCTGTAGGCACATGGCGTCCTGCCACAGCGTGCAACGTCGAATGATTGTGTGGAGCACGTACGTACAGTAGCGGAGTAGCCTCCGGGGGAGCGTTGCCCGCTTTGCACGACACGTTGACACTGTGGACTTTCGCCGTTTTTTTTCAATTCGAAACGACTGTGTGTGTTGGTGGCAGTGAACCATGATCATCATACTGCTCGTGCACTGGACAATCGTACAAGTTTTTTTTTTTTTTGAGAAAACGAACGATCGCACAAGTGCGGCCCCAATGTTTAGTCCAAGCGCTTGATGTTGCTTTTTTTTTTTAGAACACACGTCCTCCTCGACGAGCTTGATGTTGCATTAATATGACCAATGCGACCCACTATTGATGAATTAGCGAAAGGAGAATATCTTCAAATGAAAAGAGGCCCAGACCCACGGTATAGCTGGAGCTTTGGGCCCAGAATGCATCGGGCCCACTTGGTAGTATCCGACCGTCGTGATCGCTAAACAGCGCAGCATAATGGGTCTGCACAAAACAAAGATTTCTAATGATCAAACCTATGACGGCGTGAAGCATAAATAATAGGTAGGTACGTCATTTCCTAAAAGAAAAAAAGGAGAGTGTGATATGCTAAAATGATTTAGCATCCCATAAAAAATAGGGAAAAGTCTATTTTCATCCTTCAAGTGTTACAAAAGTCTGATTTTCAACCTCAAACTACAAAACCGGTTACTAAAGGTCCTCTAACTATCCAAACCATGCAAAATTGGCCTTTTGGGTGGTTTCGAGGGTGGTTTTGGATTTTCTAAAAATAGCAGAAATATTATTTAAACTTTACAAAACCATAACTAATTTATTTTGGACCCAAAAAATATGAAATCAGTGCCAAAAGTTCTCCTAAAATGTAACTAACCTATTGGCATACCATTTAATGTTATTTGGGTATTATATATTTATATTATTAGTGTCTTATTATTTAAAAAATATAATTAGAATAAAAATAAATAATATGCAAATACTTCTAATGATGCACCAACATGTAGGTTTAGAAAAAAATTTGCACCAGATTCTAATTTTACTAGTTCAAAATAAATTAGTTATAAATTTTTAATATAAAATTATTTCTTAATTTTTTTGAAAAAATACAAAACCACCTTCAAAACCACCCAAAGGGCCAATTTTGTACGGTTTGGATAATTAGAGGGTGTTTAGTGTCCGGTTTTGTAGTTGTGGGTTGAAAATCAGACTTTTGTAATAGTTGGAGGATGAAAAATAGACTTCCCTAAAAAATAAGCATATTGTAAGAGTTTGGTGAAAATAATTTCGACTCAGTATGGTTCTTTTGTTCTCTTGAAAATTTATTATGGATCCATCCTCAAGATAAATACCGATATTGCTCCATCGGTTATTTGTGAGCAATGTTATTTTCACTATGTTTAATTCTTGAAAATGGAAATGGCATTATTCCATTAATCCTTAATCAAATGCTAGAGAAGTTGAAATACAATAAAATAGCATCAACACAATGGCTAATGGTGACAGAAAAATTGATTCTTCTAGAAAAACCAGGAGATTGTTTTTTTACACCTAATGCTTGCAGTTTGCTAGTTTGTTTCTTCACTGCACGTCAAATACATGTTCACCTAGCGTGCTGGCTGACGTCGGTGACGTTCACCTTCGGACCTACCCTTGCCCTTGCAGCTTCGGCCTGCACTCCATTCGCGTGAACGTGCTCCACATGAATACCATATTGTGCCACAGCCTTGAGGCCAAGAACTGGAGTCTGGAGCCCATGTCGAAACTACTATTACGCCACACAGTTGAGATACATGACATTTGTTGCGCCCCATACTTACTAGTGTTGTGTCCACCATGGCAAGCGGATGTTGTGCTCAGGTCTCATTAGCCAAGGATCTAATAGAGGCCCAAAGGTTCCTAGGTGCAAATGATTTAATATGTTGAGCAAAAATTATGAGACATGGTCATCTATTCATCTGTATAAATGAGCTACTTTAGGATTCGGCCTAGTGGACCTCTGTGCCAGCAAGCCTGGAGACTTGAGCATTTTATGGGCCGGTCTTGGGTAGTGCAAAAAAACCAGTTTATTTCGGCCCAAAAATTTATGGCATGATTATCCTATGGGCATAGTCAGGCCATGTTTTCAGGCCGGGCCCAGGTCGGGCTCGGGCATCCTGATCTTTTTTAGTTGCAAAATAAATAAACTAAATTATATGAGCGAGCGGGACGGCCCGAGCTTTTTTGGGCATGGTTTTCATTGACTACGCTAACTTGCTAACGACCTCACTCGTTTGGAACCTTAGTCGGCGCTAGATGGATAGCCAGTCAGACTAGAGAGTGAGAAGAAGTTGTCACTTTTGCATCTCTTAAGCCTACATTATTTTTTGTTGAGCCTACTAGTTGTTTGACCATGCAATTTCTCGATTGCAAGAATGAATACATCCTAGCTAATTTTGCAAGGCCTTAGCACATAGGAGTAAATAACTAGCGAAAGGAAGCAGAAGATAATAATTGCATTATCTTAAGACAAAAAGTATGAATTGGCACTTAGTAAAGAACTTTAGAAGGAAAAATGAAATGCCGACTCATATACATAAAATAAACTCCACCAGGGGATAGACTCCCACCCTAGCTTTTATATGTTGAAGTACGCTTTAATAAGCATCACACATCAGTTAGCTATGTGAGAATCAAACATTTTTTTGACTGAGCTCTATATATGTTAATTACAAATACGAATGCACCAGTTATTACAATAATATAGTGGGTGTAATAATGGTTGTGTACTTTGATGCACCTTAGCAAAAGTTTAATTATGGCTATAATATACAGTGCAATTATGAAACGTCTAACTTCAAATATAAGGTTCATGTCTTTTTGCCACGACCACTCACGAGCAAAGAAATTATTATTACGAAAAATTTAAACATTTATTTTGTGCCTAGCTATGAAAATAAAACATAAAAAGTTGTGATACTAGAAAAGTACATAAGTCAACATGACAACTAATAGAGTAGGTACTACTATTGATGTTCTAGTAGACACGGATGATGCGGAGACAGGATGAATATTTGAAGGTCTAGGTGCTAGGCCTGGCACTAAGAAAGGAGGCAATTCTTGATCTGGTGATAGTGAGATAGGTGAATCGGCAACAGGAACAGATGGATATTGTGTACTTTTGGGGATGGTGCTAAAGATGGTTGTAGAGAAGGCGAGTGTGAAGGTACCATGTAAGGAGAAGGTGAAGGCGCGTGAAGAAAATGCATTGGGGCTTGAGAAGACCTATACATAGGGGATAAATTAGAGGTTGATGGTGATGGAGAAGGTGAAATATGGGGTAACAATGGCGGGCGGGCATGTATAGATGGTGGTAAGTTTTTAGAACTATGAGGAGACAAGGAAGGTGAAACATTAGACGATGACGGTGGAAAAGTAGGGCTATTTATTGGCGAGAATTTAGAGTTCACACCATGTGGCAACGGATATGGTGACGATGGATGCTTCTGTGATGGTGTAGGTGCTGGAGCTATCCTAGATGTTTCGGGATTTTGAACAGATGATGGAGGGACGGAGAAGGAAGGTGAACGTGCTGGTGCATCCTTATGGGGTTGTAGCCTCTGATGTGGTAGTGGTGGTTGTGGATGTGGCAACGAATGTGTTGGTGCTATTATACGAGGGCGTAGTTCTGAATTCGGTGATGGTGTTCTAATATGCGACGGTGTAGGTACTGGAGCTACCTTTGGTGCTTGTGATTTTGGAGGTGGTGATGGAGGTAGAGAGGATGTGGTCGATTGTGTCGGTGCCATTGTAGTGGGCTTTGGTATTGGAGCTAGTGACGGTGAGTGAGTTTGTGATAATGCTGGTGCTGGAGCAACCCTTGGGATTTGTGGCTTTGTAGTTGTATGTGATCGTAATTCTGGAGGCATTGACGGTGGGTGGATATGTGATGGTGAAAGTGCTGAAGCTACCTTGGGGATTTGAGGTTTAGGAGGTTGTGAGTGCAATGGTGCCACCATAGTAGACTTTGGTTCTGGAGTCGATGATGGTGGGTGGGTATGTGATGGTGTTGGTACCGCTGCCGGTTGTGAAGCTACCTTAGGGATTCGTGGTTTTGTCGATGGCAATGCATATGCATGGGCAGAAGAGGATGGTGGATGTGTTGGGGCTACCATCGGGGATTGATGTTCCAGAGATAGTGATGGAGGATGAGAAAGGAATGGTGACTTTCTTGGTGCTATATTAGGAGGTTGTGCCTTTGCATGCGATGATATAGGGTAGGAGGGAGACAATGAAGGTGTTTGTGCTACTATTGAGGGTTGTGGTTCTAGAGCTGATGGTGGTGGGTCTGTATGTAATGGTGGTGGTGCTGGAGCTACACCATGGCTTTGTTGTTCATGTGCTAATGGTGGAGGGTTCATGGGGGACAACGAATGTGTTGGTGATACCTTAGGAGGTTGTGGTTTCGGAGGTGGTGATGGTGGGAGTGAATGGGATAATGAACGTGTGGGTGATACTATAGGGGATTGCTGTTGGGGGGATAGAAATGGTGGATGAATATGTGATGGGGAAGGTGTTGGAGCTACCATAGGGGTTTGCAATTCTGAAGATGGTGATAAGGCTCTAGAGAAGATTGGTGGATGTGTTGGTGCTATTCTAGGGGTTACATTTGGATTTGGTGATGTAGGCCGGGAGTGAGATGGTGAATGCATTGGTGGTATTTTAGGAGTTGCTTGTGGGGTTGGTGATGGAGAGTGGTCATTTAGCGGAGGATGTGTAGGTGCTATTTTAGGAGTGTTTTCTTGAGAAGATGATGGTGGGTGTGACATTGATTGGTTTGGTGTCAGATTAGGGGGTTGCACTTTAGGAGGTGGTGATATAGAACTACTTGTGGTAGAGTTCGGTTGTGCAGAAATTGAGTGAATTGAGGAAATAGTTGGAGATGGAGCAAGTGGTTGGGAATTTGGAGATACGGATCGATATGGAGACGAGGAAGAAGCCGTTGGTGACACTGAATGCGAAAACGTTCTTGGGTGTGGCTTTGGACTCAGGGCTGGAGATACCAATGCTGGCATCGAGTGTTCATGTGGCAAAGGTGACAATGAAGGTGGTTGTGATGACTTATGAGTTGGTGGGAGAACGGGAGATACGCGGTGTGATGGAATAGGTGCTAACAAAACAACGTTCGGAGGTGGCGCATATGAATTTGGGTGGGGAAGACCAGTAGGAGATAATACCGGTGATCCCTGGAAAGGTGGAGATGTTTGAGGAGACTCTGCTACGTAGTATGCCGGAGGTGCTGCTACGGAGGTGGACGGTGCAAGGGACGGAGACGGGGAGGGAGCTTGCGATCCTACAGGCGGTTCCGCCGTCACGACCACCATGAGCTTCTGGCCATGCTTGCATCGGACTGCGCCACCGCTGATGAAGTAGACCGGCCCCGTTTTGCCCAGCACATACGCCGAGTCACCGTCGCGCAGCTCGCCAATGGGGTCCCTGCTGTCACAGGCATCGTAGTGGCGCCTGTCCACGACCAGAGAGTCGGCACCCTTCTTGTACTTGAACACTAGAGAGCAGCACAAAACACAAACACCAAATTCCTACGATCAAATACTTGCAACTCATGAAGCTGTGGAAAATTGAATCGTCACCCCCACTTGATTAATTAATATGCAAGTAATACGCATGCGTACCAAGGGTGTCCGTGACCTTGAAGCGGTGGCTGGCGGCCCAGCGGTCGTAGCTCACGGCCGGCTTGCTGACCCACCCATCCTTGTCGCCGACGTAGAACACGTCGCCGTGGGAGGTGGCCGCCGAGGCCACAACAAACGCTGCGAATCCCAAGGCTAGGACGAGGCTGACATTGTTATTACTACTACATGGCCGGCTCATTTTTGGTGAGATCGACTTGAGCTGTTACATGTGCGAGCACTAAGCATGCACGTACGTATATGCACAAATGTGCAATGTGGCCAGGGACTCACTTGAGGCTGAGCTTATATGTAGTACATGGCAGATAAGGTCATCGTGCAGGGAGGTAACAGGTGAAGCTAGTTAGCAACAAGACGTCAAGAGCAGACCTGCTGCTTCCACGAAGTGCACCGGCCCATGGGCGTGGCCACTTTGCGTAGGCAGCGAGCGTGCTTGCCGTAATCATAAGGGCCAGGTGCTGGCACGGTTGCACCTTTGCGTACTATGCCTGCCGCTCCTTTGAATGAATGGCGAATCGTCAATCGAGGATGCATGTTGCTTGCGTCCGCTTGCCGTGGAACTCGCGCGCAAAAAGGAATGGATGTTGCGTTACCCTGTCGGTTTCGATCTCACTGGAATTCAGCTTCGATCTATATAGCTCGGTGATCGGAGCTAATTAGCGTTGTTTAAGGTGACAGTCGATTTGTTTGCATTAGTATAGGGCAAGTTATGTTGGACTAAACTAAATCTACGCGTTCGTTCGTGACATGTTCGTGGAAGACTGGTCGAGTGTGTGTGTGTGTGTGTGTTTCTTTTAGGGAAAACTGGCCGAATGTGTGAATACCGTGGGCTGGAGCTGGACATCATTGGATGGACCTCTTTCTGTTTATAACACGTCTTTCGTGTGGGCCTGGGCCGCACGGGTATACGAAGTTGTCGTATTTTTTTGTTATTGTTGGATAATTGACGTGCGATTTTTTTTTGTTATGAAGAAAAACCATGATAATTTGCATCCTGGTCGATGTGATACTCCTAACCGCTTATATTATTTTGCGTGCAATTTCTTGGTTCGCTTTTTTTTAAAAAAAAATGGTATCTCGTGCAGTGTTTTTGAGAACCCACATGATTTCAGAAGACGGCTAGAGGAAAACCAACTCGCTTAGTGCTTGTCATACCCGGTTTTAGGAAGAAAACCGAGCACATCTCATATGTGCGCCAGGATCAAATTACACACATATGATAGACAGTGAGTGAATAACAGAAACAGTACTCAACCGAATATTTGATAAGTAAAGTATTTATTACACTCACGACTAAGGCATGAAGGCTAAATTAAACTAGTTCACACGATAACTAAAGACGATAACTCCAAAAACACTCCACAGGCATCTGACTGGTGGAACACACGCCTAGAACTCATTAAGATCGCTAAGGTACTCCGCTCCATTATTACCTTCTGATCCAATATAAGCAAGGATGAGTACACTTATGGTTGGTACTCAGCAAGTGGGGGAAATATACAAGCTATCAAGGAGAGGCTTGGTTTATAGCGGTCAGCATTTTAGTTGGTCAAGTTTTATTAACAATCAACTATTTACTAAGATATAAGTATATACCAACCCATATTAGCATAAAGTAAGCATAAAAATAAACCATGAGCATAACAAATAACATATGCATGCAACAGTTTGATTTCATAATCTGATAGTTTAATCACGTGAGGGTCCAGGCCGTTCATGACCGCGAACACGGCTGTTATAACAGTTTTACACTCTGCAGAGGTTGTACACTTTCACCACAATTCGCGTAAAAGCTCCGAAGAACTTTAGACCCAACCATACTGTGCAAAAGTAGGCACAATATCACACTTCCAAGGTGTGATTGCATAGGGACGCTACGAAGCCTTTACAAAGAATTCCTACATGTGTGTTTGTTCCCAGCAATTACGGTTTCAACAAAAGACAGAGTCTTCCGATCCCCGCACCAACACATCCACAAACAACTAACAACCCAACAAGCAGCACAAACACAACATGTAGTTCATCTAATTATTCAGCTAAGACCAGAGCCATATGGTATTGTGGTTGTACGGTAAATCCCGGGTGGTTCTCCATGTTCCGATTAGCATAGTGATCAGATATTAACATGACAAGATATAATAATAAGGATATTCATCAATGTTGGATAGAACCCATCATAAACCAAGGTTAAGCATCTAGCATAGCTACCCAATATAAAAGTAAACCCGGTGTATCAAGGCTTAGGTGTAAAAGACTAGTCATCCTTACATAGCACCCATCAAATTAATGCAACGCGAACATAAAGATAAATTCAATTGTCATGCAATGTGTATAGGTTCAAAGGAGTATGCTGAGGGGGAAAATCCACTTGCCTTCTTCAAAGCACTGCGGCTGCTCCTCCTTGTAGACTTGATCTTGATCTCCCTCGAACGGACCGTTCTCTACACGATCGCACAAGCATTCAATCAATAAAAGCAAAACAATACACCATACAACTTTTAAAGACGCAAAGACATGTCTAGAACTATTCTTGATGAAGAGACGATCTCGTCAAGCAAAGATCACTCAAAACGGATTTAAAACGGTCAAACTATGGCTAAAACAAGGTTTAGGGGCTTCTCTGTACTAAATCTAATCTTCCAGGGGCTTAGATAGAAGAAACAAGGGACCTAAAACATAATTTTATATAAAAACAGAAGGACTTTTGAGTAAAAAGACCATAGAGGACGGCGGGTTTAAAATCTAAAGAAGACAGGGGCTAAAACAAAAAGAAAAGGATCTAAATCTAATTATTTTTGAACTAGACAGGACTGCGGGTTGATTTCTAAGAAACCAAGGGGCTTTTCTGCAAAAGCGACACGTCACGCTGGATTTGACTCGAGTCGGACTGGATCTGGACCGTTGGATCTAAATCTGACGGCTCTGGATGACGGCGACGGCGCCGGCGACCGGAGACGGCTGCCCGCGGCGGCGCTTCGCCAGAGTTGGGCGAAACTAGGGCTAGGGAGCTCGGTTTTCAACGATTCAAGGCTTGGGAGCTAGCTGGGGATGTGGGGAACCTATTTTGGGGGTTCTCGACGAGAGTTGAGTGGCTCTAGAAGCTCACGACGACGAGCGGTGCCTCGGTTGCGACGGCGAGTTCGCGCAAGCGCAAGAGAGCGAGAGAGAGAACGGGCTTGGCGAGTTCCCTACCTTTACACGAATCTTGGCGACGAGGTTGAAGCGGCTAGAAGACGCTTGGAAGCTCGAATCGAATCGGCGACCTAAGCCTAGGGTTTGCGGCGGCGGAAGCTCGATTTGCGGCGAGGAGCTGCGGCTTTCGGGTTGGGAAACAGGGGCTCGAGGCGGCGTCTTAAAAAGGACCGAGGGACCAAGGCTTACGCGCCAAGGAAGCGACGCGGAGTCGGGGCAAGGTCGGACTCGCAGTCCTGCTCGCGCACGGCTCGGGGTTAGGAATGACAAGGCGGGCCCACACATCAGCGAGACAAAGCGAAAGGGAAAGGGAAAGCAGCTTGGCCGGCAGCTGCGCGGGCGGATTGGGCTGGAAAAAGGAATTGGGCCGCGGCTGCGAGATGGGCCAGGAAAAGAAAGAAACTGGGTTGGGCTAGAAGAGAGAAGGAGAGGAGAGAAGGTTTGAAATTTAATTTAAACTTTTGCAAACTCTTTTAAGTTCAAACCAACACTCAAAAAGATATGCAACAGTATGAATGCAACAAAAACTTTATTGACTCTAATTTAATGTTGTTTAAATATTTATAGGCCAAGATTTAAAATTATAATTTAATATTTTCTAAAATAATAAAAACTAAGAAAAATTGGTTGTCTATGTTAACTTTATTGTGATGACAAAAATTAGGGTGTTACAGTGCTGAAAGGGTAGATAGTAGCATTGAAGCACCAACGAATACCATGACATACTGGCGCCTTGCATTCTGGCTAAGTGCATGGTACAGACTTAACAATGGAGCTCTGTACGTGCTTAATGGAAGGCACTCGCTCTACGCAGACTGTAGAAGTACACTATTACTACTGTACATGTTCCTAAGCATGTACTAAAAGGAATAGATGACTTGGTTACTGGACCACGTCCTAAACATGGCATGTCGTAGCCTCTCTGCTTGTATCCGAGTTCTAAGCTGACGATCACCAGAAAGAGGCATTTAGACCTGACCGTTGTATCCGAGTTCTAAGCTGACGATCACCAGAAAGAGGCATTTAGACCTGACCGATTGGCATTGCCACATGCCCACACAGTGACACATCTGGCTCCGAATACCCACCAGTGCTTCAAGGCCTCCTTGTAGGAAAGTACTCGAGTTTCCTTTGGATAGGTGAGCCGCTGAACTCCATGCACAAACAGTTCGTGAAACAACCCCCTGCACGCGCCATTGATTTCCCCCCTCTCGAGCCGGTCGAGCTCGTACAGGCTGATATAATGACAAGTGCCATATCCGTGTCGCTCGTCCACGCCGACGCGCACGCCTCGTGACAGATGGCTACCTCTCCGTCTGTTGCCGCCCTGATGCCGCACTCGCCGGTCTACCGCTTCGTCCCCATAGCATCGAAACTTATGAGCGGCAGCGATGGCAGGTGAAGGCAAGTAAATTCGTGAACTGTGGCAGGCAGGTGAAGCCAGCCTGCATTCATGGAGGAGACTGGCCGACGGACGGGCCGCCATTAACGCCGCTCCTGCGCGCGTTTGCGTGGCGAGACCGCGAGAGGGAGGCACGCATGTACGTGCTAGCTGCACAGGCGTGGGCGTCCGTCACCGTGCCGGGAACCCCTCGTCGCGCCGCGTGCGCGCGCTCGGCGCGGCGAAGATGACACGGCGGCACGACCGGCACATGGTCGTCAGCTGTTGATGCACTGGCGCAGGAGCCCCTGAAGTGTTCGCCGGTAGGGCATGGCCGCCGTGGTGACTCGCGTCGGCGGCGATGGCGCGTCGGTGGGCGCACGCGACGCAACCGTTCAAGTCTGATTATTTTTTGGAAAAAGTCCTTTTTCACCCCTTAGACAATAGGCTGAGTTTAAATTTCTCCCAAGACCACGAAACCGTCTAACCAGCCTCCTTGAACTTTGAAATCGTATATTCCACCTCCCCGAGCTGGATATAAGCAGTTTTGAAGGCGGTTTTCTATTTTTCTTTTTTTATTTATTTTGACTGAACTTTGAAAAATCATAATAAATCAAAGAAAAATCATAAAATCGAAATTTTGTTGGACTCCATATAAATATATAAACACATAAAATATATAAAATAATATAATTTAGTATAAAGTTTTTTATTATAGATTTAGATCTATTTTTTACTGTAGTTAAATATAATAATTCATAAATACAGTTTTTATGGTCCAATCACGGTAAAAAAATTTTGTGAGATAATTATTGTATACTTAAATAGTATTAAGAATTTATACTCATTAGATCTTGTATAACTTATTTAAAGATTTATTTAGGGCAAAATATATTCTAAATAAATCTAAAACTAAGTTATAAATGTTCTAGTGAGTATAAAATTTTTTAATATAGGTGAAGCATACAATAACTAGGCTACCATAAAAATTTTACCATGATTGGACCATAAAAAATGTATTTATGAATTATTATATTTAACTGCAGTAAAAAATAGATCTAAATCTATAATAAAAAACTTTATACTAAATTATATTATTTTATATATTTTATGTGTTTATATATTTATATGGAGTCCAACAAAATTTAATTTTCGATTTTATGATTTTTCTTTGATTTACTATGATTTTTCAAAGTTTCAGCCTAAATAAATAAAAAAAGAAAAATAGAAATCCGCCTTCAAAACCGCTTATATCCAGCTCGGGGAGGTGAAATATACGGTTTCAAAAGTTTCAAGGAGGCTGGTAAGACGGTTTTGTGGTCTGGGGAGAAAATTTAAACTCGGCTCATTGTTCAGGGAGGTGAAAATGATTTTTTCCTTATTTTTTTTAGCAAAACCACACGTCTGGTTTTTTTTGGAGGCCCATGTAGACGTGACATTATGGCCCATTTCCATTTCAGTGACAGGAAGACACACAGGGAGTTGCAAACTTGCAGTGCATTTGCTGCCACATGTGCACCATCCAGGCCTGCACATGTATATGCGAGCAGCGAGCGAGAGGGCGCGCCCTTGTTGTTATATAGAGGCCAGTAAGGAGTGAGGACTCACACTACTTGGAAAGCTTCAGCCAAGAAGCTAGCTCATTTCTTCCTTGGAAAGAGTAGTGAAGATGGCCAGGCCGGCTCTCGTGCTCGTGTGCTGCTGCCTGTTGCTGGCATCCACCGCGGCCGCACGCGGTCTCGGCGACGACGAGCCTTTCAGCCTCCGGAAGAATGCAGCGCGGCGTCTCCGCCAGCGCGATCCCTTCGGCGCCCGGAAGAACCCCGCCGACCCACACAGTAGGCCTTCCACATTAATTCTTCAGCCTTATCTGTTACTTAACTGACACGCCGTGAAACGCCCGTTCTGATCACCTCAAAACATTCTCGTGCGTATGTATTCTCTCCTTGCAGACTCACGGGGGACTCAGAACTGCTCGCCGTCGCCGCCACAGAGCGGTGGTGGAGGGTATTACAGCCCGCCCACGCCATCCAGCGGTGTCTCCCCAACCACGCCTGGTGGCAGTGGTGGCGGCTACTATCCGCCCTCACCGTCCGTCGGCACCACACCGACGATCCCATCGCCGGACATCGGCACCTCGCCAACCACGCCAACAACGCCTGGCTGTGGCGGGAGCGGCTACAACGCTCCCCCGTCGCCGTCCAGCGGCACCTCTCCAAGCACGCCTGGCTGCGGCAGCGGCGGTGGCTACAGTGCTCCCCCGTCACCTTCCAGCGACACGTCACCGAGCACGCCTGGCTGTGGCGGTGGGTGCAGTGCTCCCCCCTCACCGTCCATTGACACCTCCCCAAGCACGCCCGGCGGCGGCGGGTATGGTGCGCCTCCTTCGCCGTCCAGCGACACGTCACCGAGCACGCCTGGCTGCGGCGGCGGATGCAGCGCTCCCCCGTCACCGTCCAGTGACACCTCCCCAAGCACACCTGGCACTGGCGGCGGCGGGTACGGTGCGCCTCCTTCACCTTCCAGTGACACCTCCCCGAGCACGCCCGGTGGTGGTGGGTACGGTGCACCTCCTGCACCTTCCAGCGACACCTCCCCAAGCACGCCAGGCGGTGGCAGCAGCGGGTATGGTGCGCCTCCTTCACCTTCCAGCGACACGTCACCGAGCACGCCGGGCGGTGGAGGGTACGGTTCACCTCCGTCACCGTCCAGCGACACCTCTCCAAGCACCCCTGGTGGAGGTGGCTACTACGGTCCTCCCTCGCCGTCCAGTGACACTTCCCCGACCACACCCGCCGGCGGCGGCGGTTACTACGGCCCACCTTCGCCGTCCTCCGACACCTCCCCGACCACTCCGTCCACCCCTAGCGGCGGCGGGTACTACAGCCCTCCTTCGCCGTCCAGCGACACTTCCCCGACGACTCCGGACGCGCCGTTGACGCCCATCTACACACCGCCGACGCCGTTCTCTCCGCTGACGCCTACACCAACCTCCCCGACGCCCTACGACCCCAACACGGGCCCGTGCACGTACGCACTCAAAACTCCCTAATTAAACCTCAAAACCCTCGTACACGCATGAACAACACTAATTACTTTTTAATTTGCAGGTACTGGATGACGCACCCGGGCGTGGTGTGGGGCCTGTTCGGGTTCTGGTGCCCGCTGGTGCGTCTGTTCGGGCCGAGCGCGGCGGTGCCGTTCGGGCACGACCTCACCGTGCCGGAGGCGCTGGCGAACACGCGCCAGGACGGGGTGGGCGAGCTCTTCCGGGAGGGCACGGCGTCGCTGCTCAACTCCATGGTCAACGCCAGGTTCGCCTTCACCACGCAGGAGGTCAAGGACGCCTTCGCCGCCGCGCTCAGCTCCGGCGACGACGCCGCCGCCCTGGCGCAGGCGCAGCTCTTCAAGAAGGCCAACGAGGGGCGTGTCAACTAGAACTAGGTGGCGGCCGTGTATGCCCGTATGTTGTCCACACGTAGGCTAGCTTGCAGTCGCGGTGTGGTGATGTGCGAGCATGCATGTAGGGGGGTTTGATCACGACTGAAGTACTTTCGCCACACGTGTGTTTGATCTTGCTTGGGTTTGAGTTGCTACTTGCTGGTACGGAGTACCCTCCAGTACGAGGTGTACATGTCGCCTTAACTCGATCTTAAGTCGATGATAGAGAGTGCTTCTATAATTCTGTTGCTTTCATCCCTTGATAAAGGTCGTGATCCTTTCATTTAACGCTGAATGTGAGTATGTGGGTCGCCGTGTGCCCCGTGTCCCTCTTGCTGTCCCAGAATATCGCTATGCTCGCTTATATTTGTCTAATGCATACATCTACATCTTTCACTAATAACATATCTAAAAATAATTTATTTTAAGATAATATGTAACGAAGACTCCTACTGTGGATACTGTCCGGAGATCTTCGAAACTGAGGAACACAGCTTCACACAATTTCCCAGAGCTGATGCTATCTGGGGGACCTTGAGCAACTTCAGACATCCAGCGCTAATTGGACAGGACCTTGAGCTCCCAAGGTAGGTACAAATCAACGTCATGCTGCTTGAACATCTGGAAAGCTCGGAATGCGCTTATTTTTTAGCGCAAGACTCAAACTGCAAACGAAACAATCATCTTCAAAAGAAATATTGTTCCGTTATCTAAAAAAAATCTTCAAAAGAAATATGTAAGAACTGGTTGCATGTATGCAGAGAGTTGGTGTATGTGCATATATGTGAACAGTTGCGTACATATATTCATAGGGTTGAGTTTATGCACATATATGAACTTCTTTGATTGTATTGTGATTAAAAAAAAAGTTACATCATCAGCTATTTACTTGGTCATATGCTAGGCCTTGTTTCGACTTACGCGGGGGCGGTATGGTGGTCCTAAAATGTTGGGCCAAAAGCCTAATATTTCTGATAAATTGTTTGGGGTTTTGTGGCGCGGGCCGCAGAAAAATTGAGCTGTTCCGTTTCGCTGGCGCTTCTTTTATTTTGCTTCATCCAAGATTATTGCTGGGTGTTTCGGCCCATGGTTTGCTAGGCCTAAAATTAACTGTTTCTTTTGTTGTTGCAGCGCTTTTCCTATTTCTCTAGCAGGCATAGCATGGGCCGCCCGCTCGCCCGCAAGTCGTGGGCTTCTTTCTATTTTCGATTTTTTTTCCTTCGTCATTTATTTATTTTTTTCAATCCTGTTAGGAATACGAATGAACGGAAACAGCAGTGGACAAGTCACAGGTGCTGAAGCCTGAAAGAAAGGAACATTCCATCATCGTATAGACAGTAGTACGGTGTAGTTCGTATGGGTTCTTTTTGAAGATGGAAAGAACCCAGGAGCCCAGACAGGATAATTGCTGGTGCTAAAGGTGAAGCTAGTACCAATCTATCGCACCGCCGCACGTCCGCACCCTTTACCTCTCCAATTCCTTGCTTGAAACCAAACCCTGAAAGAAAGAGATGAGAATCATGGATTCTGCTCGGTCGCGCCGTGCAAAGGCACGCCTTTTCCCTGTTCCATGCCGAGGCCACGGCCGTAGTTTAGACCTACGGCTAAAACGCCTAGCACATACTACTTTTATTATTTCCTTCATCCTAAATTATAAGTCGTTTGACTTTTTAGGCCCAATGACCGCTCGTCTTGTGAAAACAAAATTGTGTAAAATATCATATTTTTTATTATGGCTTGTTTATTACGAAATATTTTTGAAAAATAAATTAAATTTTACTATATTTGCATAAATTTTTTTGAATAAGACGAGCGGTCAAACTAGCTCGTATAAAAGTCAAATGACTTATAATTTGGGATGGAGGGAGTACATATTCCAAGTTATGGAGACCTCTAATGAATTATGGCCACACGTGAGACACGCGTGTTGTTTAGGTGAGATCCACGTGGGACCCGCACACTATTTAGGTGGGACGACCCAAGCATATAGTGAGGGGCACGATACTGTTAAGGGTCTTCATCATTTTAAAAAATATTGATGATGGTTTTCTATTATTTCAAGTATTTTAAAAATAATATCGGTGCTAGTTTTCTATTACTTGAAGTTATGTCGTATGAAAGTATAAAATAAATTTATTTTAATGGATGAAAATAATAACTAACTTTGTACACTTATCCGTAAAAAACTAACTTTGTATGATACATTAATTTGTGCTAGCTCTTATACTTTTTTTATTTTGCTTTTAGTTCATTATTTCAAAAAATATGATTGAATTATCATTCATTACTGATTTTATATTTTCCTCCGTCAAAGTCAAGAATCAATGTACATAGTAGCGCGTCAACCCGTCAGCCATTTTTTTCTATTAACACCTCAACGGATTTATAAGGAAAATAGTTATATAGTGCTCAGATGATCATTAAGATAAAATATCTAAATTTAAAATAAGATTAAGTATAGTAAAATAACAAATTTATATTTTATCATTATTTTTAAGTTAATATGTTCAATACTGACTAGTACTAGAAACTAAAGGGCCATCGCCCTCGTTAAAACATGATAGCCCTCTTTCGTTCACGAACCTTCTGGGGAAATCAACCAGGCAAACATCTTCATTCATGGCAGACGATTATGCAAATCAGCGCATCAGATCATGGAATACGGGAAGATTAAACTTGGCCTGACATCAACAAAAGCTAGCTTTGATCCATCCCTCTGCGCGAAAGCTATTTTGCAGCTACCGTATCGCCTGCAACTAATGCGTGAAAGCTGCTCCAGCCATGTGCCACTTCGCGTTTGACATTCCATAGAATTTTGCTTGTTCATGCCACAATGGTTGCACGATGACACTAGCCATGCAGAGTGCGGACCATTGCCTGCATGCGTTTCCATCAGCTTTACAAAAGTTTCTCTTTCACACCTGACGACAACAACAAACGGAGCCCAGCTGCAGCTATTGTGGCTTCAGCTCGGTAGCCATGCTCAACAAATCAACATGAAGGAATAGAGTATCTGTAATCCACGAATCAGTGCTGTGCTGTGCTGTGCACGCAGGTATTCATATCATTGTTTCGTAGATTACGGAACGCTGACACTTGCATTGAGACGTCCAAGAGATTTTCTGGAGTCAGTCTGTGTTATCTCATTCTCCCCCAAATGTGATAAAAATCAAACCAGGTCCGTGGAGCTGGTAGATAATGCTAGCAGTGCTCTGAGGTGACACAGCACTAAGCAAGCACCAGATTTAATTTTGAAGGGAACCGTCCAAGTGTCCAACAATATAATCTTAAGATACTTTGACCATCAGTCTTTGTTATAATATATTAGCGTTTATTAAAAGAATCATATCAGGCTAAATTATCAAAGCACTTCACACAACCTTATTATATTGGGAAAAGTCTATTTTTCACCCTTAACTATTACAAAAGTCTGATTTTCAACCTCAAACTACAAAACCGGATACTAAAGGCCTCCAACTATCCAAACCATGCAAAATTGGCCCTTTCGGTGGTTTTGAGGGTGGTTCTGAATTTTCTAAAAATATCAGAAATATTATTTAAACTTCAAAAAACCATAACTAATTCATTCTGGACCCAAAAAAATATGAAATCAGTGCCAAAAGTTCTCTTAAAATGTAACCAACCTATTGGGGCACCATTTAATGTTATTTTGGTATTATATATTTATGTTACTAGTGTCTTATTGTTTTTTAAAAAATAATTAGAATAAAAAATAAATAATACACAAATAACTTCTAATGGTGCACCAACATGTAGGTCACATTTTTAGAAAAATATTTGCATCAGATTCTAATTTTTCTAGTTCAAAATAAATTAGTTATGAACTTTTTAATATAAAATTATTTTTTTATTTTTTTTGGAAAATACAAAGCCACCTTCAAAACCACCCAAAGGGCCAATTTTACACGGTTTGGATAGTTGGAGGGTGTTTAGTGTCTGGTTTTATAGTTGTGGGTTGAAAATCAGACTTTTGTAATAGTTGGAGGGTGAAAAATAGACTTTTCCCTATTATATTTGTATAAGTGTACGCGGTACGCCTATCAAAAATCGGAAGGAGGACGTGCTAATTGAGTTGCATCATTTCGAGTTGAGCTTACTACTAACATGTACATCATCCAATTTATGGAAATGGTTTCTCCTGCAGTAAAACTATTTTTTATAAAAAAAAACTGCGTCTTGGGTGAGGTTACAGTGTGATCAAGTCCGGAATCATCGGAACCTAAAACTGAACCGCATGTCCATCTGTTTAGGCCCTGTTTCAAAAAAAAATGAATTTCATGTCCTCGACTCCTCGTTCATGTTTGCAATAAGCAGGAACGAGTAAAACACAGGAATGAAAAAAGTGAGAAAACCGTCGGAAATAAAATGAGGAATGGTGAACTTTAGACGTTTGGATTACTGGAAAAATTTGTACCTAGCTAGGATGGGGAAGACGAGCAAAGCAAGCTTTCGCTTAGGTGGGAGTGGGACCGTGGGAGTGAAGTTTATGATTCCTGTGAAATGCACATCATTGGCTCTCTTTCCTTCAAAAAGGATCTGGTGCTTTCATTTGTTCTAAACGCACACATGCTTTCTCTTCCATAGTGTGAGGAACCTCCAAACTAAACCCCGTTAATTAGATGATCTTCCATTGATCAATCTAATTAAAAGGACTTAACCCCGGTCGTCCTTGAGATGTCTCCCAAACAATGCCCAGGACGACACACCTCACTAGCACAAGTTAAACATCTTCATCACACATAGCATTGCATACATAGAGTTCACCATACATAAAAGCATTCGAGTATTACAAACCAAGTTCAAGTTTCATGTCTAGACATGAGGTTTTTGCAGCGGAAGGTTTAAACATCGCTCTCATAGATATTACAACAAAATAAATGAGTTCACTCTCATGCCACAAGTGACTCATCAATCATAGGTAATCCATGAGCAGCTACCCCTGCCCGCACCTTCGTCGGCGGAAAGGAAGTACCCAAAGATAGGCTCCGTTGACGCCTCACCTGCACAACTTAAATGAGTACGAAGGTACTCCGCAGGACTTATCCAATATGGGTATATACAAGCCCGACTCTCAAGGAGTATGCATTTGGTTGGTAGCAAGGATGGGCAATAGGTAGTTAGTTTGCATAAAAGAATCTGCATTTGAAAGAGTTATAGAGACAAAAGACTCTATCCTAAAAATTCATCAATCAACTTGATTCTATGTTATGAGATCCATCATGAGCAAGTTCAATCTTCCATGACAATCGGTAACTCTACATTGGAGCGAGCCTCATAGAGCATGTACCATGACTGAGGAACGCGGCTATTGCAATAGATTTAAACCCTGCAGGGGTGTACAACTTTTTCCACAAGAGGCGCAAGACCAACGACCATACCCCGTGCACCAAGAGTAAGTGTTAATTCATGCCCTCAACCGTTCACATACCCACACCCGGCAATGAGAGGGCGGCCGGAGATGTATAGGGGTAACGGACGCGGCCATCTACCCCTCATCACAACCCGTGTCAAACCGTCCCATGGCAAGGTCCGGCTTATGGTACTTGGCTTGCCTATCCCATCCTAGGTATGTGGTTTGTACGACAAAGTGCTCAAGAGGGCGGCTATCAATGAGACGGTCCTTAATCAACTTAAGCATGACTAGTACGCATGAGCTCCATCTCATGTGACCCTACATTTCATGCTCAAGTCCGTATCATCTTCCAATAAGTTCATCATTTAAATTAACTCTTGTCAAGTGTAATATGAAATACATCCCTATGTCTCGCGAGAGGTGGTGACCTTATCACCCCTCGTCTTCTACCGGTGCTAGGCTTGGCTAAGCATTATAACTCGTGACACCTACACAAGCATAGTTTGTCTAAAAGGGGTTCACTAGATCAAGAGTGGTAATGCATCAAGTAGGTGCTACTCTAATAAGCATACATATATAGGTATAAACATGCGCAAACAAGACACATATACCAAATTGATCCAAAATAGGGTGAGAAATATGCTTAGGTGCCTGCCTTGTTGCTCAAAGGTCTCCTCAACCACAGGGTCGTGCTCGGTCTCAACCTCGGTGTCCTCCGGCGTCTCGATCTCTACACGAATGCAATGATACTTGATAAATAAATATGACATGAATGAATCTTCAAAATGAGATGCAAAAGATGTGACAAAATATGGGTTTATAAAGCCTTAGAAACATGTATAAACATACTTTAAGTTGAAAACATAGGTATATAAGTCAACTGGGTGATTTTCGGATCTTCCGATTTTACGCAGAACGGAACCGGATCTTCTGATTCAGAAAATCGAAACTTCTGATTTTACACAGAACGAAACCGGATCTTCCGATTCAGAAAATCGGAACTTCCGGGCATGTACTTGGAAGTCAAAATCGGAACTTCCGGCTCTTACCCGGATCTTCCTAACAACCCGATGACCGGGAAAGAAAAGCTCGCCGCCGGCTGCTCCGACCTCCGTTTTGGGTGCCGTTTGTTTCTATGGGTTCGTGAGAGTGTTAAGCTTCTATTCCAAGTGATGGATTTGACATGCATTGTGGTTTATAAGCTCGAGCTCATCAATGGTGGTTTTCTTATAAGAAACTTCAAAACTCTAACCCTAGAGCAATGGGGAGTGGATCGAGAGGGGGGATGGCTCACCAGTGATGTGCACAACTCCCACAAGGATTGCAGGTTAGTGTAGGGCGAGGAGGAGTGAGGTTTGCTTGTCCTTGACCTTGAGCTTGAGGAAGAGAGCAATGGGGAGGGAGAGAAGCTTGGGGAAGATGACGACGTGGAGGAGCAGCTCGTCGGTGGGGTGCTCCGGCGAAGCTCCGGCGACGTCTCCGGCGAGCTCTTGGGTGCCTTCAATGGGGGAACCTTGGAAACCTCCTCCATGGTAGAGAGAGGGGAAGAAGAGAGAGGGAGTGGGAGTGAACTGTGAGGTGGGAGAAGGGGAGAGCTGCAGCTCAGCTCCCCTTGGACAGGTGGGCTGGCGGGTGGGACCCACGGGACACGTGGCGGCTGGGCAAGAGATGAGGTGTCACTGGGACTACCGGAACTTCCGAGTAGTAGCCGGAAGTTCCGGTTTGTCCCAGACTAGCAGAAAAAATTAGTTTTTGACCAACTAAAGGTTTCCTAACTAAGGAAAACAAGTTTATAGATACTATAAATGATGCTTATGAATGCCTCATGCTGTGCTGGAAATTTTGGATCGTTACACATAGGAACTCATTCCTTCATGAATTTCTATGACTTTCATTCAATCCAAACACACTCTTAATCTTGAATTAGGCGGATGGACTTGCTCTCCTGAAATCTCACCAGCCGAAGCAGCTTACGCCGGCGGAGCTCAATCTGCTAGCCAAACTCGCCCGGAACGGCGGTGAGGTTGCTGTATGCTTCTCGGCCTTCTTCAGTCGGACAATCCCCATGAAAAGGACGCCTGAACTGGGACTCCGCTTGTTCCAGTTCTGCTGTTTGGATGGTGCTACTAGTGATCATTGTCAGTAGGCAGGATCGGAATGCACACTCTGATCAGAAAAGTTATCGATCCCGCTTCAAGCAATCAACCCAGGCCATCCCGACAATGCTGTTTTGTCGTGCTCGGATGCCCTGATCTCCGGTGACGTCCTCAGGTCGTCAGCATTATCCGGCGATGTCAGCCAGTGCTCCAGTGGGGCTCGGTAAAAAGCATGCACTGCACACTGCAGATTGCCGCGGCATGCGCATGGTCCCCCGTAAAACATCCGGATCCAAGATGATGTGAGAAACCAAAATATTGAAATCCAGGCTGATGTGTAAAACCCAAGAGCGGCAATTCATCGTGCACCTGCACTGCAGGGACCAATGTTGACCACCAGGGACGCTAAAAATTGTCAGCAGGTCCAAACCAGCAGCCGGCACTCGGCAGCGGGTAACGTAGATCTCGCACGTACCACGACGGCACTGTGCTCTGCTGCGGCGGTGTGTGTGTGTCGCATCGCCTTAAGTTTGTTCACCCACCTGCAGCGTTTACCGTGTGTGATCTGTGAGGCAGGTAACGCAGTCAAAGCAACAGTATCCGCGGCATCTCGCTCGGCTGTTTCGACGCCCGGCCATGCCGTGAACGGCGAGTACGGAAGCCATGGCACGTCGGTTGATGCCGGCACAAGTGCCGGCCCAGTGTGCTGCTCATTCAGTTCCGCCACCATCATTAACTCCGGCCGGCCACCGCCATGCTGGCAGTGCAGGTGCAGCTAACTAGCTATAGCGTTCAAACAACCGAGAGCAAAGCATCGGGGCTGGGCAGGGCGGCTCCGTCCACGCAGCGTCACATGGCGGTTTCGTACGCTGAGCCAGACAACTAGACAAGGCACGTAATGCGAAAGCTCAACCCATCGATCTTGTGGGACTGGGATTGGATTGGGACTCGAAGCGAGACGCGGGGCACCGCTGCACCACCGGATAAGCCATGGCCGATTGGCCCCGAGGCCGACGACGCTTGCCTGCCTGTCCCACGAGGCAGCGGGCGGCGCTTGTCGCCCTCGGCTTTCTGTCGGCGGTCTAGCTCATCGAGGTCGCTTTCCGGGGGGTCAAATCCGGCAATCCCTTCGCCCATTCGCCCCGGCCCCCTGCTCACAGGGATTCCACATTCGCCAACAGCGAGCCCTGCCCGGCCCTCTTCCACTCCCCCTTGTTTCGTTGCCAGTTTGCCACCGCCATCTATCCCCAGCGCCCGCCCACTCCCAACTTGAGCTCCCTAATAATAACTCGCAGGTCACAGCCGACGCTTATGAGAGTCCCCTCTGTTTTCCATCTCCCCCGCCCCGCGGCCTCGCGAGTCGTCACTCACCACTCTGCCGCGCGCTGCACACCCCACCCTGCCCCTGCACGACGGGCACAGGCGCTTGGTTATACTTGAGCGGGAGCTCGAGCTCAGTCGATAGGTTAGAGGGTTGATGAGCAGCCACGACGTCTAGAGCGAGCCGTACGTTTCGGCGTGGCGGGGGACAATGAGGGTGTACATCACGGCGGCCGCGGCCGGGGCGGACGCTGGCGACGTGCTGATGAAGCCCAAGGCGCCGCCGCAGCCACAACAGCAGCAGCAGCAAGCGCCGCGGCGCGGGTGGCGGTCCGCCGTCGTGACGGGGCTCCTCGCCGGGGTGCTCCTCTTCCGCGCCGCGCTCCTCGCCGTCGAGGCCGGCGCCTCCCTCTGCCCTTCCGCGGCAGGTAAGATCGTGCTCAGCTCAGCAGCTTGCGGCGAGAGTCCAATCCAACTGCTACTCCATTTTGGTGCGTGATTCTGACTGTCATGGGACTTGAGTTCGAGCAGGATGTCTGGACTGGCGGGCGGGGCTGGGGCGCTGGCTCTACGGCGGCGCCGGCGGCGACGCGATGGAGGTGAGTCTCGCCCTGACTCGTTGCGTTAGGCTGGTAGCGTGATGCTACTGTGATTGGTTCGCGGTCGCGCCAAATTGAGTTAGGCGCCGGGGTTTCGGCATTTTTTTTACGTCGTGCGCCGCGGCCGGGAGAGGGCAAAAGCAAAGCATGGGCGACGGCGCACGCGGCCGTGCTGCTCACGCGGTTTCTATCCGGTTCGGCTGCTTGGCGGCGAGCGGCATTCACGGGAAAGGGAATGTCAGGGCCGGGCGGGGTGCCCAACACGTCGCGGCGTTGCCCACCACGTGGCCGCCCGGTGAAAGGTTTCCAAACGCACACAAACAACCCCGTTCGTTCGGTCCGGCGTCGTGTCCGGGCGCCGGTACCTGCTGCGGTTGCAGTCTTAACGGTTGACGGCGCACTGACCGAGCTAGTGCGAGTGACTGTGTCACTGTCACTGTGGTACTACCCATTTTTTTACTTTTGCCGTGACAGCTGTGTGGTCCGTTCATGGCTCCTGCTGGCCGATCCATTTCCAACCCAGGTCAAAATGAATTGAACTGGGTAGAGACTCCCTCCAATCCAACGCAAAACACACCGAAGGTGCATGCGCACTGTTTTCTCCTTTGTGAAAAGCTAATTAGGCATGAAAATGTCAAGAGCTACCAGTAGTGTTTCCTGTTCTTGGTCAAGTTACGCCGGAAAAAACTGCCTAATTTGACGAGGTCCGGTCAATGTATCGGATCGGGGTCGGCGCTAGCAGTAGATTCGTGTGACCTGCACTGCCGCGCTGCATTATTCCGCGCGGGCCCTACGAGCTGGTGGCGTGGCTCGGATGTGGACAGCGTGCGTTACCGGCCGCCACGGGAACCGAAGGCAAGCACAGCCCTGTGACTCGCTCGCGCTATAGGATTCCCCTGCTCTTCTAGCTAGGGCGCTGGACGCGCCCCGGTTGGCATGCGATCCAGCTCGGCCGATGGGGCCTTGCGTTTGGAGCTACGTGGATCTCGCAGCCGGATGTGGCCTTTGTGGGTTTGTGGTCCGTGAGCCTGACTGTCTGAGCCGTCGTCCATTTCATGAGCCTCCTTGTGATTTCTCCCGATCTAGATCGTGCCGAAGAATGATTGCCTATATGTTGTTTCTTGTGAGAAATCTTCTTTACATACTTCACTGTTGGTTTGGATGGTTATTTTTGTACTTGGACATGTACAATACTGCACCGAGGGGGTCCTGGACTGCACTGAAAAATGCACGTCCTGGTCCAACCAATGTTTGGCTTCAGCATGTTTGCACAGGCAATGCAACAATTCAGCGTGTTCGGAAACCTTTTACCTGCAAAGAGAACTACTGAACTAGCCAACTAGGGGAGTTAAACATTTGTTACATGGGTCCGTGTTACTGCCAGGAATTTATGAAGGAATGGAGGAGTCACAGGGAAGCCACCCTGCTGGATCCCGTGGTCGTCGAAGCGGCGCCGGATTCCCTGGACGCGCTCATGGCGGAGATGGGCGCCATGCTGGCGTCCTACGACGACCGGCTCGACATGGAGGCCGTGGCGATCAAGATGATGGCCATGGTATGTGGTGTAAACTTATTATCAAATCGTGTTCCGTCCCACGCGTCCTCTGTTATAGCCTTTACTAATCCTCAATGAACGAACTTTGGTAAGCTGGCATCATGGTCTGCATGTTACCATACCACCTTTGGCTCGAGTAAGTGCTTTCAGCTTTCCACGGCAAAAAGATTGGATCATAGGGTTGCCTTTTTGCGCGTTCTCTAGGCTAGAGTAGACTGAAACGTATATGGCGTACGTGTACAATGCCGTCAAGATCTTGCTTATCGAATTGTCAAACATACAAAACCTGCAATTATCCAGACATGCCAGGTCGTACAGTATGGTCTTCTAGCACGCTGGCTGGGGTTCAGTCATAGGATCAGCTAGTAAGCGCTCAGCATACTACTTTCTTCTTTGTTCATAATAAGGAAAAAAATCAGAAGACCTTTTTGGTTCTAAGTTCATGCAGAGAATGTACTGTTTACTGTAAAACTAGTTTAGGAATTCTTGCATTAAAAAAGATCACTAAAATATTTACATAAGCTGGATTCTTGTTGCAACGATTGGTAAAAACTCTGTTTCCCCTAGTTGTTGAAGATGGACCGGAAGGTGAAGTCATCAAGGGTCCGGGCGCTGTTCAGCCGGCACCTGGCGTCGCTGGGCATCCCCAAGAGCGTGCACTGCCTGACGCTACGCCTGGCCGAGGAGTTCGCGGTGAACTCGGCGGCGCGCTCCCCGGTGCCGCCGCCGGAGCACGCGCCTCGCCTCACCGACGCCTCGTGCCTCCACGTCGCCCTCGTCACTGACAACGTGCTCGCCGCCGCCGTGGCGGTGTCCTCCGCCGTGCGGAGCGCCGCCGACCCCGCCCGGCTGGTGTTCCACGTCGTCACGGACAAGAAGAGCTACGTGCCGATGCACTCGTGGTTCGCGCTGCACCCGGCGTCGCCGGCGATCGTCGAGGTCAAGGGCCTCCACCAGTTCGACTGGCGCGACGGTGGCGTCATCGCCTCGGCCATGAGGACGGTCGATGAGGTGCAGAGGAGCTCGCTGGAGTATCACCGCCGGTGTGATGGTTCGGCGGAGAGGGAGCACAGACGGCTCGAAGCGTCCAGGCCGAGCACGTTCTCGCTCCTGAACTATCTCAAGATCCATCTCCCAGAGGTAAAATCCAAGGAGACAACGGCTGGATGCATTATTTTCACCTTTGAATTTGATCAATTTTATGCCAAACTATGGCAATGGCCTGATGCGTTTGTTGGGCAGTTCTTCCCTGAGCTTGGGAGGGTGATGCTCCTCGACGACGACGTCGTGGTGCGCAAGGACTTGACCGGGCTGTGGGAGCAGGACCTGGACGGGAACATCATCGGCGCGGTCGGCGCTCACGAAGGAGGCGGCGTCTGCATCGACAGGACCTTCGGCGATCACCTGAATTTCTCCGATCCTGCCGTGTCAGGCGTCCACAGCTCGCAGTGCGCGTGGTTGTGGGGCGTCAACATCATCGACCTCGACGCCTGGCGACGAACGAACGTTACCGAGACGTACCAGTTCTGGCTACAAAAGGCAAGTCTCTGTCTCTTGTCGTGAACTCTGAACATTACCATGCATACAACCAGGAACAATGCAAACATTGTCCATTCTGACATTCCGTTGCATCACACGTGCAGAACCGGGAGTCGGGCTTCAGGCTGTGGCAGATGGCCTCGCTGCCGCCCGCTCTGCTCGCGTTCGACGGGCGCGTGCAGGCGGTCGAGCCGCTCTGGCATCTGCCGGGGCTCGGCTGGCGCGTGCCGGACCCCGAGATGCTTCAGTTCTCCGCCGTTCTGCACTTCAGCGGGCCGCGGAAGCCGTGGCTGGAGGTCGCGTTCCCGGAGCTGCGGCAGCTATGGCTAAGCCACCTGAACGCGTCAGACAGTTTCTTGCAAGGATGTGGGGTGGTCGAGTGGCAGTAAATGGAACAACAGAAGATCGAGCTGGGAGGGAAACAAGTACAGTAATTTGGTTCAGGGTTACCTGTGCAGAGCTGAGGGTTCTGGAAGAGGGAAGTAGGTGTTGCCTGCAGTCTCTCCTCGCCTTCAGGTTCTGCAGTTTACGCACAATGGCTTATTCTTGGCGGTTCAGTGTGACACTAGAACTACGTGATGTACATACTGAATTACTAATCATGGAGGGCTATTTACTTTTGGTCACAGAGTAAACTCCAGAACTTCAAACATATAAATGGTTAGTTGATATGCGATATCTTCCTTGTTCCATCGCCTCACCATTTTTCTTTGAGAGGATATCCTTTTTTTCCATTTTTGAGTGGAGTCTATTTTTTCTCTCTTTGAAACCACTAAGCTGTTTTAACCGAAAAATAGCGGGCCAATTGTTAGGCAAAAGGCCCATTGGGCTATTACAGATTTCCACCCCCTCCCATCCTCAAAAGCCCGCCCCGCGCCGGGTGCGCGGCCCGTGCGACGTGCTCTGCGGTAGTTTTCTTCCTCCCCGCGACCCATCTCCTCCCTTCTCTCTCCTAGCGGCCGCCGCTCTCCACACGGTCGGCCCGTGCGCCGCCCTCCACACTCGCTTGCCCAGCTGCAGCTCGAGTCCGGCTGGTGCAGCAGCACCCTCCCTTCCCACGATTTCTCTGTTCTATCTCTCGGCATCGGTCTTCCTTTCCTTCCTAGCGGCGACAAAAGGGCGAGTTGCGCTGCCCGTTGTTCGTCGAGCGACGGGAGCTTCGCCGGCGACGAACATCCTACAGGGGTATGCCTGCCAATTCCCCTCCCTTCCCATCCTTCTGTGCGAAATCAAACACCCAAATCCCTAACGTATGGTATTTGTTTTCGGATCTGGCCATGATTTTAACTGACTTATGATTTTACCCATGTCCTATACTGAGTCCGCCCCTGATACAGAGTCGGCCTCCATTGCCCTCCGATCCGATGTCGAGGCTGCGAGCTCTGTGGCAAGCTTCCTTTAACGCCACCAAGAGAGGTAGCTCCTTCCCACAAACCAAAGCGTTTTTTTGTCGTGCTTGCTGTCTGCTAGTTGGTTCGTTTCCTCAACGAGACACGTGATGCTGCTCCTGCTAGTAGTTGTGCTGTGCGTAATCTTGGTGTTGCCTGTGCTGTTCAATGATGACTAGAAGAGGAATTGTCGAGGCGATGGCTCACTCTCCAGAGCATTGAAGACATGAGTTTTTTGAGGATAAGAGCACTGCCAGGGTGCAAAAAAAAGAAGTTACCTAGTGATGAATTGCTAACGCGTTGATAATTATATCTGATACAATATTTGCAGGCATATCAGATTGTGTGCTAGATATTAATCATGTTTATATTTCACTAGGAATAGAATGCAATGGCAGTTCCATTCGAAATGTACTAGAAGGAGCCGTTAGCTGCTATACATGATATCTTAGTTGCTGTTACTCAGGCATTGTAATTTGCAAATTTGAAATAGATGTATGGTGTGTGTGGAATTCATGACATTTCTGTAGGAAGAGAATATTTTACTGATATGTAACCAAGGAACTTATAGAAATTCATCTATTGAGTGAGCACAATAAACGCTTCTGTAGAATGCATATACATACCTTCTTAAACATTTGGCTATGTTTATCTTTTGCCTTGTATTTATTTTCTCCTATATGTTTAATTGGCAGCTCTTGTATGGAGTTCAGATGATCTAATTCCACCAACTGAAAGATATGTTTTCAATTTCAACTCAAAAGATGAGCTGAAAAGGTGGCATTTATACTCAGATTCAGAGTATGGAGGTATTGCCTCACTTTAAAATTTACTTTTATAAATTTTAAGTGTTGTGGTTTCTCTAAGACTGAAAATCTGAAACAATACTACAGTAGTACAATTAGTTTGTTGTGTTTTGTGGCTGAAGATACGTACAGATGATTCATATTCTTAGTGACTGCCTTTTGTTGAAAATGCTCTTTTGCTTTTGTTCTTAGAATGTGTTCAAATCCTTTGTTGAGTTTCTGATGGCTAAAATTAGAACAATGTATTGCAGTTCAATCCTGCCCTGGTAGGCCCCCACTGTAGTTCTTTTTTTTTAATAATCACCCTAGCCCTGATCTCCCTAACACGCAATCCTTTCGAAGGAAACAGATTGCATACCGTAGTGTGTGTGGGAGGAGGGGCCTGTAATCAGGGTTCTTTACCCATAAATAGCCCCCCTGTGTGTTCGAGAAAAGAAAAGAAAAGAAACTAATACTAAATGGAAACATAGCAACCAATCCATCCGTCAAAATGATTGATATGCGGCGATAAATATATGATTTCACTTCAAGAGTATAATTATATATGAGTTGACTTCCAAAGTTCCAATGTCCCCTTGTGGATGCTATAGTCTATGTTTCTCTGTAAAAGAAAATACATTGCTGTTACATGTCTGTTAATTTTTTATATCATGTAATATGATTGGACAGAATCGTTTTTCAGGTTTGTCTTCTGCGTCATTGGAGATAACTGATGGCGCTGCTGGTGCAGATACTTCATTAACTGGTATTAACTGTCCGACCATTCTTAATTTTTCCTGCCTGTACCAATTGTTTTAAGTTAACTTTTCAGTTTATTCATTTCTGGTAGAGGAGAAAAAAATGATGTATTTGTATCTTGTTTCATATAGCATAATAAACCTCATGCTGTCATGCACCATGACATGCCTTCTAGAGTTGTAACTTGTAAGTTGTTCTCAGAAACTGTGTTGAGGCTCTGAGTAAGTCCAGTTATTAGTGTGCCATCTTTGATTTAATAATTGAGTAGAAAATATGCAGTTTGACAGTTTCTCATTTATGATTTTCTTATATGGCTTGTAATGTAAGATTTACAGCTTTGGTCTCGTTTTTTTTAACATTGCATTTTCAAAGGTGTATTTTGTGGTAATCTTTCTTCGGATGTGTCTGAGGGGTCAACATGGAGGATCAGGCGCTATGGATTCTGTGGGATGCGATCAAAGAAGGTACATTTTCTGTTTCAGGGTAACATTGGAATGCTAAACTGGTTCCAGTCCAGCCCCCAGCCCCCCCCCCCCTGTTCTAGTTAATCCATAACATCCATGGATGTTCTACTCATTTGTCAATGCTTTGCTGTCCTTAGATGCACCAACGGTGTCATCAGTGCTACTGAAATTTTTAGGTGGAAGCTCTTGAAAAGCAGCTGTAAGCTGCTAACCAAATATAACTGAATAGAAGTACTTTTTAAAATGCACCGCAACACTAAGCATAACCTTACTAGGCTTAAGAGGGTTAAGCATGCTAGGGCTTCACATTGTGTTATTCTCTAGAGGTTGGTGGATTCATATGTAGTGTCATGCATGGGCAAATAATGCTTAAAGACTATATTATATGGATCTGCAGAAGTTATTCTGCTGAGCACTGATAAAAGGAAAAATCCTTCTTATGATTGTTTCAGTTTGATGGTTTCATTGACCTAGATGCATATGATACAATAGCAATGAAGATCAAAGGGGATGGAAGATGCTACATATCAACTGTATGTATTCCTAGCCAAGAGTCTTTTTGAATATTTGATCTCCAGTCAGTATTATTCTTCAATGTCTGAATCTTTGAGTACAGATATACACAGAGAATTGGGTGAATTCACCTGGACAACAAGAAGATAATCCATGGCAGGCTTTTGTGTACACACCCCAGGACAGATGGCAAACCTTGAAGGTAAATTATATGCTTCAACCATTCAAAATCTGAAGTATGTGCAGAATTATGTTAAACATCAGCTTTTATTTTGTTCAGATCCCTCTTGATCACTATTTACCTACATGGAGAGGAAATGTGATCGAGGCAAAGTTGGAAATGAATCCTGCTCGTATCGTGGGGATGTCTCTCTCTGTAAACGCAGAAGGCGGTGTTCCTGGTGCCAAGACTGGGCCTGGTGATTTTAGGCTAGAGGTTGATTGGATCAAGGCATTGAGGACAGTGTGAGCAAAGCATCGACGTTTTCTCTCTTCTGTTTGACCCTGGTCTGACATTACTGAAATTTCATCAGCAACCAAAACCACATGACTACATCAGTAACCATAGCGCAGATTGCCCACTCCTATGCAATTTTCGCTAAACATGAAGGGCTGCTGCAGCTCGGCACCCAACGAATAATGAATTTTTGTTTTCCTTTTGAGGTTTATATTAATACATGGTTAAAATTCAATCATTCGACTTTTCTCGCCGTTATCTGAACTGTCCTATTTGGATAGATGTTGCTTTTCTCGCTGTTATCTGATCACGTAGTACAGTACATTGATGTTATCCGTGTTCATTCTGCAGTTCCATGTAACTTTTCCCTATTCATATCATCCCTCCTACTCACAGAACACTATTTATCTACCATGTTTTTTTAGTCTATAGTGTTTTTTCGGGGAATCTTTCCCAATCTAAACACACCCTAAACTGTTCAGAGTACAACTGTCTGTGATAAGGCTTAGAACAATGTACAACTGTCAGAGTACACTGATGTTACCCGTGTTTGATGAAGTCAGTCACAAATGCGGAATATTTAGAAATTTCAGTGCGCTTAAATTGCACGTTTTATAGTGACCATAACCAATGGAAACTTCTGCTCTCCACACCTTTACAGTATTCAGACACCTTTTTGGTCGAGGAACACACGTTTTCCATAAAAAGTGGTTCAAATCCCTTGACAATTAGCAACTGAAGCTTCTTCCCCACATGGATGAGGAGAAGGAACAGACAATGAACAGATCCATAAATTTCTGTTAACATATCGAAACGCAATGTGATCATGGACCACAGAAAAATGATGAAAATAGGTAACGCCGCCGTCTACGAAGACAATTGGCCACTGGTGATGACTAGTACTTGCTTGCATTTGCACACAACAAAGTACGGGTCCGCCTTGTCATCCTTCGATGAAGCCGGTCATGCGCAGCACGGAGTTGCGCAGGTGGCTGAGCTCCCGCGCCCGCCCTGGCCCCGACCGCAGCGCGAACGCCGCCGCCCCCTCCGACCGCCTCCGCGAGACCAGCACGTGCGGCGGCACCATCGTGCCCCTCCGGCCGCCCTCCTCCTCCTCGTCGTCTTCGTCGCTCCGGAGGGCCACCGAGCGCGCGGGCCTAGGAATGTCCACCGGCCGCGAGCCCGCGCGGCGCGGCACCTCGGGGACTCCTCCTCCTCGCCGAACCGGCGTCCTGCTGGGTCGCCACGCCGCCGCGGACGACGAGCTGCAGCGGGGCGGCGGCGCGGTCGCCGGCTCCCCGTCTTCATCGGCGTGGGGCGCCTCGGGCCACAGCACCTCGGACTCGCACAGCTCCTCTGCGATCGCCATTGCGCTCGAAATCCTGGAATGCTCGATCGGTTCGCGCTGCTGATTCGAGGTCTCTCTGGAAATTTGGAATGGATGCTCAATTCGCCTGGCTTGCGGTGGACAAAAGGTTCTGGTGCGGCGGATGGGGCGCGGCAGGGCGCGTTTATATAGGCGTGGCTGTGTTCGCTTTCGGCTGCGCTGCGCGTGGTAGCTTCTCACGTACGACAGCCGCGTTGCGGGAGACAGGCAGGGGTAATTTGCAAAGGTTGATTAGAGACACTTTTGCAAATCACCCCTCCCATCTCATCGGAGTGCACCCTTAGATTAACATTGTGTGGTCTAGATTTAAGTTTGCATGATTTGCACAGATAGGTTAGTTTGCACCTGATACGTTGCCTTTGTAAAAGGCAACGTATCACGTGCAAACTAATCTATCTGTGCAAAGGCAACATATCAGGTGCAAGCTAATCTATCTGTGCAAACCATGCCAACTTAAATCTAGACCACACGATGTTGATCTAAGGGTGTACTCCGGTGAGGTGAGAGGGGTGATTTGCAAAAGTGTCTCTAATCACCCTTTGCAAATTACCCCTCCCACCTTGTAAATCACCGTCCCACCTCACATGAGCGCACCCTTGGATCAACATCGTGTGGCCCAGATTGAAGTTTACATAGTTTGTATAAAACGGTTGGTTTGCACATGATATGTTGCCTTTTACAAAAGAGGGTGAAAAAAGAAAATGCAGTAAATTCTGCCGGGTATGAATCAGATTTTCAGTTCGCACGCAGACGGGACTCGCGGGGTCAACAATGGCTTTCGAATTTTGATCGACGCCGTTGCGCGATAGAAGAGATGACGCGTCAGACCAACGGATCTGCGCGTTTTAACAACAGTCGTTTATTTTTTATTGATGAGAGAAAACAGCAGTCGCTTTTGATGCGGGGTTTTCTTGGCCCGACAAGATGGTATACGGGAGAGGCGTAGTAGCGTTTTCTTGACTGCCCAGACAAGGTGTTTCTCCTCAAGCACCTCATCAGCTTGGCATGAAACTCCGACGTGGCAGATTCTCTAGCCTCTGCCTCTCGATCAACACGTTACACGTTGGCATGTTTCCAGGTAGTTCGATCGCGCGCAAACCCCAGGCGTGGAAGCATCCGACCTGTCGCGCAGGCGGAGGCGTTCGTTGGTCTTCGGCTGGGAGGCACACGGAATCTATGGGGGTGCATGCTGGTCTCAGCCTCCCTCAACTTACATAAATTATTAGCATCTCATATGCCTCATGCGGTCATGCCATGCGATATATCAGATGGACACGATCTTAATACGATCCAGGAGTATAATGTGGCGTCACTTCCGTGCAGCCGCCGGCGCGGCGCGCGGCAGCGCGGAGTAGCGCCCAAGCCATTACAGGCTGAGAAGGGTCCACGTACCTGCGCCAGACGCGCGTTTGAACCAGCAAAATGATCGAAAGCCGAAGCCTCCATGCAGCTAGAGTATGAACGGGTTTGAACCAGCAAAATGATCGAAAGCCGAAGCCTCCATGCAGCTAGAGTACGAACGGAAAGAATATGCTCGTTTAAAAAAAAATAATCGCCGAGACACTTGGCAATCGGCATGATCTGCTGGCGTATGGGAGCGGGACTCGTAGTCGTAACTCGTTCCTCGTCGCCGTTGGGGCCTCCCGGATCCGGAAACGATGGGCCCATCCCGCTATAAGTCAACAATGGTTTGTCACTACGGACACATCGAGATGATTGGCAGAAGCGTGCGTGTGCATGAGGCTCCGAGAGTGAGGACGTGGCGGTGGGTGGCGCCGCTGAACTTTTCTTTACCGAATGTTTTTTATTTTTTTAGTATATACTCCCTTGAGCTTGCAAGGCAATGATCCGATCACAGTTTATAAAGTACTAATAGTAACTTCAAAATATTTATTTTAAAAAAATGCAAACTGTACCATATGCATATAATTTCCTTGAAGAATAATTCCATAACATCATATATGTGTTTAATTTTATAGAAATATTATAATAGAAAATATTGGTCAAATCTGTGTTTTAGAGACCAGAACATTCTCTAAATAAAATGACAAATACTTGTATACTTATGTACATCAATTTATTTTAACAAGATCAAAATTAACTTCAAACATGGCCTTTGGTTCTATTGTTGGAACATGCACGCTCATCTCATATATATTTACTACATTATAAGGTGGCATCCTTACAAACGATAGATCTTTGAGATATAAGAAGCCATTATAATGTCTTGTTGTCGACATTATTGGAGAATAATTAGCCTTAAAAATAAAAAAAATATAGGCCGAGTCAGGCATTCGAATCCAATGATCATGTTAAACAAACCAAATAAATCTATGGTTTTATACTAAAGGTTTCTGTTGTTTCGCCTAACCTAAAGAAAAGCTGAACCCATATAGAAAAAGTAAGGACATCAATTTTTGAAGTGACTATGTATACTGCAAGTCTGATGTCGATGTGCAACGTCAGCCCGTAGGTTGTTGCGTTTTGAATAGAAGAATCAATGGACGCTTCTGGTAAGTCAATGATTATTTCACTAGTTTAGTACAGCAGCATGAGGCCAGGAGAATGAACAGGTGGATCAGGGCCCTCAAATCAAGATTATTTTTTTAAAAAAAAATTGTGCATTTAGATATAGCTTCCCATCCTTGCTATTGTGGGCAAGGAACCCAAAGCACCGTGCTCACGTCTCCATTGGGTGCAACCAACCAATGGGGAATGCTCTCGGTTCTTCAAAGTCAGCCGTAAAATGGTATTTCCTGCATGTCTAGAAAATTCCTTGTAGAGGGCGACACCTACACGTCCTCCATAGGTTTCGTGTAGACACCTGTGGTGTACACCTGGATGGATAGGACAGAGGACGATAAGGGTTACTTCCAGAGGTAACATTTTTGCAAACCAAGGGGATAAGATAAGGTTCTATATGTGGGGGAGAAATGATTTATCTGCTTGTTTTACGAGTGCTGACGTGTGCGTTACTCATCTCGTAGCTGTAAATCTTATCAAAAGGTTTGATATAATGACATTTTTATTAGCTCCTTCGTGCAGATAGCTAGGTACCTGCTTCAAGGATAGATGCCTGCTCTATTTTTCAGATATTTATTTCTGTCATTTTCTTGTTTCTTCACGCGAGATGAACTGATGAGCAAAGATAATTTCTTTAGTTTTCATGCTGAGCTCGTCTCGCAGCTAAAAGTAAACCCATTAAGTTCATCTGAACTGATTCTAGGGTTCCACGGCATTTTACGATCACACACTGTACTGTGTCCATTCTTAGTTGGTTTCTTACAACACGACAGCCTGTTCGAACAAAACAACGTGGCCACAAAAATCACACATGCAAAAAGCCCCGGAAAGTCTAAAGTCTGAACTCAGAATTGCTTCTCCGAGTGAAACGAGAGAACATTATTTCTGACAAAATTTGTAGCGCACTAGTCGCGCATCTTCCTCACCCTGGCCCTCCCGCTAGGCACGACGAACATCATCTTCGCCTTCTCCCTCTTTGCCCTCCGATCGACGGTGACATGCGGCGGCACGAAGACATTGCTGCCGGCGACGACGCTACCGGCACCGCCACCGAAGCAGGCGAGGCTGACACCAAAATCGCTGAATCTTCCGGCCGGTGGCTCTGCTGCGTCTGCCCCTTTTGCTCCACCAGGGGCACAGCTCTTCTTGCGGCCGGGGATGTCGATGGGAGATGAAGCTTTCTGCCGCAGCTGCAGCTTCATCGGAAGCCGGGGCTCGCCGGAGTACTCGCCGCCGTCGTCGGTCCCGACGTGAGCGTAGTGCCCTCGGGGTGACACCGGGAAATCTGCTGCATCCGGCCATAGGATGTCTGATTCTTGGAACTCTTCATCTTGCAGCTGTGTGCGCTGCATCTTCTCGCGCTTGACTAGATCCGGGTGTATTTAGGAGAGGATAAGCACGTATTAGTAATAGCTAGTGGACGTATTATGTGTATCTCGGACCATTTAATCCGGTCATTTTGCCTATGTCCACTATACAATTATTATCGGTTGGGAATCACCAGCAAGTCACTGCACTTGCTTGCGGTCTATATGTACTGTTGTTTGAGCTAGTCAAGAACTCCTAGTACATGCAGGTCAGGATCGCTGCTGAATCAGCAGCAGCGTGTAAACAAGCGCGTCTGATGAAGGAACCGGAATTTCCATTTGCAAATAAGAAACCCAATATTTCTCTGAATCAAATTGGCAAATGCACTGATGCACATGGTTTATTTTACATCAACACACCGCACATCTAGCTAGCTACGACTCACGTTTCGTGTGAATTTACAAACGGATTCAAGCAAAATGCCTCGCCACGTCAATTCGTTGACCCCAATAATCCACCAAGGGAAACTAACGAATCAGGGACTGATGATGACTCTCAAACAGTAATGTTCAACCTCAACAGTTTGGACTCTGGAACTGGACGTTGCTGCATTGATTCTAAGCTAACCAAAGGAGGTCTTAGGCTGAGAGGCTAGCTCTCGATGAAGCCGGTCATGCGGAGGACGGACTCGCGGACGCGGCGCAGGTCCCGGCCCTTGAGCGTCCGGCCCTGCCCGGAGCACACCGAGGACGCCGCCGCGGCCGCCCTCCGCCGCGCCAGCAGCACGTGCGGCGGCACCACCTCGCCGTTCTGGTCCTCCTCCTCCGCGCGATCATAAGCCCGCGCTCCCGAGACGACGACCCCCGGGATCTCGATCGGCTCCGTGAACGGCCGCCGCTCGGCCGCCGGCGCCCACGCCGCCGCGCACCTCGACGCGCCCTGCAACGACATCTCTCTTCTTCTCCCGCTACTGATCACCGGTGGCCGTGAAGCCGCGAAGGATTGCAATGAGCTGGTTAGTGGTGGCAGAATGAAAATGTTGATCGTGTCTTGCTAGCTTGCTCAATGTCCCAAACATTTCCCTCTGCCGCTGGGCGCGGCGCGAGATATATAGGCGCGGGCTGGGAGGCTGGGAACCTGCGACGACCTGGCCTGGAGGCCACCTAGCCCCGTCGCTCGCTGGCTAGCTACCCGTCCACCAATAGCTAGCGACACGGGCAGCTAAGCTAGCTAGCCAGGTGCCGTGCGGCGCTGCGCCAGCTTTGTGTGACAGGTAAGTATGCGGGCATGCGGCGGCGTTTGAGCTTTGACGTACGACACGGGAAGGAATAATTCGGCCGGCGCGGCAGTTCAGCTTGGCTTGGCCGCGCCACGGTCGATCGGCCGGTGCCGTAAGGGGAGGCATCGAGGGCAAAACCATATTCCAACGTGTTCCTTCCCTTCCAATTCAGACTACAATTTGCAGTTTGTCAAGGGCGTTCGTTCGGTTGCGCGGCGGCGCAAGTTTGGCTTGGCGACCGCCGCGTGCCAAGCAGGGATGCTTTTCCGATGTGCTTTTGGACGTTGTATCTCGCGTGTCATCGCTGACATCTGCTCGTGTTTCGTCCTGGAGCCAAGAAAGCTGATCCGGTCGTTTCCTATGCTGCGTTCAGATTGGAAGTAAAAAGTACTTTTTCTAGATAAATAGTGCACTGGGAAGCGTGTTCAGTGGTTAGAATGAATAGAAAAAACTTATTGAAGAAGTATTTTTTTTCTGAATCTGAACACAACCTACTGGTTCGGTTTGGTCAATGCCGAGGATAGATACATATGCGATGCTCGTGTCCGACGCCCCACGTGTGCGAATCGGCGTGGGCGTGTGCACGTTTGCGGATGACACTGAAGTCCGGCAAAGGGTATGCACGCGTGGCGAAGAGACTAGCAACAGTGCCGTATTGTTCTACTTCTGTATCCGAAACTGTGGCGTTGCCATATTGGGAGGAAGACTCCTTTTCTTGATGACCAGATTATCTTTGTCGTAAGGCTTCAGTTGGCAATTGCGCTTTCCGCCTGCTATTTGCTCTCTTTTTTTAACACATGCTTATTTGTTCCTCTCACTGAAGAGTATGCTTGAGGCATAAAAAAGGATCACCGTACAAGAACAGGGATGTTACTGGTGGCAAGTCATACGCCTAGGTTCAATGAACGTGAGTTACGTGACCATAAATGGCCCCTCCGCTGATCAACTTGCTAACCTCACTGCATATGCAGCATCTCTGATCAAATTTGGTTTACAATTTGACAGTGCCGCTGGTGAGGCTTCGGATAATCGCACTTGGAAAGAAAGAAAAAAAAACAAAATCCTGAATCAGGATAACCTGACCTTCGAAGTGTCAATCGTGCAGCTAACTCTAACTCAGCAGCTGAATAGCCAAACCGGCAGTCGCCATGGGGGTCAGCTTAGCTAGGTTGCACAAGCAGCTAGAATGCTAACCCTAGCATACCAAACACGCAACTTTGCTAATGAGCACATCGATTACGACAGGAGCCGATGTTCCGGTGCGCTTGGCATCCAAACGTGTGTACTGTAGCGAACTTATAACGAAAACGACTTAACTTGCATCAGCTGGTAACTAAAGCGAAACGGGCACGTCGATGTCCAAGACTGAAAGGCAAAAGCAACAGGACCCCATCATGCCACATTGCTTTTGCTTGACTTGAAAATCCTATCAAAACTGCAAGCCACTGTACTGCTTCAAGTTAGGCCTCCGCTTATCCGGCCGGAGACCTGCAATGGTTCGACAGGAAAACTACACGTATAAGATGATTGCATCATCAACACGCCCTCATGCATGCCCGTTAAGCCGATTCATACTTAGCATTTAGGGTTCAGATCGTAGGTTGCTGTGAGTTCTCTGGAGTACTTTCTCTGAAGCATTTGAACAGCCAGATAGGCACCATGCATCAGAGTATCAGACGCAAGTTACTTACTGTAGCTTCAGATAAACTCGCAGAGAACCTTATGCCAGTAACCGCAGGCGCGTGAACTGCCGTCACTGTCGATTACTTTATGTGGATGAGGCCATGTTCAGATTCCCAACTATTCACTATTCATTCCAACTTTTCACTATTCATTTCAACTTTTCACTGTTCTCCCCTCACAAAACACGTTTCCCAGCGAATGCTACAGTGTTTTTCTTATGCTACAGTGTTTTTTTCCACCATCTAAACACACCCTGAAACCAAATTTGAACTACCAGCGCTTTAGCAGCCGCTGAATTTTCAGAGCTTACTCCATGGAAACGGACAATCCGCCGGTGGTCCGTACACACGAACTGGACAGAATATCCATTAATCCTGGACTCTAGCCACGAGTCCCGTGTCCGTAGCTTTCTTACAATTCTAATTGTGCTGCGGTGGCAGCGTTTCAACGCACAGAAAAGTGGCGTGTTAGCATGCGCTACGGGCGTGGATCATACACCTGTAACGCTGCGCGGCTTGGACAAGGGGACAGGGCGATAGCCCATAGCATGCGACCATGCCAATGCCATGCACAGCCGGTGGTGCTCTGCACGCAACAGACACTTCTGAAGAACTGGTGATGGAATGGTTTGGATAAGGATATGCAAGCATCGAGCGATTGACGTCGAATAGATGATAGTTTATAACATCAAATGATGCGCCAGAAATTCCTTATTCCTTTGGCAGGTAGTGCCTTTTGTCAATAATGCAGTTATGCAGCCTTGCTATCACATCAACTTAGCTCACAGAGTCACAGGTGCTAATCACCGAGCAAGAAAATAATCTCTCTTCTTCCTTTCCTTTTGTTTTCTTCAGAAATCGTCAGCAGATAGATGAATCTCCTTTCACTTATTTCAGTGATGGCATTGCAATTGCAAGCAGTGCAGAGGAACAGACACAATCGATCGCCTCGCCTGACGCCTGTGTCCTTCAATTTTCGGCACAGAGAAATCAGGCGACGATAACAACGATGGGGCTCCTGACAACATGGACGCCGTCGCTCCACGCGTACGACCCCGCCACGAACTTCCCCCTCGCCACGCGTCCGCCGGCCGCCTCCATCCTTATCGTGAACGCCTTCTTCTCCCCGGCGCGCGAGAAGCGGAGCCGTCTCGGCGAGACCTTGACGGAGACGCCCGGCGGCTCGACCACGGCGACGGCGTACCGCGCCCCGCCGCCGACGTTGGTCACCGTCCGGCGCACGGTGACCGTGCCGTTGAGGCCGTGCACGGCCACCGACGGGTGGTTCAGCTGGTACGGCGGCGGCGGGCGCGCCGGGCACGGGAAGGAGTGGTCGAGATGGGAGCCGGCGGCGCTCGCGCAGGCGAAGAGCAGGTAGTCCTCGTACGACGCGTCGTACACGAGGCCCGGGTCCAGCGCGTGCTTGGGCCGGATGTGGCCGGAGCCGTAGTCCATGGGCCCCGCCACCGTCCCGTCCCCGTTCATTAGTGAGCCGCCTTCCGCGTTGTTGGTCGTTGCTGTGCGGGCCCAGTTAGAGGATGAGTTTAATTTAGGCCCATAACGTTCAGAAATTGAGTTGAGGAGTCTACGGCATTGAGAATGGAGATGGATGTTTACCGGTGGTCATGATGGCCGACCGGATCGCGGCGGGGCTCCAGTCGGGGTGGGCGGCCTTGAGAAGGACGGCGGCGGCGGAGACGTGCGGGCACGACATGGACGTCCCCGACATGATGTTGTACTGCACCACGCGGTGGTCGCCGTCGAGCTTCGTCGGTGACGACGCCTCGCTCCACGCCGCCAGGATGTTCAGCCCCGGTGCCGTGATGTCCGGCTGCGTCGAGGGAACAGTCAAAACTAGTGGTGTTAACCTCGACAAAATTTGACGTTTCATATGTTTGTGATTGATTATGAGATTTATAGTACGCACCTTGAGAATGTTGGGTTCAAGGACGTTCGGCCCGCGCGACGAGAACTGCGCCATCACCGGCGACGGGCGGACGTCGACGACGGTCCTCGAGGGGTCCAGCGTCGCGGTCGGGTTTGAGCTGGAATTGATGTAGTGGAGGATGGTCTTGGCGTCAGCTGCTGAGACCGCGGTGCCCGGGAGGACGTGCGCGTCGACGGGGACCTCGCCGCCGTAGGCCGGTGGGTTGCCGAGCAGGATGGCCGCGCCGCCCGCGCGCTTCACCTCCAGACCCTTTTCGACCCTCAGGCCAGCGCCCCTCAAGCACACGACGATCTTGCCCCGCACCTTGTTGGGCGACAGGGAGTTGGGCAGGCATTGGCTGCGCCATTCAATAATATGCACTTAGCACTATCATATGTATTCATGTCAGTATGTAAGACGGGCTAGCGCAGTTGATTACTCACTTGGAGACATTAGAGGGAGTCCCAGGAACAACGGCATCTGCTGCATTAACCAAAGGATACGGTTTGTTCCCGGGAAGCACTTGTGGTGTTACAGTTTGTCCCTGGCGCAACACAAAACTCAGATGTCACACACTCCACGCGATGCATGCACACAGAAAGGCCCGTTTGCTTACCATGATCATCACGCCGTTACCAAGCTTGATCGGGGAGTCGAAGGCGCGGTCGATGCTGCTAGCACCAACCGTGAGCATCCACGGCGCGAGGTTGGACACGGTGGCCGGCTTGGGCCCCGAGTTCCCACCGCTGCACGAGACGACCACGCCGCGCCTGGCGGCGTGCAGCGCGCCGACGGCGATGCCGTCGTCGACGAACCTGGGGTTCCCCCACGAGCCGATGGAGACGCTGAGCACGTCGACGCCGTCGCCCACGGCGTCGTCCATGGCGGCCAGCAGGTCGGCCTCGAAGCAGGTGTTCTCGATGTTGGGGTTGGGCCCCGGCGGGATGGGCCAGCACACCTTGTACACGGCGAGGCGCGCCAGGGGAGCCCCTCCCGAGGCCGTCCCCGCCGCGAAGCCTCCTAGTGCAGACACGCCGGGCACGGTGCGGCCGGCGACGGTGGACGCCGTGTGGGTGCCGTGCCCGTCGTGGTCGCGCGGGGATCGGAACGCGTACGTGGTGTTGAGGCCTTTGTAGTACGCTTCGTAGGCCTTGAGGTAGTACCGCGCCCCGATGATCTTCCTGCATGCTCCAAAATTAGTTCTAGCTGTTTTTACGGATCAGCGAATCATCACATAGGACTTTAGGAGTAATCAGCAAGTGAGACCATGGTTGGCAGTTAGCTTTGACTCGAGTAGTTTCTACAGCCAGAGAGCACAGGTGACAGATCATTTGTTCAGCCATGAGCCATTCCTCATTTCCTTGCGGTAGTTAGAGACGGATACCGAGGAAGGATCATCTGACAAGGATCTCTGTTGCGGTGGTGGTTACGCATCGCAAGGGATGGTGTCACCCACGGGATTACCTACAGGCTACAGCAGTATCAGTTGGAAAAAAATATCTAATCCGATTCAGAGGGTTTGTACGTATGCGACTGTCACGTCTCGATAATGGCCCTGGTTTGTCCTGTCTCCGTGCATGCATGTCTTGCACTGGCTGCAGGCAATTGCTTTTTTTTTTTTTTTTTTTTTTGAGGGAGGCTGCAGGCAATTGCTAATTGGGCACCATATCATGCAGGTGAGGAGGAGGCGAGATCATACAAAGTGCAAGTGCCGTGACCCGAAAAGACGCCGAGCAAGCCGGAGCCTTGCTCCATGATTGGCCCGAGCTAGCTCCCGGGACGGGTTTGTTTGGAGGCCAGCTCCATGGTCCCGACTCCGAGTCAGTCACGACTACAAAACGCAGGCGGGCAGCAGGCCAGTAGCTAGTGACAAAACCACTCCATAACCCGGTGTGTATCGACTTTCAAGCGATCGAGGAGAATCTTGTTTGGGCTTGGGGTCGCTGCCGGCCAATAGTTCGTTGTGTTATCGGCTCACGGCGTGGGCGATGGAGATGTCTGTCAGGTCGACGTCCAATGCCAATGGTCGGCACTTAGGCCACTAGCCCTTTCAAGTTCGTTGTGTGCGATGTGGTTACTGACCTATTGCAAGACGAGGAGCTGAAGGATTCTCCGCCCTGGCACACCCCCTTCCACCGCGCCGGCACCGGCCCGAGCCCTTCGTCGCTGAAGCTCCTCGATTCCGGCCAAATCCCTGCCAATGCAAACAACCAAATGAACAACGGTACTCTCCATCGGCCATCGCCAATTCGCCATGCACGACATGTCCAAACAATAATGCAATTGCACGAGATCGATATGCAGGGCGCGCGCTCAAAGTCGTCGTCTCACCGGAGTCGAGGACGCCAACGATGACATCCCCGCTGGATTTGTCGAGGGACGGCAGCCAATCGCTGCCGTCGGGCCCCTTGAGCCCTTCCTCGAACCCCATAAACCGCCAAGATCTCGTGGTGTGCGGCACCCACCTCCCCTCGCTCCGGAACGCAGACACCACCTCGCTCCTCTCTGCAGGTGCTGTACATATTAGTGCAGGCCGAGTGGAGCTGTGGAGTGAGTGTGCACAAAAGTCTTATGTGTCCGCCACCCGCCAGACACATGTTACAAGTCAAGAGCTGTGAACTGTACTGGACTGGACAAAAGTGTATATATGAATTTCATAAAAAAAAAGTGTGTATACGAATACATGTATAATGCATATCGCTGTGGTGCTCTGTGTACACGCACCTGCTAGTGCGTTGGCCTCTTTCTGGGAGAGGATAGCCGCGAAGCCATTGAGGGTGTGCTTGTAGCTGTACAGCAGCGACGCCCGTGCCTCCACCTCACTAGTGAAAGATAAGACATTATCGGTTTCTAGTCCATCTCCCCAGACCTCAAACTACCATAAGGTTAGAGCAAAATGGATCGAGCAAGAGAGAGTGCACGGCCGCACGCCATATGTTGGTGCTGAAGCCAGCAGAGTTGGTACCTGCCCTTGACGGAGAGGAGGAGCGCGTGATGATCCTCCAAGATTGCTTCCTCCGCCTTCCCTCCGGCGTGCTCGCCCAGGTACACTATGTAGACCTGTAGTATTCACAATGGTGATAGCTTAGTTATCTAGCATGTGTCTTCTTTTGATGAACAAGCACTCAAATCTTTTCATGTATCGTTGAACCTGACAGAACCGTGCTAATCCGAGTCTATCGAATTTACTCAGCATGAGAAGTGTAAGAATGTGAAGCTACAGCTACACAAACTATCTGCAGTGGCGATCTTAACAAAGAAAGGAAAACAAAAGAAACAGAGTGGACAGGCAAGGACCTGGTCTTGCTTGCCGGAGGCCGTGGAGACTATGGAAAGTGAAGAGATGGCAAGGGCGAAGAGGAGAAGCCTCGGCAGTGCTTGCGCTCCTCTCATCGTCTTCCTGTGGAGGTCGTATCCTGCTCACCTGCTGTGCGATTGCAAGGCCCGGGAAGCTGTTTATATACCCCCACCAGTCAATCCCAGTGCGGCCGAGAGCCACGCCGAGGTGATAGTCTGATACTCTGATGGATAGGGGAGCAGAGGCGGATGTCGACAGCCGACTGTCAGACTCTCTGAGCAAGATGATACTGTTACATCAACTTCATCTCTTTTCTAACTTCGCTAGATTTCCCCTTGCAATCTCCATGTCAGTTAATTAGTTACAGACGCTTCTAACTCTAAGACATCACATGCCATTTAAAATCTTATCTTATTACTAACTGAAGATTTCTTTTGAACCTTGAATGTGTGTTGAAAGAGTCTTGGACAGTTTGGCAGAACCCTGTATACATACAATACACTCGATGTTGCAATCTCTGCCAGTATTGCCACACACTGTTGTACTAGGCTTCCAGATCACCGCATTGCTCATTGGTCATACTTTGATTGATTGCTCACAGGCCATACTTTGATTGGCATTTCAATACGACCAAAGAGCAAGCCCTGATCCAACGGTATTAGCCGGCGATGTTGCAGCTTGCAATTGCAAGTATAAATCGACCAGGCGGTAATAGGGCGGGTGTCCGAGCATCCGAGCAAGCAACCTGTCTGTCGCGCCATCTTGTTTGAAAATCCACGTCTATGCCGTAGCCATCGTCATTTGTCACTGCATCACGCACGCGCGCACAACGCTCCATAACGATAGATGCTCGCCCGCGTGGATTTTGGCTATGGAAATTGGACCGCCATCTTCTTCCTGCTCAACCGAAGGTCAGAAGGTGTCCGTTGCTTTCATTGTTCATCCGCGATTTCGCGGATTAGACGCTTACAACCACAAAGCGCCAACCCCTCGTCGTCACTAGTATCGGATTTTGAGGCTGAGTGATTGATACACCCCGTGCAAGATTCTGTGTGCGATGCCAGGAGCACTACACGACATTGACAGATACTACATCCTTTCTAAATTATCCGTTCCAAATTATTAGTCATTCTAGTTTTTTACTAGATTAATTGGAGATGTTACGAAGTTAGATAAGTATACATCTAGATTCATAGAAGATGCCATGCATTTAGACACTCAAAATAGCACCTAGGATGATTAATAATTTAGACTAGAGCAACTTTTTATATACTCTATGCATACAGTATCTTTTTGCGAAAAAATACGTATCCATACTTCGCAAAGAAAAAAAACACTAGAATAAAATAGGAAAAAATAATTTTCACCTCCCTAGACAATGGGCTGAGTTTAAATTTTCTCCCCAGACCACAAAACCGTCTAACCAGCCTCTTTGAACTTTTGAAACCTTATATTTCACCTCCCCGAACTGGATATAAGCGGTTTTGAAGGCAGTTTTCTATTTTCCTTTTTTTATTTATTTTGGCTGAAACTTTGAAAAATCATAATAAATCAAAGAAAAATCATAAAATCAAAGATTCAATTTTGTTGGACTTTATCTAAGTATATAAACACATAAAATATATAATATAATATACTTTAGTATAAAGTTTTTTATTATAGATTTAGATCTATTTTTTACTATAGTTAAATATAATAATTTATAAATGCATTTTTTATGGTCCAATCATGGTAAAATTTTTATGGTGAGATAACTATTGTATAATTCAATAGTATTAAGAATTTATACTCATTAGATCGTGTATAACTTATTTAAAGATTTATTTAGGGCAAAATATACTCTAAATAAATCTAAAACTAAGTTATAAATGTTCCAGTGAGTATAATTTTTTTATATAGTTGAAGCATACAATAACTAGGCTACCATAAAAATTTTATCATGATTGGACCATAAAAAATGTATTTACGAATTATTATATTTAACTAAAGTAAAAAATAGATCTAAATCTATAGTAAAAAACTTTATACTAAAGTATGTTATATTATATATTTTATGTGTTTATATACTTATATAGAGTCCAACAAAATTGAATTTTCCATTTTTTGATTTTTCTTTGATTTATTATGATTTTTCAAATTTCCAGCCAAAATAAATAAAAAAAGAAAAATAGAAAACCGTCTTCAAAACCGCTTATGTCCAGCTCGAGGAGGTGAAATATATGGTTTCCCAAGTTCAAGGTGGCTAGTTAGACTGTTTTGTGGTCTTAGGAGAAAATTTAAACTCAGCCCATGAAAAGGACTTTTTCCAATAAAATAAGGTGGCTGCCCTAATTTTATAACAGCCCAATATGATAGAGTTTGTATAATGTCGGCCCAATTATGGGCTTCGTCAAGCCCAATCAGACTCCGTTAAAAGCCTTTAGCAAGCCCACGGGCCTTTGATAAGTTCTGAGTTAGTCAAACCCAAATTCTCATCACCGCCGGCCTCCACCGATGACCCTAGCCGGAGCCTCTCGCCGCCGGCGAGCACCACGACCCCATCTCCCTCTGCTCGTCCTCGTCCTCCTTCTCGTCTCCTCTCAGCCCCCACGCGCTTCCGCGCTCGGCGTCCCGCTCCGCCAGGTCGCCACCCTCGTCTCCCTCTCCCACTCGCTCCTCTCACGCGTCGCCGCCACCCGCGCCGCCCGCGGCGACGCCGCCGCGGCCGCGTGCGCCCGACGGATCGCGTCCCTCCTGTCTTCCCGTGGTGCGTGGGGGCTCGGCTGGGACTACCTCCGGCACTACGCCTTCTCGTCGGCCACCGGCTGCGGCCTCTCCTGCGCGGCCGCCGCGTCCCGCCTCCTCGCCGCTGCCGCGGAGGCCTCGCGGCTCCGTTCCGCCACTGACGCCGCCCAGTGGATGCGCCGACACTACGGGGACGTCCGCGACGCCGCCACGCTGCTCCTCAACGGCCTCCTCGACGCCTTCTCCGAACAGGTAACTGGCACATTCACTCGTGGTGCCAATGATTTGCTTAATGCTCTGTCGTTTAAGAACTGCTGTTGGGATTTAGGGGCCGTTGAGAGAGGTGGTGGTGGATGTAAAGTGGGAGGTCGAGGAAGGGGAGTTGCTGAAGGATTGCCTGGAGGTCGGAGCGAAGGACTTGCAGGGTTTGCTTGTCATTGCCAAAGATCTCTTCGCTGGTGCTACAAGGTCTTCTTACCGGCATAGCGAACTCTGAGGTTCGGTGACTGTTTTTTTCCCCTGAACCTTTTCTGAACTCACGCATGCTCGTGTACTTTAGTTCACCTTAGAAATCTTGATCTTGAATTACCATCAGATCTTGAATGAGGCTGTACAGGAGCAGCATTGATGTGTTAAGACTGTTGAGTGTGCTACTCTGCTAATCTGAATCCATCTGTTACAAATGGCGCTTCCAATAATTCAGGCATTCTCCACAAAGTTGAGAAGAGAAAAGGTTTCTCAATCATGTTAATTGCAAAATTGTTCTGCAACACGGTATAATTCATTGTTAAAGAATAATGGTTCTCTCACATGCAAATATTTTGTTCTTTAGCAAATAATATTAACTATTTTCTGATCCTGGCCATGTGAGTAATCGCAATTCACAGCACTAACGAGCATGGGACATAGCAAAAGAAGGTACAGAATTTTCACTATGTCCTGCAATGTTCATGCATGCATCAGATCCAACGCTCTTACTGGGGCCACTCCCACAACATGACCTCCTCGGCTGGGTGATCCTGCCTGCTTGCACAGTTCTCTGTAGCCTGTAGGTTAAGATATCCTACAATGTTCAGCAACATTTTAACAGGCAAAAGTTACCAACATTTAATTAATTCCAGACTTCAGTGATAATTAATAAATGATATCTTGAAGTCCAAAGAGGTATTCTACTTGGAAAGTCTAATCAGTTTCTGCCAGATTAAAAGTGCCTGCCAAATGGTCTCAAAAAGTGACAACAATATTCCTATTCATTCATCGATCCCGCCATGTGTTTTATGCAGCAGAACTTACCAGGAGACCCTGAAATACTGTAAATTTGAATGATACATTACCTTCAGGGAACAAAAATAAAGTAGGGCATATTTGCTAAAAGCAGTCTTGTTATTTCTGTAACCTGTGAGACCAACAGAAACTGGAAACAAATGATTATGCTAACAAGGGATATGGTCCTGTAGGTTCCATAATTCCGTGAATTGGACTACAGTGGATTGTTTGTTGCTGGCATATCCTTGTGTTAACTGGTGTTGCCGTCTAAGTGGAAAACCGTCTGTCAACATTTATCAAAGCATTCCCTTATACATAAATGTTGTTTTTTTGTGCACACCTAGCATATAGGAGAATTATCTTGCATGCTGACATAGCATTGTGATGATCACTAGTGTTATTATCTAGCACCTTCTTGGTTATTAGTGTATGGCTGCAATTGCAACCAGGGTGACAAACCGTCATTAAATTTTATCAACCACTCCCACATAAATGTTGCTTTTGGTGCACTTGTAGCGAAGTACTATACAGTTTATCATTTCCTCATGTTGCTTCCCTCACAAGTTAGTGATGCGATGAATGAGTTACGATTTAATTCTGCCTGTAAGTCTGTAACTGTAATTCTGCCTGTAAGTCTGTAACTGGGTCAAGGTGCATCTCTTCAATCTCTCCTTCACAACTTTGGTGGTAGCTGATAAGAACTGCACAGCCGTAGCACATTAGGTCTTGCAATCTGCATCATCTGTTGCACAATTCTAATTCTACGACAACAACATAGCCTTTAGTCCCAAGCTAGTTGGGGTAGGCTAGAGATGAAACCAAACAAAGTTCAAGGCTCAGGCACGTTGATGGCCAGTCTCCAAGCGCTCCTATCGAAAGCTACCTCCTTGGATATGTGCAATTCTAATCACAAAATTTGAATGTTGGATATGTGTAAAGCATACTTTGATCAAACAACATAGTCAAGGTACCCAGCTTTGGATATCTGTATTTTGAACTGTGAATTGTTGGTTGAGTATCATTCTACATCAGATGTACTGAATATGCTGGTAATGTACCTGCTTGTGCAGTTATGGGCATTGGGTGCTCCAAACTTTGCAAGTCTTGATTAGGATATAATGAAGAGCACCATCATTGCAAATTTATTAGCATTTTGGCTAGGCAAAAATTGGATCTTGTTAATGATTCACTCATCATCTTATTCTAGAAGCTCCCCCTATCCGAATTAGAAGCGGACTGTCTGATTCTTGTGGTGGATCTTCTTATTTGGTGAAATGACTGCAAACGAACATGGTTGCTTGTATGATGCATCTTACCCCCTTCACAATCTTGATTATAATCTGCTGTGTATGAGTTATGAAAAAGAAGCTAGGTGCATAGTTTTCCTGGATCAATGCATGTAGACATGTGGTAGACCTGAAACTGCTTTATACTGAATATGAATGCTCCGAACTACTGGGGTGGAAATTCTTCAGTACGATAGCATTTGTTTAGTGAGGGTGCTTAGATGGGAATTGGAGTACAGCAAAGAGCTGATGCATTAGTAGTTGATACAAATGTGCCATGCACATTATGAAATGTCCTTTGGCTAAGCTCTCTCTCTAATTGCTGGGGTTTGAGCAATACAAACGTAGGGAAAACAGCAACCAACCCATGTTACATGTTTCATGCGGGTCTTTACATTAATGTAGCTTGGTTCGGCGCTAAAAACAGCTTGAGGGTACTCTGGCCGTATGTCATTTTCCCATAGGCTGGACTGGTTTATATCATGCATATTTTACCTACATTTGAGGCTAAGGTGCTCACCAACTCGATGCATTTATTGCTGGATTTTATGCTCTCTAGATTGACTTCCTGTTGAAGCAAAAAAAAAAAAAAGTTTAGATTTTTACTTCTTCACACTTGCTATTAGTTTAAATTTTGACTCCAAGCTGCGGGCTGTGAGGCGAAGCTAGGTAGCTGCTAGTAATGTTGTGTGTGGTAAATTCATCTGCTCTAGTCCTAGCTGGTTTCACTGTTTCCATCGGGTGATCACCGCCGAACTAGTCCTATATTGACATCTGTGGTGTTCAGTCACTGATCGGTGGTTGGCATTACAGCACCGAGCCAAGCCATCTGCTCACTGAAATGACTGAATACTTCCTTGTCGGTGCGAGAACTCCTCCCATAAATGACAAAATGCACGATCGATGTACAGGTACAGCATCACTTCTAGAAGACTACTAGTACCAAAATGGCGCGACACATGTCCCATGCTCGCACGACGTTGTGCAGTAGCGGGAGGTAACATCTATGGCGTAGGCGTAGCCCAGGTATTGTATAGTATCTGCCAAGAAGAGCACACTGTCCATATGCGCAGCAAACACTGCGGTGGCGCTCGCACTCGCACGGATTAATACTACCAAACGACGACCGGATTGCCGAAGTCTGGCTGATACAGTGGTACCAGCAGGTAGTAGCTAGGTTGCGCTCCAGATCGTTGCTCGTGGAGTCGTCGGGAGCCGGGCACACAGTGGGCACAGGCTTGCGGGTCGTAAGTTCCGTGGCCCAAACCGGGAGCCTGCACGCAGATCCGCCAGTGAATCTTCGATGCCATCCTCGCGAGTTCCCTTGGATCACCGAAACGGAGTCGTTCTGATCATGCTAATCTTGAGTCACGATTACTAATCTTGAGTTCGTAGCCCGTGAAATGTGAAGGCTGCGTGGGTGCGGAGCGGGCGGGGTGAGGGCACGCGGGGGTAGAGTAAAGCGCCGCCGCGGTAGGTTGGCTTGGCTGGCTCCTCTCCTCCCGCGTCTCGCCCGCGCGCGCGTCATGTGCGCCTGTAGCGGTTGATCGCCCTCGCTAGCCCTGCCGCTCTGGGCGGCGCGGAATGCCGGCCAGCTCACGGATCCATCAGGGCAGCAGCGTCGAGCTAGCAGAGGAAAATGATTTCCGGGCGGCCGCTGCGCTGCTGTGGTGTACCGTCGGCGTCGGGGGGCTTGATGAAGGCGCCCTCACATTACCTCCTTCCTACCGCCATTAATGGATCAACTGCATGGAGCCTTATCTCTGTTAATAGTACGTACTAATTCTCGGAGGGTGGGAAATGGCATGGTATCCATGATCCATGTGCTAACTCAGTTAAAGTTTTTTTTTTTTTTTTTGAAAAGATAGCTCAGTTAAAGTCACGTACTAGTTCACGTCCACTTGGCCCTGCAGGTAGAGGCTGCAGTTAGCAGAGTCGTTCTGATTACGGATGGCCGAGCTTTTATTTTTGCTCCAGTGCCTAAGATACCAATGATTGAAGCGAAACGAGAGAGCCCACATCATTGTTTCTATCCAAACTCCGAAGGTGATAGTTTCATCCACACCAATGGAAACGAAATGTACAGTAGTTTCAGTGCGCATGCACATGAAGCTCCTTGCTTGGTTCCCAACGGAAGCGAGCCGTCCTCCCTGTTCTGTCCTTGCGTTGCGCCGAAAGAACCGGCACGGTAAACACTGTTGGCACTTGGCAGAATGGGCAGCACAGTGAATCAAGTGGGGGCTGCCGCCGGCCGATGCACTGCACGACTCGCCAGGGGAGAGATCAAGCGATCCATGCGCCCCCACGTCACGCCACCACCACGCCACGAACCAGAGATCTGTTGCAAACCAAACCAACAAGTCTATCCTATTCCTATGTCTACGCACACCGCGGCGGTCACAATGCACGCACGCAGTGATAACAAGATGTACTTTCACTGAGCGCGTTTGTCGCAGGCTCGTCGCGGCCTCTTGTGGCCAGTGGAATTCAATGAAGCGTTCGGATCCGTGTAACCCCAGACTGACTGCATGAGCTGATGAACAGTGGTGGACTGGTCGAGTTCAGTTCCGTCGGTAATCAGGGCCCCTCAGACTGGAGCATCGTCACATTCGCATAGCAGCGAAACGGAACCGCGGGGACGGGACGACACAACCACGTTGCCGCGATTCAATGCGCGGCGGCTCCCAGCCCAGACCTCCCGTTTCCAACTCGACGTTAGCACACTGACCCATTCTCAAAGCTGCCTATATAAACTGCTGCGTGACCCGCGTGGTCTTCAGAGAGTCGTCGTTGGCCGCCATTGGTCCACCAACACAATCTCTCCCTTGTCGCTCCTAGTGTAGTACGTAGTGAGCTTCCAAGTAGCTAACCAGCTGCTATAGCCTTGCTGCCAGTGCCACTGCCATGGAGGTGAGGCGGCTGGTGTGGCTGGTGGCGGCGGTGAGCTTGGCGCTGGCGTCGATGGCGCGCGGCGACCCGCAGGTGCCGTGCTACTTCATCTTCGGCGACTCGCTTGTGGACAACGGCAACAACAACTACATCGTGTCGCTGGCGCGCGCCAACTACCCGCCCTACGGCATCGACTTCGCCGGAGGCCCGTCGGGGCGCTTCACCAACGGCCTCACCACCGTCGACGTCATCGGTAAGCTTGCTGCACATTCAGGCTGGCCGGCGGCGAGGTCACACGCTCACACACTAGCTGCACATTCGCGGCGAGAGGGCTGTCACGCCGCGCTACCTGCCTCTGACCTCTGGATCGCTGTCATTTGCTACTACCAGTAGTACGTAACTCATGGTCACCATGCATACATGTCCGAATACGTGATGTCTGCTGTGATGTTCATGGTCGTCATGCATATATCTCCGAATAGAAAATTCGGGAGGCGTGTTGTAAATTAAGACGGATGGGAGTTTTGTAGTTAGCTGCGGTTGGCGAACAAGAGCCAAAGACAACTTGCCGGCAATCCGGCATGGCAGTAGTGTGGACTTACATAGGGGTGTTCGGTGATTGCTTACCTGGAATTTAATACGTGAGCTGGGGTGGGTAGAGATACGCAGCTGTGTGGCTAGTAGATCTGTATAGTGCATACGTACGGGTAAACATACGACAGTAGATAACTCCGGCCTGAGCTATGATTCATAGGGCCGGGCTCAGCCTCAGAGTCAACTCCAGCCTGAAGCAGACTCCCATGCACGCGCTCAAGCAACCAGAGATATATAGCGTCCTTCATTTCCATCTCTTCCCTTTTATTTATCGACATTCCCTTGCGTGTTTTTTCCTGACAATGTGCCCACGTACAAACGAAACGAGCAGCTCAACTCCTGGGTTTCGACAACTTCATCCCACCCTTCGCGGCGACGAGCGGTGACCAACTCCTCGGCGGCGCCAACTTCGCCTCGGCCGCGGCCGGGATCCGCGCCGAGACGGGGCAGCAGCTGGGCGGCCGGATCCCGTTCGCTGGCCAGGTGCAGAACTACCAGACGGCCGTGGAGACGCTCGTCAACATCCTGGGCGACCAGGACACGGCGTCGGACCACCTGAGCCGCTGCATCTTCAGCATCGGCATGGGCAGCAACGACTACCTCAACAACTACTTCATGCCGGCCTTCTACAACACCGGCAGCCGCTACAACCCCGAGCAGTTCGCCGACGCGCTCATCGCCGACTACCGGCGATACCTCCAGGTGCTCTACAACTACGGCGCGCGCAAGGTGGTCATGATCGGTGTGGGTCAGGTCGGGTGCAGCCCCAACGAGCTTGCACGGTACAGCGCCGATGGCGTCACCTGTGTCGACCGCATCGATGGCGCCATCCAGATGTTCAATCGACGACTCGTCGGCCTCGTCGACGAGTTCAATGCCCTCCCTGGCGCCCACTTCACCTTCATCAACGCGTACAATATCTTCGCCGACATCCTCGCCAACGCAGCATCCTATGGTAACTCTTTTTTCTTTTTCGTTTGATGATCAGTAATCGATCTGAGCTCACAATTGATGGGTCTATACCGTACATGTATATGTGCAGGTTTCACGGTGACGAACGCGGGGTGCTGCGGGGTGGGCAGGAACAACGGGCAGGTGACGTGCCTGCCGTACCAGGCGCCGTGCGCCAACAGGGACGAGCACATCTTCTGGGACGCGTTCCACCCTTCGGAGGCGGCCAACATCATCGTCGGCCGGCGATCCTACCGCGCGGGGTCGCCCAACGACGTCTACCCGATGGACATCAGCACGCTCGCCGCCATCTGATCTGATCTGATCTGATCGATCATCCCATCCATCCATCGATCAAGAGGGTGGGGAAACGGGGTTTCGTTCATTCAGTAGAGCCGTGCGATTCTTTCCTGTACAAGCGCGTATATCTTTAATTTTTACGAGGCATACTTTGGTATATCTGCAGTGGATACTTAGACAATAATTGGTTCCATATGTTTCGGCTCTGTGTTCAGTTGGCGCGTGTGCCTGAATGGGAAAAGGATCCAGACAGGCGAATTTGTGTAGCTTAATTGGAGAGATAAATTTGTGAGGTCTCATATCATTCAGAGAAATGCACAAGTTAACTGATAAGGATTCCACAAGTGCACCAAATTCGCAGCTTCTTCAATCAAATCATGTCCTCATCGTGGCATATTTGCTTGCTCGAACTGGTATCTTTGCAAGACCGACGAAATGATCAAACACACACGGCACACCATGTCTGCACAAGTAATTACACGTGCAACAGATGGAAATACAGCAATCCACGCGGCAGACATCAGATTGCTTCGTTTCCACCCGGAACAATTCAGATTGCCTCGCCTTCACCCCACCTACGAATTCCTTCAGTTCACCGCACACTAAAGCTAGGTCCTCTTCGCTTCCTCTTCAGCCTGCACACAAATTTTCAGAAACTTTTCTATCAGAAAAAAAGATCCCAAAAACATTGTGGAAAACAAGCTGGATAAAAAAAAAACTCACAGCTCGGATGATCTTGTCGAGCGCGTCGGGCCCGTGCGTCTCGATGAAGCGCTCGACGGACTTGCGCGCGTCGAGGCTCATCATCTGCAGCACCCGGCGCTGGCGCTCGTTGTAGTTGGGGCTCACGTAGTTGCCGATCTTGAAGTAGCGCCGGACGTGCGCCTCGTAGATGTACGCCGCGCCATTGAAGATGGGCAGCACCAGCCAGCAGCAGAAGAGCAGCTTCATGTACGGCCACAGCGGGAACCTGAGACGAAAAAGAAAGGCACGATGAAATCGTGGGGATTGATCTGAAGGCTGATGAGAATGCAGGTCACCAGCTTACCACTGCAGGACTTTCCAGCAGGAGAGCTCGAAGAGGGTGATCAGGGAGTAGAGGACCCAGTAGGTGAGCCACTGCTGATCGTCCAGGGAGGAAGGGCTCTCTATCGCGCGCATGGACGCGTAACTGTCAATTTAGTTGGTGCGCAAACTCTGTTAGAATTCAGAAGACAGCGCTAGCAACCAAAAACAAAAAATGATCATGGTGTTGTGTTGATTGTTTCTGAACTGAACGAGTAGACTGTTACTTACAGAGGATAAAGGAGCATGACCCCTGGCCTGTCCATTGACAAAATAATTATGGAAATGGTTAGAATTCATTCGATCAAAGGAAAAAAAAAAACAGCGGCCATTGGCAATTGTTGCCAGGACTTCATATCTGAAACAGAAACACTCTAGGAATGTACAGCTTACCCAACAAGGGCGTCAAGATTTCTAGCAAGGGCACCAAGAACACCCATGTTCAAGTTGTCTGTATGGTTTCTTGTCTCCTTACACTGCGTTTCCGAAGTTCTTGATCTCTTTCCCGTTTTGTGAGGTGTTGTAGATGACAAGGGATGCGCAGATGCATTTATACTTCAGCGAGGGATGTTTAATATTATGGGATTAAAGGAGGAGAGGAAGAAAGGCATCCGTGCTGATACCATGCAAAGTCTTCTTTACTCTTGGTCCAAGGAAAGTAAGAACAATGCAGTTGGAAAGGTCTGAAGCAACTGCGTGCATCACCAGTAACCTTTTCCAAAGATTGAAGGATCACAGAGGGGCTACCAACGTGTGGATACAGAAGCTTTTAGTGGGAATTAAGGACTCAGAATCTATCACTGTGCTGCACAACTGATTAGCATAAAGTCAAGATTAATGAACCTACAAAAGGATCATTGTCAATTCCATTCCAACCAAGTTTGGAATGCAAGATTCAGGCAATCCGCCACTGATGAAAATGGTTCGATTAAAACGACTACTGCTGAACAAGGGAGGTAAAAAGGTGAAACAGCAGTGTATAGAGGAAGTACTAAATTATGAATATACAATTTAGAGTAACTTGCATGTATCATACAACAACTTGTACGGTTGTATCATTTTGGTCCAACAACTAGAAAAACGTGCGATTAGATACCCAAACTTGTCAAATGTGTGCATATGCGGTCACAAATACGCCATTATCATGTATTTTGCCATCGTAGCACATGAAGTGGGTGTTTTATGCATGTGGCCCCTTATTTTCGTCCCTGCTTCCCATCTATTTTTTAAAACTTTAATAAAGGTGTTCTGTCAATTTTTAAAATCAGAATTCAATGAGAAAGTAACTTCGAAGTTGCTTGGTCTACTGTACACTTTAATAGTTCTTCTTGTTTTAGAAGTAAAATATATAAAAAAACATTTATGGTACTCTCTAAATTTTGAAAAATAATATGATGTACGTAACCAAACATATTACCGCCTACATAGAAGTAAAGGATTTTGTTTAAAAAAAAGTAAATGCTGCAAATATACTCAGTACTAAGGTTTATCTTATTACTATAATCAACTATATATAGAAAAATATAGGAATTTTAAAACTAACTTGGGGCTCCATATATATGAGACACACATATACGAGGTTAAAATTATATCAACATGTAAATTGTGGTACACTTTTCTCTTGTCACACATTAACAATTATTTTTTAATCTTCTCACAAACAGAAAAAGAATTATGTGCATGATTAAAACTTAAACGAGAAGGGAGAGAAATATAGGGGGTATAACCCTTCATGTTAGGTACCACAGCGGTAAAAATACCTCTACATGGAGTACACATGACCATATATGCATGCATTTGACAAGTTCGTGTATCCATTTGCGCAATTTGTTACTTGTTGTACTAAAATGATACAACCTCACAAGTTGTTGTATGGTGGATGTAATTTACTCTACAATTTATAACATTGTTTATATAGAAATACTACCTAAAATATATGTGCATGATGTATATAAATTGTCACCATATGATGTATGCTAGTATCTGAAAGTTGAATGATGGCCTACAAAACTGATTGAAAGTGAAGTGCACTAGATTTCTACTTTCCTTTCAATCCAAAAATATTATGATAGACGGTGTCCACACAATTGAAGTATTGAACAGCTGTGCATCAAGTGGGATCATAGCAAATACTGTTAGAAATAGAATACCCATCAAATACTCAAGTAGTTACAATCTGTACAGTTCAAATGCCCTCAAGAACCTCAAGATTGTGTCAGATATGGCATGAAACGCAATAAAACAATCAAATAATCTTTGCACATTTGACCGGAAAAGTTACAAGAATCAACAAAACCATCAATTGCTAAACAAACATGTTTGCAAATGTGGAACTCTTACAACTTTCCTGTGCCTGAATACTGAAAAACTCCAGAACTATAACTTTCGTGAGGACAACTGATTATTTCTTTCTTGCTTTCCACTATAATACAACTGAATTGATGCCATTATCAATTGGAAATTTGGTGGAATATAGCAGCTTGGAATGATCATTCAGGTTTTGACCTGGCCTCAACATGGTATTGACTCCTGCAACCACCCCAGCCCTCGACCTTGATTCAATAGGTGGCACTTGACCTGAAGTGGCCCTTGAATTATTATTGCTTTCATTTCTTGCCGGTTGCACGGCATCCCTTGCTACTCTTTTACTAAAATCAAGTACCTGAGGACCAACTGCATCACTAAGTGACCAGCCAGGTGAATGGCTTACAATGTTTAGATCCATAGACATAAAATCCTGTCTATCTGTAACAAGTTGCCTCTTTGCAGGTTGCTGTGAAACATTATCTGTATAAGTTGGCGCATTGCTTACTGGATCAGCAGAGTCAGCATCCTTCCTACCATTTGCGTTTGTCAGATTGGCCGCACAAATTGGTCTGCCTGTTGTAAGAGAAAGACTCAGTCCAGGAGAAGAGCTTCTGGACGAAGATTTATCCACACCACAGTCAAGAAAGGATCTGGCAGATGCAGAAGACAACTTTTCCCCAGGTATCTGGTACGGTTGGCAAATAGGCACGGAACTAGGATCGTCATAAGACAACAAAGTAGATTTCTCATATGTTTTGTTCATGCTTGCCTTTATCAATGATTGTGGAACAGGAGAACATTGGTTTGCTGCTGAGCCCATGAAACTGTGATCTTTTCTATTCATGTGTGACGCAGGAGTCCACAAATGAGACTGTTGATTCTGAGGAATGCTTATCGAATGAGGTGGTTGACGAAGCTCTAGATGCCTGGTCTTGGCATTAGTGCTGACCATAGATGCCTTATTGAGTTCAGATTGACGAGCAAACTGACTACCAAAATTCCAAGTGCAATCTTTTATGGTTGAAGAAGCAGTATTTTTTTGTTGCAGCCTCTGGTTATGAAGACCACTGGAACTAGTATTTTGCCCTGGCACACTATTCTTGGGAATCCTTGACAAAAAATCTGAAGAATCATTTAGATGTGCACTTGGTATAACAGAATCCTGACAAGGGAAGGATCTCTTCTGAGGTAACTGACGGGATGCTGTGGAGAGGTAGTTTGCTTCAATGGGGACATTGTCTGGACCCACTTTCCCCATACTTGGTACATTATGATCCTTGTTATGGTTACAAACTGAGACAGTCTTACCCATCAAACGCATCGTGGGTTGCTGCAGCTGATCACCTTGGCCCAGACAACCATCCAGAATTGTTTTCCCAGCCTGAGAATTGTTTAGACCAATCTTTTGCTGGCCTTGAATCACATTAATCATGCCACTAGCTAACTGTTCTTTCTGAAATCTTACTGTGTTCATTGATTGTCCGCTCCTATATTTGTTTTCACCTATGTTTACACCGCAGTTTGAGATCTCCATTCTTTCAAGGCCAGGCAACTTCATAAAAGCCATTCCAATGTTAGCAGGACTGCAAATTGGGGGAAGCTTTGAGTGCCAGCTCCCCTGGCTATCTGTTGATGGCGGTCCATATGGATCCACATTACTTCTGAAGTTACCAGAGAGTCTGGTAGATGGGTTGCATTCTTTGGCAGGCATACTTCTGATATCATTTGCACTGGTTCTTGTGTTGGAAATCCCTTGTGCTACTGCAGAGGGCAACACGGTAACTTGAGACGAACGATGGTTTGTGAGTGCAGGTAGTGCAACCACTGCAGAGATATCAGTACTCTTCTTGCCCATAACTGATGAATCTTTATATTTAGTTGCTTCAGTTCTGGTTTTCATGGCAGGTAAACTGGCAGCAGAACCTGTACCATGTTTCTTTATTTCCTTAGAGCAGTTTTTGTTCGCGTTAAAACAACCCTGCAGAGGGATGCTAGAACCACATTTCGACCTCAGTTCAGAATGAGAATTTAAGGCAGACCCGTTAAGCTTCAACTGCATACTACCAGGACCTGGTTTCATTACGCTGATGTTATGATGTGGCAGACCATTGACCCCAACAGTGGAAGGCTGACTTCCTGATGCGTCACTGTGAGAGATGAATGATGGCTCGTTGTGAGGACTTACTTCACTTTGTACCAAATCATCAAGAGGGGATGGCGTCTGAGTAGTGATGTCGGATGCATCTATCAGTTTCAAGGGTACAGCTTCTGGTATAGAATCTGCCTCACTTTGACTTGTTATGTATGATTCTTCTATAACAGTTGGAAGTTCATCAACACCAGCCCGAAACATTGTCTTGGAGCTTTCCAATTCCAGAAGTGGCAGATCTCCAAAAATATCATCTTTGGGTCCTGTGGCATGTTTCACCACTTCACAGCCAGTATTTGTGGGACAATTAGTTGACCCACTGACAGTATTTGTGGGACAATTAGTTGACCCACTGACTTCTATGTGTTGCTTATTTACAGAGGAATCCAGTTCCTTTCTCCAGAAAAGGTTACTGTGTGTTTCATTAGAAGGGTCCATTCTATCTCTGCTTTGTTTATTCACGCTGTTTTCATGAGGTAGCATGTGATCCCATGCCTCATCCACTTTGTCGCTTGATTCAAGTTCTGCCCTTGTATGAACAGTAGAACTTCTATGTTTCCTCAAAAATGCCATATGCAACATATGCTGATGCAAACGAGATGTTGACTGGGGCTTAGAAGTTTTCTCCTGTTAATGAACATGTATTACTTACAGTGAGCTGAAAATAAGGAGTGAAGCTTCATAGACGGAAAAAATGAAGTACCATGCATTTTGGCCGTATATTGTTCAAGAATGCATTCGAGAGAACTCTGCAAGGAAGGAATATTGAAATACTTTTTGCTGCACTCTTGCTATCAGAAAGGAATAAAAGCATGTTTGCTGATTGATGGTGAGTAGTTTCATTCAGATAACTTTAATTTTTTTAGATTCAATCGAACATCATTTCCAAAATGGTAATTGGGCAAATTGTCTCATCCATGGCTCCGTTTTAAAATGATACTTCACACGCCAAAAGCATTAACAGATCAAAACAAAACTCCTGCAGTCCCATGTTCAGAAGACTGAGCAGGACATTCGCAACAGTTTTGTTGCAGTGCACTGCACAGAACTACATTACCTGGGCATTGTTAAGTACATTGCAAACACTTTCCATGTCTACAGGCACCAAAATACACACACATTTGAACAAGCTACTAGCTCTCTATTGTCAATGTGCTTGTGTCTCATCCTAGGAGACCTACAATGTGCTTGTGGCTCACTGGCCCACCCTAATACGTACAAGCCCACCAAGCAAGAGCACATGCACCCATGAAGCAAATCCATACCTTGTTCTTGAGAAAGGACCTAAATTGAAGCACGCGCCGCCGTTTCTTGGCCTTCTCTGCCGCGGAACTCGAGCGGGATTCCTTCCTCTTGGTCCCCTTCCGCGGAGCACCACCCTCGCCGCCGGCTGTCGCAGCCTCTCCGCCCCTGGCGCCCGCCGCCGCGAGCCGGGCCCGCACCGCCGCCAGCTCGTGCTTCCACCACCGGTACCGCGGCGTCGGTTCCATTGGCGGAAGCGGCGGCGGCGGCTCCCCCTCCACCTGGCAGCCGCTGCCGCCGAACGGGTAGCACTCGGCCGCGTCCACGGCCTGCATCCTCATGGCGAACCCCCTTCGCCATTCAATGGAACAAGTCAGCCGCGCACGCTCGGCAAACACCCCACCCAGCCAAGGTGCCGAAGAGGAAGAAACAGACGGAGAAGGACGCGCGGGCTTACCGTATGGAGAATGGCTCGTCGGCGCTGGCCTCTGCCATCCTGGCGTCCTCTCTCCGGGGGGCGCAGGCGCGCTCCGCCGCCGGCGAGAGATGCGGGCTGGGAGCGAGGAGCAGCTCGAGCTGAGGGGAATGGAGACGACCAGGCGAGGAGGCGAAAACCTTTTTTTTTTTACAGAAAAGCGAGTGCAGGGAGAGAGGAGCGGGGCGTGGGGCAGAGGGGGCAGCCAGTGAGGACCGACGAGGTGGGACCCGTCGCGCGGCGGATTTGACGTCGGGGTTTCACCGGGTCGCTGCGCTTTTTACTGCTCCCCCACGCCTCGTGAGCTGCGCGCCTTCTTCTTTGGTGGGACCGGTCGCGTCGTGTCCCCTGCGCGCTTGGTGCCGCGGCGGTGGTGGCCCGGCGATCGAGGGGACCCGACCCGGTGAGGAGGCGGCGGCCTCGCCCCTCCGCCCGGCGCTTTCATAGCAGTGTTAAGATACAACGAGTTTTTATTTTTTAACAAGTTTTTTTTATTTTTTAACAAGCTTTTTCTACGGTAAATCTATAACGTGCTCGAGTATTTTCTTAGCTCCCCACACTCGATTTTTTTTTCTTCTCTCATCGGTTCTTCTTCCTCTTTGGTCTCCAGTGAGATTTGGTTCGTCCTGTTCATCTCCGGCAAGACTCGACCTCGTTTCTTTCATCTTCGACGAGATTCAACTCCATTTGATAAATCTATGATGAGCTTCGGTGATGGCAACAGTTTAGGGCCTTCGGGATTTCGGGGTTGGGGTTTGGACCTTAGGTTTTATGGTGATGTAGGGCATAGAGGAGGGCCCAGGGTGGTAAGCCAGACAGGTGGTGGTAGCGGGCGTGGGGCGGCGAGGCGCGGCGGCGATGGCGCCGCCGGCTAGGTGGTGGAAGACGGCGGTCGGGCCAGGTCAGGGCGGTGGCACCAAATTGATAGTGAATGAGTGATTAACGTGGGAGTGGGCAACGGCGGTGGATCTCTCGTCGCCGGAGACAGGTGGAGGAGGGTGGGGCGGGGGCGTTCCTGCAGAGAAGAAAGCATGCTTGCTGTTGGGTGAATCGCAGATGAAAAAAGGACCAAGGAAGAAGAAGCCGCCGTTTGATACACATCCAATGGCTGAGAAATTCGAGTGTGGATGGCCTGGTGAAATATTCGAGTGTGTAGGTGTTCCCATCTTCCTCAGAGAACACGTTTCTCAGTATACTATTCATATAAAACTAATTTTTACTCCCACCCAACGAAACACTGGTCCGGTTTTTGCCGGGCGGACGAGAGCTCCTCCTCATATCATACCTGCTCGTGCTTCGCACGCGGGGTAAATTAGACGGGGCCTATTGGTGGGTAGCACAAGCGCCAGCGATACCCGAAGCTTTAGCACGGCTCGCCTGCTTGACAACGTCGGGTAGTGCTTAAAAATTCCAGTTGATCCATGTGCCCTCGCCGTTGCGAAGTTGTAGCCTCAATTTTGTCATGGTCAGTGTGAGTATGGCAAAGCGAATCCCAATTGTTGTACACTACCAAAATTCTTTGTTGAGACTACGCAATTAGACGGGGCAGAATATAGAGTAGTTGCCACCACCGTCGCACCTTATTTGACGAAAACGCAGACCTTAGCAGAAGTATTTTCCTTTTCTACGCTTGTGCACATGACGTGAGCCGTCCATTTATTAAGCTAGAATCCAACACTCCACGATCAAAAGTACAAGTACAAATAAGATATTTGATGGTTGATGCCTAGGACATCTTTTGCAAAATAAAAGTACCAGTAGTTTTTGAATACTGGTGCGGGTACTTACATAGCAAGGACGAAACAAGAATCATACAAGGAAGATAGGTAGAAATGACTTGATATTATTAATTAGTATCAATTGCGCATCTAATAGCATTCATGTTTGAAAAAGTCTCATGTGTATTTAATTTTTTTCCCCTTTGACTTCTTTTAATTTAAGTTCTACTTGTATCGTGTGTATGGATGCATAGCATCCTCGATAACTACACAACGGCAAAGACCCAGAGAAGAAGGTGGCATGCGTAGTGACCTCTAATCCACTACAAAAATATTACTTGTATTATTCGTTCTATTCCCATTCACCATCCACCTAGACCCACCTATGTACGGTAGGACATTTTCCATTGATATGGGAACTTTGTACAATAAAAAATAGTATCTCCAATTATAGCCCTCCAAATATAAAATCTTCTCACCAATCCCATAGCGTATGACATGCATGTATAAGTTTTGATTAGGGTCGTATTCTATGGTTACGATTCTATTGTGTATATCTTTTTATTTGGTCAAAAACGATTTTACGATATAGACGCTTACGACCTCCCCCTCTATCCCTTGCGGTAATGATTCCTTTGACATTGTGATTTTTTGAGGAGTTTAGTTTGTGGATAAGCGGGGAAAAGTACTGTAGCAACTGTGTTAAGAAGTGTGTTCTGTGAGAGAGAGGAATAGTCAATATCCAATGAATAGTAGATTTTAGGAGAACTTCTCTAGCATCTACAAGATCTTTATCATAAATGTGTCATCCATGGATCAATTTATTTCGTGGATTGATTTTCACTTGCCTATCTACTGTTCCCTTACGTGTGCCCTAAATAGGCGTTTTGTACTATACTATTAACTAATACCCTTTAGGCCTTGTTCATTTAGAAGAAGTTGGGGTGATTATAATGGATTAATAAATCCCCTATGTCAAAAACCATCCAATCCCCATCAGTCCTTTGGAAAATGGGATTAACCAACACATTCTTAGTCTGTTTCTTTATCTATAATAAAATAACCTGATTAACTACAAACAAAGCTCAATTTTTTTAAGCGATCGGGATAAAAACAGAGAAACAACGAAGAAGATTACAAGCCGATACAAAAAACATATTACACAGACAATAGAAGAATCAAGATGGGGAGATGGTTCGACATACAACCTAGCTACCCTAACCGGCGACCCAAGAACTGAATCTGCAAAAAGGATGAACCATCACTCATAATGCCTACAAACACAGCAGCAAAGCATCCACCAAACAACATGACCACGGAACAAAGCATCTGCCAAAGAAGAACAGCGGCAACGCAACAGCTCACACTAGACATGGCAGCAAAGCATACGCCGAAGCAACCGGTGGCAAAGCATCCACCAAATACTATAGCAACGGTTGAGAGGCGTATTTTGCTTAGAGTCGTCGTGTTTTGTGAGAGAGATAAATAATAAAAGGTTGGAATGGCCTTATCCACGTTTCCGCTCAATCGCCATAGCTAAATTTTAGCAATAGTCAATCCAAAAATTTAGCAATCCAAATCGTCTGACATAGCTAAATTTTATCATTTGATAATCCAAACAATCGCCGTGTATGTTCAATCGCGGGCATAGCAAAATTTTAGCATTAGATAATCTAGACAATGCACTTGTATACTCAATCGCCATAGCTAAACTTCAACAATAGATAATCCAAACAGTCGCCACAGCGAAATGTTAGCCAAAATAATCCAAATAGACCCTGTGCTCAATCCACTCCGATAACTCCTTTTTTCTTTTCTGAACGATCCTTGTGCTCAATCCGCTCTGCGGCTCCGGTAACTCCTTTTTTTTTCTTTTCTTTTCTGGAGGATCCCTAAGCATTTCAGTTTCAGCTGGACAGACGCGAGTACAGGTTAAGGTTTCACTGTCTCATACTGCACCGTGCATAAAAGGTGTAACACCTCGTGCACCCACTAACACAAAAGGAGCGTCGTGTCGGCCCGGCTCCCGGCCACGTACTCAGTCTCGTACACCGGTACACGCTACACACACGCGTCACAAGCAAAGCCGTCGGCTCAGGGGAAGGGCGCGTGGCGCTTCATCTCGGCCGGGACGACGTCCACCGCGAGGCCCTTGCCGTGCTGCCGCCAGTAGTCGGCGTTGGGGTTGATCCACTCCGGCTCGTCCATCTCCACCCTGGCCGCCTTGATCCCTCCCGCCGAGGTGTCCACCTTGTACCTCTCGTCGCGGCTGCGCACCAGCTCGCCGCGCGCGCGCCCCGGCTCGGCGGCCTGCGGCGACACCATGAGCGCCGGCGCGCCGAGCGGCAGCGCGTCGCCGCGGTCCACCTGCCACGTGCACCAGAACTTGCCGTACGTCTTGGCGAGGCTCGCCATCTCCGAGCTCTGCAGCGCCTCCGGCACGCCCACCGCCGTCCACAGCCCGGCCTTCACCTCGTACGCGTGCGAGTGCCACAGCTTCTGCTCCTCCGGTGGCAGGCCCTCGAAGATGGTGTCCGACACGATGTACTCCACACCTAGCAGACACAAGCCAACGCAACAACAATTTTGTAGTTCTTGTAACGGCACGTGCATGATCCAGTGTACATACAAGTAGATTTGTAACTTTGTACGAAGAAGAGGACGGAGGTGAGCACGCACCGATGAGGCGAGCGGAGGGCTTGTCGGAGTCGTAGACGGCGCACTGGACGACGTCCTGGTTGAGCCGGGAGAGGAAGTGGTGGACCTCCATCTGGCGGTGCAAGTCGTGGGCATGGAGCGCGAAGCTGCACGCGTGCAGCTTCATCTGCCGCACCGGCTTCAGAGCCTGCGCCACCTGCGCGCCCATGTCGAGGACCTGCGTGGACACGGCCGTCGGCCGGCCCGGCGGCGACGGCTCTCCGCCGGTGATGCCCGACGAGGGCGACGCGACTGGGTTCTGGTCGCTAGAGGACATCTCTGAGCTACCACTTCAGATCGAGAGAGCGAGACGGTGCGTGAGCGTGACCGTGACGAGGCGTGAGCGTGTGCTTTTATCCAGGCGCCTCAGGGAGCCAGGCGTCTGACGCGTGCCGCGCCGGCGAAGAACGTGGCGTCTCGCATGCAACAAAACCTTCCAGACGGCCCAAGCGCAGCTTTGTTCATTTTTTTTTTTTTATACTGAGCAGCTTTGTTCATTGACAAAGCATCACAGCACACAGAGAAGACGCGAGAAGTTTGCATCTCTGGAGCGGAGGTACCGGCGTCGGTCAGAATTCTCTACCATTCTGTACCGAGGACATGTTTAGATGTAGAGATTTCCTATTCCTTCCATCACATTTATCCCATCATTTCTCATCCTTTCCTCACTATTTATTGCTACAGTATATATATGTTATAGTAAATCTCCACCAATCTCTACCAACTAAACACCCCCTGAATCAAGACCTTTAAATTACAAGATTATCTGTGGGAATCTTTGGAGTAATTATTCAGTCAGTTTCATAAAAGAGTACATTGAAAAAGAGGAATTAGCATAATATGTTTTTTAAGCTTTTATGAAATAGCTTTGTTCTAACATCATACAAAAGTTTTATGTACTCTTCTCTGTATTTTTTCTGAGCTCCATCCAAATAATCGTTCCTACAGTTCTTCTGATCTCGTTTTCTGTAACAACGGAAATTGCCAGAGCTTGTAATCTTGCTATTTTTCTAATCCAATGTTCATTGCTCAGACAACCGCTGAATCTAGTAGCATACATCTCTCTCATTATAAACTAGTGCTCCTTCCAAGTACTGTTATCAAGCTTTTAAAGTCACTACCTGATAATTCTGCATGCAAAACTGCGGATGTTGCACACGGTTACACACATTGCCAATGCCATCGCAGGTAACATGATATTCTGTAATCTTTCAAAAAATAATGATATTCTTCGGTTGGTAATGCACACATATTCATCCATAGACCATGAACGGCCGATCATGTTACATGTACAACATCTGTCCTCTGTTCCACTGAGTGTTGAACTGTGTTATCAAATTGTCTAAAAATTACTGAGTTTCTCCGAGGCCCGGTTAGATTCACAAAGATTCCCAAAAATACTACTATTTATGATTCATCCCACCTCTTCCACTCGCATAACACTATTCATCTGCAATGTTTTTTTTTAACATTGTATTTTCGGGACTCTATTCCCAATCTAAACATAACACTATTCAGTTGGATGATGGCGAGAAAAAGAACAGCCCAAAGCTTCAGGAGTTCCTTGGAATCAGAATGCTACTGGTGCATTTGCTGATCTGAACAAAGCAGAGAGTTTAGCACCCCGTATGCCTAAGCCTAATGGTGCATTGTTACTGACATGAGAATCACGTTTTGTCAAAATTGCAAATGCTAATCCGTAAACCTGTATCATAAATCAAGCAAACTGCCATCAGAAGGGATGTCATATACAGTTCAGATCACAGCGTTGGGCCACAAGTGCCCATGAACTGCTCATAGCCCTTGCGCAATATTCCCACCATCACTTGGCAATCGAATAGGCTTTTCATAAAAAGAAAAAAAAACTTGGCAACGAAATAGGGAAATTATACAAATGTAGAAATCTTGCCTCCTAGGTTTCATCATGTAATAAAAAAAACAAAGCAGAAACGATGAAACCTTCCTTCGCTTTCTGAAATCTTCCTTCGCTTTCTGAAAACAAAAGCAGAGGGGGAAAAGGGCTGCAGATCCAAGGCTGAAGAACAACTGCTGCCATCAGAGGGGAGACTACATACGTTGTGATCTCATAGCATCAGGCAAACACATGCCACGAAATTGCTCAAAGCCCTTGCGCAATATTCCCAACATCACTTGACAGCAAGAAGCCCTTCTAGCGGCAAGAAAAACACCTAGGATCAAGGGGAAAACACAGAACCGAAGCATGTCACCTTCCGGAGGCTCGTGGATCGTGAGGAAAGAGGACCCGGCATGGTTGGAGCCTTTGAGGCGGCGGCTGACGGCTGTGCGGCGCGACTGCGCAGTGCGCACAGCGGTAGGTAGGGTTAGGTTAGAGAGTGCGTTCATTCTGATGGCCTGATGGGACACATTCACACATTAGGCTACTAAAGATGGGCATGGGCCAAATTGGGCTACTAAAGATGGGCTGAATGTAGTAGCCCATGCCTCTATGCGAAATTGTGAAGTGTGAACCACACCGTCCACACCCACCCGACACGAGTCAAGCAAGATTCAGAACTGCTTCTCCTACGTCTGCTTGGCTGTTTCCCCAGTTCATCAGAGTTCACTCCTGTCCCCGACTCCAATGGCGTGTTCGCTCCTCCCGCTCCACGCCCCCCTCTCCTCTCCGCATCGTCTCCTCTCCTCCCGCCCCGCGCACAGAGCCCTCCCTCTAATCCTTCGTGGGCCTGGGGTTCTGCGCCACCGTCCCCCGCCCCCGCCGCGGGCGCTCCCGGACATTGCCGCGGGTGCGGCGTCGGGAATCCGGGACGCCCTCGCGGACGCCTTCCTGTCGTCTCCGCCGACGTGGCGGTCCGCCGCGGCCAGCAACCTCGCCGTCTTCGTCGCCGGGTCTCCGGTGCTCCTCTCCGGCCTCTCCGCCTCGGGCTTCGCCGCCGCGTACCTCCTCGGCACCCTGACGTGGCGCGCGTTTGGGCCCCCGGGGTTCCTCGTCGTCGTCGCCTACTTCGTCGTGGTGAGCCGATTCGACTGGTCCTGCATTTCTCGGAATGGACTGGTTTACTTTGATTTCATGATTTGGGAGTTGCTGTTTTACCCGAAGTCGGTGATACTGTTATTATGTGGCTACTGAGTAGTTGTTGCAGATCGATGCTGTTCATGCTTGTAGTTTGTAGTTCTAGAACCTAGCTACGAGTCTGTGTTTTGGACTGCTAATATACACTGCTGGTATGATTAATACTGACTACTGTGTGAATAATGACTACTGTGTGAATCGAACCATCGTTGTGAGGGATGCTCCATTGCTCCACCAGGTACAAGTAGTTTCAAGTTTCAACACCAATAAATTCTATCGGAAAAGACATGGATTCAGGATTCATAATCTGGGATGGAGCCCGAAAACAATCATTATCCGGGCTGAATGGCTAATGTATGCCTAATGCATTGTTAACTGTAACATTTACCTATCTATTAGTCTAATACATCATTGTGTTGCAGCAGAGTGGGGCTGCAGCAGTGCAGCACAGGCAGAACGGGGCCTGGCTCCACCCGTGTTCATAATGATGGCAACTCTTTAACGAGAGGCCAATGCTTGCTATTAGCCAGTAGCCATAAGTTAACAATGCTTTGAAGATTATAGGGAAGCACTTAGTGCTACTATCGGCCCTTTCTGTGAGCTGCTTATATACTAAATTACTAATATAGGGACAGTCAAGGTATATGGCGATCCCACTATTGATAAGTCAAAGAAAACCAACTGGAAAACTTGCTTTCTTAGTCCCCATGTGCAGATCTTTGTGTAATATGTGCCTGTTTTCTAAATCCTGTTGGGCAAAACGCTCTGTATCTTGGTAAACTTTTGTCCTTGATAGAACTCAATGTGTCTGTTCCGTGTTTATACTGATGCAGCTGAATGCTTCAGACTTGAACGGTGATGTACTAAAACCTTATCTCCTGCTGCAGTTCAGATGGACTGGCAAACATTCCGCTCCCTAGAACTATTCCAGAAACAACTCTGTAACTGAGTTCATGTGCCTCAGAAGCACTAGTACTGTAGCCATGATCCCCAACATAAAAGACTGGGGGAGTCAAAGCTTCCTTTTCAGGGTTGAATTAAAATAGGCAAGTTTTGTATGGATATTATGGATGTAGTTGTTCCTGGTTCATTTCTAGCACATCCTAATTTGTTGATGTGTGCAGTCTATGGTTTTTGACATCATGCTACCATATTGCATGACTTCAATTGCTTGTCCTAGGTGACTAGGCCAGCTAAATCGCCTTTTCTGATGCTCTATCCATCGTTTCCATCCTTAATGCTACCAGTCAGTGTTGTTTGTTTTGCATTTGGTATGCAGGGCACAGCGGTAACAAAGTTGAAGATAAAACAGAAGGAAGCTCAGGGAGTGGCTGAGAAAAGAGGAGGAAGGAGAGGGCCTGGAAGTGTTATTGGTTCGAGCGCTGCCGGTTGTGTCTGTGCTCTACTGTCAATATATCATGTAGGTGGTACCACATTCTCTGAGCTCTGGAGACTTGGCTTTGTTGCCAGTTTCTGTACTAAACTAAGTGATACGGTTTCCAGCGAAATAGGGAAGGCTTTTGGAAGAACAACGTGAGTTATGTTTTCATAAAACATCATTTTTGTAGTCCTGTAGGGTTTACATTATTTTGAAGAATGTACTAGTCAATATGGGGTCATGATAGATTCCCAATACTGAGTGCTCAAGTGTTGGTTCTTTTGTAGAATAGGTACCTGGTGACAACATTTAAGGTTGTTCCTAGAGGTACAGAAGGTGCAATCAGTATTGAGGGTACTTTTGCTGGAATTCTAGCATCTGTGTTTCTTGCAAGTGTTGGCTATCTTCTTGGGCAGGTAAATATTCTTTTAAAATTGTAATAGTTTAACTAAAATCTACATGCAGATTTCTTGTCTTTAGTATGTAATATTTATGTAATCTGGTAATTACTGTCAAATACCATAGAATCGCATGACGGTATCTTTTTCTGAGATATACCTTGCACATTTATTTAGAAATTACAATTTATACATGGAACGTTACAAGTGAAATTTGTACATCTTACACTGGACTGTAACATTGTATTTCAACTTATTTTTATAGGGCACTGTGATTGTAAAAGTATCTGTGATATAAGTTTAGGTATCTAAACATGCACTGATTTAGCTAATTGTTGCTCAAGATTTATGAAGTTTCGCTTTGTCCAATTTTGATACACCCTAAAATGAAAAAAAAAGAGGGAGGTGCGATTACTGAAGATAGAATCCTGCATTATGTTGCAGGTGAATGTACCACAAGTTGCAGTGTGCCTTCTTGCATCCCAGATTGCAAATTATGGTGAGAGCTTTATTGGCGCAACAATGCAAGATAAGGAAGGTTTTGAATGGGTGAGTTTGCACATTTACCTGACTAAGGGCCTGTTTGTTTACACCCTACTACCCTAGCTTATATAGTTCAGCTCGCTTTAGCTTTATAATCCAGCTTATATAAGTTCTTCTGGCCAACAAACGCAGGAACTTATAAGCCAGCTTATATAATCAAGTCCCCCCTGGCTTATATAATCCTATATGCTTTCATAACATCTTTTTCCCCCTTCCGCACCTGTAAGCTGGATTATATCAAACAGGCCCTAAATACTGATTCTTCATCTACAAGTGCAAAGCTTATTTGAACTTTCCTAGCTAACCCATTTGTTCAGTTGGCACGCTTCCATGAAGCATTGTTGGAGTATCTAAGTTAAGGATCTATTTAAAAAAATCAAGAGGGGAATCATTCATGAATGGCATAATCATATCTGCTGCCCTCTGGACAACCATCTTATTGTTCAATCCTAGATGTTCCTAAATCAATTTCAGCATAAACGAGCAGAGGCCATTTTCACCATGTGACTTAATTAAGCCTGTTATATAATCCTAGACTCCTAGATCGTTTTGGTACAATTTAATATTGATATGGCATAATACAAAGGCCATTATATGATTTCATCTGCTAGTATTTGTGTTCAATGTTTAGTAAAATTGCTACATGACAGTTCGAGAGGACATTAGCTCCTACGGCACTATTAATCGCTGTTTTTAGGCATTAAAACTAATTATAGGATAGATGGTGCAAAAATACCAGTTGTCGTCCTATCATATTTCCTGGCAGCTACATAGAAGCTTCTATTGATCAGCTGTAATATGTGACTACATTTCAGCTTTTCTTGTGGATGGAATTTTGTTACAGTTCATAGAAAATTTTCCATTGAACTAATGGTGAATATTGTTCTGTGCAGCTGAATAATGATATTGTTAATGTGCTGAATATCTCCATTGGTGCCATATTGGCTGTTCTAATGCAGCAGTTGCTCGTGAGTTGGAGCTCCTGATTTTCGTTTTTTGACGTTAGATTTGTCTCTGCTCTCGTAATTTATACTACTTTATAGTAGCTGCTCTATTTTGCCCATCTGAAATGTAACTTAGATTCACATTTGGGCCATTCTTACTTTCTGTAGGTTCTGTTGTTTGTTAGTCGTTATGCCTACTATTAAAATGCAAAACTACCACTCCTTTTTGTTAGTCCTTCTGCCTGTGTTGTTAACTTGATGTTTAAGCTAGCTGTTGACTTGGTCTTTAAGTTAACTTTTGAATCATTTGCGATGTGAAACTTGCCCCACCGGCCATCGTTTGTTGAGGAAGCAAGTACTCAGGCAGTCGGTGTTGCCAGCGCTGTTGGCTTGAGTACTCTCGTCATTTGTCAGGTAATAAGTGTGTTGATTACGAGCGCTACAATCTCGAAACAGTAAACACTGGTTCCCTTAATCCCTTGCCATCGCGAGGCGACGCAGTTTGCAGCTTGCAGGCCAGGCAGCTCCATCTGCTGCCAGCATCAGTGCATCACGTGGTGTTTCTTGCTTTTGTAGAGAATCTGGTATTGATCGGTCATCTCAGCCTGTGCTACTGCACCCTTGCCATCGACACCACTAGTATTTGAGTCAGACAGCTTTTGTCACATCGGCTGGGATGTGCCATGAAACACTTTCTGTTCCCTAAAAATTCTATCTATTCATCTCATCGCATAAAAAGCATCTTTTTACACTTCATCTGAACACAGCCCTCCGGATTTCACTTGAGGAGTTGTGAGGCCGTGCATGATTCGTTTATCATTACGGTCTCTTACTATCAAGTGTCATGCCAAGCTCACATTTTTTCCCTCCTGGACCCTGACAGGTTCGTGCGCCATCCGGGCTTTACGTATATTCGTTGTTATCTTTGCCCATGAGTCCATGACAATGACAATGTATAGCTGTTCTGCTTATGTTTTTCTTTGCTTATGGTGGTGTTTGAATGATCGCTGCTGATACTCTGCTAGGGTGTGTTTAGATTGTAGAAAAAAACACTGTAGCATAAGAAAGATACTATAGTATTCGTTGGGAACGTGTTTTGCGAGGGATTAATAGTGAAAAGTTGGAATAAATACTGAATAGTTGAAAATCTGAACATGGTCTTAATGTTTTCTTTGTAACCGCATCCTGCATAGACGGGTTTAACTTACGTAGCTCTCGCTCTGTCTTAATGTTTTCTTTGTAACCGCATCCTGCATAGACGGGTTTAACTTACGTAGCTCCCGCTGAGCGAAACAGGCTGTATGCGTTGGAGACCAGCGCTGTATTTAGATTCAGGAAAAAATATTTCTCTAATAAATTTTTCTATTTATCCCACATTCCCAATGTACTATTTATGTAGAAAAGTAATTACCGCTGCGGAAAAGTAGCCTTTTCCAAAGTTGTGAGTGACATCTTGCAGAGGTGACATGCTGACATGCAGGCAATGCAGGTTACACGCTGGGGTTGTGATTATGGGGCTCAGGTAACAGGGCCCCTCGGCCTCTCCTTTGCACTTGCGATGGATTGAACGATCTCAGTAGGCCCTTGCTCTATCCGTCCAAAAATAATTCATGCCATGCCACGGGTGTAACCACCTGCCGGACCAGTCAAACTACGTACTAGCCTTGTTGCACTGTAGCAAGGACCGTGGTGCCATGTGTGCGGTTTCCTCGTGGAAATCATGACGTGCGCATTAGTATCTGCACTGTGGAACGGTGACTCCCGGCCCCTACTTCACAGGAAAACAAACCTTCCCATGGCCAGCGGGAGGATCGCCTCAGATTACCTACGGATCTCCGGTTGCGCATGTACTAGCTTATTACTGCTACTAGCTCGTGGAAAAAATCTTAGGCCTGGTTGATATTCCTAACTTTTTCACTATTTATTTCAAGTTTTTACTATTTATTTTAATTTTTTATTATTTCTTTCTCACAAAACACGTTTCACAACTAATATTATAGTATTTTTTTTAATGCTATAGAATTTTTTCTTACAATCTAAACACATATAACTGTGAACAACCAGGCCTCCGGTGCGAACCCGAACAGAACGCGAGGACTGACCTGGCCTGAGCGCTGTTCTGCCGCGCGCGCTTTCCCTCTCGTCCCGTCAATCGAGTCGGGTCACGAGCCCTACGTTTTATCACTGCCAGGGGCTTCAAGGCGAGACTCCCCAAAGGCAGGCCCAAACCCCACAGCCGCACGCACGCGCGAACACCATGGTGCCAGCCTCCGTCGCCATGCTGCTGTGCCTGCTCCCGGTGGCCGCGGTGGCGGCGGCCATGGACTCGGCCGAGAGGGACACGCTCTTCCGCGTCATGGAGGCCGTGTCCTCCGACCGCGACTGGCGCGTCGAGAGCCCCGATCCCTGCGGCGCCCCGTGGCCGGGCCTCGAGTGCAAGCCCGCCGGCTCCGGCGACGCGGCGCGCGTCATGCACGTCACGCGCCTCGACTTCGGCGTGGAGCCCAACCCGACGTGCAAGGACGCGGCGGCGTTCCCACCGGAGGTCTTCTCCCTCCCACACCTCCAGTCCCTCTTCTTCGTCGACTGCTTCACCAACCCGTCCGCCACCACGACGCTCGCCCTCCCGGCGGCCGGCAACCTCTCGGCCTCCGGCCTGCAGCAGCTCAGCATCCGGGCGAACCCGGCGCTGTCCGGCACGGTGCCGCAGGCGCTGGCCAGCCTCCGGTCCCTCCAGGTGCTCACCATCTCCCAGAACACCCTGGTCCGCGGCGAGATCCCGCAGGGCATCGGGGACCTCACCTCGCTGGTGCGCCTCGACCTCAGCTACAACTCGCTCTCCGGGGCGGTGCCCAGCCAGATTGGCAACCTCAAGAGCTTGGTCGGCCTGGACCTCAGCTACAACTCCCTCTCCGGCGCCATCCCGAGACGGATCGGCGAGCTGCGGCAGCTGCAGAAGCTGGACCTCAGCTCCAACAACCTCACCGGCGGCATCCCGGAGACCGTCGCCGACCTCACCTCCCTCACCTTCCTGGCGCTCAGTAACAACGGCCTGGTTGGCCATTTCCCTCCTGGCATCTCCGGGCTACGGAGCCTCCAGTACCTGATCATGGACAACAACCCGTCAATGGGCGGCCCGCTGCCCTCGGAGCTCGGCGGCCTCGCACGTCTCCAGGAGCTCCGGCTAGCCGGCTCGGGGTACTCGGGCCCGATACCGGAGGCGTTGGGCGACCTGTCGAGCCTGACGACGCTCTCGCTGCAGGACAACAACCTGACGGGGCCGATCCCGGCGGCGCTGAGCCGGCTGGGGAGGATGTACCACCTCAACCTCAGCAACAACGCGCTGGGTGGGGCCGTGCCGTTCGACGGCGCGTTCCTGCGGCGTCTCGGAGGTAACCTCGACCTCAGCGGCAACTCCGGCCTGTGCCTGGACGACGACGACAGGAGCGTGCTGCGGGGCGTCGGGGTGGGCGTCGGCGCCTGCCGCGGCGGCGGCGAAGGTGACATCCCGTCGTCGGCGCATAGTATTAGCTCGGGTACGGGGAGAGGTTTGACGACGACGACGACCCAGGACAGCCTCCTGCTGGGCCTGCTTGGCCATGCGTGCGTGGCCGTGTCGTGCCTTTTTGCCTTGAACGAGCACGCACCGTATTGATTGGGCTCTTGGGCTCGTACTGCCTCTGTACTTAGGAGTATCTCTGTGTTGCAATGTTAATTGTCAGACCAGGAGATTAGCTATTGGCTATTGCTACAAATGAACCTGCAGACTGTTTTGTTTGAAGCTCTGAGCGACTGGGCATGAGCAATGTATTTTTACTGACCAGTAAGTAAGGTGGGCCCTAATACAACTAGGTATTTGTTGTTTATCACCTTCACAATGTGCACAGCAAAAAGCAGGTAGTAAGATGGGATCGTAGCAGTAAAAAGTGTAGGAGGAGAGGAGAATAAAGAGGATACCTGATAGAATAAATGTTTTTTTATTCCTTACTACCAGGTAGTAATCTTGTTGCCTACTTTTAGTTATTTACTGGTTCCACAATGGTTACTACCAGGTAAGAAGATAGCATTTATTGCTTACTACCTGTTTTTCTAGCCCCATTGTAGGTGCCCGAGAGCATTTCGGGAATCAGGTTAGGGCAGCGTCGACGATAATTAGAACACGGCCCGCTTGCCATTTATTTTCCTTAAACGGTTCTTGTCATGTTCGTCTTGGTCCCAAACGCCTAAATTTCATATTTAGCTCTCCAAACTTAGCTTTGGGTATCATTTAGGTCCTCAAATTGCATATTAAAGGGCTGCTTGGTTGCCAGCCTTGTGGCGCCATGCCATAGCGCCATGGTGGGATTTTTCAGCGCCACCGCCGCCACGCTACAGTGCTATGGCGAGCTGTGGCCGGAATCCAAGCCGGCCCTAACTCTTTAAACTTAGCTTATGCATTTAAATCTCGATTCATGGATTTGTAAATTACACATTTAAATCTCAAAACTTACGACATGTACGTCTTCTTTCTTCTTATAGGTATGGCCCTAGCTGCTATTTGTAGCACAATTTTCGAGCTTCTTCTGTACAATATATAGTTATTTCTTTTGGGAAATCTAATATACCCAACTTGTATAGTTAATTTTCTTTATATTGATGGTTAAATTAAATCATGGTTCTAAATTATATGCATATGAACTCCGATTTAGAGGGAAAATATACAAATTTTATTTAGGATTGCGATAACACCGGAAGCTAAGTTTAGACTTTTTGGGAGCCAAATCCATGTTGTATAAGTTTAGGAACCTGGATGACCTATCATGACAAATTTGAGAACCGTCGATGGACTTAACTCTTACATTAAGCGACATTTATAGAACGAACGCTGATTGTGGTCCTGTCCTCCAATGTTATACTACCACACTGAAATATAAGACATCCGAATGTAATTAAAATCTATATTTGGATATTATAAGGTGTTATGGATACGTTTGAACAAGTATCATTTTATTCTTCTTGGTTTACATATGGAGATGACCATGACCAACTTAGTTACACTGTCTTATTGCCATCCTTCTTCCTCTGTCACCGGTTTTTCTTAATGTAATCAACAGGAGAGGCCCCTTTCTCTATCTTTGTATTAACAAATAAGAATATACGTACATATATGTACATCTTACATGGCCTTAGGCCCAAGCAAAAAGAAGAACATTAACGACTACTCAACCAAACATTTATTTTCTCCTCCAAAATTGGTTTAACCCTCCGAATAACTAATTTCATCTCATAAAAAAAAGACGTGTCGCCATCTAAATTGTAGAACCAAATCGTTCTCTAGCCCAGATGACCATGTCCAAAGGCTATCGTTAAAGGTCCCATTGGATAACCAAAAAAAAAATCCAACAATCTTGGCTAAAGGGACATTAACAAAAGAGGAAAGCAATATTCTCTTCAACATTCTCCACACAGAGAGCACAATTGTAATAGTCCATATTCATGTATTTTCACCTTAAAATATTGCTACAATTCAAACGGTCTCTTAGCAAAAAACCAGAATAAGAGAGGTAAGGCTGCCATAGTTCCTCGTAGAATATTATATGCTTTCTTGTATCTAAAAACATTTGATCCCCAAATGTATGACCATTCATCATTTAACTGGTCCTGGCTCTGGCTGTTGCAGGAGGTTTTGCAATATATTCAACTGATCCGAGACTTCCAAGGTTAGGAGCAGCGAGAATCTTGATGATGAATATAGGAATTTTTTGGTTGCCTAGCAATAGAGAACAACTGAGGGAATCTCCACTGTAAGACACCTACGTCCCATAAATCCTTCCAAAAACTAACTGAATCATCTTTGTAAAAACATTCCCAAGTCAAGTGAACCCATGGCAAGTTAGCCTTACTAAAAAAATATGTGCAAGTATTTGAGAGGAAGAGTCATGTTATGAGATCTAAGAGCATCTTCACCAGCTTCCCAATAATTGTTTCCTATAACTCATATTGGGAGATGTCCCAATACTTGTTTTAGTAGTATAGGGAGAGTTACTTTTGCAGTCTCCCAATAAACTTTTCTCAATAACTATTTGTCTTCTATTTTCCATGTACATAAAAACTATAAATACTTTGCATAAGTAATCAAATATTTCAACTTCGTGAATTTGAGAGTCGATGCTAACAACGTGAGTTTGCTTTGAGGAAGAGGACAGATCAAAAGCTATACAAGATGGAACCAAACTCACACACGAAAACACTTGCTGCAAGGTAGTACTAGCGAACACGATATCGACTGACGTCCAGCTCCTGCCCAAGCTCATGGTCATGGCCCCCGGCGGCGGCGGTCAGTGGCGGATCCAGGCTATGAGACTAGGGGGGCTGATTTTTGTCCTCCTCCTCCTTTTTCTCCCTCTTCCTCTTCTTCTATGGCTAACACTTCTTCAGGGGAGCTCCAATGGAGTTCTGGGGAGGGGGGGAGGGGTCGGGGGCCTCTAGCCCCGGCCCCTAGCTATGTCCACCCCTATTGGTGGCAGACGTCCAGCTCCTGCCCAGCCTGCTCACCACGGCGACCGGAGCCTGTTCTTCCACAAAAGGAGAGTAGTAGCGACGGTAATGTTGCAGGTGCCTGGCAACAATGTTGCCCAACGACAAATCTTGGCAGACGGTGGAAGCTAGGCGGCGGCATGTATGGTCAATGGTGGAGCCACGTTATGGCCATAGAGGGCACCGCCGCCCCTCCCAGCAATAGTTTTAGGCCAATGCGTTCTCTCCTGCATGCTACATGCAAGCATCTATATTCACTCGTACCGCAACCACCCCTCTTCACTTGCATTGAGCACTTCTATTATTTCTTGGCATTATATACAGGGAAGGGTGAACGCCAAAATGGCCCTCAGCTCTGTCAATTTATTCAACGGAGTCTAATCATGGAGTCTGTTGGCTGAACAGAATAACACACCATAACATGATTACATATACTCCAACTAGACTTTCTATCACCAACCCCAACGTTCATGCTCAGCTTGCCTCCATCGCGATGGCTTCGAAGTATTACAATAAACAAACGCAGCCTGCATCACTGCAGGTTGTTCTGTCTCTGCCCTTACTGGCCCCGTTTAGTTTCCCAAAGATTCCTCAAAAATCTACTATTCATCCAACTTTTCCCTATTCATCCCACCTCTTCTACTCACATATCACTATTTATCTACAGTGTTTTTTTTGAACAGTGTATTTTCGGGGAATCTTTCCCCAATCTAAACACTCCCATTGGGCACATCAACGTGCTAGTGAAACTTAATTGCTCTAATGGAAGCATTATAAAATTTGCCAAATGCCCCCCCTATTCGACGTCACGCTCCGTGCGTATGGTACATGGCTTGGAGAAAAACAACCTGAGAGAAAAATTGTCGTATCGGGAGATGGCTCAACACTTCCTCTATTTGAGCAGACTTGGGAGTAAATATTGGGATAGACCAAAAATAATGGGAAAATAAAAAACCATTGGGGGACTACTGGAGCATTTTTTTCTCCCAATAATGATAGTTTTTTAGGAAAGGGGGACTGATGGAGATGCTCTAAGGTTGATGATACACATTGCCCCTTCCTCTTTGCGTCGACAAGCAGTTTTCCAAGCAACCAAACAGCCACCATTTTTGGTTAAATCTCCACCATTCCATAAGCATTGCTTTAAGTAATTGTCAATTTGTTCTATGATCTCAACATGAAGTTTCAAAGAGCACATATAAAATGTAGGCATATGAGAATATACTGAATTCACCTAAATGAGTCTACTAGCATATGTTAGCATTCTTGAAAGTTCTAGATGGCGTTCCATTCTATCCTATTTAGAATGGGCATGAATTCAGTAACCGATGGCAGGGTAGTTCCTAAAGGTAGACCTAGATAGGTGAAAGGCATCTAGCCAATCTGGTATCCAAAACACTCAGCCAGTCCCTCTGTCCGAGGTTACGATGGATCCCTTCCAAGCTCGCTCGCCACAAGGTGTGTTGTCTCGCCTCATTGCCTACTGCCTTACTAGTTACTAACATTTATTTGCTCGTCCTTCTTCTAAAGCCGTTGAGGAGATAAAATAGTTGTTACATTAGTAGTTGTGAGAAAAGTTACTTTTCATTTGTTTCCATATTCTTCTATTTTCACGTACATATGAAACATGACGATTTTTTTCTTCAACTCATAGACCTAATTAATTTCTTTTGTCACCAACATTTTAGCAAAAAAGTTTACACTAATAATTGTTTTGAAAATTTTATTTTCATTTTCATATTCTTCTATTATCCCATACAAATGAAACATGATGAATTTGTTTAAGCATCACAGAGTTCTAGGCCGGACTGTGATAAAACTGATAATTACATCACATTTTTTAGGCTTGGTACCCGTAATAGCATATCTGTGACGTTCTTTGAAAACATTATAAAAATTCACCACGAATTAAATTGTTTCTTGTAGTGATATTATTGATGTCTCTATATTCACAAAAAAAATACCACAGATTAATATGTAACTTTCTTGCCAATGCCTTTAACTGCAGCCATTTTATAACATGTAACGTTCTTTATTAAAAATAATGCTTTAGACAATTGAAACCAAAATATCATATGATCGGAGGCTGTCAAAGTACTCACACTGCTTACAATTTAAACCAAATAGATTACGTTTTCAGCAAAATCATGTTCTGCATGCATGCAGCCATGTCATCAGCTCCTTGAACAGTCCAAATATTAGCCAATTCTTGTGGGTATGAATGATGCAGGACTATTTTTGGTAACCAAAACCCAGAGACCGTCTACCGTAAGAATGATCCAAGGCTATTTTTCGTAAAAAACCAATCCCATATCCGCATGCAACGGCAACCAGTGACACACTGACATCGATCATCGCGGACGGAGTCGCCACGTGGCAAGACGACAGCTTCGGTCCTCCCTACCTCATCGATGCTCCTCCCGGTCATCGGCACCGCCCACCACCACCACCACCACCAGGCCAGCAGGCAGCAGCAATGGCCAGGACGGCGGGCGACGACGAGGACGACGGCCCGCCGCCGGCGTACGCGACGCAGCGCGGTCCCCGGCGCGACCCGCGTCTCAAGGACCTCGGCATCTCGTGCATGCTCAACACCGAGGTGGCCGCGCTGCTGGCCGTGATCCGCCGCCGCCCTGACCCCTACTCCTACCTCCCTCCGGCGGTCGCCGCCGCCGAGGACGCCGCGTTTGCCGGCCTCATCGGCTCCCTCAAGACCCTCCGCGGCCTCCTCTTCCAGCCCCGCCACGGCGCGTGGCGGTGCTCCGACCCGTCCACCTACCTGACCCCTTTCCTCGACGTGGTCCAGAGCGAGGAGGCTCCCCCGGCGGCCACCGGCGTCGCCCTCTCCTCCGTGCTCAAGATCCTCCGCATCGACGTGTTCGACGAGTGCTCCCCGGGCGCCCGCGACGCCGTCCACGCCGTCCTCGCCGCGCTCACCAACTGCCGCATGGAGCGCATCTCCGACGCGGGCGCCGAGGAGGCCGTCCTCCTCCGCGTCCTCCAGGTGCTCGCCGCGGTCCTCCGCACACGCGCCGCGCCACTGCTCTCCGACACCTCCGTGTGCACCGCCGTCAACACGTGCTTCCAGATCGTCCAGCACGCGGCCAGCAGCGGCCGGGGCAGCGAGCTCCTCCAGCGCACGGCGAGGCACTGCATGCACGAGATACTCCAGGCCGTGTTCGCGCGGCTGCCGGACATCCGCGACGACGGCGACGGTGATGGAGACGCGGCGGCAGTATCGTCGGGCGCCGGGTTCGGAGCGAGGTGCATGGTGGACGTGTTCAACTTCCTCTGCTCCCTGCTGGCCAACGCGCCCGACATGGTGGTCACCGCCGATGGACAGGGCGCCTTCACCTCCGAGGAAGACGTGATGCTCTTCTCGCTCGTGCTCGTCAACTCGGCCGTCGAGCTCGGCGGCGAGGCCATAGGCAAGCACGCCAAGCTCCTGCGGCTCATCCAGGATGACCTCTTCTACCACCTCATCAACTACGCCACCGAGTATAGCCCCCTGGTCCTCTCCATGATTTGCAGCACGGCTCTCAACCTCTACCACTTCTTGCGCAGGTAGCTAGGTCGTGCCATGCCATTTCCAATCAAATTTCAAAAAAGAAATCAAACTAATTGCCGCTAGCTAGCTAATGCTAATTCGAAAGGGAATCAAAACGAACTGAGCAGGTTCCTGAAGCTTCAGCTGGAGGCGTTCTTTCATGTTCGTGCTGCTGCGCGTGTGCGGAGGCGCCAACGGGCCGCAGCTGCAGGAGGTGGCGGTGGAGGCCCTCATCAGCTTCATCAGGCAGCCGACGTTCGTGATCGAGATGTACGTCAACTACGACTGCGACCCTCTTCTCCGCAACGTGTTCGAGGAGGTGGGCAAGCTGCTGTGCAAGGCGGCGTTCCCGGCGCCGTCGTCGGGCCCCATGACGGCGGTGCAGCTGCAGGCGTTCGAGGGCCTCGTCAACATGATCACCACCATCGCCGACAACGTCGAGGTCGACAAGGCCCCCGACCACGACGCCTACGCCGTCGACGTCTCCGAGTTCCGCCTCTTCTGGACCGAGCGCTGGGACCCCTCCACCGCCGCCTCGCTCGCCGGCGGCGAGCGTGAGACGTGGGTGGACTTCGTGCGCAAGCGCAAGGTGAGGAAGAAGAAGGTGGCCATCGCGGCGAACCACTACAACCGCGACCAGAAAAAGGGCGTGGAATACCTCCGGCTTTGCCACCTGGTCCCCACGCCGCCGGAGCCCCGGAGCATGGCCTTCTTCCTCCGCTACTCCCCTGGGCTCGACAAGAACAAGATCGGCGAGTTCCTCGGCGACCCCGACGAGTTCAACCTCCGCGTGCTCAAGGAGTTCACCGAGACCTTCCACTTCACCGGCGCCATCCTCGACACGGCGCTCCGCACCTACCTCGAGACGTTCCGTCTCCCCGGCGAGTCCCAGAAGATCCAGCGCATCCTCGAGGCATTCTCCGAGCGCTTCTTCGAGCAGCAGACGACGGGGGTGTTCGCCACCAAGGACGCCGCCTTCATCCTCTGCTACTCGCTCATCATGCTCAACACCGACCTCCACAACCCGCAGGTGAAGAAGAAGATGTCGGAGGAGGATTTCATCCGGAACAACCGCGCCATCAACGACAAGAAGGATCTTCCCCGGGAGTACCTGTCGGAGCTCTTCCACTCCATCTCCACCAACGCCATCACCGTCTTCAGCTCCTCCGCGTCGGCGACGGTGGAGATGACGCCGAGCCGGTGGGCCGACCTGGTGAAGAGGTCCCGGGGCATGGAGCCATTCACGCCGTGCGACTTCAAGCACAAGCTCAGCAGGGAGGTGTTCATCGCCGTGTCGGGCCCCACGGTGGCGACGCTCGCCGCCATCTTCGACGGCGCCGACGACGAGGAGACGCTGAGCCAGTGCGTGGAGGGGCTCGTCTCCGTGGCGCGCGTCGCGCGGTACGGGCTCGAGGACGTGCTCGACGAGCTGCTCTGCTGTCTCTGCAAGTTCACCACGCTGCTCAACCCTTACGCCACCACGGAGGAGACGCTCTTCCACCTTCAGCAACGAGCTCAAGCCACGGATGGCCACGCTCGCGCTCTTCACCATCGCCAACCGCTTCGGCGAGTCGGTGAGGGGAGCGTGGAAGAACGTCCTCGACTGCCTCCTCAAGCTGAAGCGGCTCAAGCTCCTGCCGCCGTCGGTGATCGACGGCGGCGGCGGAGGATCGGAGCAGCGGCCGCCGGGGCACCGGCACAGGGCATCGTCGGCCTCGGAGTCCTCCGGCAGCGGCGTCATCTACAACACGACGGACAGAGGAGTAGGGACGAGCCGCCACGTGTCCAGCATGATCGGCCGGTTCTCGCAGTTCCTGTCGCTGGACGGTGTCGGCGGCGAGTCGTTGCTGTCCGTGGGCAGCGAGTTCGAGAACAACCTCAAGATCATCCAGCAATGCCAGGCCGGGAGGATCTTCACGGAGAGCGGCAAGCTCCCCGACGAGGCGCTGCAGAACCTGGGGCGGGCGCTCATCTTCGCCGCCGGAGGCAAGGGGCAGAAGTTCAGCACGCCGGTCGAGGAGGAGGAGACCGTGGGGTTCTGCTGGGACCTCGTCGCCATGCTCGCGTCGGCGAACCTCCACCGTTTCGCCACCTTCTGGCCGCCGTTGCTCGACTGCTTCAGCGCCGTGTCGCAGCTGCCGCTCTTCTCGCCGTGCCCGTTCGCCGAGAAGGCCATCGTCGCGCTCTTCAGGGTCGCCGTGAAGATGCTCTCCTCGCCGCCATCGACGACGTCGACGCAGCGCCCGGGGGACAGCCGTGTGGCCGAGGAGCTCATGTTCAAGTCGATCAACATGATGTGGAAGCTGGACAAGGAGATCCTCGACACCTGCTGCGAGGGCATATCGGAGAGCGTCGTGAGGCTGCTGACGGAGCACGCCGCCGGCGTGCAGACGCCGCTGGGGTGGAAGACGCTGCTGCACCTGCTCACCGTCACGGGGCGACACCCGGAGACGTTCGACCAGTCCGTGGCGGCGATGATCAAGATCATGAGCAGCGACGGCGGCGCGCACGTGACGCGGTTCAACTACGCCGCCATCATCGAGGCCGCCTTCGGGTTCGCCGCGCTCAAGATCAGCCCGCTCGACGTCAGCACGAGGATCCTCGAGCTCATGGCCGAGTCCGTCAACTGGCTCGTCCAGTGGCACAAGTCCGGCTACTCCGACCCAGGCAGCGGCGGCGGGTTCAGCGGCGGGAGCTCCTCCTCCTCCTCGTCGGTGGATGACGCGGCGCGGATGGGGAACCTGGCGGCGAACATGTTCATCAAGCTCGCGGAGGCGCTGAGGAAGACGAGCCTGGTCCGGCGAGAGGAGATCCGATGCCAGGCGGTGTTCGAGCTCGGCCGCGCGTTCAACCTCGCCGCCGCCGGCGACCTCGACTTCGGCCCGGCGGGGTGCCTTGCGTGCTTCAACCTGGTGGTCTTCGCCATGGTGGATGACCTCACGGAGAAGACGCTCGAGTACTCGCGGCGGGAAGGGGCGGAGCGGGAGACGCGGAGCATGGAGGGCACGCTGGCCGCCGCAGCCGAGCTGCTGGCGGACGTGTTCGTGCTGCTGCTGCCGACGCTGGCGCAGGCGCCGGGGTTCCGGACCTTCTGGCTCGGCGTGCTCCGGCGGATGGACACGTGCATCAAGTGCGACCTCGCTGCCGGCGGCGGCGCAGGGGTGATGCAGGAGCTCGTGCCGAGGATGCTCAAGCGGATGATCATGGAGATGAAGCTTAAGGAGGTGCTCGTGCCCAGGGAAGGTGACGAGCTATGGGAGATCACCCACATCCAGATCCAGTGGATCGCGCCCGCCGTCAAGGACGAGCTGTTCCCTGATTAGTACTACAATAACATCATCAGCTCGAATCCTCACTTCAGTGCAACATTTGACCAGGAACTAACTAGAGGAAGAGAGGAATTTAGATGCTAATATATACTTATATAGTAGGATTATTAAGCGTAAATTAGGATAAATTACATCAAAATTTCTGCAATTTGTAATGGATTTCAATCACGCGATGGCATCCTGGCCGTCATGGACGAGCTGTTCCCTAAGTAGCATCAGTGACGGGTGAGGCGAGTGGGGTTTGTTCATGAACTAGGAAGAGATGGATTTTGGATACCAATATAGTATGATTATTAAGCCTAAATTGTGAAAATCTACATCGCTTTGTGCGATTTCAATGGATTTAATTTCAATCACCCTATGGCTGAGCATCCTCAGATTCCTCATATACATGAAACGAGGGGGTTCGTTTCAGAAAGTTGCTGCATTGCAGGCACATTTGGAACTGTATTTTAGTTGCAATGACAATTATTCTGAGAGCATCTTCAACAATGCCTAAGAAAAATAGTCCCAAAACATTGGTTTTACAAACTTGCTAAAAATTATTGGGAGTTAAAAAAGTCCCCTTCTCCAACAGTTTCTAATAATTAGTCCTAAAATAGTTAAATTTTAGGATTGGGAGTGTAAGTCATGGGGACAAAAATAGCTCTAGATTAAATTTTAGGATTGTGAGTGCAAGTCAAGGGGACAAAAATGGCAACGTATCCTATGGAAATCAACATCTCCGTGGAAACTATGAAAACTAAAATATAGGCCATACGATGTTAATCCAAGGGCGCAACCAGATCAGGTGGGGTTTGCAAATCACCCCTCCCACATCCCTGAGCTTTGCAAATCACCCATTCCACCTGATCTGGCCGTGCCCTTGGATCAATATTGTATGGTCCAGATTGAAGTTTTCATAGAAAGTTGGTTTCCACTAGATATGTCTCCGACAAAAATAGCTCTAGAGACCACCGTTTTGGGGAGTCTAGAAAAAATAGCCACCGATTTAAGTTAATGTTGGAGCAAGATTTTTTTCATAGGTTTCCAAAACAAGATTTTAAGAATTTATTTTGGGCAATGTTAGAGATGCTCTTATTTCGTGTGTTGGAGATGCTCTTATTTCGTGAATGGTTCGTGACAGTCGGAAACTTTTGGCTTAGTGCTGATCTCAAGCAGAGGAAGTACAGCTAGGAATAGGTGTAAAACTGTTTCGGCAAACTCAAACAACGCACCCCCAAATCAAACATAGACGACCAATAGGAAATGTGACTGCATGCACGCGCAAGCCGAGCCTCTGAAAAACTAAAGCACTAACAATATAGTTGGAAGCTAACGGTGACTTGTGAGCAAACGCAGATCTGCACGTCGAATCATCGCGGGTAGTTCTCTACTGCTTTCTTCCTCAGCTATTCCCCGCACCTAGGTCAAATAGACGCCGACCAGTCGCCGGCAACTTCCAATCTTGGTCCATATGCAGTTCCTAGTTCGTTCTCTCGGTAGTGATATTTATTTGATGTTATAAATATTAATTTTTTATCTATAATTAGTTAAATGTAAGATATTAAAATATAGTACTGTGCTAGAATTGCATTTTTTGAGGGAGTATTAAGTTGGTTATGTCAATTCAAGTATTAAATCTGTCAAATTTTAATAGCTTGCTAACCATTTCTTAACGGCTGGGTACAGCATGGGTACAGCAGTACTCATGGATCATGACGTCTCTGCATCAAACCACATCTCGCCCCAAATCCCAATGCCACCCATCTGGCATCGAATTATTTGCATAATCTCTCATACAGCAGTACTCGTAGACATGGTGAGCAGCACAGACGGTCGTTGCATGCTCCAGATCGTGTTCGGACTTCCGGAGTACCAAGCCGCCGCCTCCGTGTTGGTCTCCTTCGCTTCGATCTAGAGGATGCAAAGTCCGTCGTGGTCGACGTAAACGCAGCGCGGCGGCGCCGGACAACCAGGATTGAACGCCGGGACACGGAGAAAGAAGGGAGAGAGAAAAAAAGAGAGCAACACGGATCAAGCACAAAAAGAGATCGAAAGCTGTGGACACCGCCGTTTCCGCTGGGCGCTCGATTGCCACCGTGCCATCACCGGCTGCCACGCTGACTGTCTGGTCAGCGACGGCGGGACCCCGCGCCGTGCGTCCGTTCCGGCCACGCTGGTTGGTGACAGTGTGCGCGGTGTAGAGGCGCACGGGCACGCCAACGTGGACGCTGCGACGAGTCTGACAAAGAGCGGCGACGGTGACGGGTGGGCGGGTGGCGACGTCGATGGGGCCGCCGGCCGGCGAGCCGGGAGTCAGAGCCTGCGCGTACTGTGCGCCGCCTCTGTGTGGCCGTGAGCCCGCCCCGCCGTGATCGCAACCTTGCAGCGTCGGTGCTCTGGCGCGTGGCGCCGGGCCTTTGGCGCCGTCGTTGCCTTTTGCCTGCCTGACAAACTGCATCGTTGTGTTGACACGACATCTCGGAACTCGGAACATGCACCTCATCAGCAGCTGCGGCTGCACGCCAGCACCTACAGTACGATAAATCCAGATAAAAGCTCAACGCCGTGGCAACATCTCATCAGAATTGGATTACCCAATTAACACAGACATTGGGGGCACGTTTGGATTGTGCCAGCGTCTGCCCTACCAAAGTGAGGGCTCGCCAATTATTTGGCGCAAGATTTCGCCACCATCGTTTTGCCATCGCGTGGGCGTGAAAATAGCTGCGAGCAGCCGCTGGCGCATGGGCATGCCAAAAATTGGTGTCCATCCAAACATGCATGCAGCAAGCGGTCAACTTCCAAAAAATTGGCAGGGCTATCATTGGTAGCCATCCAAACGCGCCCTGGGTACCGTTTGACACCAATAGTTATTCCGTCGATAAGTGACAGTGAGTATACACAATAGTTGGTCGACCCATCGTGATCTGCATGCCAAACGACCTCCCATAATGTGTTCTTCACACCTTGGTGGAGGCTATTAGACTCTTAACAAAATCACCACCTTCGTATTTAAAAAATATTATTCAATTGAACAATATTTAAGTGCAGTCGGTTTTGAATTGTTAGATGTTGTATAAAAATGGAATATTTTCGTCACCTCTAAAACCTTTAGACTTCGTCTCGACAAGACTCACGTATTGTGGGGGTCATGGATTAGGGGGCCCACTGTTAGGGCGCATGCTAACGGCACGCGGACGGAGGGAGACCCTGACAGCGCTAGTTCTGACTGGTCGGAAAGCTCCATCCCGCCCGACCCCGGTCCCCCCAGACGACCAGGGGGTGAAAGGGGTCGGGCACGTCCGTCTCGCCCGACCCCTCGGGTCGGAAGGGTAGACCCCCGCGAGGGATCCCGTCCATCGATGAGCACGCACAGTGGAAAAGGGGGAGTCCCGAAGACCCTCCCCAAGTCAAATCTGGCTTGTGAAGGAGAAGGCGTGCGGCCTACGCCTTCTCCCGACCGACACCAGACATCACCTGCCCGCCTGCCAACTGAGAAAGCTGATCTGCAGCCCTGCGCTTGGGAAAAGACAGCTGCATGCGCGCTGCTGCGCTAGCGGCCAAGAAGGAAGCTACCGCGAAGCTGCCGGTGGGAAGGTGAAGGACACGCGGCAACCAAGGAAGGGGTCACCAAGACGCACTAGGCCGACAGCAAGTAACCGTCGGGGACGTCCGGCCTTCGAGGGTAGATAGGTAAAATGACATTGTAAAGCTGCCTTCCTCTTGAGCTATAAAAGAGGAGGGCGTCCCCCTGCGAGGGGATTCCAATTCCGATTTCTGGACTCTCGATCTCTAGAGCACTTAGTCCCCTACACGCACATTCCACACACAAGGCTTGAACCGGCCTTCGTTGTAATCCGCCGCCAAGAGAGCAATACAATCAGGAGCCCGTTGCACTGGACGTAGGGATCACTCCCGAACCAGTATAAACCCTCTGTCTTGCGTCTCTTGAACCATTCTCCACCAAGACGTGCGTGTTCTGTGATCGACACTAGCCGGCGTGAGGTACCCCGTGTGCCACCCGCCAACAGTTGGCGCGCTGCCGGATGGAACCCACATATCAAACGCCTGGAACATTGAGCAGCTGCGACGCTTCTACCCTTGACCACCCGCGGAGGGGGGGAGCGGGTATGATCCCAACCCGCCCGACCCCACGGAGGGGTCGGCCGTAGATCTGGACCCTGTCAGCACGAGAGGTTCGGCGAGGACCCTCGTGGGACAAAGGCCCAAAAGGCCGAAACCGAAGTTGGGCTGAGACTGAGCACAATCCAGTCCTTTCCTTTTATGGGAAGACTCTGATGGCGGATGGTATCCATTTTTAGTACCACATCGCCGACGGAGGGAGGAGCTGCACAACTTAAAAGCAGTTCGTCCATGGGCGAACCACTCGGCGGTAATGCCCCGGAGGCAGAGGCCGCCGCCCAACCGATGGAGCCCGTCTCCGGGGGCACTATCGCCGACCGCAAAACCTTCGAAGCTACAGTAACCGCGAGCTCTTGGTCGTGACAACGTCCTCATACCAGCCACAAACTCACGGTGCTACGTCAGCTCCTCGTCGCGTGACAGAAGACCCGACAGGGGGGGCCGCGGAAGCCGTCCCCCTGGCCTCCAGCCGGCCAGATAAGTGAACTCTCTACACTCCCATTTTTTCTGATTAAATTCATTGTCATTTCTTTTGAGCTTTCTATCTGTTATCCGGCCTATGATTCTGAGGAGACCCCGGCACTGTTGAAAGGGTAGGCAGGGACGTTTGGCGCAGCTACGTTGCGACGGCCTACGCCCCCACGGCTACGGATCGCACGGTTGCCGAGCCGGACGGCCGACCCTGTCAACGTACCCAAACGAACATAGCCGGCCCGGGGGATCCTTTCGACATGAATCAGGCCGGGAATGCACAGAAGCGTTCCAACAATGCAGCTCAGATGGAAGAAACTAACTATGTTTTGGACCTACTGGGTCTATCCTTTTGCAGGGGTCAACGGCCGGGCGTTGGGCTGCGCCCAACCACGGCGAGGGAGACTTCATGTAGAGGCTCGGGGGCTCGAAGATAATTTGGCCAAGAGACCGCTCGGTACTCAGATCTCCAGGAGTGCGAGGCTCGGATCTGAACCCGATGGCCTTGGAGCCTCAAAGATTCAGCCCCCCAAAGTCATCTCACAACCGAGCTCAAAGGCTCGGGAGCTCGGGGGCTCGGCAGAACCATCGGGTTTGCCTTGCCCACCTTGCAGCCAAGCTGGGGGGCTCGGGGGCTCGGCAGAACCATCGGGTTTGCCTTGCCCGCCTTGCAGCCAAGCTCGGGGGCTCGGGGGCTCGGCAGAACTATCGGGTTGGCCTTGCCCGGCTCACAGCCAAGCTCAAGGGCTCGAAGGCTCGGGGGCTCGGCAGAACCATCGGGTTTGCCTTGCCCACCTCACAGCCAAAACTTAAGGGCTCGGAGGCCCGATCGGTAACCGAGAATTACCAAGAAACAAAGCTAAACCCGTAAAGGCCGTCTCAAGTGGCGCCTCCCAACCAGTTCGCAAAGAAACTGGAAGGCAGACCCCACTCGGGTGCTGGCAGGGGTATAGCCATAAGAAAAACAAATAAAAGCCCACGCGTACGGGGCCAAAAAAGACGATGAAAAAGAAAAGAAGTAAACTAATTATTACAGATGTTCAAAGTATGGGAGTCCCGTCGATGCGGAACCCCCCAAAAAAGTTTGAAGTTTAAATCCCTCTACGCGAGGGCACGACAGTAGTAAGCAGGGTAAAAAATTATCTTCAGAGGGCCTGGTCGGGTTCGACGCCGTCCACCGGGTTGCCCTCCACGTCGATCGCAGGCGCCACGCCGTTGGCGAATTGCTCCACGGGAGCCCTGAGTTCCTCGGCCATGGCGTCCAGGGCCTCCGCAGTGAACTCGTTGGGGAAGCCGGCGGCCATCCTATCGAAGCGGATCCCATCGTAGTGGGAGCGCACTAGCGTAAAGGCCTCCTGAACGCCGCGCACCAGCGACTCCTTGGAGAGGGCCCCGACGCGCGTAGGGACGTGGTCGAGCTCCGCCGGGAGACGTGTTGGATCGCCGCTCATTGGCACCTCGAGAGCCTCCAGCATCAAAATGGCCACGGCGCGCAGCTCTCCGTAGCACTCCGCCGCGCGGTGGAGATCCCTTGGGAGCCGCTAAATGTCCTCGGACAGAGGGAACCCGAGCCTTGACAGGACCGCCCCCGCCGTGTCACGCAACATCCCGAAGCGCGACAGCAGCGTGTTTCGATGGGTGATCCCGTCCGCCACACGGGACTTGAGCGCTGCCAAGGAACGAGACAACGGTTAGGCTGCGGGCAAATATACAGTAAGGGAAATTGACAGGGATGAAGAGCGAGAAAAGGTGAGGGAGAACATACCATCGATCTCTGAGTCCTTCTCCTCCAAGGACTTGTGCGCCGTGGACAGGGCGGCCTCCAGGGTCCTGACCCGCCCGGTGGAGGTCTGAGCCTCGGTGCGAAGATCGGCGACGAGTTGACCAAGCTGGGCGCACGCCCCCTCAGCATCCTCCTTCGCGGACACCGCCTGGTTGCGCTCCGCCTGGGCATCGATGCACGCTCGGACCGCCGTAGCCCTTTCCTCCCTCAGAGTGTCGATCTGAGCTTGGAACCCTAAAAGGCCGGCGCATGAGGTCGTCGCCAAACCAGTACAAGCACCTGAAGAAAGAAAGGATTGTGAAGTGGAACATACCGCTGCGAACATCGGTGGCGTCGGTGCGGATGCTGCCTAGTTCGGCGCGCAGCGCGGCAAGCTCCTCCTGGTGCGCCGAGGCCTGAGTGGCCAGCTCACGCTCCAGTTCCGAGATGCGGCGGGCGCTGCCTGTGGCCTCATCACGCGCACTGGCCTCGGCGTCCCTTGACGAGTTGGCGACATCCCACACCCGGCGAGCCTGGTCGATGGCCTCCTGCTCGATGCTCTGGGTCCGGGAGAGCGCCAGCAACATCGACTGCGTTGATCAGCAAACCAAGTCAAGGCCATGGCGAGGACAGGCCCAAAAAGCGATCGTGTAGCTCAGCGAAGACAAGAAGAAGGGATAGATCACGTACCTGGCTGGAGGGGATCGCCACGGTGCGAAGCGTCAGGGCCATCTGCAGGAGCGTAGCGGGGAAGGCGGCCATATGCTGGAGGCTCTCCAGCCAGGCATCGATCTGCATGATGTGCGCAGGGTCGACCGCAAGCTCACCCTGGTGGGCGGGGCGATCCCATGGTCATCGCCCGACCCCGAGGGTCCTGCTGGCGCGGCGGTGGATGGCGGCGCCAAGACCGACACCAGTGTAAGAGCTGATGACGCCGCAGGAGGCTCCGACTCGAATCGCGCACGCGCCTCCGCTTCACCGAAGAGGTCCTCCACGGACCACTGGCTCACCTCCACACCCTCTCTAGTGTAGCGATCTTACCCGAGAAATGGGCCCACTTAAGTATATTTCACCTTCCATTGGTGCTAATACACGAAAATGTTCCCAAGTGCGGATACGACCGTCGAGTCGAGCTCGACTAACTGCAACTGAAGATCGTCCGTCCATACGCTCACTCGAAGGTGAGTTCCAAAGATCACATCATTCCACAATTCAAATTACAACAAGTCTCAGAGTTATTACAACCAAATTGAAATGATAAATAAAATAGTTTGAGTCATGCAGCGGAAAATAAACGAGATACTAGCAACGATCCGTAGTATCGTCACGATGAAGTCAACCGTGACGCTACTCCTCACGATCCTCGGGAGAGGTCGGCTCCCACTCGATGCTGTAACCAGGAGGAAGCTGGGAGGCCCAAGCCATAGAGGCAGCTACCTCCTGAGGGGACGGTCCTGAAAATTTAGCCACAAGCAAGGCTGAGTATACTAGTTATACTCAACAAGACTTACCCGACTGGTGATCACTACATCACCGACTCCTAAAATGAGAGGTTGTTTGGCTAGTGGGGTTCTTTTGCCAAAAGCGACTAAGCTGATTTCTAGTTTATCCATTTTGATTTTAATTCCTTTAACCTATCCATTCTAGGTGAGCCTAGCTAAACAATCAAGTTTTGCAATACAATTATTCCATACAAAGATTTCATCCTTCCAAGTTCACTTCATAATATGTCATACATCGGTCAAGCAGTCTCATTAACCGCGAGAAGCGGACAGTTCGAACCGAATTTACTACCTGGCCAGGGAAAACCCATACATACGGAATGGTTGGAAATGCCAACACATCCCAATCCTTTCTCCTCTCTCTGCGAGTGGCTCCCGAGTCCCAATGCCTCAGGGTAAAGGTTTACCACTACTGGGACTCATGAAACTACCCTCATGTGCCCATTGGATAACGTTTCCAAGACAGAGAGCTGTCGGACCTGCTCGCATCAATCGGATACCGGGACTTACCAGTCCCATAGTCTGTGCATATGTGTGGTACGTTCAAAAGCTTGACACAAAAGTACCACATGTTTCCAATTAAACCATCGATAGACGGGTATCTACAATCATCCGTCCATCATCTCTAGTGTTTCTGATATGAGTAGACATACAACTCCTATATCTCGCGAGTGTCGGAAAACACTCGACTTCTATCGGTCCTAAGCATAGCGACTATCGAACCTACATACTAGTGTTCAATCAAAGGAAACTATGATCATGCAATCTAGGGTTTCATTCAACTCCTTGAAACTTAAATGCACAAACATATAATCAATAAATTGCGTAAATAAAGTTAGGTTATGCTCCGGGGCTTGCCTTCCGGCTCGAAGCGGTACTCCTGCTCGGGGCTCGGATCCACGTGCACCACGTTCACCTCGGACTCCTGGGCAATCTCCTCGGCAGCGGGGACTAGCTCGTAGACTCCGTCGGCGAGACCCGAATCTACACGAGGTGCATGGAATGTTTAAATATCGAGATTTAATATAGTTAGGGTTTGCTTAAACCTTGGTTAACGAATTGGAAGGGATAAACGTTAATTATAAGTGAATATACTCTTTCCATTTGGAATCTTGGATTTAATTTATGAGATTTAGGTTTTTCTCTATTCTTTTTCTTTTTCTTCTCTTTTCCACCATTTAAGTCCTTTTTCCATTATTCAAAAGGTGAACTTAGGAATGTTATTTTCATGTGCCATTTGGCCAGAGGCTTGCTCATGCCAAGGCAGGAGCCTAGCCCAAAACTTGGCTCAAGGTTATTTTTCTATAATTTATTAAAAATGTTCTTATCTTTTTGCCTAAAAACAAACTAAATTCCTACAAAAATAACTATAAGGTTTCTGTCCACACCACTTGGCACAGTACCTTAGGTTACCAAGAGTGACCTCTCTGCAAGTTTACATGTGGTATTGATTTATGGTTATTTTTGTGGAATTTCACCATGTTTAAGCTACCAAAAATCATTTAGCCATTTTCCAGTGTCCAAAAATTACCATTTTCATTTTTCTAAGGTTTCTAATGTCTTGATTAAGTTTCTGTGTGAAGGAGATGATTTTTCACTGAGTGAATTATTTTCTGTGATTTATTTGCCAAAACAGCAAGGTATAAGTTTAGAAATTCATAACTCTAAATCCACTGGGAATTTTTGTGCACCCCTTGCGCATTAAGCTAATGACAATCACACTAACAACATATCCCAAGACCAGCTCAAGTGCATGTGTAGATTTTGAACTATGATGAAAAGGGTTCAAACGGATTTGAATTTATATTTCAAAATCTAAAGCTCAACTGAGTGAGGTGCAAAGGAAGAAGTTGGACTTCTTGAATCACTGGTCACTACAAAATTGGTTTGGCATTTTTCTGATTTCTCTACGATTTTCTACGGACTTTTGAAGATTGCAGCGAATTAAGCCTAAAAGATAGAATCTATTTTACGCCGTGAACCCTAGAAGATTTAAATCCTCACAAAAGGGTCCCTGGAAACTTATAGTCGGCCCCCTAGAAAAAGGAAGAAGACACACCGAGGTCCCTGAGCTCGTCGGCGTTCGCACGCCGCCGGCGAGACGGGGTCTCCGGCCTCGGTGAGTGGCGCTACGCGTAAAGGGGCTCACCGCGGTCCTTTTAAGCTAGAAGTCGACGGCGGGGATGGCCGGGAACGTGCTCGGTGACGACGGTGGCGGCTCGGCAACTCCGGTGAGCGGCGACCGGCGACGTCGGGGTCGGAGAAGGTCGGGGAAGGGGTCGATGAGCACCAGTGCGGCACGGCGAAGCTGTTGGTGCCCTCGGTTCGGCCGGAGGAGGAGCGGAGCGAGCTGTCCACGTGCGCGGGCGGCGGCGGAAAGCTCGAGCTTCTCCGGCGAGCTGCGCCGGCGGCTGTGGTGGTGGAGACGAGTTGGGGTGTGGTCGGGGAGTGGCAGTGGGTGATGGGGAAGCTATTGCGCGCCTCGGTTTGGCCGGAGGAGTAACGGAGAGGGCTGGCCACGAGAGCGAGCTCGGCGGCGGCTCTGCGAGCTCCGACGAGTGTTTTCCAGCACGGAGAGGGAGGGAACTGTTTGGGGGTTTAAGTAGGAGGTAGAGGGGAGGAAAAGGGTGCTCGGGCAGCACGGAGTGGGGGCTGGGGCAGCTCGGTGAGCTGTCGCGGCGGCAGGCGGCGTGCGCGGCCGTTGGCGCCTTTTCCCGGCGTCAACGCGCGCGCAGGCGAGCGGCAGGCGGTAGGCGCGCGTGGGCGAGGAGAGGAGACAGGGCAGAGGGGAAAAAGCGACGCGCGTGGGCGCAAAAGTCGCGCGACGGACCGGTGGGCAACGGCGGCGGCGCTATTGTCCGGCGGCTCGCGGCGGCGAGGCTCGGGTCAGCGCTACAGTGCGCCATTGGCCACGCGACCTTGCCAGAAGCGTGCTCCGGGAGCGGGGACACGCAGCCGTGCCATTGGCCGGCTCAGGCGAGGACGGCAGGCGTCGGGACGCTGCCGGCGGCGAGCTCGGGCACGCGCGAGCGCGGCGTGGGCAACCCGTGAGCGCGCCTCACCCGGTGCAAAGTCAACTTGATTGGCATGGCTCAAACTCCAAAAATTTGAACATGGCTCGGAAATCTTCCAACATGAAAGTTGTTTAGAATTTCATGAGACACGTCCCCGCACTGGAGATTTTGAGAAAAAGTTGAAAATTTGGCCGTGGTTCAAAAGGGGGAAAAACCTTGTTTTGAACGGAATTTTAGAAATTCGAGGGGCTAGATGGCGAAATTGGCCAAAGTGCCAATGGAGGCAAAGTTCAGAAATGTGAAGATGTACAACTTTGCTTTTTGGAGATTTTGATGTTCAGTGGTAAAATCTTGAGATTTGACTAAGATTCCATTTCAGCCTTGAATTTGAATTGAAAAATTCAAATTCCAAGATTAGGGTTTGAATTTTGAGATGCTTCCAAACATTTTTAGGCTATGGTTTGAAAAGGGAAGTTTCTTGGTTTGACTTATACTCCAACTTTCCCATTTGCACTTTTTCAAGTTTTTAGAAAGTTTTCAAGGTTTCTTTAGTGCTCCATTTAAATGATTTTTGACTCAATTTGGATAACTTTTCTTCATTTTCTATAATTCCACTTTTGAATTATACTTAGCTTAACTTAATCACCATCTTAGTGTTAATTAACACCAGGGGTGTTACATCTAGGGTTCACCATGAGCGGCTCGGTGGCGGTTGGCGCGACTGGATTCGCGATGGGCGCCTCTACGGGAGCGCCCACCACCGCGCCCTTGATGGGTGCCACAGCAGCCTGGAGAGGCTCCTGATGCCCACCATGGTGCTCGCCCCTGGCTCGCCACCCGCGACGGCCTCCGTGGATGCCTCGACATCCCTCGCCCGCTCCTCCATCCCCGCGGCCTCCCCGGCCACGGGCGATGAGGCCAGCACGTACGTAACCCCCGCTCCGACCGAGGGAGAAGGGACTGGCGGGAGTGGAGTGGCGGTCATCTGGGCAGCCTCCACGCTTACCAGAGCGGCCGAGGAGCCCCCGAGGGCGGGGGTGGAGCCGACCCCTCGGCTCTGGTCGGGCACGGGTCAGCGCACCGAGGCTCGACGGGCGTCCTTGGCTCCAAGGAGTTAGGAACGACCGCGGGCGGCGCGTCTCGGTGGAGATGCTTCACCGGAGCCGAGCCGGGACCTGACTCCTGGCTGATCTGGCTGCATGCATGACGACATTGATATAAATGCTAACGGCATGAGTGATAAAAGGAAAACAGAACAGCGAGAGAACTTAGACGAACCTGCTCGACGTGCTGAGGCGGCGAACCGCCAGCTGCATCGGCTTGGAGGAGGAGGACGAGCGCAAACGGGACGCCCCCGCCGGCGGGGCGCCTGGAGGGGGGGAAGGCAGCTCATCTACGACAATGGGCGCCGACCGGTGTTCGTCGTGCGCCGTGGAGTCCTCCACGGTGCAGTCCTCCAGCAGAGGGGAAGAACCTCCGAGGTTCTCCTCCTCTCCCGGGCCTATGAAGAGGCCAGATCCGATACGACCTCTTCTCCCGGACGCTCCTTGCGCCCCCTCTCGCGTCTCCGCTCTTGCCTATGGAGACACTTCTTGGTGTCCTCCCTCTTGCGCTTCCGATCGGCCTCCCCGGCCTCATGGTTCCTCCGCCGGGCCTCGTCGAGGGCGGGTTGCTCCTCCGGCAAGATCCCTCTTGAGGCGCGAAGGCCTCCAGGAGCCTCATGGATTAGGGGGGCCACTGTCAGGGCGCCTGCTAACGGCGCGCGGACGGAGGGAGACCCTGACAGCGCTAGTTCTGACTGGTCGGAAAGCTCCGTCCCGCCCGACCCCGGTCCCCCCAGACGACCAGGGGGTGAAAGGGGTCGGGCACGTCCGTCTCGCCCGACCCCTCGGGTCGGAAGGGTAGACCCCCGCGAGGGATCCCGTCCATCGATGAGCACGCACAGTGGAAAAGGGGGAGTCCCGAAGACCCTCCCCAAGTCAAATCTGGCTTGTGAAGGAGAAGGCGTGCGGCCTACGCCTTCTCCCGACCGACACCAGACATCACCTGCCCGCCTGCCAACTGAGAAAGCTGATCTGCAGCCCTGCGCTTGGGAAAAGACAGCTGCATGCGCGCTGCTGCGCTAGCGGCCAAGAAGGAAGCTACCGCGAAGCTGCCGGTGGGAAGGTGAAGGACACGCGGCAACCAAGGAAGGGGTCACCAAGACGCACTAGGCCGACAGCAAGTAACCGTCGGGGACGTCCGGCCTTCGAGGGTAGATAGGTAAAATGACATTGTAAAGCTGCCTTCCTCTTGAGCTATAAAAGAGGAGGGCGTCCCCCTGCGAGGGGATTCCAATTCCGATTTCTGGACTCTCGATCTCTAGAGCACTTAGTCCCCTACACGCACATTCCACACACAAGGCTTGAACCGGCCTTCGTTGTAATCCGCCGCCAAGAGAGCAATACAATCAGGAGCCCGTTGCACTGGACGTAGGGATCACTCCCGAACCAGTATAAACCCTCTGTCTTGCGTCTCTTGAACCATTCTCTACCGAGACATGCGTGTTCTGTGATCGACACTAGCCGGCGTGAGGTACCCCGTGTGCCACCCACCGACACGTATGTTGTACCAAAAAGTTCTTTAGGTTTCAATTTAGATTTAAAAAAAGGTTAACGTTTCAGAACACTCGGCGGTGCCTGTTCCCCCTGAGAGGCTGTGAACCAACCACGGTTGTGTTCAGATTCAGGAAAAAGTACTTCTCCAACAAGTTTTTTCTATTCATCCCACTCACAGAACACGCTTCCCAGTGCATTTTTATTTAGAAAACGTATATTTTACTTCCAATCTGAACACAGCACATGTGTCCACGTCCGTACAATAGAATTTCTTGCTGTGTTTGCCGTACGATGTGCATACGACGAATGTACAATGCTCGAAATAATCACACGTTGCCATCGTGCTCGTACTGTTGGCTAGAAATCATCGACGCGCCATTATGCGAAATTGCGGAGCACCAAGGCGAAACAGGCCAGATCGCAACGGAACGTGCCGCCACCCGTAACCGTCACCCGTAACAAAAAGGGCACGGAGCCGTCACGTCAGAGACCCCCTCGCAAAACGACAGATCCTTGATCGGCTCCCCGGGCCCCTCTCCGCCGTTGCCTGGCTGCATGGGCCCCGCCGCACCAGCGAGCCGCACGGGCGCACGTATCTCCGCGCGCCACGGACGCCCCGGCGGGCCTCGCGTGGCCGGAGGGTCGCTTTCTGCCTGGGCCCCGCTGCCGGAATCGAATCTCCCCCTCCCCCTCCTCCCTCCACCCTCCTCCCCTTCCCCCTCTCCCCACCCCACCCGTGAGCGACGCATCGCCGCTCCGGCTCTGCCCCTCCATCCGTCGTCTCTCGCCGCATCTCCGCCGAGCCCCTCCGGGGCGAGCCGCCGCCGCTTCCCCCTCCAGCCGCCAGGTAGGGTCTATGCCTCCCGTCCCCTTTCTCCGCCTCCTAGTCGTGTGGGGGATTCGGCGATGCGCCTTTTTCGTGGTTGGCGCTCGGTATATTCGTCGGAGAGTGAGTGAGATTCGGCTGCTAGCTACCATGCAGATCTGTGAGCTCTCGAGGGTGGGATCGCTTCGCGGTGTTGGGTGTTTTAGACGTGAATCGGGTGTGGAAAAGTTGGTCTCAGTTTTGATGAGATGTTCATTTTCCCCGTCGAATTAGTTATCGCTGTGCTTTCGCTAGATATAATCGGAAGAGCGGGCGCGATTTTAATGGACGAATCAGCTGGATCTGACCTGCTCAAATAGAATCGGGGGCTTTGGTAGCACCGTGTGTGATGTGCGTGTGAATTTCACAGCGATTACCTCAACTTTTTCTGAATCATCTCTTCGTTTGATTGGAGTTTAGGCAGAAAATGGAGGGGGCGGGCAAGGATGGCAACCCGCTCAGGAATTACCGGATTGGTAAGACTCTTGGGATTGGTTCATTCGGTAAGGTGAAAATCGCAGAACATATAAGCACGGGACACAAGGTGGCAATCAAGATCCTCAACCGTCGTAAAATCAGAGGCATGGAGATGGAGGAGAAAGGTTGGTGCCTCATTGTTAATTGCTTGCCGTAGTTTATTGATTGAATACAGGGTTTCTATAATGTATGTATGTGCAAAACTTTTTTCCGTGGCAATTCCATTTTTCTGCGTAACGCTTAATTAATTTTTTGAGAACGCAATTATCTGGTATGTGTTAAGCTTGTACTCCACAATTATAACGTACAACTCTGTAGTGGTTGAACTTCTCATATGTTGAAGGTAGCGGACTGAGTAAATCTTGTTGTACTATGTGGCACTGTGCTATCTTATGAACATGATTACAATTGATGTGAACAAACACCACCATTTTCTCCCTGTTTGTTTTGAAGGACAAGTTTGCATATTTCTTTGTAATGTTGGGTGGGACTAATATTAGCCGCAGTCTTTAGTCATTTTTTGCAATGATTATCACTCACCTTTTTTACATTTGCTATTACCAATCTAGTTACTTCTTCCTCCTCTTAATGAAATACATGCCAAGGCACGATCGCTAAAAAAACCAATCTAGTTACTTGGTCATTGTTTGAGCATTCTGCCTGAACTGCTGAATGTTTTACCCTTTTTGCAGTTAAAAGAGAGATTAAGATATTGAGGTTATTTATGCACCCACATATCATCCGCCTCTATGAGGTTATAGACACACCGGCTGATATTTACGTTATTATGGAGTATGTTAAGTCCGGGGAATTGTTTGATTACATTGTTGAGAAAGGTAGGCTGCAGGAGGAAGAGGCTCGCCGTTTCTTCCAACAGGTGATTTTTTTTCTATGATCCAAGCCCTTTATTTGTGATTTTTAGTTCCATTCATTTGTTTTTATTATACATATTATAAATATTGGTTGGCTAGAAGACTGTCTGCGACTCTGCGTGATATGTATACGTCTCAAGTTCTTGTATACGTGATACTATAGTCTTTCCTTGCCTCTCTTGATGCAGATTATATCCGGTGTTGAATATTGCCATAGAAACATGGTGGTGCATCGTGATCTAAAGCCAGAAAACCTTCTATTGGATTCGAAATGCAATGTCAAGATTGCAGATTTTGGCTTAAGCAATGTTATGCGGGATGGTCATTTCCTCAAGACTAGCTGTGGTAGCCCAAATTATGCTGCTCCTGAGGTAAGCTTTCTATAATGGAGTCACAGGTAAAAGTAAAAGCCAAGTCATTAGATTAGTATGGTCGTGCCTCCAATACCTTTATTATCATTCATTATCAGGTATTACAATATCTTCCTTCTCTTTTCTGTAGGTTATATCTGGCAAACTATATGCTGGGCCCGAAGTTGATGTATGGAGCTGTGGGGTTATTCTTTATGCTCTTCTATGTGGTACTCTGCCATTTGATGACGAGAACATACCGAACCTTTTTAAGAAAATAAAGGTTAGCGAGTATCTGTATTGTGGATATAAGTATACATCGTCTCTTGTTCCTGGTGATTACCTTATCTTTCTCTCTCCTTTCCTCTTGCATTTTAGGGTGGAATATATACCCTTCCCAGCCATTTGTCAGGTGCAGCAAGGGATTTGATTCCAAGAATGCTGGTTGTTGATCCTATGAAGCGGATCACCATTCGTGAGATTCGTGAACACGATTGGTTCAAAATTCATCTCCCACGCTATCTGACCGTGCCTCCTCCAGATAGTGCACAACAAGTTAAAAAGGTACATTTTACTCTGCATTGCCTTTCGTTGATGTCCATATATGGACTCAGCTCCCATAAACTACTGACTGTGTTTCTTTGGGTGGTACTTGTTCTAAATATTTCTCCCTGTGATGTGAGAAATACCCCCCCCCCCCCCAAAAAAAAAGCACCCCTGCTATGTTTGCCTAGTTATATGATCTGAATTCTGAACATCATTCCACCTTTTCCTTTTGCTGTTATTTTGCCGCTTCTGTGTTAGTATCTTCTATCTGATGAAAGTATTTCATCATCCTCATGTTTTCTATAATCTTTTTTTTCATGAAAATGTTTCCATACCACTTTTGAGAGAAAATTGTCATTTGTGAACTGTGATTGTGTTGATTGTTATTTGAGAATGTGGTCAGCTTTTGCAGCCTTGGGTCTGCTAATACCAGGATTTTTTTTATCTGGTCATGTAGTCTAACTAAATTAATGGCTGAATTTTCTCCCAATTTCATAGATTGATGAGGAAACTCTCCGTGAGGTTATAGGAATGGGGTATGACAAGAACTTGTTGGTGGAATCAATCCAAAACAGACTGCAAAATGAGGTATTATTCCTTTTTGAACTGTGTTGTCTTCATACATCTTTTTTGTTTTATCGATCATGAATGGATTACTCATTTATGTACAGGCAACTGTTGCATATTATTTGTTGTTGGACAATAGGCTCCGTACAACTAGTGGCTATCTTGGAGCTGAATGCCAAGAAGCTATGGTGAGCTACTGAATCATATTATTTTCTACCCTCAATTACTTTGGCATTCCTTTGTTGAGTAATTTATACTCATTTTCTGTTTTGATTTCTTGGCTCATAGGATTCCTCATTCTCAAACATAGCATCATACGAAACACCAAGTTCAGCACGTTCGAATCGCCAGCAAATATTTATGGAGTCTCCAGTTGGATTGAGACCACATTTTCCAGCTGAGAGGAAATGGGCCCTTGGGCTTCAGGTAATCTAATCTCATGTGGCAACCATTAGCTTGTTGTTCTCTTGCTTCCAGTCCCCTCAAATTCAGCAATTCTTTGTCTTGTGTCAGTCGCGAGCACACCCAAGAGAAATAATGACTGAAGTGCTGAAAGCTCTGCAAGAATTGAGTGTTTTCTGGAAAAAGATTGGTCATTATAATATGAAGTGCAGATGGAGTCCTGGCTTTCCTGGTCAAATTCATAACAATAACAACTTCAGTGCAGAGTCCATTGAAACTGATGGCTTGAGTGAGAGGTTAAATATAATTAAATTTGAGATTCAGGTATTTTCATCTTTTCTATGCTGCTTCCGGCAGCAATTAATATTTATGTCCTCATGTCTTTAGTACTATCAGGTTTAAACCTGGAATCTTTGTAGATCTTATATAAGGTTGCAAATCTGATTCTTCATGTACTACCACTTGCATTTTGATATCATTTGATATACACAATTTTAGTTGTAAACATGCAAATATAGCATTTATTTAATGGGTGGGACAGATTAACGAACCGTTTGCGGCAGTTGAAAACTGCACTTGTATTCAGATAACATTACTCTTACGCGTTGCTGATACACCTACTCCCTCTGTCCCAAAAAAGATCAATTCTCGCATCCCAAGAAGTGAATATATCCATACTTTGACCAAATATGTACAAGAATTTAATACTATCTATGATACCAAATGATTATAATTAGATTTATCATGGAATATATTTTCATATCATATATATCTAGAGTTATAAAGTTAATTATATTTCGTATAAGCTTAGTCAGATCTAATAAAATTTGATTGGGTCCAAATCTAGAGTTGAATTCTTTCTGGGATGGAGGCAGTACATTTTATGCAGCTTGGTACCAGAATCCTATACGATTGGGATTGAATTTGTCTTTATTCGTATGTTTGTGCTTTCTTTTTTCATCTTTCTTATGTGTCGCCTTTTGATGCAGCTTTACAAAACAAGAGACGAGAAATACCTCCTCGACTTGCAAAGAGTCAGTGGACCACAGCTTCTCTTTCTGGACTTGTGTGCGGCCTTTTTAGCTCAGCTGAGAGTTCTTTGATTCCTGGTGTCTCCTTACAATCAATTGCATTCCTTGTGTTTCACTAGAGGAATGTTGAACCGCTCACAAAGCTGTATATAGTAATCTCTCCAGTAGATTGAGTTTCTGGAGTATGTAGATTGTAGACAGGCGAAGCTGTTGTGCCTGGCTATCTTCTGAACCAAACTTTTTGCGGGCAAGATGGCCCTCCTGGTTCTTTACGGCTGGCCGGTTGCCAGTGAAGGCACTAGGATATACAGTGAACTAAATCGGTGCTTTTGCTGGCATAATTTCTATCTACATGAATAATTTCAGCTATTACAATGGTTAATTGAAAGCTGAGTTGCTTACAGGCCACATGAGGTGCTTTTTAAAGTCATTGTTTGCAGACATTTGCTAATTTATTTTAAATTTCCTCACGGGTCGTGAGGCAGCGGTGGCAGTGTCAGTGGCATACTGGCATGAGGTGGAAGAGCTAATCGGACAGTGACATCATGGGCTCATGGCTCGTGAATTGTACAGTTTACTGCCTGGACGAGGCATCTTGCTATATACTCCGTAGTAATTTTTTTTTAATAAATATACTCCGTAGTAAGCTGTAATAGTTTTCTTCGTTGAAGAACCTAGCTGTAGTTGACGAGTGGAAAGTTGGAAAGTTGGAAACTTGGTGAGGCAGAGAGCCGGCTTACACAAGGTGCAGATGGATCAAGGGCCTATTCTGCCTCGACGAGGCATCTTGACATACTACGAGCTGTAGTTGACACAGGCAGTCTGGGGAGGCAGAGAGCTGGCTTTTACAAGTTACAACTGAACGAGGCAGGTTGGAGGGGCAGAGAGCAGGGTTCACAAAACCGTGAACCGACCGGTTTTTGCTAGGGACAATACCGGTCCGTCTAACCGGTGAAACCGGCCGGCTAATCGGTGGGAGTGGTTTTATAGTGTCGGTTTGGGAACGGTAACCGGGGCTTTTTTGCAACCTGGCCAGACCGGTTAGATAGTTTGTTGAAAATTGGCTGCTCGGATCATGATTTTCACCTCAAATCGGCAAAAGTCGTGACGCTGGAGTGGTACGATTGTTCTCCTTCAATGAGAAAAAGTTTATATCACCCCCAACCTACGTAGAGCCGGTAATGGTTTGGGTTGAAACCGGTTCTTATGGTTTGGTTTTCCATTTGAGCCAATTTGGTTTGGTGGTAAATGAGCTAAAAAAAATAATGGGTTGGTTTGGTTTGGATTAGCAGATAGAACGGTTTGAATTGGTCTAATCGTACAGTGACTACACCTAGCCACGTCTTGTGTTCACACTATAAAATTTTACCGAAATCGACTGAAATTTTTTTCCAAATGACTCAACATAACTGAAAGCTACTCTGTGCAAAGTGTCGTGGCTAGACCTGCACGTGGGTCCCACGTCAAGAGCCGGACCCTAGAATTTAAATCTCGCGTTCACACTATAAAATTTTATCGAAATCGATTGAAATTTTTGCGGATGACTTAGCATGACTGTCAGCTACTCTGTGCAAAGCGGCGTGGCTAGACCTGCACGTGGGCCCCCACGTTAAGTGTCGGACCCTAGAATTTAAACCTCGCGTTCACACTATAAAATTTTACTGAAATCGACTGAATTTTGTTACAAATGACTCAGTATGACTGACAGCTACTCTGCGCAAAGTGGTGTGGCTAGATCTGCATGTGGGTCCCACAACATAAAATTATGTATATATATAGAGTTAAATAATTAGTTTGTTTTTGGTTGAAGACGAAAGAAGTTTGGTTTGGTGTGGTTTAATCAATGAGGAAAATACTAGTTGGTTTGGTGTAGTTTTGGTGTGGTTTTCACACCATTAGCACCTTTAAACCTATGGAGGTTGGACTACATAACCCTCCAACCTATGAAACGGTCTATATCACCTCCTGAACTTTTCAAAACCGATCAAATTACCCCTAAAGCAATTTTAAAAAATCATAGTAAATTAAAAAAAATCATAAAATGAAAAATCAAATTGTGTTGGACTCCAAATGAGTAGATATACACACTGAACATGTGATATGGTATGGTTTAGAACATTTTTTTCACTATACCTCTAGATCTATACTTTTCTTCATTGTTGTAAGAAAATGTATTAAAGCATACCATATTATATACTCAGTGTGTATATCTATTCATTTGGAGTCCAACATAATTTAATTTTCTATTTTATGATTTTTTTTATTTACTATGATTTTTTAAAATTGTTTTAGGGGGTAATTTGATTGGTTTTGAGAAGTTCAGGGGTGATAAAGACTGTTTGTTGGAGGGTTATGTAGTCCACCAGAGGTGATATACACTTTTTCCTCCTCCGATGCATAGTAGCTTGCGGCATGCACTGATGGCAGATTCACAAACAAATGATCCAAATGGCATCGCACAACGCCTTCGTGAATTTGATCAGATTTACAGTAAGTGCACAAAGCCAATCCATGAAACAATTACACATCAGCAGTAGACACACTATCGTAAATCTCTGATCCAGTAAAGGAAAGGGGAAAAAAGCGGGGGCCAGCGACGGCAAAGGTCCAATCCCCGAACAAGGCGTGAAAGCCAGGGCTTCGGCGGCGGCATTACTTCCGGGCATTAGCGGCGCCGGAGGACGGGTCGCAGGAGAAGACCTGGCGCGGGAGCCGCCACGCCTCGGAGGCCCCGAAGCACATGTCGTCGAGCGCCTCGCTGCGGCACCACCGGCACGCGCCGCGCCCGGCGCACTCGCCCCGCGTCGCCAGATCCCGGCACGGCGGCAGCGCGTTGCGGCCCGAACCTCCCTTGCCCGCCCCAGCCGCCGAGAAAGCCCCCGCACAGATCAGGAGGAGCAGCGCGAGCACGAGCAGGGAGGCCGCGGATCTGCCTCTCGCCATTGGCGGATGCAGTCGTCAGGTGGTCAGAGCCTCAGAGGGGAGTCTAGGGTCCAGAAGGGGGTAGGTAGACGACCGCAACCGCAATGCGCGGCCCAATGTCCGCAATGTGGTGGAGGAAGTGTCATCAACTCAGCAGCGGGCTTGAAAAAACAAGCCCGGCCCAATGTCCGTCAGCTAGCTTTCTGTTCAGACACAATTTTTCAGATACTCATCTGGTCAAGATAGCATACACCCAATAACTGTGGAGTTTTTCTCAAAAAAAAAAAAACAACTGTGGAGTTATCAAATGGCTGTATGCATTTCATCGTACTCAACTGTACTACAATAGCCCAAGTCTGAAACGGACACCGGAGAAAAGAATGGATACGTGATTCTCACACGAGGAAATAGACCAACTGTGGGTCCACGCTCTTGGGAATACTACCTCTAGCACGAGTACTCTCGAGATCACTGCAAGGGGCAGCCAAGGAGTCGGCCAGGCGGTGAGCAAATGCCATGTAGCTACGGTAGCCGTCCTCGGCTTTGACTCGCCCACTGGGGGCAACGGATCCGTTGCCGACGTTGTTTGGCGCGAGTCCACGGGCGCGGCTGGGGTCGTAGCGCCAGTCTCCGGTTTTCCAGTCGAAGGTATACAGCGGCAGGAACCTGTGGCCGAAGCTGGCCACGAAATCAACGGCGTCCAGCACGAACTCGGCCTCCTCCATCGACGTGTAGTAGGCGAGGCTGACGCGCGTCCACCCGGGGCGCACCCCGTAGTAGCCCTGCATCGTGTCGAGATGATACGTAAGTTACGAACGAACTCACTGTCAACTCCAGGCGATCCAAGAATGAGAAGTGATGTGATAGCCGGAGAATAATCGCTGGATCGTACATAACAATTTTATTACCTGCTCGACGGCGGATCGGATGGCTTTGGCACGCGCCGGACTGATGCCGAGGAGCCGGTGGCCATAGGGCCCCGCGCATGCGCACCCCGCCCGCGCCTGCACGCCGAACAGGTCGTTGAGCAGCTTCGTCACGAACCGGCAGTGCAGCTGCAGCCTCTGTCCCGTGCTCCGGCTCCGCCGTGCGCCGTCGAGCTCGGCATCTTCCTGCGTGTGCGTAGGAGGGTACACCACGAAGGAGAGCACCGGGAGCCGCGGCGCGCTCGCGTGGTGGTCGTCGTCAGCCGCGCCGAGCAGCAGGCGCAGGTTGGGGTTGGCGTCCGCGCGGACACGCCGGAGCGCCAGCGCGAGCATGCGTGCCTCGCTCGCCTCGATGCACGCCTCCCCGACCCACTCCTTCACCCGGAACGCCAGCGCGGCGCGGACCTTCTGTATGATCGCCGGCGTCCCGGCGTCCTCGCGCTCCTCCGCGTCGTCGCTGTACACGGCGTCGCCGTACGCGCTCACGTACAGCACGGTGCCCCCGCCGCTGGTCGACGGCGCCGTGCGGCGGAGGCCGTACAGCCGCGACGCCATGGCCAGCACCCCGGGGCTCCCTGGCCCGCCGAGGAACTTGTGCGGGCTCAGGAACACGGCGTCGTATCCGTCATCCTCGCCGGACCTCATGTCGATGCGCACGTAGGGGGCGCTGCACGCGAAGTCGAAGCAGGCGTAGGCGCCGTGGGCGTGCAGGAGGCGCGCCACGGCGCGGGTGTCGGTGCGGAGGCCGTTGACGTTGCTGCACGCCGAGAAGGCGCCCAGCATGGGCCGCCCCGACGGCGCGTGGGTCTCCAGGGCGGCCTCCAGCGCGGCGAGGTCGAGGAGGCCGTCGCCCGGGCAGAGGCCGACCTCCACCACCTCCGCGAGGCTCTCCCGCCACGTCAGCAGGTTGGAGTGGTGCTCGTAGGGCCCCACGAAGACCACCCACCGGTCGGGTGGCGGCAGCGCGGCCAGCGCCGCGGCGCGCAGCGTCGGGGGGACGGCCATGCCAGTCACCTCCTGCAGCCGCTTGATGGCCGCCGTGCAACCCGTGCCGCAGAAGAGGAGCATGTCCCGCGGCCCGGCGCCCAGGCTGCGCTTCACGTACCGCGCCGCGTCGCCGGACAGCTTGCTCGTGTGCAGGCCCACGTAGCTGTCCGTCGTGTGAGTGTTTCCTGCGCTCCATCCATCAAATCAGATAATAAGCACCCCAAGTGGTAGTATTTGTCGAAGAGAATGAGAGTTGTGCACGTACGGTGCGTGTACACGTACCGTAGTAGGGGAGGACGTTCCGCAGTACGAACTCCTCGGCGAACCGGAGGCAGCGGCCGGACGCCGTGTGGTCGGCGTACGTGATGCGGCGAGCCCCGAACGGCGACGCGAACTCTGCATCAGCGCCGATGATCTGCGACCTCAGCCACTCGAGTTTCTGAGCCGATGCCTCGTCGTTGTCCGCGTCGGCCTTATTCTTGACGTCCTCGCCGCTACCCAGAACAAGATTATTGAACAGGAGGCCATCGCCATGCTCTTGTTCTGCTGCTGCTGCTGCAGGACTAGGAAATGCAGCACAACTGCACGCAGCAGCAGCAGAAACGGGCTGTACGCTATGCACGAGAAGCGGCATGGCGGATTGGTAATTCGGGCTGATGGTGTATCTTTAGCACTGCACTGTGGTAGTCAAGTTGATCCGATCGAGTGGGAAGGAGAGAGATGATGTAACGATCGTTGAGCAAAGGCAAAGCATATATAGAGAGCGCCAATGCTAGCTGATCGTACAACAATTTTCCCGTGTCCTGTGAATCTGTGATCTGTGTGGGAGCTGCATGCCGTGCCGTGGGAGACGGGACGAGCAAACCAATCCAAGGTCAGGTCACATACCGAGGGCCAAAGGGCAGCCGGCAATACCGCAGAGCGCCAAATGCAACGCCACACTGCACGCGCTGTGGGTCGGGGTTGCCGGCGAACGAAGTTTAGGCGAGGATACACCACGAGGATGTGCCCCGGAACCGAAGGCGAGCGCGCGAAACGGTGGGGTGGATCGGTTCGATGGGCTCGTTGCCTGGATGAATCCGAACCGGAGCTCAGCGACGCGGCGGCGGCGCGGGACTGAGGCCGCGCCGCGTCACTCCACCAATCAGAGCGAAGGAAACATGTCATTCCGGCAAGGCGGCAATCCGCCGGCGCTGGTAGTTTTCTGTGTTGCAGCTGGAACAGGCCCATCAGAAAACTCTCAAGGAAGAAGGAAATACTACGGCCCATGATGGAGTTGAGCTCAGGTGGCCCAAGAAAACGAGAAGCTAAAGGCCCACCAGCAGCCGAAAGAATAAACGCCGGACCTTGTAGATAGTTAAATTTAAGAATCCCTAAATAATCGAGATGTTTTCATGCTAAAAAAATCCAGGATGTTTAAATTACTATAATATTCTCTAGATATTAAGCAGTTGATGGTAGGATTAGAAGAATCTAATTTTTTGGATTATTACAAGCCAATAATAAAATCTAACCCGTTTGGACTGCATGGTGTCATGGGATTACTGGATTATACTGTATAAGCCAAGTGGCAAACAGCACCTAAATCCGTCCTGTCTTACGCGCAAAACCTTTGTAATGGAAAATTCCAAAAAAAGAGACTGCAAAGTTGCCGTGAAAATCCAATACCTCTCTGTAGTCTAACACTTAAAATCAATTTATGTTTTCAGATCTTTTGGTGCTGCTCGGCGTACTTACAAATACAGACCGGAGAGAGATAGCATGATATCCATTCTTCCTACAGATAGTTTCAGCTCATGGTTCATTTTCACACATCACACTCGTTGCCGCAGTCCACAGTTCCGCTCACCCCTGCGATCCACTATCCCACTTACATGTTCTTCGTCATGTTCCTCTCCAATATCCTCGAGACTCTCCAGGCATGGGCGCGATTCTTGAGAAAAAGATCTGCCTGGTGAAGAAGCTGTTTTGCTACTTGCAAAAAAAGAGCCGTGGAATAATGCGCCGACTGTACATATTTCTTCTCGTCCTGCTTGTACCGGTGAGTTCGCAAGCATCGATTATAATAGGAAAAAAAATACTCGATACGATCTGAAATACTACTTGATCAAATCAGCTAAACTGCTAAAGCAAATAAGCTATCCCAATTATCCCAAGGATGCTTAACCTATCCCAATGCACGGAGTATGAGCAATTTCGCGGAAACGTACGTTCCTATACCATACGTCCATACTGACCATGCATGCACCGGATACGTCCAATATATGGAAGAGAACCACTTTCACCGGCGTACGCGTGGGCCCATCGGAAAATCTGAATACCATGTGGCTACGGTCAATGTTCTTATCTCCCCCGTGAAATGGTTCGCGCGGAAAACGTTTTGTTTTGTCCATATTTGAGCCGGTATCATGTACTGTAGCTCACAGCTGCAGTTTATGTTTATCCAGAACAAAAGCGAGAGCGACAGCGAGAGGGAGAGCGTTTTTTTGACTGTCCGCAGGCGATATCTGCTCGTCTATTGTTAAGCTTGTCATTAAGCGGGAGATGCATCGGAATATCCTTGCCGGCTGAATCCAGTGCTGTCATCGTGCATTCGTGCGTTAATTCTGGAGTGGAACAGCACCCGTGGCAATTCATGGCAACTTGGTCACTCCTCTCGCGGTGTTTCTCGGCTCCCTGCTCAACCACGGAGGCAAGATGAAATGGTTATTTTCGCCAGATTTTTTAGAGTTAATATTTTCGCTAGATTTTACGGTGCCTTCAAGCTACAGTCTACAAGAGTACTATTACAACGACTGCCATGGGCCATGGCCAGCGTCGTTTTCTTCTCGAATTATCTGTTGCTTTTTTTTAAAAAAAATTTTCCAGGCATGAATCTCAAGCTACCGCACAAGGCCAGGCCACTTGGTGGCCTGACGTTGCAGCGCGATAGTATAAAAAAAATTAGCGACGTGCGGCAGTTTGACAATATACACGATCCGTATTTTCCTTTCCTCCAACTTCTCTCTTTTCTTTTTATTTTTTCAGATTTGCCGACACGACACGGCTAGTGGCCGTTCTATTCTGTTCAGGATTATAGAAACGATCTTTTTTATGCGAGCACTGTAGCTGCCTGATGATTGGAGCATCTCTAGATCCCGTCCCGCTGCAATTTTCGCTAGTCGTCGACACGCATATTTTTCTCTCAACATGTCTATTTCCTGTGTTTCCTATCCTCATGATGCATGCGGTACGTGGCCCAGGGAATTGACTAGCTTGTTGGCTACGGCGGCCTTTGTTGCAGCGAGAGGAAGCCAGCGATTTTTTAACACTTGGGTTGCGTTAGGAGCCGGGTTCTACAGGCTTATTTGGTTCTACAACTAGCCAGTAGTAGCTACCAAACTTGTCAACGTCCAGCAAGTTGAGCTCAAGGCCAAGTCGGCCTTTCTTTTAATTTTAATTTTAATTTCCCAGGAGACCATTGACAAATGACGGCAGCTGCTCTAGTGCGCGGACTAAAATTTGGTTTTTCCCTGGAAAGCAGCCGTATCGTTTTCTAAAAAAGCAGCATCAAGGGTTGTTTTGCTTGGATCGCACGGGTGACGGCCTCGAGCTGAATTTCCAGGCCATCTCGCGAAATAAAAGCTACCGCTGCGTCGCACCAGCGCAAGTTCAGATTTGGCCCGTGAGCCGTGACGCGTCACCTGTTTTCTCGCGATGCATCAGACGGACTCCATAGCCGATCCATGGCCAAAGATGCTTTCGTCCTGCATTCGGCAAAGGAAAGTACTAGTTCAACGTGGTGGCTGGCTGGGCAGTACCCGGATAGGGGTGCCGAGCCGAGCAGCCGCCGGGAAATCATCTGGCAACGGAAGTAGCCAAACGTGGCAAGAGCGGCAAAACGCGCGTGCGCCCGGGAGGAAACAAACAAAATAAGCCGCCCCCGCGAAAACACAGCCGGATAAGGGAAAGGGCAATGGGCAAAAGCGCGACGTGAGCAGCCGCGCGCGGATAGGCACCGGACGCGAGCAAGCTGTGGCACGGCGGCACGGGCACGCGTTCTTATCCACTCGGGCCGTCGGGCCGTCGGGCGCGGGGAGCCGAAGCGGCGCGGGGCCATTGCCACGCCGCCAAAGCGGTGCGGGCGATCTCCTTGTCCCCATCGATCCACGTCGACCCGGTCAAGGCCTTCTTTTATCCTCACCGCCCCCGGCGCGACCATCCCCGGCCACTATTATTATCACACATCACCTACCTGCTCCCTTCTCTCTCCACCTTTCCCCATTCCGCCGCCGATTCCCCCCTGCCCTCGTCCTCGCCGGCTCTGATTCGCCGCGAATTCCCGATCGCCCACCGAGCCCTGAGCGAAGGGAAGGTCGATTCAATTGGGAGCGAGCGCGCTCATTGTCTGGCCCCCCTCGTCGCGACTGCCGGCGCCGCCGCGGCATGGAGATCTCGTTCGAGGCGTGGGAGGGCGTGCAGCGGCACGGCCAGGACCTCGCGGACCGCCTCGCGCAGGGATTCACGGGGCTGCTCCAGGCGCCGCCGCAGTTCCCGTGGCCGCCCTCGCCGCACAAGCGGATGCCCTTCGACATCGACCTCCCCGTCGTGCCCTTCGGCGCAGTAGGCCGCGGCGCGCCCGGGAAGGACTTCCCCTTCCCCGCCGCCGCCGTCTCCTCGGTCATCGACATCGGCGGGAGGCTCGGCCAGGCCGGCGCCGAGCTCGGGGCGTCCGTCGGCGGGGCCGTGCAGCACGCCGTGAAGCACCTGCCCGTGCCCTTCAGGAACGGACAGATCCGGCGGCGGAAGCAGCGGCCGCTTCCTCAGGCGCCCCTTCCCCCTGCGGCTTCGGTGGGCGAGGGTGGCGTAGGGCTCTCCGTTGGAAGGGCTGCCGTGGATAGATGCCCCCTCGAGGCGGCAGCGGCGGCGGCAGCCGCGGCGACTGGGAGCGCGGCCGCTTCGAGCGTCAGTGGTCATATTGGCGGAGACGACTTGGATGAGGACGACGAAGGTTTCGGCTGCGAGATTGGGACTTTTGGAAACTTTAAGAAGTCCAAGGTACGATTATGGGTTTTGGCATGTTGGTGTTGTTTGCATCTCAAATTAGGCGCAGAATCCTAGCTCAGGGCTCTTGTCCTTAGAGTACTACAATTTAGCAATTCATCCTAGGCTCTATCAACTGGTTTACACATCTCATAGCCAGCACTTTCGGAATTTGGAACCGAGGTATCATCTGATCCTGTATTCCTTTTCCTCACAGTAAATCTGTGATCCTTGGAAGGTTCTCGTATTAAATTCATGGATTGAACCTATAATATTGGATCTGCCTTTTAACTATCCTTTAGATTATCTTATACAACCTTTTAAGTGAACTCATGCTGTCAAGCAAAACACAGATATTAGAGGCCCATTGCACTTGTATGGCTGTACAAGATGAATCAAAGATTCATAGTGTTCAATGCATGGATGTACATCAAATGTTCGATGTTACGTAATTAAGCTAAAAGTAACCTTCAATTTTGAATCAATCAAATGCTTTTACTGGACATGTGGATTTTTTTTATATATGCCAATTTTCAATCATGTTGCATTGATCCAGATGGCGGCATATTGTAACCCTGTACTGACCTTCTTATCTGATAATTATATATAGGGTACTGTAAATATGTCGGCAACATACAGCACAAGGAGTCATGACATTGAGAGTTCTGTTGTTGCACGTGGAGATCTATGGAGGCTAGAGGCCTCTCGTGGTGGTTCAACTTCTGGAAATGATACTTCACCCCTTTACCTTGTTCAGTTGGGGCCTCTACTATTTGTTCGAGACTCTACACTTCTGTTGCCCGTTCATCTATCAAAGCAACACCTGCTTTGGTATGGTTATGATCGCAAGGTACTGATCCTTTCTATTGCTTTCTTCCAAAGCATGGATTCTTGATTATTTTGAATTACACTTGCGTATGATGAAATTTGTCTTCAGTCCTTTTGTTGTTTCATCATTCAATATTGTCTCTCCTTTGCATAAGTAAAGTTATAATCTTTATTATTTATTGATCATATGTTAGACCGGCTCTATCTTGATTTGCAAGTCAAAATTATGCAGAATTGTAATGCATATGGTGTATAAATTTATGCTACGAGTAGGTTTGCAATGCATGGGCTTATTTGTTTATCATTTTTGAGAGAGATTTTTGGTCTTTTTTTTTTTTTGCTAATGCATGTGCATGGAAAGATACATTTCAGATACTATCTTTTTGGGTGTATATATTTTTAAAAGTTCAATGTCACATTCACCCCCCCCCCCCCCCCAAAAAAAAAAAAATAAAAATAAATGTGATTCTCATGTTGCAAAGCTAGCAAACAACTATGCCATTGTCTTATATTTAAATTACAACTGGCAACTTACAATTAGCTTATCTAACGTGTAAGTGCGCATGTGTGTCATCTGCCTTCTTTGCATCATATTTTTATCCTCTTATGCTAATAAACTTGATATTCCATTACAGAATGGAGTTCATTCTCTCTGTCCAGCCATATGGTCAAAACATAGAAGATGGTTGATGATGTCGATGATGTGCCTCAATCCAGTAGCTTGTGTAAGTCTCATTCTCATTGAGATTTATGAATATATTTTAATCTCCTAGAGTATGTTTTATGTGTAAAATGTGTTCATTTTAATGTTACTGCGATGCTTTCAGAATTGTCAACAGGCTTAATACTACTGATTCTAGTTCCATTCTTTTGATCATCCTTGATTCCTTGCATTTTACTTGTGCATATGAAGCTTAGTGTTAACAATACCTTTTTTTCATTGCAGTCCTTTATGGATCTGCAGTTCCCTAATGGGCAACTAACATACGTTGCTGGTGAGGGGATATCAGCCAGTGGTTTTCTTCCATTATTTGGTGGGCTGCTTCAAGCTCATGGAAAATTTCCTGGAGAAACAAGAGTGAGCTATTCTTGCAAGGTTGGTATTTTAATTTTATGTTCCCTATACTAATCAACTGTGGTGTAAATTTACGTACCCTGGAAGTCAGTTTTTTATATAAATGTGAGATTATCCTGCAAATCGTTCTACCACCTAGTGTGGCATGAAACAATAGTAACATGTAATAAATGCTTGGTCCGTAGCTAATATCATGGCTAGTAATTAATCAATGGCTGATCAGGAATGTTTTATGATGTTAATTGGTCACACCATGCTCAAATGTGTTGCCATAGGTTATGAGTTCAATCTGACTCCTGTCCTGTCTCTCTTTTTTTAAAGAATAAGCGTGGCACAAGGTTCACTCCTATGTTTCAATGGCCGGATAAATCTATTTCATTGGGAGTTACTCAACCCTTGGCATGGAAAAGATCCGGTCTTATGGTGAGACCCAGCATACAAGTCAGGTATTTATCTAAATACATATGGACAACACTGCAGCATTTTATGTTTGGCAACTGTAGTCTTTCATGTTAGCACCTATTGCCCTAGAGTCTTGCTGCATTTGTGTAAATGACATAGTACTGTTGATGGAACATTGCCAGATGCCAATTTCATTATTCATAAAAGTCTTGCTGTATACTACATGTTCTTGGTTTCTTTGAATCCTTATCTTCTCTTTCTTAACAACCGTGTTCTTGGTGTTATGTCCACAGTTTGTGCCCTACATTTGGTGGAAATGATCCTGGGGTACGTGCAGAAATTGTCCATTCACTTAAAGAGGAATTTAATTTGATGTGTGGCCTCTCTTGCTCAAGACACCCATCGGCTTTTACCGCGCTTTCTGTAAGCTCTCCTTGCATGAACATTTATTATTGGTTCTTTCTAGGATTCTAGTTTGACTATAACTGAATCTCTACATGGCAGATTGGGCGATCCAAGTGGAATGGTCAAGTGGGCAGTTCGGGAGTGGTAATCACCTTGGAAACACCTCTTAATAACATTGGAAGGCCGTCTTTATCCGTTCAACTGAATGGTGGTTTTGAGTTATGATGTCTTGACTTCTGCACTGAAGCTGTACATACTGGTGTATATATTGCCATCGCTAATGTCCCTACTCCGTAGTCATGGGTCGGCTGCTGAGTTGATCGACCTGGAAAGTCTGTCGTAGTGAGTTGCAAGCTTGCAACTCGGTTTTGTCTCTACAAGTCTCAACTTCACAAATCAGATGCTATGTTCCCCATGTGGACAGAAGTCAGTTTTGTTCCCAACGGAAGAGGCTTGCATACTTCGCAATCCTCGAAGAGATTGTGATACTTGCAGTTGAGCTAATGTCTAGAAGTTCACGAAAAAGGAGTGCCATGAGCTCAACTTTCTATGACCGGGCTGTCTGTGCAGTCATGGAAGAAGACGTTCATAGAGCCTGTTCGTTTGGTGCAAGACTGACAACACCTGTTGCAATTCAACATTATTGGTACCCATTGTCTTGTTGGGATTTATTGGTATCACAACTAACCACTGGTTGGTCTGTATTGTTGAATGTTGAGACAAATAGTTGGTGTGTTCTTGGCTGCAATCTAGTATTCTACAGTTATGAGCAATGAATGGTTTAAAATATTAGCTTGTCATGGACCACTAGTCCACTACGATGCTGCTGGCAGATCTGCTCTATTGCAACCCCCCCCCCCCCCCCCCCCCCCAATTTTTGAGTGCATAACCTTTTTCTGGTAAGTTTTGACTGTTGTCTCGTATCAGATCTGGTGACGGGACCATTATCAGGTGCCGTCATATTAATCCTGCCGTTTTCATCTTCTACGCGCGCGTTACTATTTTGTCATGCGTTTTAAGTTATCTGTAGTTCTGTCAGTTCGTTTCTAGTAACCTTTAGTTCCAATTCCAACGCTTGCATTTACGAATGTTGTGAGCTAGACGCATGAATAAATAGGTTGTAGCCGAGTACCATCCCTAATAAGCACAACGACCCACGGTAAGCAGACAAAGCCTTGCGCCCGAAGAACCTACTCCGCACGTTCTACAGCCTTTGAACGCAGCCCACCTCGGCCATGAAGATCGCTCCCGCAACTGTGCTTCCACTGCTGCTGCTGCTCATCTTCTCGCCGGTCGCCACGCCCTCGGCTTTGGCCCCGTCCGGTACCGACGAGCACGGCCCCGCCGTTTACGTTGTCTTCGTCAGCCGTGCCGACTACGTCGACTCGCCGGACTACGACCTTAGCCTGCTCGCTCCCGTCGTCGGAAGGTCACTGTGACACACCGTGCCTGCACGCCTGTTCCAGCTATATATACACAAGTATATGACCTCACGAGAATTGATCCCCTGCCTGTTTTGTTGCAGCGCGGCGGAGGCGAAGGATGCGTTGCTCTACCACTACGGCGGCCTCGGCTTCGCGGCGCGTCTGGCACCGGAGCACGCCGCTAAACTGTCAAGTGAGTGCAGATGGTTCATCTAGTTCAAGCTCTATGGAGCGTCGTACGAATCTTAGGCCGGTTCAGGAGATTTTGCGTGCTGATTAATAGCTCTCGTATTCTCAGTTTGCCTTTGGGTTTCAATGTGTTACAGAGAAGGACGGCGTCGCGGTCTTGAAGGACAAGGCGTACGGCGTCGGGGTAGATGGTCGCTTGACCTGGTTCTTCTAAGAGAGTGTCTAAAGGATCAAATGAAATCTTGCGCACGTTCACTTTAGATTGCAAAAGCCCTCGTTTGGAAACATCTTTTATGACGTTCGGGGTAGACTTCTTATCCCCTTCTATGAGAGATTCTGCTTATCTCAGATATCCTAAATGCTCATCTCAGATCTCCTAGAATGAATGACCTAGCAAATGTACCCGGGGGGCCTGCTTAGAAGAGATTCTGCTTATGATGCGCTACCTGCTGACCTGCTCACTATTCTGTCAGATCCAGCAAGGTATAAATAATTTCTTCAAGCCTTCAAAGTTCCAACAGACTGAAAACCACTCGTGCAGGCGTGCACCTATTTCTCTGTTAGTAGCGTAGGTTTATTTTTAAGGGACAAAACATGAACTAATCAGGGATGAAGAAAATATACGACTGATTTCGTTACTGCTGGTCAGATGGAAATGTGAAAACATCAGTCAACCCCAGCCATTCAGCCAAGGATCACCCAAACAAATGTTAAATTGGGAACACTACATGTAACTCTGGTTTCTGGGAGTGGATTTAGTCTTGCTGAACACTTTTAAACTTTATAACGGCTGATAATAATGCTTCCTCTTGCACCACTGATGGCAGCGAAGACCAGATCAATGTTTTCTGTAGTGTTGATAACAGACGAAATAAATTACAGGAACTAAAAGAAAATATAAGCACAGTATTTCAATAATCCTCATCCACTGTTGATAACAAAACAACACTAAGCAGCGGATAATATGAAATATAGATATACTTCATCCGTTCCAAATTATTAGTCATCCTGGCTTTTTACCAGATTCATTGATGATGCTATAAATTTAGACAAGTATATATGTCTAGATTCATAGAAGATGACATAAATTTAGACAGTCAAAATGACATCCTGGATGACTAACAATTTGGAACAAAGGGAGTAACATATTAGCACATGACCTTTCGGCCCACATCGCCACTGAGAAATACCAATCAATACCCTCTACTAAAAAGTGAAAGAACAATCAAAACCGTTAACACCAGGTATTAAGTCTAGCGAAAAATCTAATACCTGATCAGGATCAGTTAAACTCAGACCTCGCAGATTTCATCATAGTACTTTCTCTTGTACCACTCGTGGTGACAAACATCCCAATGATTAGACACTAGCATGCCACTGAAGAAGAGAAGGCGAGCATCCTTAGACGCGCGGCTGTCCAGGCAGAGGAGCCCCTGCTGCTTCCTGACCCATTCTACATTCGGTAGCTTAGCATCACGTTCACGCTCACGCTTACAATGGAACTCCATGTCCTTGAGGAACCTGCTTCTCCCGTGAAGGAACTTGGCCATCTCCCTCTGCCAGTCGTGCCCTCTGTAAACCTCGAACACCACTTTCTCAAGGTGGTTATGGACACACGGGATGTGTCTCAGCACGTCCCATGTCTCTGATGCAGCGGCTTGGAACCTCGACCATGTATCTGACTGAAGAACACAACAAACATATTTTAGCCGTCGAGATTGATCAATGGATGAGACAATGCGCAGGTTAGTCAGATCTAACTTACCCTGATGTAGAGCGCCTCTAGGCAAGGGAACAGATTGAGCAGTTGGGTGATCCAATCAATGTACCCTTCCCGTGTGTAGCTTACTTCGACGGCAAGCGTCTTCAGGCTGGGCATCAATGTCTTCAAATTAATTTGGTCTTCCTGCATATGTAAATCAGTGGGTTAATTTGTTCATTCTTCAGAGAAGACTGCGTATGTCGTAGCTACTTAATTTGTGACTGCACATCATTGGGTTGTGAATTGGTGCCAGAGTAAGGTTAAGGTGACCTTGAAGATTGTTTCCCCAATCTCGATCGCCTTCATGTTCATGCCGAGGTAACCCAAGAACTTCAGCTTCGGCGCGTGCGCAATCTTGAGGCGCACTTCTCTTGATCCTGCTTTCATGTACATGCACTCCCCGAACAGCAACTCCAGGTTGGGAGCGTACTCGATGAACAGCTCACTGAAGGTGCCATCGCTGTCAAGTATCTTTAGGCTTGGAGATCGAACATGGACGAGGTCGCACTTGCGCGTTCCCTCCATCTTTAGGCGCTCCAGTGCCGTGCACTGCGAGAGCAGGGAGTTCAGAGAGTCATCGGAGATCGAGACATGGCACAGCTCGATCTCGGTCAGGCGCACGAGGGGCGGCGGGGTGGGCACGGCGCCGTCCTTGGGGACGTCCGGGAAGGTGCAGGAGCCAGCGCGGAGGCGCTTCAGGGAGGAGCAGTCGAAGAGGGAGGCCGGAATCCTATGGTGCCAGTCGCGGAAGTCGAAGTCGAGGACGAGCTCCTCGACGCCGCGGCGAGCGAGCTCCTCGAGCCAGCCGCCGCCGGACAGCGGGACAGGTCCTCGTCGCGGGGGACGGAGCTCCAGCCGGCATGGAAAGAGCGGACCGGCGCGGCGGGGTGCGCGGCGAGGATGGAGTTGACGGTGGCGATTATGTCGCGGCGGCCCGGCATGTTGGCGTTGAAGTCGAGGAGGAGGGTGGATGGGAAGAGGCGGTGCCAGCGGGTGGCCAGGACGGTGCACCTCGCGGCCTCATCGAGCTGGAGGAGGGAGAGGATGGAGACCAGTATGACGTCCGGGAGGTCGCTGAGGCGGTCGCGGAGGAGGTCCGCGCCGACTTCCGTCGCCATCTCCGGCCGGTGATAAGGTGATTACGTGAGCGATCTAATATTCTAGGTTTCGCAGCGCGCTCGCCGTGTGCCGGACCGATTTGAGAAGAGGGGGTTAACCGGTTAAGGGAGAGGGGTTTATCTAGGGGCTCGTTTTGGGCCCTGGTTTAGGGTAATTATTATGTCAACTATATTTTACGGAGTAGGATTTAAGGTTTAGGATAAGTTCAAATTCTTTATCTACAAACTGTTTTAATATAGGTAGAAAACATACACCAAAAAATTGAAAAGAGCATGTGAGATGTGTCACGATGAGTCAACGATGAAAAGAACGAGCTCAATGAATAAATAGGATCACCCTTTACAATACACCAGAAATTTATAGATGACATGTATACATCTAATCAAGCCATTGAAATAGGAACGATTTTTATGCGGTCGATCGAACGCTAAGCAGTCATATAGATAGTGTCAGAGAAGGAACAGATTATTTTTTACAGAAGCCCCTATTACCGTTTAATTCAAAAAATAAATAAAAAAGTCCCTATTACCGGAGCAGGACTCTCGTGACCATCCCCAAATGACTGTACATGGGTTTTGAGGTCAGTAAGACCGTCTGTAGTAGTGAATCGGTTATTGTCAGAACAAGTAGCCACGTAGCTCAACGATTCAGTTCTCTCCAGTGGTCTATAATTATCGCACGGCTCACATCTAATAGAAAAACTTTATTTTTCTCCCAATCCAGCGAATCGCGTGACAGCCAGAGCAATGGCCGGGAGATCATTGATGATTTTACTGCGCCTTTATCTTATTCTATTGACTATGCACCGGTTCATTCTGTAGACTCGATTCATTCTCCTGTGCAATGATTCGGCCTTCTCCACCGGGAACGAATCGATTCATTCTCTGACAAAAGCAGCCCATGCACCGCTTTGAGAAACCAGTGGAGATGGCCTAACTTTCTGATGTTAACACTATTTGACGTTAAATTGTTTAATCTTCATCAGTGATCTTATTCTAAATGTTTCCATCCTTTGATTCTTACCCTTTCTCATTGCCCAGTTTGTGAGACGCTAACTGGAATACTACAATTTTATTACAGAAATTTGACCACGACGTACAATCCTAAGAAAAAAATCTTTGAAATTAATGTGTTTCAAAGAGGGCATGAAAGATCGTGCAAATCTTATTCACCTATAGTTAGACGAAAACTTTCTAGTTGGGCTTGTTAAATTGATCATCTACTAGTTCCCATAACGAAAATGGTTCCATCGGTTAAGTTGACAGCATCTAGGCAAATCTTGAATTTGTTGTTTTGCTGGTGATCATCCCTGAGGAAGCACAAATAAACATATTCGCTCCAAGATCGAAATTTGGTTTGGAAAAAGCGAAATAGCTGGATACGGTTCAGGGAAACAGGGTTGAGCAAGTTTGATGCTTCAGTTCAACACAGTTAAACACAACACATACTTTGATTACCCATTGCCACAACAATCAATCACTGCAACTGCAAACATGCGCCATGGACATGTCAGTATGTCACTGGTTTCCACCAACATGGACACATGGTAGCTCACCACAATCCTCCCTGATTCTTTATCTTTCTTAATCCCTCCTCACTTGGTCACTTTCATCCCAAGTTCTCTATTCATCTTCACTCTGGTTCAAAATTTGGAGCAACATTATACTGCTTCGTCCTTCAGACAAATGTGTTACTACGAAGGTTTAACGAAATTATCGCAAATAAACGGATAGCTGTAGCCGTAAAGCTAAATCACACCTGTGACTAGGTAGAAATCTAACATGGTCATCCACCATTACAATAGGAAAAATAAAGAAAGACTATCATAACAGTAATAGGGAAATGTGTTCTGGAAAACAGCAATCGATCCCCAGCTGTCAACTCTAATCATGCATCCAAACATATGATTTGTCAAACTCAAACCTTGTATAGATTATTGTAGTACGACTCTTGTACCACTCACGGTGCCACTGCTGGCAAATATTGTGATGATTAAAATTCAGGTGACCATCAAAGAAGAGGAACCGAGCATCCCTAGATGCGCGGGTGTCGAAGCAAAGGAGCTCCTGCTGCTCCCTGACCCATTCTTGCCTCGGGCCCCTTCTGATAAATGTGGTGCTGGTGTCATCTATGCAGTGGAATTCCATTGTTTTCAGGAACATGCTCCTCCGGTGAAGGAATTTGGCCATATCTCTGCCAATCGTGCCCTCTGTAAACCTCAAACACTACCTTCTCGAGGCATTTGTCCATGCATGGTACTGATCCTAGCATGCTCCATGACTCTGTTGAATCTTCTATTCTTCTTCCACCATGGGCCCAAGTCCCGACTGTAAAGAGCATATATGAAAGAGAGCAGCTATGATCATCAAAGCAAATGCAAGAGACTATAACAGACTACGCAACAGCGGGATCACCTTACCCTGATGTAGAGTGTCTCCAGGCAGGGGAATAGCTTGAGCAGCTGCATGAACCAATTGATGTATCCCACTCTTCTATTCATCAATTGGACGGCAAGCGTCTTCAGGCTCCGCATCAAGGTCATAACCGTTAATTCGCGAGCTGTTTTACATGGAACAGCAAATGCCAAATTGATAGCACAACGGGTGGTGAGATAGGCTCACTGTGAAAATTGATTCTCCAATCTCAATCGCGAGGGAGCCCATGCCAACGTAGCCCAAGAACTCCAGCTTCGGTGCGCGCGCAACCCTGAAGTGGACTCCTCTCTGGTACAAGCTGTCGCCGAGCAACCACTCCAGGTTGGGAGCGTCCTCGACGAAGAGCTCATCGAAGTGGCCGTCGTTGCGCAGGATCTTGAGACTTGGAGACCGGATGCGGACGCGGCCGCACAACTGGCGCATGCGCCGCATCTTCAGTCGCTCCAGCGCCGTGCAGTGCGAGAGCAGGGCGTGCAGCGCGTCCTCGGGGACCTCGACATCCCACAACTCGATCTCGGTCAGGCGCGTCAGGAGTGGGGATCCCGCGGCGGCGGCCTCGTCGGGAGGGCTCGGGAAGGTGCAGCAGGTAGCCCTGAGGCGCGTCAGGGAGGCGCAGGCGAAGAGGGAGGACGGGATCCGCTGCCACCGCTCACTGAAGGAGAGGAAGAGCTCCTGGACGCCGTGGCGCCCGAGCTCCTGGAGCCAGCCGCCGCCGTCGCTGGACGGGTCCTCGTCTCCGCGGATGCTGCCACTACTGGTGCGGAATGAGCGAACCGGCGCTTCGGGGTGCGCGCCGAGGATGGAGCTGACGAGGTCGAAGACGCTGAGGCGGCGGCCGGGGAAGGAAACGTGGAAGTCGAGGAGTGTGAGGGGGAAGAGGCGGCGCCAACGGGTGGCGAGGACGGAGCACCTCGCGGGCCTCGTCGAGCTGGAGGAGGGAGAGGATCACGAATAAGACAGTGATTAACTCAGCGTTAAAAAAAATCAAACGAATTATATTTTGGAACGGATAAGGTACAAAATTACATTCGCCAATAGCTGTGATCCGGCTTATGGATGGATCAAGGTTGCAAAACAAGGCAGGTACAGAGAGGATCACCATGGATCGACAAGTTTTGCCGGAGAACCGAACACGTCTTTAGTCTGTTAATTTGCTGCTACAGTCCAAACATATTGCAACGTTTTTTTTTTCTAACACAAACGAGCCCTTGCTCTCTCTTTTTTTTCAGTCACTGGACAAAGCAATGATTTACGGGCCATGACAAGCCGATCCCAGTAAAGTAGTAGACGCGGCCGTACCGTCTAGTTAGCCGAGAGATGCCCTCTAGCTCACTGGTGTGGTGTCATGGCAGCCAGCATCCATCCATCCAAAGCTGGGGCCTGTTTAGTTCGTAAAAGTCCTTTTTACTTCCTATTCATCCCCCTCACAGAACACGCATCCCCAAAAATTCCTTTTTTACCTTTCCTATTCATAAGCCGGGCTCTCTGCCTATCGATCTGTAGCCGCCTCCTTCCATCTCGCTCCCTCCAACCAGTCAGGGCCGTCGATGGGCAGGATCGACATGCCCGACCGATCCGGGCCCCCAAATAAACAAGGGCCCCCAAGTTAATTTATCAGATGTCAATGCTCATGTCCCATGATGGTTGAGTCTTATAACTCACAACGTGCATGATGCAGATGGCCGATGAGTACCTAGCAGCTAACGCACGATGAAGCCACACCACACATAACGGGATTCACCGAGACCAAGACGATGAAAACATTTTATATTAATATTTCATATGTTTTAAAATATTTTATGAAATATCATATATTTGTTTTTGAGTTTAAATACGAAATATCATATATTGAAGTTATATAAACACACAAAATTTATATCATAGTTATATTATACAAGTATTTTTTTTATATTTTAGGGCCCCACTTTATATTTGGCACCGGGGCCCCAAATTTCTGGAGACTGCCCTGCAACCAGTTCTGAATGAAATGAGAAAAAGGATTCCTGTTTGGTTTGGTTGCGGGTTGCCCATTCATCATCGTAGTTCTGTACTAGCCGTTCCCGTTTGCATTTAACCGCGCGTGGCGAACCAACCGGCGAACACGACGCTCCAGAGAACCCCGAAAGCGCAGCGCAGCCAACCCAAACCCAGCGATAAACTCCATCTCCATGAGACGCCTGGAGGTGGCCGAGCTCGTCCTCCTCGCCGCGGCCTTGGCCTTGGCCGCCGCGCTCATCCTCGTCGTCTTCCGGAGCCGCCTCCACCGCCGCCGCAGCAGCAGCAGGAAGCGCCCGCCGCCGCCGCCGGAGCTGCCGGTCTTCCACGACCACGAGCCCGCTCTGCCGGCGGCCGCAGCCCCCGCCGCGAAGGCCAGCCTCGTCCTCCTCCTAACGATGCTCTTCTCCGGGCGACGCCAGCACGCGCGCGTCGAGGTCGAGCCAGCCGCCGCCGCGGCGGACACCACCCAAGCGGAGTCGTCGCCGGCGGTGACTGCTGCAGCGGGGGCGGCGGAGGGCGTGGCGTCGTGGAGGGAGCGGTGGTCGCGGGCGCTCTACACCATCGACGAGGAGGAGGGCGAGGAGGAACAGCAAGAGGATGAGGCAGAGGCAGAGCCCCCCGAGACGCCGTTCTACACGCCGGCGGCGTCGCCGGCCCGGCTGGTCTACTACTCGGACGCTGCCTGATGATGCCAGCGCCCGGTCCATGGCATTCCAAGGAATGAATTGCTCCTCCATTTTGTTTTGTTTTTTTTTTCCTTCCTTAGCACTAGTATTGCCGTATTAGAGTAGCGTGGAAAAAAAATTATTACTGATACCATTTGAAGAGCTAGATTGTCTAGTTACAACTTACAAGCACGGCACGATAGCTAATCTAATTTTCACACCCTGCAACTGCAGCTAGCTTCTCTGTAATACCCATCTCTGGTGAGCTTGCTTCTTTTCCCATGCTGTCAACATGGATGTAAAAAGTCGTCATCTGGGGCTGAGATGCCTTGCCCTTGCCCGCCGTCTAGTCATTTACTCTGCTTTAGACCCGGCCTTTAGCTTCTTTAGGTAGCTTCTCTATGCCAGTCTCAGTGGGGGTTTTATGGACACAGTTACCTAGACCGGAAACTAGGTAACTGTACCATAGGAGTTTCATGTCACATCCCATGAAACTCCCCCTCTTAATTACCCTGCCATGTCAGCAAAACTGCTGATACGACAGTGAATTTAATGCTCCTAAGACTCCCATAAAACCCCGTCTTCGGATCCATCCAGCCAGGAAGGCTTTAATTTTTTGCTTTTGCTTTCCCCGGTTCAGGTCAGGTCATCTTCTCCACTCGAGAGAGTTCACTACTCCTGTACACTTGCACACGTATAATATGTTGCCCTGTTCTGTACGTACGTCTTCCATGCATCATTATTCGATCGACGAGCATTTATCTCGATCATTTTCAGAGAGCAAGAAGAGAACTCCGTAGCTACTACCAAAAGCAGCTAGCCATGGACCACATCAACGATCCATCCAGTCAGGTCGGAATCGATCAGTGGAGACCGGAGAAGTGGAGAGGTTGCAACTTGGAAGGGGAACAAACGATGCCAAAGGCTCGCTCAGCCAAAGCATCATTCCTTGTTTATGGAAAGGTGACAGTGTGCCTGTCAGAGTCATTTCTGCTAGTTTGCTGAATTGCTGTGCCATGGAAGTTGGAACCTGTGGAGGAACAAGGTGTGCCGCGTGCACGACAAATAATCATGTATATATGCATCTTTCCATCTTACAAAGACCTGCATTCAGCAGCGTTTAAGTGCCTAGCCACCACAAACTAAGCATCGACACACCCTTCTTTTAATCATTCTAGCGTCTAAACTCTAGTTTGTTGCATAAATCACTCTTAAGTGACGCTTCGCATATGCGCCGCCTTATCTCTGAATTTTGCTCGGTTTAATTTCAACAGAATGTGTTGACCAAGCTCAAAGACTGACTGATAACTACTATGCTCTCAGTCTCATGCTGTGGTGTTTCCGTCCCTTGGCCTGAAGAACAGTATGCAGAGAAACAAGGCATGGAGGAAAAAATATAGTACTAGTCATGCATGTATCTTTCCAGCACAATTAGTGTCGGTAGTACACGTAGTGACCTCTAATCAAGCATGATTTGCTCTCTAATCATTCAAGAACCACAACTTTATTGCATAATCGATTATGAATGCTCCATATGGCAAAGCAAATAATAATAATAATAATAATAATAATAATAATAATAATAATAATAATAAAAAGACATCAGGAGAATTCCAACCAGGAGAAAGAAGATAGTGATCACAGCACCCTGGGCTACCAGGCAGAAAGCCAGAAACTACCATTACAAGCAGAAACTACCAGGCAGAACACGAGACCTGCGAAAGAACAGACAGGCAAAAGACATCAGGAGTCTAGGAATGGAATATCCATTCATTTTCCTTTTAGCACGTCGCATCATGCCAATTGTTGATCAACTTCAATCAACATGACTTCAGCAAACGCCTGGTTTTTCTTATGGATGGAAATTCAGAGCAGATTCATTGTACGCGCTCCATCCTGATGTGCCCTGCTGGTCCCTCAGCTTTCCATAGCGGGGGGCATGGTACTGACATTGCATACTTTGGGTGTTGTGAATTGGCCTTTGATAGAATAACATTGAAATGTGTCTGAAAATAATTCATGTGAGAAATGCATAACGGAACCACAAAGTGCTAATTTGAACTTGTAAAAAGAACCTGAACAGTCCCTTTCTGACATAGATCAAGCAACTATGCAATGCAACCTTGGTCGAGGATCTCCTCTTGCATCATGGTAAGTTGTTAGATAAAATCCACCCTTAATTGAATAACTTATTGAATTAAGGGTGGATTTTATTTAACAACTTACCACGAGGAATAAATTGTTGTTTAGTTTCTATGGATAAACAGATTAGTATGGATACCAAGCCTAGTTGGCTAGGGGATTCAGCGGTATGGTCACAAGACCCTGGTTTAATTCCTCGTGGAAGCGGATTTATGGAACTGGTTTTCTTACACCCGGAGAAGGTGTAGGTTTAACAAATTAGTATGAATATAAAATTACCGAGGGGTGTAAAAAGTTCTGAACAAATTAGGATCAGGCAGCTTTGCGTGCCCTTGCCTCCCTTTAAGCCCTGTGTTTTACATTTTTCATTATTTTCATCGGCCAAGTAGTTAAAAACAGGATTCTAGAGGAAAGACAGATGCCAACGAGTTGATTTTGTCATATCTCCTGACTCCTGTCATCCTGTGGCCTGCATTGCATTTGCATCCGCTAAAAACTTCCATTTCACAGTTTAGAACTTTAGATGGAAGGTATTCGTTCCAGCTTAATTATGAACAACTAATTTTATTTCACAAATACATGCGTATAATATGATACATTTGTCTAGTGACTAGTATACGGGGATACATTATCTAAAAGATCTCAGGAGCAATAATAATAGCTAACCCAACAATTCTATGAGCACGGGCGACATACTATAGTTCTGAATCAACAAATCAGACACAAATTTGAGTGGTAGAACGAAGCGAAATAAACATGTTGACGACTTGCGTACTAACACACAAGTCTTCTGCAATTACAGGATTCAATCGTGCTGAACATCCTATGAAAAGAAACTGGCCTCGAGAAGTTGAAGGCAAAATGTGTGCCGTGTGGAGTCAGATCTTGTACAGTGTGTTCTAGCCTAGTCCGTGTTGCAAGTTCGGACTTGTAATCTGAACATGATGCTTGTAAAGGCTGGCAACCCCAGCATAACACATCTCCTTTAAAAGGAGGGCCAACAAAAATGTCTTTGGCCTAAAAAATAAAGAGGAAGTGAGCATACTTTGATGCGTGGCTATACAGACAGAGGAGATCCTGCTGCTTCCTGAATCCTGACCCATTCGGTGTCATTATCTCCCATGCAGTGGAAGTGTGGAACTCTGTCTTTGAGGAACTTGCTTCTTCCGTGAAAGAACTTGGCCGTCTTCCTCAAGCACCACCTTGTCGAGGTGATCGTCCACACAAGGGACATAACCTCGACTGGAAGTTCTGTTTGAGTGATGTGCTCAGTATGAAGTGAAATCTTTACGAAGAGGCAAATATTGAGTCAAATAAAAGTAGAAAATAGAGTCTCTAATCTGTTGGAGAGCTATTTTGATGTTGAATAGCTAAAATTTGACTAGTTAAGCTATTTGAGTAGTCTAGATGTTCTTATAGCTATCACGGTAATCCGATTTTTTGTATTTAAGTTAGAATAAAAACAGATAGCCTACCGCACGCAGCTATTAAAACTAGAAATATTGTCATACATGTAGGACAGACTGGGAACATGATTACACTATGCTCCATGCAGCTCGGTTTGATGTTGACCGTTGCTGTTCTTTCATAGAAAAGAGATTTATAACAGACTGCCGAGTGCCGAGATGATGACAGTTATTGAAATGTCAAAGAAAGACCATATATGGACGAACGAATTGAATTAGTAGTGAAATAAAGGAGACAGACTGAAGAAGCCAAGGAGAAGGGGCTATTAAAATGGTGACCTGTGTACCACACCAAAGCCAAATATCGCTCGTGCAATTGACAATTACTTATTAATATAAACATTGCCCCTCTATGTACAAGACCACAAGCTATCTTATTTCATTCATACACGCTAAAACCTTTTTTGTTAACTACACGCTAAAACAGTAACATCTTAGTATCTTACTAGATGATAACACATCCAACCAGGCCACCAAGAAAACTAGCCTAATTGCTAATCAGGAACCAGCACAAATTGTTTTCCTGTTGCTAATCTAAATGACAGATTCTCATACTTCAGAGGTAAATACCACAACTTGTGCGCACCCCATGAAATCGGTTGCCTTCGGTCAATACTTGAAATTGCAAGCAAGATAAATAAGACAATGACAACATCTCATTCTTCTGCAGATTCAAATTATCCTTGGAATTCAGCATGTGAAGCTTGAATAGCTTATATCAGAGCAACTCTGTTTTCCTTCTGGCATCGGTGAGGACAGCAGTGGCACAAGTAAAGTTCACTGATCGGCTTACAAATTCTGAAACACTTGATTTCGGCATCCGGTGAGGCTCTATTTTTGGGGTTCAGTAGTTCTATCTGGTCACTGTCCCAATCTTTGTCCATCCAACAGTAGAGCTCGACAAGTTTCAGAGCTCTGGCCATCCTAAGCAGAAAGGTCAGCAACCCCCACTGGATTTCTTCCCCTCCGAAAAAATCGAAGACCACTCTGTTGATGGAATGCTGAATGCACTGAATAGAATTTGTAGTGTCCCATTCTTCAACATTAACCCACCGGGAAATGGAACGCTTATTAGGCTGCACAGATGAAACGTGATGAGCACAAAATCAGGATGGAGCCATCGCTCTAGACAAATCAGAGGCTGTTAAGCAGGTAAACGCAATTGCGATATTACCTCGATATGGAGCGTCTCCAGACAGGGGAAACATTTGAGCAATTGAGCAACGAAGACTGTATATCCCCTCTCAGAGAAGGGCACTTGGATGGCCAAAGTTTTGACACTGTACATCATTGTCCTGAGCTGCACGATACCTCCCTGTTGTATGCAGGACATGATAGCAGAACTCGGAAAGTCAGAATCATTTCAGAGTAACATCATCCGAAATTTTCAGAGCTGCGAACAGCAAAAGAGGAAAGGCATTACATCAAACACAGTGTCATGCAGCAGGAGTGGTCGGACGCTGATCCCCAGGTACCCCAGCACCTGCAGCTTGGGCGCGAAAATGATCTTCACCTTCACCTTGCCGCTCGGCAAACCGATCCCCACCAATTCTTCCAGGTTTGGAGCATCCTCGACGATGAGCTCTTTCAAGTCGCCGAAGTCACCGTACAGGCGTGCCAGGCTCTTGGACCGAAGGGAAATCTTGTCCACTCCGGTGATGTTCTTGAGCTTCACGCGCTCCAGGGAGGTGCAGTGGGACAGAATGGCATGCAGGGATTCCTGGGAAATGTTCACATTGAACAGGTCGAGTACCTTGAGGGCAGGGAGCCACGGCGGCGGCGCCGATGATTCGGGAAACCTGCAGTAAGACACTCTAAGAGTTTCGAGAGAGGCGATCTTGAAGAGGGACCGCGGAAGAGTTGGCATGTGCGCCGCATAGAACATGTCGACGTCCAGTTCTCGCAGGCCGTGCCGTGCGAGGACGCGGAACCAATCGTCGACGGCGCCCAGGTGGCCGTGGAAAGCCCTCCCGTACATGACGAATCGGAAGCTCCGGATGCATATGCGCTGCCGGGCGGCGAGGATGCCGGTGATCGCGCCGATGAACCAGTCGCAGCCGCGACCTTCCTCCGGCGGGAAATGCTGGCACGCGTTGAAGTCGAGGAGGGATTGATCGAACAGGCCGCGCCACCGCCGCGAGAGAACCGCCGTCCGCCCGGCGTCGCGGAGGGGGAGGACGGAGAGGATCGACAGCAGCACGGCGTCCGGGAGATCGCTGATTCGATCCCTCCCGTCCTCGGGCGGCCGATCTGCGGCGCAAACCCCATCCCCGCAGCCGGACTCCAGGCGAACGCGTTTGGCCGGCCGGCCGCCGAATTCCTCGTCGTCGGTGTCGACGGTCCGCGACGGCGGGCCGTCGGAGTGCGGGTTCGAGCTGCTCGACGAACCCGGCGGCCACTCCGCGGCGAGGATCTGACCCCGCCGCGACGAGGTCGCGGAGGCGGAAGGCGAAGGGCTCAGGCAACACATGCCTGATCGGTTTCCTCTTGCGTATGCCTCTGCCGCTGTACGTGAAGGCGGCGTGTGAAGGAAAGGGGACTGAGCGCGTTAAGCAATCGGCCGATCCCCTTCCTTGGAAATGTGTCGACAGCTTAAGCGTACACGTGTACCCAGAGTGGGAGAAGGTACACTCGTTACATACTCCCTCAGCACTGGAAAAAATGACGTTTAGGATAGCATTAGTACCTATAAAGAAGTTTTTTTTTTCATTGTCACGTACTCCTATAGAGGCGTTTATCGAAGTCATACCACTCTCTCTCGTCCTAGGTACAAATATATTTGGTTTACCAGTAAAATTTTGTAACTTTGAACATTACAACGTAAAAGTTATACAGATATATTACATATGAGATTGTTGTTACTAGATTCATATAACATATTTTAAATGAAAATATGTACTCTTTATTTACTAAATTTTATATTTGTATAGGCATACATTTTAGGTCAGAGTGTTATATCAAGTACTATCTTTATATATGACGCCGGCTAGCTCAAAATTGAGCTGATCCGCGTCATATATAAAAGGAACAAAGGGAGTACTAGATTCGAACCGAGATAATATTCTATAGGAGGTACACTCCCTGCATTCCAAAATGGAAATGTAAATTGTCTTAATTTTATCCTATCTTCTCTAAGTTTAATATGATTTGTAAGAAAAGTATTAACACAAACATACAGAAAAGTGTAGAAAAAATGCAGATTGAGTTTATTTAGCTTTATTCTAATGGTTTAAACTTTTTTCTAGATCATTAATTGCTAAAAAGATCATATACACGAGGTTGAAATTCACGTATGAAACATAGCCCTCATCGTTTTATCCGTTTTAGTAGGGCCAAACTGATCTTTCACCATATTTTTTTATAATTTCATCTATATGAAAATCTAACATTGTTAGTTTCATTCCACGTAATTCAAATATTTGCGAAGTCCCATGTATACTTGACACAATTGTAAGGAAGTACAGGCAAATATGAAAAGTTAAAAAGTAGTTCTTGTTAAAAAAAAAAAATCTCGCCTCTAGGGTAGTTTTGCTAGTTGGCCATACATATGCGTAATGGATGACATAATTACTGATTCTTGCTACTTCTTTGGGTGGAAGTGGGCCTAGTAAATCACATTGAGTTACAAGGAAAGTAGACTATTTCCATTATTTGCCTCTAGTGCCAACCAGCACCCTATTCTCTGTTCTCTCCTTGAGATAACTGAAGCTCCTCTTCAATCCCCACTCCTGACTCCTCGCCAACGCTTTCTCACCCTCCATCATAAATGGTGAATGACCATTACAACACGAGAATTGGAAGCTCGAGTGAGATAGAGAAAGGACAAAAAGCATGCGTGTATGAGATACATAATATTTTTAGACTATTGTGCATATCCGGCCAATTTCATACATTGATGGCATCTAGTAATCAACAACAAAACCTATTACAACGTGAAGGTTAGCATGATTCAGAGGTATGAACTGTCCACTTCCATACATCCACGAGTCCACATCTCACCGCGATATTTATGCATGGAGAGTATGTTTTCATCATTGTTGTATGTGTCGTCATCCAAGGCGGCTATTTTAATCATGCTAGTAGATGTCATCCATTTCAGATCTCATACATGTGTCATGAGTCCTGAGAAGAACAAGTTGGTACAGTAGACCTTATTTCGCCTCTTTGGTTTTTATTTGAAGGAAAACATCAGTGCTTGTCAGGGAAATGTCTTGTCCATCTCTCTCTCATTTGGATAAAAATGAGCTGATGTGTACAATAGAAAGAATTAAACAACCACAAACTGCTATGAGCATGTTTCTCTAAGTAATACACATATTTATGTGAGTTTACACTAAAAAAAAGGGGTTTCAATACCAAAAGGCATAGCACTTGCGTTGAGGCGGCTTCTACAGTTCTACATGGAAAACCATGAATCTATGTTCATTTGATCAAATGTTCACTGGTACAAGTACAACGAAGATTCGATAGATAAAGACAGTGGCCAACTAAATGGCAATTGTCAACACTGTTTTGTAGTTTTTGTTTTTAAGAGAATACGGAATATATTTATTAAAGAATTGCAGTCCCGCTTTCGTCGTCCAAAACATTTGGCTATTCATTATGAGACAACTCAACAACCGGGCGTCCTCGTTGCTTTCACAGCCATTGCGTCAGCGATGGAAACACCATCGCGTAGTGTATTCACTACCATCTGGACGGCCCAGGCAGTGCCAAATTGGGTTGGACCCGGCCGATGGTGCTCGGACCCACGGAGAGGTCGCTACTGCCATCCCATTCCCCGTCAATCTACGGTTCTACCAGAGGGACACCACCTTCTTTCGGAGGCCCCGCCTGCTGCCTGCACCGTGCACACTACTGTACGCGTTCCAAAACAAAACCCATGACCTTTAAACAGCGTGCAGAAATGGCATTTTTAGATTTAAGCTTAAACAAAGAAAGGCATGTGCTGCCCTATATCATTGGACCGAGCGGACTCCCAATTCCATTTCCTGGCTCCTCGATATGCTACCCGCACCCGCGCACGGTCATGCCTGCAGCCGAGAGCGCCGCCCACCAACAAATAATGCCAAGTAGGCGTAGCCCACCGGCGCAGGCGCAGGCTGGGGATCCCCGTGAGCGGCCGTGGCCGGCTTTTGTCCGCGTCAGGCGCCTCCGCCCCGGCACAGCGCAGCAGCGGCGAGATCGTCGTGGCGATCGGGCCCCGCAGCGGCTTGGGGGGTGTGGACGTGCGGTCCGGTCCCGGGTGGACGTAGCGTGGCGCCGGCCTTATCCCCGCCGCGGGCAGTGGGGGGTGGTGCCGCTTTCCAATTCCAACGCACACCCCACACACATCTCGTACCCGCATGTGCGCGGGGCGCGCACGCAGCCGCTAATCTTTCGCCGCCCCCCGCACCGCACCGCACCGCACCTGGTGCCGCGGTGTGTCGTTGCGCCCCCCATGACCCCATCCCTCTCCCTCCCCGTTCCGCGGTGATCTCCCTCCCCCAATCTCTGGCTCTCTCTCCCGGTCGCGATAAACCGATCGATCGAGGAGCAACCGAATCGAGGCGGAATCCGGGGGGGCGCATCGTCCGATCGCCCGCCATGTTCTCGCGATCCTACACCAATCTGCTCGATCTCGCCAATGGCAACCTCTCCGCCCTCGACTACGGCGGCGGCGGCGGAGCAGGAGGAGGGGGCGGCGCCGGGAACGGGGGCCGCCCGCCGCGGGCGAGGCGGATGCAGCGGACGATGACGACGCCGGGTACGCTCGTGGAGCTCGACGAGGAGCGCGCCGGCAGCGTCGCCTCCGACGTGCAGTCGTCGCTCGCCGGCGACCGCCTCATCGTCGTCGCCAACACGCTCCCCGTGCGCGGGGAGCGCCGCGCCGACGGGCGCGGCTGGAGCTTCGCCTGGGACGAGGACTCGCTCCTCTTCCACCTCCGCGACGGCCTCCCCGACGACATGGAGGTCCTCTACGTCGGCTCCCTCCGCGCCGACGTGCCGCCCGCCGAGCAGGACGACGTCGCGCAGGCGCTCCTCGAGCGCTTCCGCTGCGTCCCGGCCTTCCTCCCCAAGGACCTCTGCGACCGGTTCTACCACGGCTTCTGCAAGCAGACGCTGTGGCCGCTCTTCCACTACATGCTCCCCTTCTCCCCCGACCACGGCGGGCGCTTCGACCGCTCCCAGTGGGAGGCCTACGTCCTCGCCAACAAGCTCTTCTCCCAGCGCGTCATCGAGGTCCTCAACCCCGAGGATGACTACGTCTGGATCCACGACTACCACCTCCTCGCCCTCCCGTCCTTCCTACGCCGCCGATTCAACCGCCTCCGCATCGGCTTCTTCCTCCACAGCCCGTTCCCTTCGTCGGAGCTCTACCGTTCTCTCCCCGTCCGCGATGAGATCCTCAAATCGCTGCTCAACTGCGATCTGATTGGGTTCCACACCTTCGATTATGCCAGGCATTTCCTGTCCTGCTGCAGCCGCATGCTCGGGATCGAGTACCAATCCAAGAGGGGATACATTGGGCTCGATTACTTTGGACGCACGGTGGGGATAAAGATCATGCCTGTTGGGATAAACATGACGCAGCTGCAGTCACTTCTCCAGCATCCTGATCTCGAGCGGCAGGTCGCCGAACTACGGAACCAATTCAATCGCAAGACTGTCTTGCTCGGTGTGGATGATATGGACATATTCAAGGGGATTGATCTGAAGATTCTTGCGTTTGAACAGATGCTGAAGACGCACCCGAAATGGCAGGGCCGAGCAGTGTTGGTGCAGATTGCAAACCCAAAAGGTGGCAGCAGTAAAGATCTGGAAGAGCTACAGGCCGAGATTAAAGAGAGTTGCCAGAGGATCAATGACCAGTTTGGACGGCCTGGGTATAGTCCCGTCATAGTTATCAATAGGACGCTGTCAAGTATCGAGAGGATGGCTTATTACACCATAGCGGAGTGTGTCGTTGTCAGTGCAGTAAGGGATGGCATGAACCTTACACCATACGAATACATCGTGTGCAGGCAGGGACTTGCAGGTTTGGATGATTCTGGGGATAATAGGCCGAGGGGGAAGAGTATGCTAGTTGTGTCAGAATTCATTGGTTGCTCACCATCACTGAGTGGAGCAATTCGGGTAAACCCCTGGAACACTGATTCAACAGCAGAGGCAATGAATGAGTGCATCGCTTTATCTGATAATGAGAAGCAACTGCGGCATGAGAAGCACTATCGGTATGTCAGCTCGCACGATGTTTCCTATTGGTCCAAGAGCTTTATTCACGATTTCGAGAGGAGCTGTAGAGACCATTTTAGGAGAAAATGCTGGGGTGTTGGACTAGGATTTGGATTTAGAGTGGTTGCTCTTGATCGGAATTTCAAAAAGCTTACAGTGGATTCTATTGTTGAGGATTACAAGAAGTCAAAGAGCAGGGTCATACTACTGGACTATGATGGAACTCTAGTACCACAGACTACAATGAACAAGACCCCAAACGAAACTGTTGTTAGCATGATGAATACCCTGTGTGCTGATAAGAAGAATGTTGTTTTTATTGTAAGTGGAAGAGGGAGGGATAGCCTTGAAAAATGGTTTTACCCTTGCCCAGAGCTTGGCATTGCTGCTGAACATGGATACTTCATGAGGTATGATCTTTACATAGTTTTCTTGACTTTACTACAGATCTTTAGTGTCTTGACCTTTTGCATTATGATACATCTGGTGTTTATTTTCCAACTGCTAATGGGAATCTCTTAACGAAAGTGTAGAGGATTTCTCCCTCACTTTTCATGATTGGTTGCTTTAAGAAAACCCTTTAGATGAAACAACATTCTGGCATATATGGTTCATGAACCTGCTCTCATGCCAACTTGTCTAAAACATGACCAGCATATGTGCCTAAAATGTAAAAACATTTACATGTACTGATGAGGTTTTGGAGTGGCATAACAACATGTTTGTAAAAAGATTCTGGAAGACAAGAAATTTTCTTGCATTATATGCACAATGCTGATATCATGTTCTGGATGCATTCTACTTCAATGCAATGGTAGAATCTATTCTTATAGTTGACATTGTGGCAATGAGTTTGTTCTCATTTCAAAAACTATGCAGGCAATTACCATAACATAGTTCTCATGACTGTATTACAGTTCTTTAGTGTCCTTCATTGCTCTTGTGTCTTATGATACATCTGGTGTATTCATTTTCCAACTGCTACTGTCAAATTGTCAATGAATGCAACTCTCTTGATAGAAAATGAATAGAGATTTTCTTTTTTGTCACTTTTTCACGATTACTTTGTAAAAACCCTTCATATGAAATGAAACAATATTGTGGCATAGGTAGTTCATCCTTTGTGAAAACCCTTTAGATCAAACGACATTTAGCATAGATGGTTCATCCAGTTATTTGATGAACATGTTTTCGTGCCATTTTTTTTGTAAAACATTATCAGTACATGTACCTAAAACGCACACATTTACTAATGATGTTTTGCATGGGAACATGTTGAGGGGAAAATGCTGGGAATAGTAGAAATTCACGTGCATTATCTGCATGATGCTTCTATGTTCCTTTTGGTCTGTTGGCAATGAGTGTGTTCCTACTACAAAAAAAACTAGACCTGCGGGGGGGGGGGGGGGGATAAGACAGCCCCCAGCCTTTGTGCTAAGAAGAAGATCTTCTCACACGGGTTTAGAAAATCCCGGAAGCCCTGCCCCACCCTTACACAGTGGCACCATAGCCCTTTGTGAGACTTGGGCTGGGCCTTAGACCTGTACTTTGGCGTGGGACAGACAAGATCTTTTTTGTAATGCGCGACTAAACTGTGCCACCTCCAGCCAACAATTCGCCCCTCCCAGGAATCGAAATGCGGCCGGCAGGGTGCCCAGCGCACCGCTAGACCAACTGGACTAGCGGGCGGTTGGCTGTGTTCCCACTACTATAGTGGCCACTGGCCATCACATATTTTGTCTTGTTGACGCATCAGATATGCAAATGCTCAACAAGGAAGCTTTGTTACAATAATGATATGTTCAGGCCTGGTAATAATACAGTTATAAAGACCCTGCAATTATTTGTCTGATAACTATTCTCTTATGCATGATTTATGAATGCACTGACCATCATGAAATGTTTATGTATCAATCCTGTGTGCTGATATCTTATCTCTGCATCCTTACTGCACTTCCATTTGCTAGGATTATTTTGGAGGCAATTGTTTTTTATGGTTTAATCAATCATGAGCACACTGAAAGGTCTGATTGATATCTGGGCTATTTGCAATAGCGGGTCCATTTACCCTAGCTTGGAGATAAAGTAGGATGCAACTGGATATTCCAACTCTGCATCCTGCAGTTAGGAAATGCTTACCTGTAAACAATTGAACACACTTTAAAACGTCTGTTCTTTGATGGTTTGGTAGGATTATTTTGGAGGCAATTGTTTTTGGTTTAATCAATCAAGATCACACTGAAAGGTCTGATTGATATCTGGGCTATTGGCAATAGCGGGTCCATTTACCCTAGCTTGGAGATAAAGTAGGATGCAAAATGGATATTCCAACTCTGCATCCTGCAGTTAGGAAATGCTTACCTGTAAACAATTGAACACACTTTAAAACGTCTGTGTTCTTTGATGGTTTTGTATAATTCTTTTGAATATTTGTGAGGTTGAAGTGATGGCAAACATTGGTATTTGTTTAGAAAGTTTGGGACACATCTCAACAGTTGTTTTTGTCTGCAGGTGGAACAGAGATGAACAGTGGCAAATACAAAATCAGACCTCAGAATTTGGATGGATGCATATGGCTGAGCCGGTAATGAAACTATACACAGAGGCAACTGATGGGTCATATATTGAAACCAAAGAGAGTGCTTTGGTCTGGCACCACCAAGATGCTGACCCTGGTTTTGGATCTTCACAAGCAAAAGAAATGCTAGATCATTTGGAAAGCGTCCTTGCTAATGAGCCAGTCTCTGTAAAGAGTGGCCAACATATTGTAGAAGTTAAACCTCAGGTATTGGATCTCTTCAAAGTCCAAACAACATTAATTTTTCACGAGAATAGTTTGCATTAATATACTTTGCATAGTTTGGCACTTATGCGTGGGCACTCACGTTCTCAATAGTGAGTGCAAAATAGCGCACCTAGTACTATCAAATAGTTTATTAGTCTTTTTTTTTTCTTGTTATCTGATGCTGGCTTTGAACTATGATGTCTAATTGTCTATGACATCAGTCATAATAGTAGCACCAAATAGTTTATCTGTGGTGACATGTTTTGATGCCATGGCCATGGGCAATAATAAATTTGAATTTGCATATGCTTAACTTCCATAAAATCTATCTAAGCTGTATTTGCTATGAAACTTGATCATCAAACCCTCGTTTGGTTTTGTGTTGAAAATGATTTCCGTCTTTAGCAGTAATTTATTCTTGCCACTACTGGTTTAATTCATGGTTGTCTAACTGCAGGCTGTCAGCAAAGGATTTGTTGCGGAGAAGATCCTTTCGACTCTGATGGAGAAGGGAAGGCAAGCAGACTTCGTTCTCTGCATTGGTGATGATAGATCAGATGAGGATATGTTTGAAAAGATTGCTGATATCATGAGGAGGAGCATGGTTGATCCCCAAACCTCATTGTACGCCTGTACAGTCGGCCAGAAACCAAGCAAGGCTATTTACTATTTGGACGATGCTAATGATGTTCTCAACATGCTTGAGGCACTTGCCGATGCATCGGAAGAGGATGGTTCTGGTTCCCAGGAAGAAACATCGGGATTATCTACACCTGAGCAAGAATGATGATGGCATCAGATGTCACTGCCACCATAAACTCAGGCCAGTTTCGTTTGGCAGGAAGTGAAACATTAGCAATAGCTGCAATACCCAGATAGTCGGATCAATGTCAATAATCTAGTCGTTTCTCTATTTTCCGCTTCTTTTTTCCATTTTGCCTTGTAGTGCAGAGTAATTTTCATGCTAGATTGCTATGTCTAGATAGGGGAAAAAGTGCCTGGAGGGAAGAATCCATGGCGGCTTCCTTTTAACTTTGATTACTTGGTATCAGGTACAGCATGGAAGAATGGCGTTTTTCTGCTAATTGATAGGATATAAGCTGAAATTTGTAGGTGACCACGAGGATTTAGCCTTCTGCTGGCACCTATCATCTTAACCGTGTTTTCAGTGGAAAACAATAGATCTGTGTACATGAAGCCAATGCAAGTACAGACCTGTAAAATTCCTAAAGGACAAACGTAAGTGCTGACCAAAGTAACAGAAGTCACAATGGAAAACGAAATAAACAGAAGACATGAGCAGTGACCGCACAGGTGCACAAAGCTTCCTTGTAAAAGTTCCTTGGCAATCAGAGGAGAGGAATCCCAGCTAGCTAGTGCCCAACGCCAGGGCTCGGCACGGACCGCAGCAGCCGCTCCGCCCTTGCGCCGCCGCTCACCGGAAGACCCACCTCCGGCAGCTTGTGCACCAGAGCCACCACAACCACGCGGCCGCCGGCCGGAGACACCCGCTGCGCCGCGCCTTCGCCTTCCACCCCCGGGGACGTGCGCCCCTGGCACGACGCCAAGCAGAGGAGCAGGCACAGAGCAAGGAGCGCCCGCCCGTTGTGCCCCTGCATTGCGAATGCTAGCTCGCTCTCCCTCTCGTGCCAAGTTGGCGAAAGATGACCTGGGGTCGATTGGTTCGGTGGCCGAGTTGGCTTAAAGATGGGCTGATCCGAGTGGAAGATAACATTGTTGGCCACTGTGGACCGTGGCGGAAGTGCCGGCAGTGATCTCACTCCCACGATGCGGAGCTTGTGTTGGTCGAGAGAGATATAGCGCCGCGCGTTGCGGGACGTTTACGTCGGCACCAGCGCTCTGGCTAGAGCTACGCGACGCGAGCCGGTTGGACGTAGGTAGACCGCGCGCGGCGCACAAAGTATAGGAATCCCTCGTTTCCCGTGGATCGCGGCGGCACCGGCGCCGCGCGTGGCCGGCCGCTTGGTTGATTGAATGGCCCGGCAGCCTGGCTCCACAGTGGCGCCGATCCTTTTCCGAAACGGCCCCGTCAAATTGTATTGCCGCATGTCTGCCACTGCCGGTATCGCCTGGCGTTGTTTGTGCTCATCCCACCTGCTACTACCGCTGCAGCCAGCGCTGGCTGGTGGTGGGGCGCCCCACCACCAGCCAGCGCTGGCCGAACAGGGCATAAATTCGTTTTTCGGAAAAACACTCGAAGCTGGTGCTACTGACGTGAACATGTCAGTTCGGATTCCGGACATTTTAGATCTGTATATGAGTCTGAGATTTCGTTCAGGTCATCACCTTTACAGTTTTGGCACCGGTGGGTTTTTAGGATGTGGACAGCTAACGCACTGCTCCCTCAGTTCCTATAAGAAATATCATTCTGATGTTTAGAAAAAAAATCTCATAAAAATGCAATTCTACAGATAGAACATCAATTATGTCTAATTAATTAGGTAGAAGATCTGAATTCTAGGTTAAAAATAACTTCTGGACAACGTTTAGTAAGTCTGCTTAGTGGCATGTGAGAATATGGTAATCTTTTCACTACCACTAATCTGTCTGAAAAAAATATAATGTCACTTTTCATGAGTTTCAAGATTTCCAGTTGAGCCAAGGCCCGACAGACTGAACTGAACTGTGGGTACGGAAGAGCAAAGGATTCCCAGCGTTCCTCTCGGCGATCAACTGCATCTTTGTAATTTAGCTTGTACACAGTTGCTCTTCTGTTTCACCCCAATGCTGTAAACTTTGAGTGCTACAACCTTTGCATCTTAATGAAATTGTTCAGGCCGGCTCCTTGCCTGCCGTAGTCCCCTTAAAAAGAAAAAGGATTCCCAGCTGCGGTTGCCCTCCTAGTTAGTGTCTGATATGTATCAGGTACTCAGATCTAGCATTGTGCTACCTCAGCTTCGTTAAATGGCTTGTTTCATGGCAGTAGTGTTCTGTTTAGGCAGTGCTGCATCAATCGCTACCTGATGGAAAAGACATGCATGTACTGCGGTTTCCATCATGGTCCATGTAATTGAGCATTTTCACATCCTGTCCTCAAAAAACAGAAATGAATTTTCTTTTTTTCAAGACGCTCCAGATATTTGTACGTGGCGCTGCGCATAACATGATGCAAAAGCATAGGGCCCACCCCAAGGATTTTTACTCGACGATTGTGGGCCCACTCTAGAAGATAAAAATGTAAAAGTGGAGGCAATGGGGATTCCAGGTCGCTATGACAGAGCGAGATTTTATCATCGCGGGTTATATTCTCGATGATCCATATGTCGTTTTCATAAATAATACGAAAATTGCTACTATCTCTTCAGTGTGACCCAGCAGAATCTTCTTCCCCCTCCACAATTTTGGGCAAGAAAATATGCATGCTGCACCTTCCGGGTCCAATCTTATCAACAAACTGAAGAAAAAAAACTTGCATGTGACGATGGACAAATGTTAGGTGATGGTGACTTTGGAAATTCTTTGTTGCTTACACATACTGAAGTAGCTCATTTTTCATTATTTGTTGTTCATATGATTTAGAGGGATAAATTTTAAGTGCTACTCATTTTTGTAATACTGACTTTGGTACTCATTTTTGTAATACTCCTTACAAGTGATTCTATAAAAGGGTTGTTCCGTTTGGGAGAAGCGATCCCATCCAAAGTGCCCAAGGTGTGTGTACGTTAGTGGACATGTTTAGAATAAAGTTTAGGACTGCAGCACAAAACGTGGTCATCAATCGTCAGGACTTTACAACACCAAGACGGGAGAGAAAAATCGCGGGAGAGTAGTGGTGGAGAAAAACCAAAACAAAGCTCAGGGCGCCAACAAAACTGAGCAGGCAAACCCCCACAGGATCCACACCGTCTTCTCCTCCTCCCTCTCTCGCCGGAGCCAGACCAAATACACGCTGCCGTCTCATCCGATGGCTCCTCTCCTTTCACCACCGCTGCTCGCGGACTCCGTCACCAAGTTCCATGCGGCATCAACGCCAGTGCCCTGCTCCTGCAGCCCACAGCGGTATGCCATCACGGGGTGGACCGGCGGTGGAATACGAGATCATCACCGGCGGCGGAGGACGCGCGGAAGGAGGAGCTTAAGGGTGGCAGCGGTGGCGGCAGAGTCCCGCAGGTCGGAGGGGGGCGTCGCTGAAGATTATTACGCTGTTCTTGGTGTTGTAAGTGTTTCATCTTGAAATCATTTTACCTGTTAATTGGCAAGTAGGAATGCTATTTGATTTTTGCGTTGAACTCATTTTTTGAATTGTCTAGTTTTGTAGACGTGAAAAATAAGCAGTTTTTTTCTTCTTTTTCTTACTTTGAAACTAGATCGATGTAAATTTTTCTGTATCGTGTTCTCGTGGCAGCAATTTCAAATAGTTAAGCAAAAGAAGCGTACTGGATGTAGAACACTTACTCTTGCATGTTTTCAGATGCCAGATGCCACACCGAAGCAAATCAAGAAAGCATACTACAATTGCATGAAATCGTGCCATCCTGATCTCAGTGGGAATGACCCTGATGTTACGAATTTCTGCATGTTCATCAACGAGGTTTACACGGTAAAATACTGCCACTTTCTGAACATGTTGTATGGTATGGAGCTGCATTACAATTTTTTCAGTAAAATTAATATGTGCATGTGGAACCAGGTGCTTTCCGATCCCATCCAACGAGCAGTTTATGATGAGATCCATGGATATGCTGCAACTGCAACCAACCCTTTCTTGGATGACAGTGCACCCCGGGATCACGTGTTTGTTGATGAGTTTAGCTGCATAGGTATTGATGACTCTGCCCTGAACAGAAATATTTTTACAATCAGTTCAAGAAACTCTTAATCATGCTCTGCCCACATCTCTGCAGGATGCAAGAACTGTGCTAATGTGTGTCCTAAGGTCTTTCAAATCGAAGAAGATTTTGGGCGTGCAAGAGTTTATGACCAATCAGGCAACATACAACTGATTGAAGAAGCTATTGAGAGTTGGTGTGAATGCCAAAGTCCTTTTTGCTTTGCTTTGTTTTCGTTAGTCTATAAATTATACAAACACCTGTACTGAAAATTTGGTGCAAAGTGGGGCAAATAACTTTTCTGTTGCTCTGGAATCCTGTATTCTGACTACTGGCAATGTTCTGATAAACTTCCATTTGTGTTCAGTCCAGTTGACTGCATTCATTGGACTTCAGCTGCACAACTTTCGCTCCTTGAGGATGAAATGCGAAGAGTAGAGAGAGTAAATGTAAGAATTTCTTCCTGGTAATTTTGATGGTATGATCATGTTTGTAAGATTATTATTCTGAATGTAAGGTTAACAAGATGTTATCCTACCTTGTAGGCTTGCGCTTATATATAATTTTCCTCCATTTTATCAGGTTGGAGTGATGCTTGCTGGGATGGGAGGTTCAATTGACGTGTTCCGGATGGTAATCTCTACTTCATATAATTTTTGTTTACAAATGCATGGAGGTTTATCCTTTTTTCTGCAACAGTTGGTTGTATATCAGCAATTCTGAACATGGTCGTGGTTTTTGTTGGAAATTCAATTACCTCCTGAATATGTGCTGAACTGTTCTATTATCTTTTCTACCTGGCCAGGCAAGTTCACGCTGGGAGAAAAGACAGGCCAAAGTCCTGGTACATTTCTCTGTTTGATACACAACTTTCATTAGATTCACATGAAAGTGCTATTAACAATATATCCAGGATCATAAATATATGGTTATTCACATATGGACTGTCTGCGCACTCTTCTGAACTTGTGTGCCTATTGTAGGAAAAGGTGAGAAGGCGGGTGAGCCAAGATGATTCTAGTAAGGGTGGCTCATGGAGTGATATCTGGGGTGCACCATCAAGATACCAGAACCAGAAGAACGGTAAAACTAGCAGACCTAGTCTTTGAAGATTATCCACGCTTCTAGTGTTTTCTATCCTTCGCATATTTGTCTTCTTAATTCTCCTGCTAACACATCAAGCAGAAGAGGAGGTAAAAGAGAGAGCAAAGAGAGCAGCGGCTGCTGCGAGGAGGTGGAGAGAGTACTCAAGGAAAGGCGCCGACAAGCCTCCCACGTACAAACTTCCAGAGGCAGTCCCCAACAAGGAGTGAGAACACCGCAATGAGAGATCTTATGCACTCTTCCAGTGATACTTAACCCCACATTTATATATAGCCTAATCATTTACAGAGAGCTCTAGCCTGTATAGCATTCGCTCTCACCCTCAATTCCACATCCTTTACTTGTAAATCCTTTATTAGTGATAGCTCAAGTCGTTGATTACCCGTAGAGTTCAGATCCCAGACGCAAAACAACTGTGCACAAAGATATCGCACCTTGCTATCTCATACTGTACAATCATGATTTATGAAGCACGGGCACATGCCCACATGCATATCCTTACAACTAGGGACTTATGGAATTGGCGATAGATTCAAGTGATCAAACAGGCATGGTGAAGTGGCGAACAGAGGAACCACAATAATCCTCAAGCACTGGCATGAACGAAGAGATGCGTTTGTTCAGAGATGTAGCGGCAAAGAATGGGTATTGCATTCGACATACAAGTACAGCACTGCAAGATTATTCTGAATCGAGAGTGCTTATCTGACGGAGCAAGCGACAGCTTGAGCCCAGGACCTGAGATGCGCCTTCATGGCCACGCCTTCTCCAGGCGGCGGCATCCGCGCCTGCCAGCACCGGGCCGCCGCGGCAACGCGCGTCCGCCGCCTCTGCTCCACCTGCCAAGCGACCATGCGCTCATCCCACTCCCTGTCCCTGCTGCTCCTCGCAGCCGCTCTGCGCTCCACTGCCGCCGCCGCTCTCGGCTCCGCTGCCTCCTTGACGCATTTCGGAGCCTGGCCGGAGCAACCGCTGGTTGTTCTTTCGGTTTCCGCCAGATGTCGCCGCTGCCTGGGCTGCAGCTCGTCGTCTGCACACTCTCTCTGCTTGTGGGTGGAAGGTGGTTGGAGGACGCAGGAGTAGAACCACAGCGAATCCATGGTTGCGAAAATCTTGTCTCCTTCCATTTTTACAAGTAGAGGCTGGATTTTGGCAGGGTGTGCAGATATAGCACCTAGAATTGCAGAAACAGAAAGAATCGGAAGCGCTGGCCGCTGGGGGTTTGAGGCAAGTTTGAGCTTGGACGCCGCCACGCCTCCGGCTATGTCCGTTGGAATGGGTTGGGTCACAACGGCTCGGACGGCTGGACATCCACCAAAAAGTCCATCTTTTGCACGTCTTTTCAGGAAGGCCAGATTGGGTTCCAGGTCAGGGCTATGGGTGGGAAGCTAGCGGGTAGGGCCTCCTGCCCTCCTCTAACCTCTTGATGTTGCAAGCAGGGTTAACCAAACTGTCGGGGCCGGTCCGGTTTGACCGGTTCCCGACCAAACCGTTCCGGACCGGTAGCGGTTCGGGGCGGTTTGAACGGGCAAAATTTAAAATTTTCAAATTTAAATTTAAAAATGGAAAAATTTCGTAAAAATTCCTAAAAATACTTCAAGGTGTGTGTAATCTATTGGTGTAAAAAGTTTTTAAATATTTGCTCATTTGATATTTTTTGGCAAATACAAGTTAAATCAAAAAAGAAAAAGGAAAAAAAAGTGGTTGGCCCATTAAGGCCCATTTTTTACGCAAACCGGCCGGCTAACCGCCAAACCGGTCTGGCTAACCGTCAAACCGAGCGGCTAACCGCTCCAACCGCCAGATATGTGAATTTGAATTCAAAATTTGAATTTGTTCGGTTTCAGCGGTAACGGTCAAACCGGACCGGCTAACCGCTACCGCTGGCCGGCAGTTCGAGGTCCCAGTTCGAAAAATAAAACCCTGGTTACAAGAACTGGAAACTTTTTCGTTGCACGCGGCGATGGATCTTCTTGGGCTGCAAACTTTGTAAATCTTAAGGCTTGGGCTGCTTGTCTCGAAGTTCGAAGCCCATGCATGCTTGCACACCAGAGTAAAGACCTATTTACCTCTCTAGCTTTTATTGAACAGTTGAACTAAAAATACGCTCATCTTACCCCTTCAACAGTAAAAGTCGGTAATTGTTTTTCACCCTTGTTGGATTCTACTGAGGTTTTGGCTGATTTTGCACCATGTTAATTGTCCTATGTGGCATTGTGAGAAGGTAAATCGAATTATGTTAGATAGTACGAGAAGCTAAATGAACTTTATAAATAAAATTTTAAAAAATTATACACATAAATACTACAATCGTTTTTAACACTAGAAGAAATAGTTTATAAATAAAAATATGAAACCATATTATATAAAATTAAAATGTTATCTTGTAGTGCCTCGTTTAGAGCTATTTATATCTTTTATGATCATTTTTGTTTGTTTTCTAGTAGCTACTCCCTTTATCTCTTATAAAGTCGTCGTTTATAACCTAGGCTACGTCGAAGGCAAAGTGATTTTGACGAAAACACTATCATTAATGGTGTGTTTGGTTGCATGTACCACATGATGCATGAATGGATGATTCTGGATGGAATGATTCAACCAATTTGCTTGGACCACTTGGTTCACTCTATCTAATACAACAATGTATTAGGTGGGATGACTTCATCCTGGATGAATTGGTACAATTCAACCAACCAAACAAAAGAATCATTATTATTTTGTATCATTCCATACATGAATAAAATGATTCAACCAACCAAACACACCCTAATTCATTGTCATCATCTATACTGTATGGTTGTCAGAAAAGCGCCAACCATACTGATTGCACGTGTTGTACAAAATACTTTTTCAAGGCATATCCAAACTGATTATAATAAACAATTAGTGAAACTGTAAAAATATTAAAATGAGACCATATAAGATATAAATAGCTTCAAATCAGTTATTGAAAGATAGAGTATGATTTTTTAAGAATAAAACATAGTAGTTTTGTATTTTTTTCAATCTAAACTGAATTATCTAAGAATAAACCATATTTTAGAAGTTTAATTATATAATTGTTTAAAATAACATTTCAACAAATTATTAAGACAGATTTCGTTTAACCCCCGAACTATTAAGTATGGTTCAATTTACCCGTTCACCACTGATGTAGCAACATGTAGGACGGTTGACTAACGGCGCATCACTAAAATTGCTGTCGAAACCACCGAGGGTGAAAAATAGAGATACATTTTCAAAAGTTGAACGAGTTCCAATAGACGGTTTTCGAGTTAAGGTGTAACACCCTAATTTCATCACATTAAAATTTATTTAGGCAACTAATTTTCCTAGGTCGTTTTTAGGAAATATTAAATTGCAAAGTTAAATTTGACCCTTAAATATTTAAACAACATTTAAATTAGAGTCAATAAATTCTTTGTCGCATTCAAGCTGTTGCATATATTTTGAATGTTGTTTGAATTTTGAAAGGTTTGCAAAAGTTTAAACTTAAATTTCAAAACCTTTCTTTTCCCTCTCTCTCTTCTAGCCCAGCCCAGTTTTTTTTTCTTTTTTTCTTTTTTCTCGGCCCAACTCTTCCCGCGAGCGCGGCCCAGCTTCTTTCCTTCTTCTCTCCGCAGGCCCAGTTCGCGGCCCAGCCCGTCGCGCAGCCGCTCTCTCTTCTCCCTCTCTTTCTCTCGCTGACTTGTGGGCCCGCCCTGTCAGCTTCGTCCCCGAGCTCGAGTCGAGCACGGCCGGGACTCCTCCGGCGAGTCCGAGCCGTTCCCGCGTCGGTTTGCCCCTCGCGCAAGCTTTCCGGCCTTTATAAGCTGCCGCCCGACCCCCTCTTGCCTCCTCAACCCAAAGCCGAGCTTCCGCGTCGCCTTAGCCGCCGTAGCCGCGCTCTAACCCTAGCTTCTAGCCGCCGTCGCAATCCGAGCCTTTGAGATCACCTTCGTCGCTCCAAGCTCGTCGTCGAGGTTCGCGTTGAGGTTTGGAACCCGTCTAGTCGCTTTTCCCTCTCTGTCTAGCTCTCTCGAGGTCGTGCGCGCTCGCCGTCGTGGCCGAGCCGCCGTTCACCGTCGAGAGCTTCCTCCGTAGATCAATCTTCGTTTAGATCTGCCAAAATCGACTCCCCGCGTCCCCAGCTCTCTCCCGAGCCAATCACGGCGAGAAACCGTGCTCTCTAGCGCCGGTTTCGAGCAAGTCCGGCGAAGTTCCGGCCGCGCGCCGCCGCGGAGTTTCCCCTTTTGTTCTCAGCCGTTAGATCTAAATCCGACGGCCGTGATTAGATTCGATCGAACCGGTACGGGTCAGCGCTGAGTCAGCCGCGCGGTTTTTCAAAAGAGCCCCTCAGTTTTCTTAGAATCAACCCGCGGTCCAAGCCAGTTCAACAATAATTAGATCTAGGTCCTTTTCTTTTCGTTTAGGCCCCTGGTCTTTCTAAAAATAGAACCCGCCGTCCTGCCGCGTCGTTTTTCAGAAAAGTCCTTCGGTTTTTATATGAAATTACGTTTTAGGTCCCTGGTTTCTTCTGTTTAAGCCCCTGGAAGGTTAGATTTAGTTCAAAGAAGCCCCTAAACCTTGTTTTAGCCATATCTTAACCGTTTTAAATCCGTTTTGAGTGATCTTTGCGTTCACGCGATCGTCTCTTCAGCAAGAATAGTTTTAGATACGTCTTTGCGTCTTTAAAAGTTGCTTGGTGTATTGTTTTGCTTTTATTGATTGAATGCTTGTGTGAAACGTATAGAGAACGATCCGTTCGAGGGAGATCAAGATCAAGTCTACGAGGAGGAGCCACCGCAGTACTTTGAGCAAGGCAAGTGGATTTCCCCCTCTGCATACTCTTTTGAACCCATACATATTGCATAACATTAAAGTTTATATTTACGTTCGCGATGCATTAATTTGGTGGGTCCTATTTAAGGATGACTAGTCTTTTACCCTAAGCCTTGATACACCGGGTTTACTTTCATGTTGGGTAGCTATGCTAGATGCTTAACCTTGGTTCATGATGGGTTCTATCCAACATTGATGAATATCCTTATTATTTATATCTTGTCATGTTAATACAAGATCACCATGTTAATCGAAACATGGAGAACCACCTAGGATTTACCGTACAACCACAATACTATATGGCTCTGGTCTTAGCTGAATAATTAGATGAACTACATGTTGTGTTTGTGCTGCCTGTTGGGCTGTTATTGGTTTGTGGATGTGTTGGTGCGGGGATCGGAAGAGGGTATCTTCTGTTGAAACCGTCGGTACTGGGAACAAACACACATGTAGGAATTCTTTGTAAAGGCTTCGTAGCGTCCCTATGCAATCATACCTCGGAAGTGTGATATTGTGCCTACTTTTGCACAGCATGGTTGGGTTAAAGTTCTTCGGAGCTTTTACGCGAATTGTGGTGAAAGTGTACAACCTCTGCAGAGTGTAAAACTGTTATAACAGCCGTGTTCGCGGTCATGAACGGCCTGGACCCTCACGTGATTAAGCTATCGAAACATGAAATCAAATCATTGCATGCATATGTTATTGGTTGTGTTCATTACTTATGTTTATGATTTACTTTATGCTTATTTTATTGTTAATAAGTGGGTTGGTATATACTTATATCTTAGTAAATAGTTGCTTGTTAATAAAACTTGATCAACTAAAATGCCAACCGCTGCAAACCCAGCCTATCCTTGATAGCTTGCATATTTCCCCCACTTGTTGAGTACCAACCATAAGTGTACTCACCCTTGCTTATATTGGATCAGAAGGTAATCATGGAGCAGAGTACCTCAGCGATCTTGATGAGTTCTAGGCGTGTGTTCCACCAGTCAGTTGCCTGTGGAGTGCTTTTGGAGATATCGTCTTAGTTATCGTGTGACCCAGTATATTTTGGCCTTTACGCCATATTCGTGAGTGTAATAAATACTTTGTTTATTAAACATTCGTTTGAGTACTGTTTCTGCTATTCACTCACGGTCTATCATATGTGTGAAATTTGATCCTGGCACACATATGAGATGTACTCGGTTTTCTCTCTAAAACCGGGTATGACAGAGTGGTACCAGAGCCGTGCTGACTGTAGGACGCTAGCCTAGTTAGAATGGTCGAAGTAAGGATTTAGTTTAGCAAGCCAAGTCAGTTTCTTTAGAGGTCTTATTTTATTAGTTAAAAATTCTCTGTTCTTCTTCTCTTTTCTTTGGTCACCTTTGCCTCTATTTCAATTATCTTTACTAAGGTTTTCTCTCTATGCTTAGATGGCCAAGAGCTTTCAGACTGACCCAGCCCCACAGATGGATGATGATGTGCAAGGAGATCCCGTATGGGTGTGCTATTCTGATGATGAGGATATACCTGATTCTGCTTCACCCACAGCAAATGTTGAAGGGAATCCAGATGGTATTGGGAATGAAGGTGATGAAGTTTATGAGGATGAAAAGGATGATGAAGAAGAGCCCAAGGTGGAGATGATCACTTCAATAAATGAGCTTGGTGCTTTCCCACTCTTGCTTGAAGATGTTCTGGAAGCATTGGGCAACTACACCAGGCCACTCTACATAACCACTTACAGTTCCGCTGCAAACTACCAGGAGTATTACCATACTCAGGTTCATGTTAGGGCGCAAATGGAGAATGCCTCTCGCTTCAGGACTTGGTCTATTCATGAGTCAAGCCTTCTACATACCTCCTATGAAGCTGCAGTCAGTGACGCCGCCAGGAGGGCAGTGACATCTATCAGCCACCAGTACCAGAAGGAGCTGTCTCGCACAGAGTACCGTCACTTGCCTCGTCGCCGTCCAGGAACTGAGCAAACCGTTGTAGTGGGAGGAGGACCAACAGCAGACCCTCGTCTCAATGTTCTTGCCCGAGTCACTGCAGCACTAAATACTGATCTGGAAGGTGTTATCAATGAACTTGCTCAAGCCCAGGAGCGGATTGCAGAACTTGAAGAACAGCTTGCTATGCAACAAGGTCAAGAGGATGATGATGAGAGGATGGCCAATGCTTGGTCCCCGCCTCGGAAGAAGTGTCGCTTTGGAGCCCCTTTCTCCGTCACGCAGTTTAGGGAATAGGTTATCTTTAGGTTTCTTTTGTAAGTTTATCGTTAGTACGGTTTTGTGAGGTTGATCGTTTGTTTAATGCTTGTTGCTTGGATAAATGTGTGAGTTGGAATCTTTGTTTGTGTGTCTTTGGTTGTGGAGTGATGACTACAATTAAAGGAAAATATTAATAAATTATTAGTTGAATTTAATTCTAGTCCCCTCTTACCCTTTGATCTTAGTTTCTTATCCATCTCAAGTCTATCCGGCATCTATACCCCTTATTCTGAAATCTGCTCGCGCCGATATCCGGGACAGCAGTACTGTTTTGATGATTTCGAGAGCTACACAAATCCGTTTGACCTCAAACCAGAGGGGTTAGTTTCAGAATTTGATGAGTGACTTTCTGTGATTTTTCCATAATTTTTGGAAATCTGTGTCGAGGGAAATACACCAAAAGTTGTCAGGTACAGAATCTGTTTTTCCAGCTTGACACAGGTAGCTTGATTATTTTGTATCCGGAGTTTCAGAGGTCCGATTGAGGTGATTCCAGTTGGATTGGATTCATAACTTTATGAGTATTGTTCTGAAATTTTGGTATAATTTTTGGATGCACGAATTGACAGTTATGGATGAATATTTAGGGAGAACAGAATCTGAGTGATGTTGAATATTTAACTCTCCTTTACTTTGTTCTTCTTAACTTCAACACTATCTTATACTCTCGCAGTAGAGTGTCTTTCCTTTACTCTTGTCTATCTGAGTATCATTCTCTGAATCATATCTGTCTAACACTCAGATGGTTAACACCAGGACCGGAGGAGGTAGAGACATTCCTAGTCAGAGGCGTGATCACGTGGTGAACCAGCAGAATCAAGCAACCTCTCCACCACCGCCTCAACCTGCAATGGATCCCGCAATGCAGCAGTTCCTAGCAACCCAGATGCAACTCATCCAGCAGCTCACTCAGACAGTGGCCAATTTGCAGGCACAACAGAACCAGCAGCCACCACCGCCACCAGAACCAATCCAGCCGCCCAGGGATCATCACAGGCAGTTTTTGAGCCAGCATCCTCCTACTTACTCTCACTCTGTAGATCCATTGGATGCCGATGATTGGCTCAAGAATGTTGCAAAGAAGCTGGGTATTGCTCAGTGCACTGATCGTGAGAAGGTCTTGTATGCTTCAGGAAGGTTGGAAGGCCCAGCAGCTGATTGGTAGGATGCATACGTTAATGCACATAACGCTCCTGACACCATCACATGGCAGCAGTTTCAGGATGCTTTCCGCACACACCATATTCCAGCAGGTGTGGTGGATCTAAAACAGGAGGAGTTTCGTGCATTGGTGCAAGGAAACATGAGTGTGTGTGAATATCGGGATAAATTCACTCAGCTATCTCGCTATGCACCTGATGATGTGAATGACGATGCGAAGAGGCAACGTCGTTTCCTGAAAGGTTTGATTGGGCCTATCAAGTACCAGCTGCAGACTCATACCTTTCCCAACTTTCAGACAATGCTAGACAAGGCCATTGGTTGTGAGAATACACGCAAGGAGTTGAGTGAGTAGAAGAGGAAGTTCCAGTCGTCATCATAAGGGCAGACAAGCAACACTCGTCCTCGCTACAATTCTTCACAAGGTTACCAGAATCGCTCAGGAGGTAATGGTGAACATTACCAACAGGGACAGCAGATGCAACATTCTGGTCAACAGACTCAGAGGTATCCTCAGCAGACACCTCGTACTCCTAACCAGCAGCAGAATCGTTCTGGCAATGGCACCCCGCCGGTACGGACCAACAATCCAGCCACGCCAGTACCACCCAATGGTTGCTTTAAATGCGGTGATGTGGGTCACTATGCTAACAAGTGTCCCAAGCGTAACCCTCAGACACCTCAGACTCAGAGGAGTGATGGCCAGAGATCCGCTCAACCTTCTTCCCAGCAAGGCAACAAGGGACAACAGAACTTCGCACGTGGAAGGGTGAACCACGTGACGGCTGAATCCGCACAAGAAGCCAATGATGTAGTGCTCGGTACGTTTCTCGTTTACTCAGAACCTGCTACAGTTTTATTTGACTCTGGAGCATCGCATTCATTTGTTACTGAAAAGTTTGTTGCTAAAAGTAAATTACCTAGTAGTCTTATGCAAACCCCCCTGTTAGTTAATTCACCTGGTGGTGAAATGAGAGCTACACATATGTGTTCCCAAGTTCCTCTTAGTATTATGGGAAGGGAGTTTCTATCAGATCTGGTTATCCTGAGATCCAACGCCATTGACATTATTCTGGGAATGGATTGGTTGGGAGCTCATGATGGAGTGATTCAGTGTGCCAAGAAGTCAGTGTTATTCACAAGTCCACAAGGAGATCGAATGGAGTTTCAGATGAGTCCAGTGGTTCGAGAAGAAGCAACAATCAATCAGATGAAAGGAAAGTCACTGGAGGATATCAAAGTCGTATGTGAATTTCCGGATGTCTTTCCTGATGATTTACCAGGTATGCCGCCTGACCGAGACTTTGAGTTCATCATTGAGCTTGTACCTGGTACTGCACCTATTTCAAAAAGAGCATATAAAATGGATGTTAGGGATTTAGCAGAATTAAAGAAACAGATAGAAGAACTTTTAGCTAAGGGTTATATTCGGCCTAGTTCATCTCCATGGGGAGCCCCTGTTATATTTTTTGATAAGAAGGATGGTACTAGAAGGATGTGCGTTGATTACAGAGCTCTTAATGAGGTGACTATCAAGAATAAGTACCCGCTTCCTAGAATAGAAGTTTTGTTTGATCAGATGAGAGGTGCAAAAGTTTTCTCTAAGATTGATTTGCGTTCAGGCTATCATCAAGTGAAAATTCGGAAAGAGGATATTCCTAAAACTGCATTCACTTGTAGATATGGTCTTTATGAGTATTTGGTGATGTCGTTTGGTTTGACAAATGCACCTGCAAACTTCATGTATCTGATGAACAAGGTATTTATGGAGTATCTTGACAAGTTTGTGGTGGTATTCATTGATGATATCATGGTGTTCTCTAAGAATGAGGAAGAACATGAGGAGCATTTACGACTAGTATTGCAGAAGTTACGGGAGCATCAGTTGTATGCCAAGTTCAGTAAATGTGAGTTCTGGCTGAAGGAAGTTTCTTTCCTTGGACATGTCATTACAGATGGAGGAATAATGGTGGATCCGAGTAAAGTGCAGGATGTGTTGAATTGGAAACCACCTCAAAGTGTTGCAGAAATCAGAAGTTTTCTCGGATTGGCAGGATATTACCGCAGATTTATTGAAGGTTTCTCCAAAATTGCTAAACCCATTACTTTGTTGTTAGAGAAAGGGCGAAAATTCAAGTGGGATGATGCTTGTCAGCAGAGTTTTGAGGAGTTAAGGAAGAAGTTAACCACTGCTCCAGTGTTAGTGATGCCTGATATTCAAAAGGGATTCGACGTGTACTGTGATGCTTCACACGTAGGACTCGGATGTGTGTTGATGCAAGAAGGCAGAGTCGTAGCTTATGCTTCTAGACAATTGAGAAAACATGAGAAGAATTATCCTACTCATGATCTGGAGTTAGCCGCAGTTGTTCATGCACTGAAGATTTGGAGGCACTATATGATTGGAAAACGGTGTCGAATTTTCACTGATCATAAGAGTTTAAAGTACATCTTCACTCAGAAGGATCTTAACTTGAGACAAAGCAGATGGTTAGAATTAATCAATGATTTTGATTTGGATATTCAATATCATCCTGGAAAGGCCAACGTTGTTGCAGATGCTTTAAGTCGTAAGAGTCAAGTTAACTCAGTCATTGGGAGGTTGATATCACAAGAGTTATGTTGGGAGATGAAACGACTTAACTTGGGTATCTGTGCTCATTCCGAAGCTGTGACTATGGAAGTGGAGTCAACATTAGAGCAAGATATCAGGAAGGGACAGTTAGAAGACCCGAAGATCGAGGAATTCAGAGCTTTAATCCATTTGGGAAAAACTGAAGATTTCACTGAGGATGAACAGGGAACAGTATGGTTCAGAAACAGAATATGTGTTCCGGAGAGTGATAGGCTACGAGAACTCATAATGAAGGAAGCACATGATTCACCTTATTCTATTCATCCAGGAAGTACTAAGATGTATCAAGATTTGAAAGAGAAATATTGGTGGTATGGTTTGAAGAAGGATGTTGCAACTTATGTGGCTTTGTGTGATGTTTGCCAGAAGGTTAAAGCAGAACACCAACGTCCAGCAGGTTTGCTTCAACCATTGAGAGTACCAGAGTGGAAGTGGGAAGAAATTGGTATGGACTTTATTGTCGGGTTACCTCGTACTCGTGATGGTCATGACTCTATATGGGTTGTTGTGGATAGGTTGACAAAGTCCGCTCATTTCATACCAGTCAACACAACATATACAAGTGCTAAGCTAGCAGAGCTGTATATGTCCAGGATTGTGTGTCTACATGGAGTTCCGAAGAAAATAGTGTCTGACCGAGGTACTCAGTTTACGTCACGTTTCTGGCAGAAGGTACATGAAATAATGGGTACACAACTCAACTTCAGTTCTGCTTATCATCCACAAACAGATGGATAGACTGAGAGGACTAATCAAACTTTGGAGGATATGCTTCGAGCGTGTGCTTTAAAACACGGTCGTAGTTGGGATAAGAGTTTGCCATATGCAGAGTTTTCCTACAATAATAGTTACCAAGCCAGTCTTAAGATGTCACCTTTTGAAGCATTGTATGGAAGAAAGTGCAGAACACCTTTATATTGGAGCCAGACTGGAGAAAGTAAAGTGTTTGGACCCGAAGTACTTCAAGATGCAGAGCAGCAGGTACAGTTAATCAGAGAGAATCTCAAGACTGCACAGTCTAGACAGAAAAGTTATGCTGATACCCGAAGGAGAGAATTGGTCTTTGAAGTTGGAGATTTTGTTTATCTCAAAGTATCACCTATCAGAGGTCTTCGTAGATTCAAAGTCAAAGGAAAGCTATCACCTCGTTTTATTGGTCCTTTCAAGATACTAGAAAGGAAAGGTGAGGTAGCTTATCAGTTAGAGTTGCCAGCTCAGTTGTCAGATGTTCATGATGTGTTTCATGTGTCACAATTGAAGAAGTGTTTACGGGTACCAGAGGAACAGTTGCAGTTAGAGGAACTTAGTGTGAAGGATGATTTGACCTATTCAGAGTATCCAGTTAAGGTATTGGAGACAGCAGAAAGGGTTACTCGGAATAAAGTAGTTAAGATGTGCAAAGTACAGTGGAGTCACCATACCGAGGATGAGGCAACATGGGAAAGAGAAGATGAGCTCAGTGCAGAATTTCCTCAGTTGTTCTCTGATCTTTCCGAATCTCGAGGACGAGATTCTTCTTAAGGGGGTACGATTTGTAACACCCTAATTTCATCACATTAAAATTTATTTAGGCAACTAATTTTCCTAGGTCGTTTTTAGGAAATATTAAATTGCAAAGTTAAATTTGGCCCTTAAATATTTAAACAACATTTAAATTAGAGTCAATAAATTCTTTGTCGCATTCAAGCTGTTGCATATATTTTGAATGTTGTTTGAATTTTGAAAGGTTTGCAAAAGTTTAAACTTAAATTTCAAAACCTTTCTTTTCCCTCTCTCTCTTCTAGCCCAGCCCAGTTTTTTTTTTCTTTTTTTCTTTTTTCTCGGCCCAACTCTTCCCGCGAGCGCGGCCCAGCTTCTTTCCTTATTCTCTCCGCAGGCCCAGCTCGCGGCCCAGCCAGTCGCGCAGCCGCTCTCTCTTCTCCCTCTCTTTCTCTCGCTGACTTGTGGGCCCGCCCTGTCAGCTTCGTCCCCGAGCTCGAGTCGAGCACGGCCGGGACTCCTCCGGTGAGTCCGAGCCGTTCCCGCGTCGGTTTGCCCCTCGCGCAAGCTTTCCGGCCTTTATAAGCCGCCGCCCGACCCCCTCTTGCCTCCTCAACCCAAAGCCGAGCTTCCGCGTCGCCTTAGCCGCCGTAGCCGCGCTCTAACCCTAGCTTCTAGCCGCCGTCGCAATCCGAGCGTTCGAGATCACCTTCGTCGCTCCAAGCTCGTCGTCGAGGTTCGCGTTGAGGTTTGGAACCCGTCTAGTCGCTTTTCCCTCTCTGTCTAGCTCTCTCGAGGTCGTGCGCGCTCGCCGTCGTGGCCGAGCCGCCGTTCACCGTCGAGAGCTTCCTCCGTAGATCAATCTTCGTTTTGATCTGCCAAAATCGACTCCCCGCGTCCCCAGCTCTCTCCCGAGCCAATCACGGCGAGAAACCGTGCTCTCTAGCGCCGGTTTCGAGCAAGTCCGGCGAAGTTCCGGCCGCGCGCCGCCGCGCGCCGCCGCGGAGTTTCCCCTTTTGTTCTCAGCCGTTAGATCTAAATCCGACGGCCGTGATTAGATTCGATCGAACCGGTACGGGTCAGCGCTGAGTCAGCCGCGCGGTTTTTCAAAAGAGCCCCTCAGTTTTCTTAGAATCAACCCGCGGTCCAAGCCAGTTCAACAATAATTAGATCTAGGTCCTTTTCTTTTCGTTTAGGCCCCTGGTCTTTCTAAAAATAGAACCCGCCGTCCTGCCGCGTCGTTTTTCAGAAAAGTCCTTCGGTTTTTATATGAAATTACGTTTTAGGTCCCTGGTTTCTTCTGTTTAAGCCCCTGGAAGGTTAGATTTAGTTCAAAGAAGCCCCTAAACCTTGTTTTAGCCATATATTAACCGTTTTAAATCCGTTTTGAGTGATCTTTGCGTTCACGCGATCGTCTCTTCAGCAAGAATAGTTTTAGATACGTCTTTGCGTCTTTAAAAGTTGCTTGGTGTATTGTTTTGCTTTTATTGATTGAATGCTTGTGTGAAACGTATAGAGAACGATCCGTTCGAGGGAGATCAAGATCAAGTCTACGAGGAGGAGCCACCGCAGTACTTTGAGCAAGGCAAGTGGATTTCCCCCTCTGCATACTCTTTTGAACCCATACATATTGCATAACATTAAAGTTTATATTTACGTTCGCGATGCATTAATTTGGTGGGTCCTATTTAAGGATGACTAGTCTTTTACCCTAAGCCTTGATACACCGGGTTTACTTTCATGTTGGGTAGCTATGCTAGATGCTTAACCTTGGTTCATGATGGGTTCTATCCAACATTGATGAATATCCTTATTATTTATATCTTGTCATGTTAATACAAGATCACCATGTTAATCGAAACATGGAGAACCACCTAGGATTTACCGTACAACCACAATACTATATGGCTCTGGTCTTAGCTGAATAATTAGATGAACTACATGTTGTGTTTGTGCTGCCTGTTGGGCTGTTATTGGTTTGTGGATGTGTTGGTGCGGGGATCGGAAGAGGGTATCTTCTGTTGAAACCGTCGGTACTGGGAACAAACACACATGTAGGAATTCTTTGTAAAGGCTTCGTAGCGTCCCTATGCAATCATACCTCGGAAGTGTGATATTGTGCCTACTTTTGCACAGCATGGTTGGGTTAAAGTTCTTCGGAGCTTTTACGCGAATTGTGGTGAAAGTGTAAAACTGTTATAACAGCCGTGTTCGCGGTCATGAACGGCCTGGACCCTCACGTGATTAAGCTATCGAAACATGAAATCAAATCATTGCATGCATATGTTATTGGTTGTGTTCATTACTTATGTTTATGATTTACTTTATGCTTATTTTATTGTTAATAAGTGGGTTGGTATATACTTATATCTTAGTAAATAGTTGCTTGTTAATAAAACTTGATCAACTAAAATGCCAACCGCTGCAAACCCAGCCTATCCTTGATAGCTTGCATATTTCCCCCACTTGTTGAGTACCAACCATAAGTGTACTCACCCTTGCTTATATTGGATCAGAAGGTAATCATGGAGCAGAGTACCTCAGCGATCTTGATGAGTTCTAGGCGTGTGTTCCACCAGTCAGTTGCCTGTGGAGTGCTTTTGGAGATATCGTCTTAGTTATCGTGTGACCCAGTATATTTTGGCCTTTACGCCATATTCGTGAGTGTAATAAATACTTTGTTTATTAAACATTCGTTTGAGTACTGTTTCTGCTATTCACTCACGGTCTATCATATGTGTGAAATTTGATCCTGGCACACATATGAGATGTACTCGGTTTTCTCTCTAAAACCGGGTATGACATAAGGTGAAAACAAGAACTCATCCAACAATCTTAGGGCTAAATAGGATTTCCTTCTCTTTTTTTTGCAGGTTGGATTTCCTTTCTTTGGGAAAAAAATAGTCTAATAAAATCTCTTAAAGAGGAAAGAAATGAAATACGCCAGAAATGCGAACGAGATCATGCAATTGGACACAGGCACGAGAGCTCGAAGTCAGAAAGTACCGGCACACTAGTTTCAGGCCGCAAAAGCTGCATCGCTGGGCAAATCTCCTTTGGCAGTGGCCGATCGATCGGGCGCCTGTTGCCAGTTGTGTTGAAGATGCGAACACTGCCAAGGAAGACTCGCCCAGTAATTCAGGCGTCCTTTCTTTTTGAAAACTAACAGGCATCCTAAGGGTAGATCTAACCCAAATTCTATCTTAGAGTCTAAACTCTAAACTCATTTATCAGCCTTGTATTAAATACCTTTTTATTGATATGTCACTCAATTATTTGGATTTGGTTTCTTATTTAGACTCTAAGTCTACAATTCCCAAGGTATGGACTCTAAAATAGAGTCTGGTTGAGACTGTGATCGCACTTCTGAATTCTGATTCACGAGACTCGAGAGCTAAGCTGTGCATGTCCTAGGTTTCGCCATCTGCCCATCTGTATTTATAGCTGCAGAGCGAGCGTCAAAAGCACGGCAAGATACGCACATCACGGGGGACGACGGGATGAAATCGGCATCATTCGGTTGGATGATCCCTGGCCTTGGCTGTGAGATCAGGAACTTACTACGGTTTCTCATCCTCTAATTCCTGTTAGTCATGACTCGTGAGTTGTAACCTTATTGCAGCGATTGAAACCGTTTTGTGGTCAGTTCCCGTGTGTCTACTCTGCACTTCCTTTTTACCAATGATTTTACTAGATGGTCATGGATAACTGGATATTCTTATATGTAGCCTGTAGAATATGCCACATGCCCACATAAATATGCTAAAACGCAAGTCTCCAATCTTTTTAGATAAAAATGGGGGTAAAAAGGCAAGTCTCTTACTCTCTTGCTCTTTCGAGCAGCTGGTGTTGTGAATTCTAACGTAAATTGTTTTTCTTCCTATCTCTGGGTTGTATATATCACACTAGAATATTTTTCTTCTCCCCCCACTCAAATATATGTTTTACCGCTCTTGATCCTAGATGTATGATCCTTCTTTAGCCTCCAAGCAACAACAAGCAATAGAATTGTTCATTTATCACTGCCTTGTGTGCCCCCACCAAGCCGCAGCGAGACCCTAGCCAGACCTAACATTGTCATCGTCGCCCCAGTCCTTACCCTACCCAAATAACCTTCTCCATCGACCGGGCCAGCGCTAAGCTCAACAGCCCCCCGTGCCAGCCACCTTCTTCGGGCTAACCCGTCACCCCAAAACTTCAAAGCTTTCATGTGAAGCCACATAGAATCTTAGATAGACACTTAAAAAATAACAAGAATCATAAATATTATCATAAAAATTAGAAACATCCGGCTATCAATCTGACAACTCTAATCATAATAGTTATAGGATATGTGATCATTTCTAATAAATATTCATCTATGTCACTATAAAATATGCTAAAGTAATATCTAAATATGTATACAAATTATCCATCTCTATGATCATAAAAAATAATCTAAAGTAACCCCATAGTCTTGATGTCAATTACCCACCTATGTCATGATAAAACTAATATAGAATAAACCCCTAAATTTGCTTATAAATTATCAAATTATGTTATTATTAAAAGTTAAAGTCACCCCTGATTCTAAGTCTAAGTTATGTAATTATAGTAAAATATTAAATTGTGTCAATATAAATTCTAAATTACCATTGCTATTATTATTATTAATATATTATTTATGTTATTATTCATGAAAACATCACAACCCATGGTGAGCGTCATGTATGAGGGAGGAGATAAAAATTCCAATTTTTATGTTGCTCACATGGATCAAACAAATGGTTTGATTAAATACATATCGAACAATATGCATGGACGTGTGATGCAAAGTGAAAAAAAATTACTAACAAATTCTATTACAACCAGATAATGATGAATATGTATCTTTAGATTATTGTGTTAGAATATTTAGTAGATGAAATTAATAGGGTGTGTGATAGATAATTATAATTATTAGTTAGAAATCTTATTTTTATATTTATTTTAAATGATTCGTGTAGGAGCACGAATTGATAGGCTAGTGCTCGATAACGGACAAGCTTGCCAAAGCCTAAATCCTTAACCCAACACTAAGAAACGCCACCAGAGACTAAGGAGGTAGCACGACCTTAAATTAGCAAGAGGAGAAAGAAGGGGCCTTGAATTTAAGAAAAGGAAGAAGCAAGATATAAGCATGACGGGCAAAGAAAATACTCGAATTTCAAATACCTTTCCCGGTGTTCTTCCGTTTGATCAAGGTGATTTTCTACAAAATGAATTTCCATCCCATATATTTGTACCGGCTAAAGAAAGACTCAGTACTAAAGCTAGCATTAGTATGGGTCTACTATCTGCCATAGTGTTTCTTGACATTATTTAAGCCCTTTTTAAAAAAATACTCATGATTCGGCCGAGTTATTTTCCCCCCTTTTTTAAATTGAATTTGTCCAATTAAGGTTGCTCACTGTCACTGGCCAGCATAATCAATCAATCTTGTTTTTTTAGCTGCGTAAAAAGCTACCGGCCGGTTACCGCGGAAACCCATGCGTGTGCATACATGGGTATAAACCTGCTCGAATTTAGAAAAGCTACTATTGTGTTGCGGTCAGGACGAAAAGGCGAGAAGCCGAGAAATCTCGCCGGCCATTTGCAAATGGGGAAGAAGATCCGTCGGAATGTGCCCTCGCGGCCACGTATGCCCTTGCCACCAGCCTCAGCAGCAACCACCAACTCCGCGGTCTGCCAGTGCCAACGGGCATGAGCTATGCCTATGCGCACGCATTGGCCACTACACGCCGCTCCGGTTCGTGCATGACACTGATGGTCGTTGTGCTCCAATTCATCAAACGATTCCAGAGCTAGAAAACGAAACATATGAAGTTATGAACTGACTGAGAGGCAGTCACGCTCTTATCGAGGAGAAAGAGGAGCTCGGCGCCCTTGCTTTTGGAGGCGATAGAGGCCGGACCGGTGTGTACAGTGCAGTTGGGGAAGGGACCGTTCCTTCCAGCAGCACATTCGGGAGGGAAAAATCCGGCGTGAGATCTCCAACCCGATCGCCATCGGGCACGGAAGCTCCTCCGGAATAGTCTTCCTCTCCGAGCATATGCTGCCCTGGATCCATTCCTCGACGCCGGTTTCGACGGTGTATATATAAGGTGCCTGCCTGCTGCCAGGTCGAACCGGCAAGCCGGAGACGAGAGCTCACCGCCGACGAGCTAGCATACCCATAGTAGGAAGAACTGTCGTCGGGCGAGGGGGTGAGGCTGGCTGGCGTGCCGGCTGTGAATTACGGGGCAGTTCATCTTTGGCACAAAGCTAGGCACGTGTATTCAGAAGTTCAGATCGCTTCAGCATCCAGTTCCAGTGCGTGCCAAAGGAGAATTGCCCTGCGATTTGCCCGCGCGGAATCCGTTTTGAATTTTGATGCTGTTTTTCCTCGAGGCTCGAGGCGATCGAATCTGAGTGATAGTTGAAAAACTGCATGTGGAGAATCCAATCGCCCCGAGATTCTCACCTTCAGATAACGTTCCCCATCCCTTGTACTCTCTGACTCCCTGTACATTAACCGATTAACGCGTGTGTTTACCTGCATGTGGAGTTTCTTCTAGGACTGATCCTGCGTTTGCCTAGATGTTGGTACTAAGATACTACACGCCTGCTCGTTGAAAAGTAGTCCGTCTGCTCACTTGTCTATTTTACTCGCTAACTCCTGTCACAGTTTTGAGCATTTTGTTTAGTCTGATTTCGGCATAATGCATCCATAAAGAACGCCTGGGGGGTGCAGTAGCCGTGTGTAGGTGCTCGTTGCAGCATGGTATGCTCTGTATTCTGTACGGCACACATCAGCTGGCATGTGCGAGTCATATACAACTACCAGGTTTTATATGCATCTGATCCACATATACTTTCAAAAAAGAAACAAAACATAATAATTTTATGCTCCTCGACGAAAGAAAGAAAAACAGAGGGGAAGGACGGCGGCCTGCCCTGATTGCCTGCGAGGCGTTTACTCGGCGGGAATTGTTAACTCCCTCGTGCCCGCTCGATCAGCACCTCCTTCCCTTCCCGTCCCGTCCCGTCCCGGCGAAGCAACTTGTGGCGCGCATCACGTCGCCGTCGCGGCCGCTCTCGGTCAAAGCCACATCTCGGATCAAGTGGCCGCGCTAGGCGACGGCCGGCCGGACAGGCGCGCAAGTCCCCGACGTGCGTGCGCATTGGCGGAGGGGGGCAAAAAAATTCAAGTCAACCGTTAAGTATCGCCGCGTTGCTATCAGAAGCACAGTAGTATGAACCTGGCTGTGTTTCCCTATGGCAACACGGCGTCGTCGTAGGCCTGTGCAGCACGGCAACGAAACGCATGCAACTCGTCTCCAAACAAAAAAAAAAATGCATGCGCCTGTAATGTGAGGATGTAACTCTGCCGGGATGTGAACTGGCAGTATCGCTGATGACTTTTTGAGAGAACTTACGTCTGATACGAAATTAGCGAGGCGAAGAATTCAATGTTATCCATTTGATCAGCACGATAGTGACCTAGCTTGGAGATGTTTGCTTGATTGAAGCAACGTTTTTATTTTCGCTCACTTTTTTTGTATGTGCCTGTGCTGAATGTACCCGATCTTGCATAGAAAACCAAGATGCTTCAACCAAACCATGGACAAAAAAGTTGTGTGTCCTTCTCAATGCCCTCACCAGTCACCACCACCAAATCAACTCAATGCAATTGTAAAATGCTCAAATTTTTTTCTACTATGTGCTATTTTGTATGTGTATATGAGAACCAATCAAACAAGCATGCAAGAAGAAAAATATGTGACAAAATAAAGAGAAAGAGAACAAGAAGCCAGAGAGTAGATGGATCAAGAGGAGGAGCTCTACACGAGTTTTATCTGGTTTTATTGGAGTCCGGCCGACCCCGCATGTCAGGCCGTCACGACATGGCTGCGCTCTCCGCCGGCTGCTGCTCGACCTTCCCGTCGCCGGCGTGCCGCCGGAACACCATGGCGCACTCGGGCAGCTCGCCGAGCCCCGCGAACATGGCGTCCTCCTCGCCTCCTCCTTCCCCGCCGTCGAACAGCCCGCCGACGTCGCCGAACTCGTCGGAGAGCGGCGCGCCGTCGACCGCGCCGCCGAAGAACATCGCACCGTACAGCATCTCGTCCGCCACCGCGTCAACGTCGGAGGGCGACGTCGACGAGGTGACGGACACGCCATCGTAGAGCCACCGGAAGTCGTCGTGCACCTCGACGACCGCCGTCGCCGCCGCGGCGGCGCCGCCCTCGGTGCCAAGCACACCGGCGGCGACGTCGTGGCTGCCGGATGACGGAGACTCGGCCGGCTCCGGCGGGGACGGCTTGGGCTTGGAGTTGGGCTTCGAGGCCTGGCGGTTCTGCTGCTGCTGCTGCGCCCTCGGCACCGCGTCGGAGTGGTTGTGCTCGAAGGAGTAGGTGACGATCACCATGTCCGGCTCGGCACGGTTTCGCTCCACCTGCTTCCTCGCCGGGCACCCCTTGTTGCTGCTGCACCTGTAGTAAGCCCTGCATCCCCCAGACCCCAGATCGATCGATCAGAACGTGCTTCATGCTCAAGAACTTGATCGATGAACGCGCGAAGAAGAACCAAGAAAGGATGTGCGGATGGTTGATTATGTCGCGCGCGTGCGTACCTCGGGAAAGGCGAGCCCTTGATTGGCTTCTGGCCGTACTTCCGCCACGCCCACGAGTCCGTCGGCGTGTTGCCCTCGCCGACGCCCTTGGGCCGTGGGCCGCTCACGTCGGCGAGAGGCACGGTGACCACCCGCTTGTTCGCCGAGCGCCTCCTCCCGGTAGCAGCTGGCGCCGCCGTAGACGGCGCGGCTGGTGACACCGGCGACGACCCCGGGCAATCGACCTTGCCATCGCCGCCGGACACCGTCGGCGACGACACCGCCGCTCCATCGCTCCACTCGCCGTCCATGGCGCGATCTGATCGATCCGAGATAGTGGAGCGGAGACGAGACGCCCGCAGGGGTTCGCCGGAGGGAGCAGTTCTTGGCCTGATCCGAAATCCGATGTCACCACCAGCTGCCTCGAGTCGGACGCATCCGAGGGATATAAAGAAACGGCGGTGCGGTGTGTGGGAAGTGAGCTCTAAAACTAGTACCACGAGGCAACGTCGCGGTGACGCTGTCGCGTTCGCAGTTCGTGCGGTGTGATTGGCGGGGACGACGTGGGGTTGTGGGCGCGCACGCAGGCTATGCTATATTGCTATGAGCTTGGGCTTCGAGGCAAACGGGGGGTGGGGGTGGGGGGATTAAACAAAAAGGAGGGACAGCCCAGACAGTGTTGAGAGAAGGCGAGCGTGTGATGGCGACGTCTCCCCAACTATCCCATGTCTTCTTCATCGATCGTCCTCTCTCATCTGTCAGCAGTTGCTTCCTCTGATCAGGAACTAGATTAGACGAGACGAGAAGTATTAGTATTCTACTAGCATATTAACATATGCATTATGCGTTGGAGTGGTTGGTCTGGAACAGCAGACGGGAGCGGTTTCAATTTGGATTTGGAGGATGACGAAAGAAATCAGCAGCTTCAGTTCGCCATCATGCCCACACGCCGCAACAGTGCCTGCAATGGAGACGTCGGTGGATGGCAGCTCGTTTCGGAGCCGGAGCTCGGCGGATCCCATCCCACGCATTCCCATGGAGGGGTACATGGGCAGACAACTACGTGCGCCGAAGAGCTCCCTCTTTGGCGTCTATTAGAAAAATCTAGAGGCGTTGGATATTTCTGCAGATATGTCATGCTAAAACACAGGAGTATATAACATCGTGGTAATTCAGGACAGAACTGGTCATCGTTTTCCTTGCTTGGGGAAGAAACAACAAATTCCCTACCAGTTTCTTTTAGTGTTTTAACAAGCCGATTGCTTCCTCTAGAGTCTAGATTATGATATCCTGGTCAAATTAACCTCTGGAGGTTGAAACTGAAGGCTGAAACGCAGGACGTCATGTCAGACATATTCCTTAGCAGCTTCGCGTTTGACAGTTCCAGCCGCAGTCATCGTCACATCACCGAGTAGAGAACGAGCTGGCGCCACATTCCATGGAAATTATAGACACCCCCTGCATCCTGTCCGAACCCACAAAGCCACAGCCAGATCTTTGTTACTCGTTCATACTATCGTTCTCTGACGCGTTTATTCTATGGAAAAACTTGGTTCAGTTATGGCGTCACGATCCGTCCCAGTCGCTGCATTTCTTAATTCCCTCGGATGTTCTCATCGATCAGGACCTGTTCAACCAAGGCCTCAATCACGAGGGTGGCAATGGCATCACACCTGCAGCTCGTCTCGCGCACCGCTCCCTCTGCTCCCATATAAAACTCCATCCCGTTTGACAAACGGCACAACCACCAGTTAGTTTAGCAGGGGGAGGAGATGGAGTAGACTGTAGTGCTACTTCATGGTCTGCCAGCCGCCTGGATGGGAACGCGGGGACAGCTGGTATTTGCAATAGAAAAGGAAACCAGAAGAAAATGATTCTGGCATATGTTAAGCTCATCGATCAGCAGTTCAGCAGAATGCAGCATGCGTGTCCGTATGAATAATTTGCGCAGCAGCTTCAGCGCAATCTCTGGCTATTTCCTTCTCCACAGTTCTCCAATCGATACGCTCTAAAGTCTAAACTGTTCGAGGTCGTGGAGGACAGCACGGGACAATGGTCTTATAGTCTCTTAAAGGCAGGTACTGATTAGTACCGTAGAAGATTTTAAATGAGCACAAGAATTGAAGCCAATCCATGGAAAATTGACAGTATGCAGCCACAGGATTTGGTTAGGCCCCGACTAAGACCGTTAGTACACATGAAGATGCTAGAGGTAGAGCTTAATCCTCCAATTCTTTTACTCGAGTTACCCTTTGGTTTGTTTGGCCGAGAACCAGGCATGCCGCATGCAGCATGGACCTGTCTCCCACTCGACCATGCTTTCACATCTTCTTTCCCTTTAAAACGGAGAGTTGTCTAAAGAAAAAAAAATTATGCCTGCACAAATCCACGCTTTCACATCTGTACCCTATAGACTATGGATTAATATTGACCATTATTCAGGCGATCTCCAGCTACTATGGATTTACATTGAGGAGGGCTGAGCAAAATTGTCCGGCTAGTCATTGGGCCTTACGCTCGGCTGCTGGCCGTGGAAATGTATGCCCAATGGGCCGTAAGAAAGCCCATCTAACAATGATGCGACACTTCACATCTCACAAGAGCCCAACCCAACCAAGTTGATATCCCGGCCCACACTGGCAGGGACACTGACCTCCGGAGGATTCGGAGCCTCTCGACTCGACAGTATCGGAGCCTCCTCCCCTCCGGAGGAAACAAAGAGCGGCCGCGCCGCCGCGCTCAGTAGCAGACTAGCAGTGGTTCGAAGCGTTCCGCAATCTCACGCCGCCGCCACGCCGCGGCGCGAACATGAAGGCTATCGGGAGCGGCGGAGAGTGGTGGTGGAACCTCCCGTCTCTCCGCCGCAAGTCCGACTCCCGCCGCCGGGTCCGCCGCAACACCGACCCCCGAGGCCGCCGCCGCGGTCCCCCGCGGGAGCCGCTCTCCTCGTCCTCATCGGAGTCCATTGGACAGAGCAGCGGATGGCCCATCGAGTTCCCCTTCAAGCAGGCGGTCACCGCCGCCTGTCTTACCTTAACCGGCGATACCATCGCGCAGGTCCGCAGCCGCATCGTCGACCGCCGAAGACGCGGCGCCGAACCGGACAACAAGGTCACCCCCTGTCATACTGCATCTCCCTTATGCTTCGAATCCTTAACTGATTTGGACCTTAAAAAGGCTTGTGGTTCGTTGTGTGGTGAATATCTACCATGAAGGCAGCTTAAATTTGATTTATTCATGTTTTAAATTTAATATATTCATGTTTTGTATGTCTGTGCCTTAAAACTGATATCAACAGATGCCATCTGACTACCTCATAAGTTCTCCTCCAGTATTTTATCTTGGTTAAACTCAGATTAAATTGTAATGCTCTAGTATGAGCCTTGTGCAGTGCACGTGTGATCCTGCCCTGCCATGGCAAACTTTTAGCTCCTGAATCTGTTTAGGTGTCCATTTCAGGAACTCATACCAGACATATTACTGAACCATGATTGGTGCCGTGCACTTCGTATGACCTCCTATGGATTCCTTCTTTATGGTCCAGGATCCTATGCTTGGTATCAGTTTCTTGATCGGTGTATGCCCAAGCAGACACTTGCAAATTTATCCGCTAAGGTATGCTTGCATCCTCCACTGTGGCTTAATGTGCTGGGCTATTTAAGCATTTTATACACAAAGTATCCCTTCCTTATAACTGCTGACGTTTCAGGTCATACTGAACCAGATCGTACTCGGTCCTTGTGTCATTGCTGTAATTTTTGCTTGGAATAACTTGTGGTTGGGAAAATTGTCAGAGCTGCCATCTAAATATCAGAACGATGCGCTTCCCACACTTCTATATGGTAATACTTCTGCCTGAATGCAGTTTGAACTAATGGAACAGAAATAACTGATATTATTATTTTACATTTCACTTTGTCATGGATATCACAGGGTTTAGGTTTTGGATTCCTGTATCAGTTGTTAACTTTGGGTATGGACACTTGGCTTCTCATTAATATGTGTCTCAATATTTCTTATGCTAATCAGGCTACAGTTTAATAGACTGGATGAATATTTAGTTGCTTACTCCATTGGGGCAATGACGTAATGTAGCTGTTTCTTACTCTAGTTTCCATATGTTCCATTCCAGGATGATTCCTTTGCCTGCTCGTGTTGCCTTCATGTCCGCTTGTTCCATTTTTTGGAACTTTTACTTATCAACTACTATGAGCAAATGAAACACCCGCTTCATCAGGTTGGTCTTGACAGTTAACACAACTCACCCTATAAGCTTCTGTTGGGTGGGTTTACATATGTTTTTAGCTATTGATCAATTTGGCTAATAATACCTGCATTTGCTGCAATCTTTCTTATGCTCCTCTGACAGTTGCTTACCTATGTGTAAATTTACACTGAACAATATTACATGCTTGACAGGGTACGTACGGGCCTCGTTCATCTGAATACAAAAATGCTCAGATTTTTGGTTTATATTCGTCCAACAGAGGAGAATGAGAGTTTCGTGAGGCATAAAGGACACTGTAACGTCCCTTCCTCTTGGACAGTTGGAACTAATTCAAGATGTTGATGAGCATAAGATCAGTGGATGTCGTAAAAGCTATCTACTCTTGTACTCCATTCTTGGATGCAACAATGTTGGGAGTATGGAGCACCTGGCTCCATTCTGACTTCAAAACTCAGAAGCATTGAATTTGTAATTTAGGATGTGCTGAATTAGCTTCAATGACAGTGGCATATTACATTCGTCTCCAAATGGAGATGTAGGTGTATTTGTTACGCTAAGCAGAATTTATGAATTCGTTGCTGGATGTTGTACCTTAATTTATGCTAAATGATTGTCGAATAGACTGTTAGCTTCTCACTAAAGGAATAGAAGGCCCTTTTTGAATTCGTTACATTTCAGAATCTCGTGTCGTGGTCACGGACCTTCAAGCTCAGTTGCTCAGGATCCTATTAAAAAAGAAAACGTAGTTCAACTATTAGAACCCAGAGCTGGTACTGAGATCTGTCATGCGGTCATGCCCGAACTGAACCCTCAATGGCCCTGGACCCTGGGAGTTTACTTTTCCTGAGCATATAACTGGAGCTGTAGCCTTTAGTTAAACGGCGAGTACAAGCCGAGCATACGACAGAATGTTCAGTATCGGTGGAGAACAATACATTTATTAGAGAGGTTTCCAAATACAGATTTTATTCTGATTGACCTTTAAAAAATTACAGACTATTTGGACAGAAGAATTTGCTATGCAACTCCTATCATCGTTCTTTACATGTCAAGAAATATACATAAAAGAGAGGGGCAAAAAAGGGGGCATCTACAAACTGACAACGGGTACAGCCTACAAGGTACAGAACTAAATAAATTATGAATGCTAAGTTAATCGCTTGTAAAATCTATGATTCGAAGTCTTCTATCTCGGAGATTTGGTCGAAATGCATCTTCCACACAAGATGAGCCTTGATACAGCACGTGACCTTCGATTCCTGACCTTAATTGGAGAGAGCTGCAGAGAAATGATTGGATTAGCTGGAGAGGTGGGGAGTGGGGGATCTCATGCAGAAGTCTGCAGCCTCCAGCCATATCAACGAGATGCAAGCTTTCGCAATAATGTCAGAAGTCAAATTATTTGTAGAAAACTACCATGGATGCAAGGTGACATACTTTGTTATTGTTAGAGGCATGGTAGTATGGTACTCCACTACTTAAAAATCTTACTGATTAGATAAGATCTGTTTGTTTAACGAGTTACTTTGAGTTAACAAATGACCAAATTAAGGATAACAATCAGATCCATACAAGTTCAGCTGAAAGGAGACTACCAAACTATCCAGAGTTTAGGTACCATCTAGTGAGAAGACATCTAAGATTAACCATCGCTTGCTGCATGCCTCCACATTATATGCAGAAAAAAAATATTTTTGCTAATATATGCAAATGAGTTGTCCAAGTCTTTCGAGACTAAGGGTCTAAGACACAAACAACTGGTGAGAAGAAAATAGATTATACAAAGCAATATCAAAGTGTATATCCAAAGGCCCATCAGCACTGAATTCGGTGAATATCCAAAGATTGTGACACAGAGATGAAAGATTTACCTTCCGTCGAGTTCTTGAAGTTCTCCAACATAGTAAGCTCCTTGATTTAGGCTCCAATCTCCTGCACGCAAAGACTTTCCCTGTGAGAAAAATGCAGTAGTAGCACAAATGCAACATGTCTGCTAGACTGCTACAATGGTATGGAGTATTGACAACTCAACATGTCTGCTACCATGCTACAGTTGTATGTAATATTTTGTTTCTGATTTGAAAATACATAAGTACGACTATAAGCATGTGTTTGGTTCCATGGATCATCTTGGACGGGATGGGTCGATCCCATTTCCAAAGGAATTTGGTTGAGAGAGACGTGGGACGGGGTCATCCCCAGAAAGTTTGACTGAACTGATCACAAGATAACAACACTTACAAATTCTCTTGCTCTAGCTTTTCAGCTATTGATATAGCTTTTCGCCGAGACCAGCCTCCTCGTTGAGAACAAGCTTCAGCTCTCCCAATAACATGAGCAAGAGATACCTTTCCTTTTACTATGCTATTCTGTTGACGCTGCCTGTTCCCACTTCTTCCTTTTCGATTACTAATGCTCCCTTGGTTTGGTGATGACGAAGCTTCTTCCTCCCATGCATTCTCCTTTCCTCTTTCATTTACGTCATGGACATCATTATTTGTTTGAGCATGCCAATGCATGTGAGAAGGCCCGACTTCAATTATTTCACCCTCTGTTAGTATGTGGGGATCAGATTGCATCCATCTAGTCTTACTAGAGCTAGCTCCCTTCACAACACTATCCTTTTTAAGCCGCCTAATTAGATTCTCACCTCCAGAAGAGAGTGGACTATGTTTAGTGAAGGACCTCCTCACTGTTGTGTTGGAAGAATCATTCTCAGGGTAAGGAAATATTGACGGAGCATGAGTTGATCTTGCATCATTCTTTGATTCATATCGGATTTCAAGTATTATAGCAGAACGAAGAGCAGACTCAAATGCCTGCAGAATCTGAGCTCTGTAGTTTTCAGCTTTGGACTTGTTGACACGAGAACTAAATATTAGCTGCACTGTCGGTGCTGTTGGAAGGATAGATGCTGACGTTAGACAAACTGAAAAAAAAAGTGACAGTCTAGCAACACTTACATCGAAAACTCAAGAAGACATATAAATGTGTACAAATTGAGTTTGAGAATACCAATTAACCAGTATCGAAGGTATTGCGGTTTAGAATGTGTGTGCAAGGAGATAATAGTAAAAAGTTAAAACAGTACACATAGGATATGACAAGCTTAGCTAGCAAGATATATCATACATTACTACTTCCCTCATACGCTTTTAACTTCAATAAAGTAATAATGTTTGTACTCCTACATTCAAAAGGATGCCATCAACCCTTTAATATATACTCAATGCTTTGTTCAGAGAAAACGCTATAATCACTGAGCCTGAATGCAAATCATCTATGAGTACTGCATCTAACTTCAAAGAAGTGCTAGTGATTTATGAAGCACCGATACCCACAGATAAAACCAAGCAAGAGCTGGTCTAATTGTCTGATTATACAGTTTACAAATTATTTCCAAAAGAGCATTTCCTCTGTTTTAGCACTAGATATATATATACTCATCTGCTAAAGAAAACTTGCTACTGAGAAAAATCTTGCAGGGAACTTATGCCACAATATAATCATTTGTGATATGGATGTCAAACTGAGAACTTTACCTGTGCCTAGACTGACGGAGCTTAGCCTTGCTTCTTTAGCCATCATTTTTCTCAATGTATCTGACTGGATACTCTCAAGCACAGCTTCCCAGATCATTTCATTTTCGGTTTTTCGTTTTTTAATTACCTCATTTCCTCTGACAGAACTGGTTGAGAACCCATGACCATTTTCTTGGTGTTCGACAGTTCTCCTTTCCCCATAAGTGGTGCCTATCATGTTACCTTTATGCTCAATTGCTGAGGTCCTCATCATATCCCTATCAGGAAAGGAACCAACCAACCCACCATGGTTCAAACTTGTACTAGTTGATGAACTTGGCAACAAGTACTGTTTATCAGGAGCAAGCTGAAGCAGTGCAGCTGTAAGCCAGGTTGTTTTGTCACTCGAGACCCTCAACTGCTTTTCAGCTTCAGATAGTGTTTTCAAGGCCTGGCGTAGTTTTTCCATATCTTCTTTTGACACTGAAATTTATGAAAAAAAAGAACTAAATAATGCCAACACAGAATATTTACCGTAAGAGAACAGATAGAATGGGAGACAATACAAATATACTGAGCTATCCGTTGGTTAAAAACAAATGCTTACAACTAGGACGTTTGAAGAACTTTCTCCTGGGCCTTTCTCGTGTAAACACATAGGAACCAGCAAGAATGTCAGTAATTATTGTGGCAAGTTGAGACATCAGTGCTAAAGGCTCAACACCGGTTTCTGTGATGTCTCTTAGCGTCTTCACTGTGTTTACTGTATCAGCAGATAGAGCTAGATCCAGCAAATCAACCAGTTTATCGTCAGAAACCAGACCAACCTGTAAAACAAACAGCAAACACTAAAATTTTACTGTTGTTGCGGAGTAGACCTGAGGATCAAGGCTACTGCGTAAAGACAAAGTTATGATTTATGAAAGGGATATTAAATGGGTTGCTTCCTCAAGTTTAGCTTCAGCACAGAAACAAGAATATGTCAATCAGAGAATAGCGCTTACAATTTGCACCTACCTATAGAACATCTGAATACTAGATTACAGGATTATATGGGGAAATGAACTTGCACGCTACTTCCTATGTGACATGTTTCAGCGGCGCTCAAAGTTATCAAGATCTTGAGCATAAAATTCGCTAGAAATTTATATTCAAACAAAGAAACTACAGAGTAATGTGGCTTAAAAAACATAGATGGAGCCATGATGTTCATTAGATATCTTACCAATTCTTGGACAAGAGACAAGGAAATCCTCTGCCCCAGCAAACTGAGCTGATCAAGAGTCATCTCGGCATCCCTCAAAGATCCATCAGAACGGGATGCAATTAGCTTCAGTGCATCTTTATCAACATCTAGGCTCTCGCTGGTGCAAATCCACTGTAATGTATTGACAACATCGCACTCCCTCAACTTCGGAAAAAAGAACTTCTGGCATCTCGACAGGATGATATGAGGAAGTTCAAGGTTTGGACTGACAAGGATAAACACAACCCGACGGGGCGCCCGGTCCACAACTTTAGAGATAACACTCCAAGTGTCAGCTGGCAACATATCACAGTCATCAAATATAAACACCCTGTATTGTGAAGGTGCTGGTGAAAGCATCACATTATCGAGGACGTCCACAATGCCATCCATATCAATGTTGCCAACAGGCCCAATCTCCATCAGGCTCCTGCTCTTGCCAAGATTGTGAGCTATGCACGACGTGCACGAGTCACAAGGCCTGGGGTGCTCAGGGGAGAGGCAATTGAGCGCCTTGGCGAAGACACGTGCGCATGAAGTCTTGCCTGTACCATGAGGCCCATAGAACACATACACCAACCCAATCTTCCTCCTCAGGATGGCATTGGACAGCGCCTGCACCACCAAGCTCTGCCCAACAATGTCTTTGAACGTCTTCGGTGCGAATTTCTGAGTCAAACTCCGGTGACGCCCACGGCCGTGCAGCGAGGCCTGTGACTTCTGCCCTGACTGAGACTCAGACAGCAGGTCAGAGTCTATCTCACTGGTCTGGTTAGAGAAAATCCCAAGCTCGCCAGAGTAGCTCCCAGAAATGCCGCCAATGCGGTTGCGAGCACCGGAGGTGGCCGCGGCGTCGACGAGCAAGGGCAACGCGTCTGAGTCCGAGCTCGTTGAGGAGGCGAGCCTTTCCGACTTAACAGGGAAAAGGGGACGCGAGACACTGACGCGCCCGCCAGAGGCCGCGGTGGCTTCAGATTTTCGCCCCGCCGCGGACTTAGAGTCGGAGAGGGCACACGAGAGGCTGCGGCCGGCCATGTCGAGGATAGACTTGCCGCGGTGGTGGAGGCGCGACCAGTTCCACGGAATGCCGCACACGTTGCGCGCGTCCTGCGGCACATGGTGCCGCAGCTTCTCCCCGTCGTAGTCGTCGTCCTCGCCGCCGCCGTGGAACAGGTACTTGTTCCCGCAGACGGCCTCCTGGGAGCTGGAGTTGACGGAGAGAGCGGCCGCGCGGTCCGGAGGCTTGCTGACGGCGGTGGCGCGGCGGCCGGCCCGGCGCTTGAAGCGGCGTGGCGGGCGCCGGCCGGGCTTCGGATGGGGGTTCTCGGCGAGCTGGTCGAGGAGCGTCTTGAGCGCCCCGGTGGTGGTGCTGGTGGCGCCGCCGGCGCCGCGGCAGGATTTGGCGGGGAGATTGATGTCGCCGTCGGTGTCGGTGTCGGCGTCGGCGTCCGGGTCGGCCGCCACCCTGGACGAGTCGACGGAGCGGCGCGTGGACGGGTCGCGGAGCGATCGCGAGCGCTGCAGCGCGAGGAGGTCGCGCATCAGCGCCGCGGACGCCACGGACGCGGGGCTCCTCCTCCGGCCCGACGACGACGCGCCTCCGCCCCCGGTTCCCGCTCCCGCTCCGCCGTGCGCGTGCTGGTGGCGCAGGTGGATGCAGCTGGCGAGGTGCGCGTGGCCGCGGAGGTGGCCTCCCGCCCCGCCCCCCGCCGCGGCACGGTCGGGCGCCGGCATTGCGGGGGCGGCGCGTGTCCTTCTAATCCTAACAGCGCGCACACCACGCTGAGGGAGGCGCGAGGGGAACAAGACGAGCCCGCCTCCGCTAGGCCATTTGAGAGGGGAGGAGGAGGGTGCGCCGGTTGGCGTGTGATTATGGCGGTGTGGTTCGGAGATTTCGCCTTTTTCGTTGGATCCTGGAGGGTTTCACGGGAAGAGCGACGGAGGTAGGGGGAGGGAGAGGGCGGGTCAGCTGGGTAGGTGGCGAGCGGCCTCGGCGGCCTCGTGCCCGGTGTGGGAGCGGGCGGTGCTTTCGGGGTGGGAGCCTTTTGTAGTCTGCCTGGGAAGGGATCAGTTCAGACGTCAGAGGGAACCCGAGAGCGTGGCACGCGGCCACGGGGGCATGCGGCAATAATGGCACCAGCCGGTGATACGACACGCCGGAGTGTGCCGTTGCTGCGGGCGCGGGGGGCTCCAGTGGTCAGTCGCACTCAGCAGTGGAATAACCCGCGCTTCTCGGCGGTCCTGACATTTCGGGGGCCCAGGGCGAGATCAAATCTGAGGCCCTATATATATCGACGCATAAAGTACTAACTAGATACTGCTATTTTCCTAGTTGAAAAAACGAGCTAACTCATATATATTCTCTATTTCAAATCACTATTAGTTTTGGTTTTTCTGGATACATAACTTTTACTATATATAGACATAAGTATATATCTAGGAGTATATCAAAAAATATATATCTAGAAAAGAAAATAATAAATAGTGTTTTAGGACCAAGGTAGTAGGTTTGTAAGTACATGTTTAATAATTAAAGTTCTTCAAGTGCTTCATTTTGGATTGTATCCAGTTGTTTGTCTACATACACAGCTTATCCCTTTCATTTTTTTTAATCTTTTCTCATTCTTTTCGAATGAAACCTAATTTTCCATTATTCTGGCTAAATAATTCGTATGCAGGCAAAGGAGAGTGAAAATACTATAAATATATAATATCAACTTACATTAAAAAAACGAAACTGATGTTATGTTTATGTATAATTGAATGCATCTAAAACTCTGAAAAGCTAGGTTACTCTACGTAAGCATATGCGAAACAACGCTAAACAAACATTTGGTTTTGCAGTGCTTTAGAAAAAAGGAAGGGTACTCAGAAACGGAATTGAACTTATGCCTTGCTTAGGTCGTGAAGTTGGTACAAAGTTGACGCACTAGAAAGCGTGTTCTGTGAGAGTGGGCACGGTTATCAGTTTGCAAAGTTGGTGAGAAGTTAGAAAACTAAACAAGACCTTAACAATTGTCCGTGAGCTTAGCAGCCTGCGTTCATAGGCCGTATACATTCCAGCTGTGTTCAGACGACACAGTCCAACCTTAGACCTGCTACCTAATCATCGCAGGATTCACAGGCTATTTACAGACTCGTAGTTGGGGCCCCTGACTTTTGGGGGCCCAGGGCGGCCGCCCCGTCCGCCCTGCCTCAGCTCTCCGCACTGTAATCCCTCTATTCCATCCCTTTAAAAGAAATGTTATGTCCTGGTCATCGAGATTCTTCTCTCTATATCAACTTCTCCCGCACCCATCATTCCTTTATACTCTTCCTCTATAACAATTATACTATATTTTATTCAACCATCCCAACTACCACATCTCCCCTCTCTCTCCCTCACAGTTTCTTTTATTCTCTATTTCCTTTTCTTTTTTCTTTCTTTCTCTTTTCTTTTTCTTTTTTATTTTCCCCTTTTTCTTTCATTTTTATTTGTTTTTCTCTCTATTTCTTCTTTTTCTTCCACTGCGGTGCCTCTAGATATTTTGCCGGCACCATCTCGATCTGTCTTTCTCTCTACTCACATGCCGCCTCCTTTCTCGCTGCCTCGGCTCCTCCGCAGCTCCACCCGCACCGCAGGCATCCCTCGCCGGTGGCAGACTCCCTCCCTCCCTTCCCCTCCTCCTCTCTCACGGCGGCGCAACGCACGGCGAGGCGAGCTGCGGGGATGCGCTGACTCCTCGCGCGGCCTCGAGCTTGGGCAGAAGCAGCGGCACCCGCGGACCTCGGTGAGCAGCCTGCGACGGCAAAGAAGCAGGGCCTCGTCCTCGCGAGCGGTCTGCGACGGCGGGAGCTCGCCCTCCTCGGCGGCAGTGGGCTCGGCGGCGGCGCCTCCTCTCTCCCTTATCTCTATGTGTGCAGAAACTCTCTCTCTCCCTCCGCGATTTGTGATTCGGCTGTCGATTTGGGCTTTGATATGTGCTTCCAATCGATTCGCACATTCGATTTGCCTTCGAATCGTGGATTTGTGGTTGATTTGGTTGGGGATTTCGTGGATTCGTGGTCGATCTGTGCTTCTCGTGGTTGATTTGTGCTCTCTTTCTCTGAGCTCTCTTTCTCTGCCTCCGGCCTCGCCGCGCCTCTCTCTCCATCTCGGCACGCGGAGGAGGCATGCAGCGGCGGTGATGCTGCAGGTGGCGACGGTGATGCAACAGGTGGCGGCGGTGATGACTATGGCCGACGACGTGCTCGAGAGGCTCCTCGGCGGTTGGGACAAGAAGGGCGCGAGCGAGGGAGAAGTGCGGGGCCCATGCCACCGTGGCGTCGTAGTGGGGTTCGCTACCCCCGCTCAGCATACCGTAGCAGAGCGGCCCCTCTACCCTAGCGGGGCGGTAGAGGGATATCGCTGCAAGTCATTTTTTCCTGTAGCCACCGCTGAAGCGCTGCAGACAGCCTCAGGGCCGGCGCTTCTCGGACTACCGCTCGTTTTTCCACCTTGGCTCCCCTGACCCGCTCCGTCTCCCTTGGCTGCTTACGTGTCGGGCGCTGCATGTGAGGCGTTGCGCGGTTCGTATAGATGGGCATGGTTCGGGTCGGCCCATCGGTTTATCGAACCGGCCCACGAAAACGAACCTACTGGGCACCGCTTTGATCCACGAAACAAGTGACGGGTCAACGGACTCGAGTCCAAGGGTCGCCTGGATCGATCCGTCCGTAGCAGCGGCGGCGGCGCCGTCGCGCCCCCTCGCCGTCGGAGCGGGAGCAGCCACGGGTACGGAATCCACACCACCACCACAGCGCGTTGCGCTGCCTCTTCGCCTCGCCGCCGCTGCCAGGGGACGCCACGCCGCCGCCGCCATCGCATCACCTCGGCCTCCGCGGAAACCATGCAACCTCTGATCCCCGGAAAATTCTTTTGATTGGGGTGCTTACCTCGAGGGAATTAGGTGTCTTTGTTCTGAATTTGGGTGCTTCCTCGACGGAATTGTGTCCGTGCTCTGAATTTGGGTGCTCTGTGGGTCGTCGGGGTAATTCCGTGAGAATTACGGGAATTGGCTGCTCGCATGAGATCTTCTTGCAGGCATGAATTCCTTGTGTCTAGAGAAGAATTGTGGTGCGATTTCTCTTATGAGGTTGGGAAGGGCTCGTGGTGTCATACTACTTTAGCTAGTTGAATTCAGGTACGGATGGCTATTGCCTTCTGAATTTCACCTTCTCGAATGCTTATTTTGGTTGGATTTAGAGCATATTTGTTTGCTTGGGTGTTGCCTCTCTAGATCTTCCTGCTTAGCTGCGGCAGCGGGCTCCGGTGCTGACGCAGGGGCAGCGTCGTCCTTCACGCCGCATCAGGCTCAGCGTTGTCGCCGACGCGCCACCATCTTCTGCCTGACCACGCTTGAGATGTGCCTGGGCGGCATCGCGAGGAGTGAGGCGGAGGTGTAGGTCTCGCGAGCAGGAGCACGACGACGATGCCCCCGGGCACAGCTCGGAGAGGATGGATGGGTCGAACCGCGCTAACCATTGGAGCACCAGGGATCGGCATCTAATCGAAATGGAGCAACCGGTGCTCCACTGTGCATCGAAAGGATCATTGGGTCGATTATGGTTCGACCCATGGTTGAACCATGCCCATCTCTAGCGGTTCGCGTGCTTACGTCCCCGCTTGTAAAAGAAGTGCGCGCGTACCGTCCCTCAAAAAAAAAAAAAAGTGCGCGCGTACCGACCGGGTGGCGTACGCCGTCGCCTGTCTTGTCCCTGCATGCTTTGTTTGTGCCGAAAGCACCTCACTGGCTCACTGCGCAGTAAATTTCACACACTAAAAAAACATTATGTACTTTGGCATGTTCATACTTCGTAGTACGGTTGTAAACTTGTATTCCAGTGCTGTGGAATGCTGCCGCGGTACTCCCTCTGTCCCTTTTTTATATGTCGTAGTTGGTGTCCGTGCCGCGAGTTTGATTAGATTTGTAGAAAATACGTATAATATTTAAATGTCTAAATATTTTTTTTATAAACTAGATCTAAATATCTATCTAATGATATTTATATTATATCATAAATTTTAATATATTTTTATATAATTGACCGTATTATTTTCTCAGAGAGTGAGAAAAACAGATATTTAGGAACGTAGATAGCTACGGGTAGGGTCAAGGATTAGGATCAGGCGAGCAAGGGGGGAGGGTCTAGGGCCGAGCTGAGCACCAGAACGACCCTCCTGATCGTGCCTAGCCGGTCAGACGCCCGTCGTCGTGAACCGGCTTCTCGGCTGGGTCACACGATTAATGCTTGTCCCGCGAGCGCGCACGTCCTCCGCGACGAAGCTGGCGCACATACACCGCGGCATTGGCACAGGGGGCCGTGCAAATAATTGCTCCACATTCTGCTGCATCGTCAGTCGACGGTGACGGGCGGTCGATTCGGTTTCTTGCCGGCGCCGCTCGTGGCAAGGAGGCGCTGAAAGCGAGAAGCCGCGCTGTCCTGCCGGCTGTCGCCTTCGAGTGCACAGTGCACTTCCATGAACAATTCCGCATTTTTTTCCTCCGTAAACAGTAAAGAAGCAACTGCTTCTTGAAGGGACAGAGCACGAGCAGGTATTCGGATTGCTCACATCCATAATCCATTACTAGCATGCATGAAAAGAGATGGATAAAAACTAAAAAGTCTGCCGTCCCTTTTACACGGCCGCGAGAAATGATCACACTGCTCAGCGAGGCTTCCGCGTACATGACTGCCGTAAAGTCTGGGTTTGTGTAGATACATGTTTAAAAAATTAGAATTTGGAGAAATATCTAAAAAATTAGATCTCAGGTGTTTAGATCCGTTTGTTTTTTAGCAAACGGTGTTTAGATTCATTTGCTATTCGAAGTGGACCCCTCACATATGGGTTGCAGCCTTCGGCTCTAGAGAGGCGAGCAGGCTCATAGATAGGTTGGTTTCAGTGGATCCCACATGGTTGGCCCAACAGTATCTCTTGGTAGGCTGATCTAATTTTTATATGTGTTTAGATAGAATTGAGCTACTTTTTTAGCTTTTAGCTTTCTACACTCAACTAAACAAGCCCTCTGTAACGATGCTGCCATAGGCGTCACTACTCAGGGTGTGTTTAGATTGGGAAAGATTCTCCGAAAAAACACTATAGATCCAAAAATACACTGTAGATGAATAGTGTTATGTGAGTGGGAGGGATAAGATGAATAGAAAAAAGTTGGATGTATAGTGTTTTTTGGGAGGAAACTTTTGTAACTAAACGCACCCACTCATGCGGCATACTACGCTCAGGTTCATATGCTACTGAATAATTAACTTCCCCTACAATATTAGAAAAGACGAATTGAACAAAAGAGCATAGCACGGGGGCAGTCGAATCTAAAGCCGTCTAGGTCACTCAATCCCTAGAGCACAACATTTTTCCCTATCAAATCCTAACCACCAGCCCACCACAATTAAGTATTGCTAAACGAATCTCCTTTTTCCCAACAAGCTTTGCTGGAGGATAGACAAGCACCCAACTTGGAGTACTTCTAGTGCACCAGTAGGCACTAGCTGCGGTTTTCATCACAAAAACGACGTTTGCACTAGCTGTGCGCCTGTGCTGAAAAGTTAGGAGTACCCCAGTAGTAAAACATTTGCACTAGCTTCTATACCAGCTAAGCAACGATCAGCATGTGGAATTGTGGATAAGTTGTGAGCTTATGCCAGTATATAAACCAGAGCAGCCATAGCCATCCGTAGTAGGCAGAATCTTGCCTAATCCCGTCGCGGCATAAACTAACAGTTGAGCTTGAGCCGGCGTAAATTAGTAGTTGAGCAGGAACTTGGGAACCAGAGCTCCAATCAAATAATGCTCGATGCTGGATTCTGCATCGCGTGTGCCGCCGCACAGGCGCTTCTCCGGTTCTCCCATCTCCATGCACATGCATCTGGCCCCGACGAAAGTAGCTTTGCAGCCACAGTGCAGGCGAGTTCACTCACCAAGTCACCAGTGCCCAGGCAGGCTTTTGTTCGTCCCGACCCACCTGGGCGCCGTTGCCTTGGCGGCGGCTACTTTCTTGCAAGGCTGCAGCAGGTAGCAGCCTGAAGCCCTGAACCCGATAGTGAGCTCTGGGCAAGCGCACGGGCGGGCAGCAAATTTGACGGGGCCCATTTGAAATGGCCGTGTCAGGAGCTGTTGGGCATCTTTCCAGTAGTACTGTACTATTTGTGGGGGTTTCTCTGTCGAGTTTGCGAGTACCAACGTGTTTATAATGTGCGTCGTGGAATCTAATTCTGGCAGCAGTACTAAACAAAATAGTAATTCGGCAGACCTCTGATTTTGCTCAATTGTTTTAGCTGAACCTCTCCAGTCTTTGTTAAGGAAAACGAAGCTGAGAACAGCTCAGAAACGGGACTGGTAAGTTTAACGTGTCAAAGGCTCAGGTCCAGTAGACTACTGATCTCAGCTGCATACTGCTACGGATCACACTACAAAACTTCTACTATGTAAACCAATCGGCTAGCCCACAAAAGCTGAACTCATGTGATCGGTTCGTGAACTCGAGCCGAACACGGATCTCAGATCTGGCAGGAACGCGAAGGTCCCAGCTGCTCATCACCTGGCCTGCTTCCAAATTCGAATAAAAGCATCATGTCTACCTCCTGTTTCCTCCCCCTCGTCCCAACTACAAAGCAAGGAGAATGCTGATGCCCATGAATGAATCCAGCAATCAATCTTGTATTTTTCAATGGCATAGAGAGAATTTACTCAATCATGAACGCCAGGTCCATCCCTTGTACTGATGCTAGAAAATCCTCTGCATTACAACAGTGAGTGAGAGAGACATGTCAATCTGTCAGTACTCGGTACAAGTCATTCCAACGAGGAGCAGATAATTGAGCCTCCCTGCACGAGGATAAGTGGATACTGGATAACAACAGACAGTGAACGACAGTACTGGAGGTCAAAGTGTCAAACAAAAGATTTGGTTTGGTGCACAGATCTATGCAGGTGATGGCTCAACTAAAACAGCAGAAAAATAACAAGCTGCTTTGACAAAAAGGCCCTGGTGCACAAATGCTGAGAGCATCTCCAACAGAGCAAAAAAAAATTAGTTCTAAAATACTGTTTTTAGATACTTGCTAAAAATTATTGGAAGAAAAAAAAGTCTCCTTCAACAATTCCTAATAATTAGTCTCAAAATAGTTAATTTTTAGGATTGGGAGTGCAACTCAAGGGGGCAAAAATGGCTGAGCCCACTGTTTTTGGAGTTTGGAAAAAAAAAAATAGCCACTAGTTTAGGGCATGTTGGAACAATAGCTTTTCCATTAACTCCCAAAACAAGATTTTAGGAACCTATTTTGGGCACCGTTGGAGATGCTCTGAGAACAGATACACCACTTGAAGGCCAAAGGAAAGAAGGCGGTTCTCAAACAAGCATCAGTGAACGTGATGGGTAACAAGCATCATAATGTTGCCTGGCTGAGATAACTAGTTGCTAGTGTGCTGAGGTTTATGGTTGCATCTACAGTATATCCGTATGAGTTGAATGTGCTACAATCCAGAACATGGGACTAGAAGTAGAACAGCTGAAATCAGAAATTCGGTACATTGTGACTTTATTGAAGTTCCAATCAGGTCAAGATTCGTGTCATTGAATAAATGTCATTTACATAATATACACTGGACCATTTATATTCTACAAATTAACCATCCCTGATCAAGTTTGTCGGCTCACTAAGAACATATTTTGGAAGTTCATATTTGGCACCTGCAATATGGTGAACAAGGACATTAATAATTTGGAATGGCCATATTATATTTAATGGCGATATGTAGAACACGAAATACAAAAGGCTGTATACAAAATACCTCTTTCATCATAGCAGAGTGTCATGTCGGAATTAGATACAATGATGCCAGCGCTATCGACTATGGTCTGTGCAAGCGCTAAATCAGAATCTGCAGCAGCTCTAAGTGCGTCCCAAATCTCTGAAAGAAACGGAAAAGTTAACTTTGAACTTAAAAAACACCACCACTAATGCTTCTTCAATTATTTGGTTGAATTTGTCATGTTTGGAGATTATCATTTCTAGAACATAAACATCTATGTGAATGAGGCAATACATTTAAGCGAATTCAGAAGCATCGATATGTTCTACTCCAGCCCTTTCCACATAAACAAGAAAAATAGAAGGGTGCTCATTTGAAAATATATTTGTGGTAAATTTGCATGGCATTCACAAACCCAAACCCTTCAAAGATGTTCGTTCCCTGAGTGGCCTACCAGATATCGTTTTCTATTTTGCAATTACGCTTGTAGCTTCTAACAAGATCAGCGGTGAACTTATGGTAACACTGTTTATAATATTATTCAAAAAATATATTTGATATGCCAAATCGAAAACTAACTGAATAAAACTAACTAAATGATTGCATTTCTAAGACAGGAGAAACCAACAATATTTGGGTGTGAATTCAGAGTAATGTGCTGCACATTTATGCAGCAAAGTTCAACCAAAACGGACTGGACCTCCATCTCAGGACGAATAAAATCCGAGTGGTCCACCAAGCTATATAAATGCATCACAGATTCACTAATAAATGTGAACAGTAGAAAACTGGAGTAGCCATCGGTAAATACGCAGTGTACCTTTCTGTCCACCATAGTGAGGAGCAGTGTCCCAAAATTCATCACGCATCTGTCTGAGTTGCGCTAGAGTTATTGCTTGGGTATGCTTCCAAGGCTTCGGTTTTTTCAGCTTCTTACCGTTATCTGAGACAGAAAATATTGAGCATCAATAGCTGAGTATATTAGCAGCAGTAATGGTTAACAGTAAATAAGCAATGCATTTGTCTAATAAACCAAATAAGATTGCACATTCTACCAAGCTAATTCCATCAAGAGAAATACAAAGGTAAGCACAAAAGGTGACAAAGTAATTCTACTTTCAAGCATTGACATATGTGCCACTATGCTCTTTCCAAACAAAGTTCTGAGCATGCTGATGAAATAGTTGAACATACTTGTTTAGACATAAACCAACTATTGTCTCTAGTACAAAAAGAACCGGCGATATGGATATTGACACTGTACCCAATTTTCTTTTAACATTAGTTTAACCTGTAGTATATTTATAGAACTTATAAAACTATAATATTATGAAAATGTTTCTTCGATAAATTCGCATGGGAAGTAAACATTTATAATGAAATGATAGCAAAAGGTTAAATGTTTGATTCCATGCTTTTTAAAAGGTCACTATTTTTGTCACTTGGGGGAGTACAAAGTCTGATTGTATAGACACTAGTTTTATACTCCATAAAATTCGTCACATGCTGAGCAGGAGAAGATACAAATTTGACCTCGCTATCAAGACATAACACGGTTTCCATGAGGCATACAGAAATGCCACAGCTTGATGGTCATTCTAAATAATTTGAGAGACTAGTGCAATAAGGATGCGCCAGGAAAAATTTAAAGAGTCCATACATGACCCTTGGTTTAGCAACATGCCTGAGTATTAAACAAACAAGGAAAGATAACTGCACAGGCAAGAATGCTTCCAATTTGGCTCCTAGCTGCAACCAAGCAAAATTATCTAATAGAAAGCAAATCTGCTTAATCAATCAACTGCTTCCCTCCAATGAATATAGATTAAACCATCCCCTTAATTTGTCTTCCATAGTGCCATTTTGCTTATCCAATGAAATAGCTTTCTCCCAACAACAAGAATAAACCATCATTTCAGCTAACCATTCGTAGTGTCACATCTTCAATCTTGCTAGTAGGCATGAGCAGAGCTGCAGAAGTACAGCTGTCGTACGAAACCGTCAGTTCCCCAATTTCCTGAATATGTCCTATGGCTCTTTCCCATCAACTGTATGATCTACTTTTTCCCCCAAAAGAGAATAGATCCTCCTTTCAATTGGCTTATCCTAGTAACAGAGCCTTTCTCTCTACACCTCAATAACAAGAAGTTGTACCATAGATAATCGGACCATGGCTCTTCCTGCAGCTCAATTAACCATCGATACAAGCAGGCGTAGCGTAGCTAGTCCGAAACTCCGAGTTACCAATCATTCCCAGCTTATACAAAAAAAGGAGGAAAAAAAACAAGGACTCTACTGACGAACAAGCTACCCTGCATTCTAAATTCGGTTCAGGAACCAGATTACTCGAGATCCCAATCTGACCCACAAAGAAAAAACAAGGAAACGGAAACATAAGAAGTCGAGAAAGTCTAGGCAGAAGAATAGACCGTCAGTCTTTGGAGTGGATCCGGCGCATCCCATGGCGACGGTCGATCAAACGGTCATCGACGACGGCGACCACCTCCCCCTTCTCGACGCTTCTGGAGTGGAAACGGAGGCGGGCGCCGCGGGCGGAGAGATGAGACTTGGGAGGACGTGCTAGAGAGCTGCGGAGAAGTGAAAAGCGGACGCGGAGCAGGAGTGGGGGATGCGGTGGACGCCTGGACGGGATCGGTGGGTGGTTGCGCACGCTGTGCTAGCCAACAAAAACCGGTGCGGGGGTCTCGGCGGATACGCCGACGACGATGAGGTGGTTTTGTTCCGTTTTGCCCATTCCTTTTCTGTGGTTGGGCTGGCCCAGCCGAGCGTAGAGAGGCCACAGCCCATGGCCTCTTACGAGTGGTACCAATTGCCCTATAAGAATTAAAGTCCGTGCTGGCCCAGTGTTTTCCCGCCGTCTGAATTATGTCACCAGACATCAGGATGGCAGGATATTTTCTTTTTAGGAAAAGATGGCAGGATATGATATGTGGTGCTATGAAAAAAAGATACGAACGTATGCCGTTTCTATGTGTTTATTTTGTTTAGCAAAAAGATTAAGAACTAGTCCCATGGTGCTCATGGTTGCGTCTTTACGGCACGGCTCAAAGTTCCCAAGGTTATTTGCAATCATCAACAGCATGGACGAGGTAGTGAAGAATGTCATTAAGGTGGCTGGAAAAGTCTGGTTTATAGCCTCCGAGTATAACAAAAGTCTGATTTTCAACCCGCAACTACAAAACTGGACACAAAGGACTATCCAACTATTGAAACCATGCAAATCTAGCCCTTTGAGTGGTTTCAAATATGGTTTTCATTTTCTAGAAATATAAAAGGATCTTGTTTAAACTTAAAAATCCATAACTAATTCACTTTAAATAAAAAAATGAAACCAATGCCAAAAGTTTTCTAAAAATGTAACCTACCTATTGGTACGCTATGTAAAGTTATTTGGGTATTAAGTGTTTCCGTTGCCAATGTTTTATTGTTTTTCTTAAAATACTAAGAATAAAAATATATAAAACACAAATAACTTCAAACGGTGTACCACATATAATTTATATTTTCACAAAACCATTGGCACAAGTTTTATATTTTTTTACTTAAAATGAATTAGTTATTAATTTTATAGATTAAATTATTTTTTATAATTTTTGAAAAAATCGAAAACAACCTTTAAAACCACTCAAAAGGCCAAATTTACATGGTTTTGATAGTTGGACGGCCTTTTTGTCCGGTTTTGTAGTTACGGGTTGAAATCGGACTTTTATTATAGTTGAAGGGTGAAAACGGACTTTTCCCATATATATATATATATATATATATATATATATATATATATATATATATATATATATATATATATATATATATATATATATATACATATATAGGGAGCGTATAGGCTTCTGATAACTATCGGAAGTCTAGACACATCTCCTGCCACATCCACCTCCCATGCACCTCACGCTCCACCTCACTCGTGCATGGATGCATATGCATGCGAGAACCACCTGTCCTGCCACCTCTCCACCTCCCATGCATCTGACACATGCATGCATTCAAACCACCTTTGCCACTTAGTTTAGTGTCTATAATTTTTCACTCGAAGATCCAACTCACAAACAGTTTTCACCATAAATTCGTGAAATTTTTATACATAGTTTGAGATCCATTGTGAATATTTTTTTGAATTTTTTTTAATTCAAACTTTGTGTGGTCATACAAACATACTGACATGACCATATAAACTGTGTCGAGCACAGAAACGTATGGACATGATCATACAAACGTAGTGACATGAGCATAGAATATGTCCGAGCATGAGCGTAGAAATATATATACTCGGGCATATAAAGTGTTGGTGCATGTATTTTGAATTCAAACTTTACACGGTTATAGAAACATACTGTTAGGACTATAGAAACAGCTTCGAGCGCAGAAACGTATGACCATAATAGAAACCTTCAAATCTTTTTTTTCTACTGAAAATGCCTATCATAGAAAGTTCCGCTCTGATCGTATATATGACACGACTAATCATATATTGAAGCTGAGACTCTATATACTAGACCAAACACCCCCTACCAGGCATGGTTTTGGGGTTCCATGGTTTATGGCTCTATATTGTACATAATAGAATCCAAAAATATTTTTTTCCTACTTAAAATGTATGTCATATAAAGTACCGCTCTGATCATATAAATGTCACGACTAATCATATATTCAAGCTGAGTAAAATGCACGTCATAGAAAGTACCACTCTAATCATACATATGTCACGACTAATCATATATTCGAGCTAAGACTCTCTATACTAGACTTAACCTTTCCCCTACAGTGGGCTGGAGTTCTATGACCATAAGAAAAAGTTTCCATGACAGTGGGCTGGAGTTCTATGACCAGAAGAATATATTTCTATGACAGTGGGCTAGAGTTATGTGACTAGAAGGACATGCTTCTATGACGCTCGAAACAGGTTTCTATGAAGCATACAATCATACACAAGCTTGTGCATGGTCATACATACATGTGTGCTCGATCATACATACTTCCTAATGTGGTCATACATTATATATGCTCATGTCCATATGTTTCTATACTTGAATCAGTTTCTATGATCATCTGTGTATGTTTGTATGATCGTATCAATTTGAATTCAATTTTTTTTAAAAAATATTCACAATGGATCTCAAACCGTGCATAAAAATGTCACGAATCTAATGGTGGAAACAGTTTATAATTTGGATCTTCGAGTAAAGAATCATAGCAAAAAACCAATAGAAAAAGTTGGAGAAAAGGTGGGAGGTGGGATGGTGCAGGCTGCATGTATGCGTCAGGTGGCAGGTGAGATGTGGTGTGTCTGTGGCACGCTAGTGTCTGGGCTCGGCCCCAGTGGCAGCTCTGTCTCTGGGCTCTCGACAACTATTCGGAGCCTATAGGCTCCCAATAGTCGATATATATATATATATATATATATATATATATATATATATATATATATATATATATATATATATATATATATATATTATATAGTCTTATATGTGAACATGGATGTCGTTGAACTTGTAATTCAATTCTTCTTTTGGAAGAACGGGCCTTTTGCCCCACTACTCTAGTGTATCTTTCTTTTGTATGCAAACAGGGGGTGTATTTTGTGCTTTTGATTTAATTATTTGGGAAGAAGGAGCTTTCTTAGTACACTAGCCAGTACTAGAACGGGTGGGTGGCGCCCACGATGGGAGTGCTGTTTTTTTTCTTAACCAGGAGTGCTGTTTTGAATTCAATATAATCTCTTTCACTTGCGGAAAAGAAAAAAAAAAAAGAAAACTAGTAACAGAGACATCTTGCGTCAGTCCAATCCAAACGTATCGTTGAAGCGGTGAATGTTGCTGTCTCGGGGGACACCTTCGGATGGATCCCTTTCGGCTTTTCCCATCACTGGGGATTGCGTTTCAATTTCCGCGACTTTAAGCCGGAAGACACAAACTATCTTTTCCACAAAGCTGAGATTATTGCCAAGGCGACGCCTTCAAACAAAGAAAGAGCAATCAACAGAGACTATTAATTAGCACTACACAATCCTCTTTTGTTTATTAACGAATATTACTACACAGCTACAAGGCCACGTTCACTTTAAGACTAATCGTTTCTTCTTCACACAGAAGTCCTCCAAATCTCTTGTGATCACGAAACAGCAATAATGTAGCGCAGTACCACGGTGAGGTCCATAGAAGATGGACTCATGGACACAGTACGTTCTTAATCGCCAGCTAGGCCTCCATCTTTGGTTGGTTGATCACTGATGTGGCTTCCCGGAGCTGAGAAAGGGGCAGGTTTGCGTTCGCGGGTCAGCACCCGACGCCGACACCGTAGCGGCCTCGCTGAGCCTCTCGGCGAGCGCCACCTCGCTGCTTTCCTCCTCGGACGAAGCCACTTTGGGGCCCTTGAGGAGTCCACTCAAAAGCTCGCCTGGATCGTAGTACACCTCCACGTCCTCCGCCCGCAGCTGCTCGTCCACCTACGCATGAGTAACAGTGGAAGGTTAGTGACGGGCTGAAATGTGAAAACTGATGATACCGTCCAATTCTCTGGCCTTTTAATCCTTGCTTGATTTTGTGGTGTAAATAAAGAAGAGATAAGGACGTAATTATTACTTTGCTATTAGTATATTAGTATATCGGATTTGGATGAACATGACAAGACGAACAAACTTGACTTTGATCACTATCCATAGCCATAAAATAAGAGGGTAAAGGAAATCGCTCAAGAAAACTGAGGAAAAGGAGACGAGAGTGGCGAATCCCTTAATAAATAAATAAAAGAAAAAGAAGAGGCAAATATTTCTACCAACACGTGATCGGGACTGCCCATTGCTACGTGTGGGACTGCGTTACGTATCTTCAAGATTTACAAGTTGTGTGGTAACTGACTAACTTGTAACCAAGTGTTAGCAGTAACTGATCGATCGAAGAGGCGGGGCAGATCAGAGGAATAAAGCAGCAACTAACCTTGGGTACGGCGACGCCATGGAACTCGACCTTCTCGCCGGTGGCGGCGTGGCCCTTGTACGGCCCTTCCTTGTGGCCCCAGTGCCGGAACTTGAAGGCGATCACCGGCGGGCCCGAGTAGACCTTGAGGACCTCCCACGCGAAGCCCCGCAGGAAGGCGGAGCGGAACAGGTCGTGCGAGGACTCGAACGTCTCGGCCGCGGCGTCGTAGGCGCCCGTGCTCGCCAGGAGCGCGCTGTCCAGCAGCGTGTTGTAGCTGCCCATGGCCAGCGTCTCCTCCCCGCCACGCGCGCGGCCGCCGTTCACGGACAGGCTGAACTTCCCGGGGCTCACCGACTTGAAGTCCGACAGCCGAGACTTGTGCGACAGCTCCATCTCCCACGTCTTGATCGCGTTCTGCACCACCTCCTCCAGCGACCCCGCCGGCCACTCCTGCACGTACGTACGGCAACAAGAGCCGATACATACATCATCCCGTATTCTCGTGCTCGTTTGCAAAAGAAATGGATTTGTTGCTATGGGACGACATGCGTGCGTGCATGTGAAGAAGAGAAAAAACAACAGAACGGACCTGTGTGCGCTCGGCCTCGAAGAGGGCGTTTACGACGTCGTAGGTGGGCGGCGCGCCGTGACGCCACACGGTGTTCTTCTCGCCCTCGCCGGAGAGGTGAGACCTGTACCGGTCGCCGCCGGAGGAGTCCGCGGCCGGCGCCTCCATCTAATCGATCTGAAATGCGCGGGGGACACGACTCGCACGAGGCAGGACGGCGCCTCGGGCTGTTGTGTTTGTGCCTAGCCTGTCGTCTATCTCGTGTGTGTGTGCGCGCGCTTCTGCTCGCTGTGAACTCGGAACGGATCGATGCGGGTTTTAAAGGGGGCGTGCGTACGTCAGTGCGTGCGTGCACCGCAGGTCCAAAACTCCAAACCCACCGGCGTGCTGTGAATGGGCATGGCATGGCCATACTCCGGGGTTCTTGCGGATCGACGTGGTTTAAAATTGAAATCGTTGGACCAAACTATGCTTCGTACTAGGACAAGTACGACAATCTAACCCACTTTATGAGTATATATATCTAGGTGATCGTTTCGTTTGGGCTTTGTGTGTCAACTTTCAGGTGCAGTCCATGCACAATGCATTATTTACTCGTGGTCGCCACGTTCCACGAACGCACGACCGAAAGTAACTTTGCCGCCGGCAGTGATTGCAGTATGTTACTTGTACGGTACTACTGCACCAGGAAGAGAAGAACGATCGAGACCAGATGCTGAAATTACATGCATGGCTCCTCTGCTCATATAAACAAAGCGGGTCTGTCTATTGGTAACTTGAGTGATTTGAGGGCTTTTGTCACTTAAGTGACAGAACCCCCCAGATCACTCAGATTTTGGACAAATAAAAATCTGAGTGATTTGGAGGCTTCCACTCACTCAAGTGACAAAACCCCTCAAAACACTCAGATTTGGAACAATGCTAAAATATGAGTGATTGGTGATATTACATCACTCAGATTTATAATGAACAACAACCAGATTTCAACTCAGATAAGAAACTAACAGATTAGAAACCTGAATTCAAACAAAAGACCACCAGATTCGAATATAACATATTGTCAACCAGATTTGAGACCAAATTCCAATTAACAGATTTGAACTAACCGTCCAATTTGAATTTGACTGACTACCAACTACAATTCAAACTAGATTTGAAATTAACATATTTGAACTAACAACCAGAATTCAATTTGACAGATTTGCAACCAATTTGAATTTGACTGACAAGGAACTACAATTCAAACCAGATTTTAAATTAAGAAATTTGGGCTAACAACCACATTTCAATTTGACAGATTTGCAACAGAGATCTGCAACCAGATTTGCAACCAGATTTCATAAAAATAGTCTCAGTTTTCAAATATAAAAATTTGACAGGGCTTTGAAAGTAACATGACAGCTAGATTAAAACTGTCATCATCAAGAGTCTGTCAAACATTCGAAGGGTATAACAAAACCTAATATTCAATATAACATTTAATTTCTAACATGGGACTTGAAACTTGGAACTGTCATGACAACAAACAAAGCAAAGTGGCTACCAGTTAAAGTTGTAACTTGAAATTCATTGCTAAGCAGCAGTACAAGTTCCAACTGTAATGACAACAAACAAAGAACAATGACCGGAAAGAATCAAATCATGCACCAAACTTAAGAATCAATGCACTTACCTGGCAAGAAAGAAACCAGATTGGCTTGTAAATAATACCTGCAATAGCAATATAGGAATGAATGTCAATCATGGTTTAATGACAACCATAAGAAAAATGGCACACAAGTTAAAGGTAATCACATGCTAAAAATGAATATCATCACAGGCAAGAAATGTTAACCATTACTTCACATGAGCAAAACTACGTCTTACTCAAAACTACCAAGCAGGCAAACACAACCCAGATAGGAAGCGGCACAGGCCTGACTGCTAAAGCTGCAATTCTACAATACAACAATGCAAATGTAACTCATACATGGAAGAGTAAAGTACAACAATGCAAATGGAACTCATACATGGCCGAAACTGAAACAACAACAAGCGTGTGAAGCATCACACAGCTAAAAATTCAGACTAAAAAAGGAGCAGAGTTCAGTTAAGGGCAGAAGAACCCATCACGACATACATTAAAGGTTCAAGCAGATTGCAGGTAGACAAGAGAATACATACATGGCGAAGAAAGCAGGTTGGTGAAGAAACCAACTCCTACAACAACAACAACAATAAAGAGGTCAAAAGTCTAGACAGTGTAAAAGGTCAAAGATGGTAATTAAGGAAGAAATAAAAGAAAAAATGGCCTCAGATATGATGCCTTTTGAATTAACCTTTAATTTGAAGTAAAGGTAAGAGTTCATGGCAGGCATGGAACCATGGGAGACACCCACCCCAACAATGATATCAGCGCATAGCAGCTGTAGGTTGGGAATGGACGTCTCCCATCGTTTGATGCAAACCATGAGAGGATGGCACACAAGTTTATCCAGGAAAAAAATAAACCGGATAAAAATGCTAATCATCACAGGCAAAGTTAGGAAAATGCCAAATAAGCAAAATGCAAAGTTAGAAACAAATACACTGTCAAGTAAAATGCTAAGCAGCAATACTAGTGTTAATTTCTTATACTGTTGAAACCCAAAGAAGAGAAAATGAAAACAGAAAACAAAAAAAGGAAAAGGCAAAAGCAAAAGGCAAAAATATAAAATGACCAAAAGGGAAATGACAAAATTTTTCTATAGATTGCAAAACTTGAAATGTTTGGTCAACTGTTGGAACCCCACAAAGGCAAAAGCGAAGGGCAAAAAAAACATTTCAATGGCTTTTCACTAATTGGTAGATGGGGAAATGGAGAAAAAGAATGGGAAATGAAGAATGTGTATCGACTACACCAATCTCAATAAAGCTTGCGAAAAGTTTCCCTATCCCCTCTCTCGCATCGATCAGGTCGTAGACTCTACCGCTGGGTGCGAAGCCCTATGTTTCCTTGACGCCTACTTTGGGTACCACCAGATTGCGCTCAAGGAATCCGACCAGCTGGCCACTTCCTTCGTGACCCCTTGCGGTGTATTCTGTTACACCACGATGGCCTTCGGGCTAAAAAATGCTGGTGCAACGTTCCAGCGTTGCATGAACCAGTGCTTATGAGACCTCGTCGGGCGAACCGTCGAGGTCTACGTGAATGACATCGTAGTCAAGTCCAAGCGAGCGGACGATCTAGTCCAAGACTTGGAAGCCACGTTCGAGCGCTTGCGGGTGAACCGCGTAAAACTCAACCCAGAGAAATGCGTGTTTGGTGTCTCGAAAGGCCTCCTCCTGGGATTCGTTGTCTCCGCCAGGGGCATCGAGGCGAACCCCGAGAAGATTGCAGCTGTCACCAACATGGGACCGCTCAGTTCTGTCAAGGACGTCCAGGAGCTGACCGGTTGCCTCGCTGCGCTAGGGCGGTTCGTAGCACGATTGGGAGAGCAGGGACTTCCTCTCTACAAGCTCCTGAAGAGGGACGGCCGCTTCGAGTGGAGCACGGAGGCTCAGCAAGCGCTCGACCAGCTCAAGCACATGCTCACCAAGCCGCCTGTCCTGGTGCCCCCACGCGAAGGGGAACACCTTCTCCTGTACGTCGCGGCGACCACTCAGGTGGTCAGCGCTGTTCTCGTGGTGGAACACGGGAAGGAAGGGCACACCCTAAAGGTGCAGCACCCGGTCTACTACATCAGCGAGGTATTGACCGAGTCAAAGACGCGCTACCTCCACATCCAGAAGATGATCTACGCCATCCTCATCGCCAAGCGCAAGCTCCGACACTACTTCGACGCTCATCGTGTCACTGTCGTCATGGAGCACGCGTTAGGAGAGGTGGTCAATAACAGGGAGGCGACGGTAAGAATCACCAAGTGGTCCCTCGAGCTCATGGGCTACGACATCTCCTACGCGCCAAGGTCAGCAATCAAATCTCAAATCCTTGCCGATTTTGTTGCTGAATGGACGGAGACACAGCTCCCTCCAGCCCCGGCCGACCTTGAGTACTGGATCCTTCACTTCGATGGGGCTCAGAACCGAACCGGGTCGGGGGTCGGGGTCATCTTCATCTCTCCTATGGGGGTGATGATGCGTTACGCCATACGGCCTCACTTCCCCGCGTCGAACAACATGGCGGAGTACGAAGCCCTGCTCGCCGGGCTGCGGATAGCCAAGGAGCTAGGCATCCACAGGCTAGATGCTCGTGGCGACTCTTAGCTCGTGGTCGATCAGGTCAACGGCGACACCAAGTGCTACAATCCAAAGTTGGCAGTCTACTGTGAGGCGGCCGATGAGCTAGCCAAGCTCGCATCCTGGCGGCAGCCAGTCCCGCCAGGCGTGTTTGCGGACGACCAGCACCAGCCGTCAGTAAACTTCAACGAAGGAGCATCCGCCTTGGGGCCCGAACCCGAGCAGTCGCTCGACCCCGAGGGAAGCCTCGACCCAACGAGGGTGGTGGCGTCCATCGCGTCCGACCCTGATGGGGGGCCGGATCTCGACGAAGAGAAGCCTCTGGAGGACCCACCCGAGCCGGAGAGGGATTGGCGTACACCCTTCCTAAGCTGGCTCGTCGACGGGGCCCTCCCAGCCAGACGAACAGAAGCCCGACGCCTCATCCGAAGGGCCAAGTCCTACAGAATAATCGAGGGCAACCTGTACCGCCAGGGCCACAATGGTGTTCTTCAGTGTTGTATCCTCAACGAAGAGGGGAGATCGCTGCTGAAGGACATCCATGGCGGGGTGTGCGGTCACCACGTGGCGCCCCGATCGTTGGTGGGGTCGGCCTTCAGGCAAGGATTCTACTGGCCCATAGCCGTCGCGGACGCCGAGCGAATTGTGCGAACGTGCGAAGGCTGCCAGTTCTATGCCAACAAGACGCATTTACCAGCCCAGGCGCTTTAGACCATACCCATCACCTGGCCATTCGCGGTCTGGGGGCTGGACATGGTCGGGCCTCTGCCAAGAGCGCCCAGGGGCTTCACCCACATGTTTGTCGCCGTCGACAAATTCACGAAGTGGATCGAAGCGCGCCCGTTGACGGAAATCACGTCAGAGCAAGCCGTCCGCTTCTTCGGTGACATCCTGTGCCGGTTTGGTGTTCCGAACACCATTATCACCGACAATGGAACTCAGTTCATGGGGAAGAAGTTCACCCGCTTCTGTGACCACCACGGGATCGAGGTGGCATGGGCGGCAGTCGCTCACCCGCGCACAAATGGCCAGGTCGAGCGCGCCAACGGCATGATCCTGCAAGGGTTGAAGCCGCGGATATTCAACTGACTGGTCAAGCGCATTCATAAGCTCGGCGCCAAGTGGGTGGAGGAGCTACCCTCCGTCCTGTGGAGTCTGCAGATGACTTCGACCCGCGGCACGAGCTTTTCTCCGTTCTACATGGTATACGGGTCTGAGGCGATCCTCCCCATGGACGTAGACTATGGCTCCCCAAGGGTTCAAGCTTTCGACGAGGAAGCGAACACGGTCAACCTTGAGGACGCCACGGATCAGTTGGAGGAAGCTCGGGAGGTAGCGGTGGCGCACTCGGCCAAGTACCAGCAGGGCGTGAGACGTTATCACGCGCAACGAGTGCGTGGCCGCGCGTTTCAAGTCGGCGACCTGGTCCTGAGGATAGCCCAAGATCGTCGCGGCTTCACCAAGCTTTCACCTCCTTGGGAGGGGCCCTACACCGTAGTACGGGTCCTCCGCCCGGGTTCCTATAAGCTGGCAATGCCAGATGGAACCCACCTTTCCAACGCTTGGAACATTGAGCAGCTCCGACGCTTCTACCCATGACCACCTGCGGAGGGAGGAGAGGGCAGCGGGTGCGACACCAACCCGCCCGACCCCACGGAGGGGTCGGAAGTTCCCCGTCAGTGCGAGGGGTCTGGTGAAGACCCTCGCGGGGGGAATGGCCAAAAAGGCCTAAACCGGAACTGGGCCGGGACGGAACAAGGTCCATTCCTTTTCTTTGATGGGAAGACTCCAGCGGCAAACGGTACCTATTTTTAAGTACCACATCGCCGGTGGAGAGAGGAGCTGCACAACTTAAAAAGCAGTTCGACCGTGGGCGAACCACTCGGCGCTAATGCCCCGGAGGCAGAGGTCGCCGCCCGACCGATGGAGCCCCGTGTCTGGGGGCACTATCGCCGACCGCAAAACCTTCGAAGCTACAGTAACCGCGAGCCCCTGGTCGTAACAACGTCGTCATGCCGGCCACAAGCTCACGGTGCTACGTCAACTCCTCGTTGCGCGACAGAAGACCCGACAGGGGGGGGGGGGGCGCGGAAGCCCTCCCTCTGGCCTCCAGCCGGCCAGATAAGTGAACCCTCTACACTCTTAACTATTTCAATTCAGTTCATTGACGTTTCTTTTGAGCTTTTCGCTTGTCATCCGGCCCTATGATTCTGAGGAGACCCCTGGCGCTGTTGAACGGGTAGGCAGGGACGTCTGGCGCAGCTGTGTTGCGACGGCCTACCCCCCCGCGGCTACGGATCGTACGGTTGTTGTGCCAGACGACCGACCCTGCCAAAGTACCCAAACGAACACAGCCGAGCCGGGGGACCCCTTCTCGACAGAATCAAGCCAAGAATGCACAAAAGCATTCCTGCGACGAAGCTCGGATGAAGGAAACTAACTACGTTCTTGACCTACTGGGTCTATCATTTTGCAGGGACCCACAGCCAAGCGTTGGGCGGCGCCTAGCCACGGCGAGGGATACAGAGGCTCGGAGGCTCGAGTAATTTGGCTAAGGGACTGCTCGGCGTTCAGATCGCCCGGGAGCACGAGACTCGGATCTAAACCCAACGACCTTGAAAGCCTTAAAGATTCAGCCTCCCAAGGTCATCTCACAACTGAGTTTAAGGGCTCGGGGGCTCGGCAGAACCATCGGGTTCACCTTGCTCCCCCTGCAGCCAAAGCTCAGGGGCTCGGGGGATCGGGGGCTCGGTAAAACCATCGGGTTCGTCTCGCCCACCCCATAGACAAAACTCAAGAGTTCAAGGGCTTGAGGGGCTCGACAGAACCATCGGGTTCACCTTGCTTGCCCCGAGGCCAAGCTCAAAAGCTCAAAGGCTCAAGGGCTCGCAGAACCATCGGGTTCACCTTGCCCACCCCACCGCCAAAAGCTTAAGGGCTCCGAGGCTCGGGGGCTCGGTAGAACTATCGGGTTTACCTTGCTCACCCCACAGCCAAGGTTTGAAGGCTCGAAGGCCCAATCGGTAATCAAGAGTTGCCAATAAACAAAGCTAACCCCGTAGAGGCCGTCTCAAGTGGCGCCTCCCAACCAGTTCGCGAAGAAACTGGAAGGCAGACCCCACTCGGGGGCTGGAAGGGGCATAGCTATAAGAAAAACAAACAAAAGCCCACGCGTACGGGGCAATGAAAAAACGAAAATACGACAAAGAAGAAGAAAAGTAAACTAATTATTACAAATATTCAAAATATGGGAGTCCCGTCGATGCGGAACCTCCCAGAAGTTTGAAGTTTTGACCCCTCCACGCGAGGGCACAACAGTAACACCAAAAGGCATAATTCTAAGGAGCCTGGTCGGGGTCGGCGCCGTCCATCGGGTTGCCCTGCGCGTCGGTTCCGGGAACCAGGCCGTTGGCGAACTGCTCCACAGGAGCGTTGAGCTCCTCGGCCATGGCGTCCAGAGCCTCTGAGGTGAACTCGTTGGGGAAGCCGGTGGCCATTCTGTCGAAGCGGATCCCGTCGTAGTGGGAGCGCACCAACGTGAAGGCCTCCTGGACGCCGCGCACCAGCGACTGCTTGGAGAGGGCTCCGATCCGCGCCGGGGCAAGGTCGAGCTCCGCTGGGAGACGCGCGGGGTCGCCGCTCACTGGCACCTCGAGGGCGTCCTGCATCCCGAGGGCCATGGCGCGCAGTTCGCCGCAGCACTCTGCCGCGTGGTGGAGGTCTCCTGGGAGCCGCTCGATGTGCTCTGACAGAGGGAACCCGAGCCTCGTTAGGACCTCCCCCGCCGCGTCGCGTAGCATCCCGAAGCGCAAGAGCAACGTGTTACGATGGGTGATCCCATCGGCCACACGGGACTTGAGCACTGCGGGGGAACAAGATCACATTTAGACCACAGGCAAGCATGCGATAACGGAAGCTGAGCGAGAGAAGGGGGCGGAGGACGTACCCTCGATCTCTGAGTCCTTCTCCTCCAAGGACTTGCGCGCCATGGACAGGGTGGCCTCCAAGGACTCAGCCCGTCCGGTGGCGGACTGTACCTGAGTGCGAAGGTCGCCGACGAGCCGGCTAAGCTCAGCGCGTGCCCCCTCGGCATCCTCCTTAGCGTTCACCGCCTCGTTGCGCTCCGCCTGGGCGTCGGCGCACGCCTGGACCACCGCAGCTTTCTCCTCCCGAAGGGTGTCGAGCTGGGCTTGGAACCCTAAAGAGGTGGCATAAAAGATCATCTTCAATGGAGTTCAGGTATTCGAAAGGGCAAGTGGTTAAGAAGGGGAACGAACCGCTGCGGATGTTGGCGGCGGCACCGGAGGCTGCACGGAGGCTGCCCAGCTCAGAGCGCAGCGCGGCGAGCTCCTCCTGGTGCGCCGTAGCCTGGGAGGCCAGCTCATGCTCCAGCTCTGAGATTCGACGGGCGCTGCCCGCAGCCTCCTCGCGCGCACTGGCCTCGGCGTCCCTCGACGCGGTGGCAACGTTCCACGCCCGGCGAGCCTGGTTGATCGAGTACCGCTCGACGGTTCGGGCCTAGGAGAGCGATAGCAGTATCGAATAAAACGACTAAAGAGCCCAGTTATAGCCGCGACAGGGTCAGATCTAGAAAGCGATCGTGTTACAAACAAAGACGAAGAGATGGAGTAGATCACGTGCCTGGCTCGACGAGGTCACCACGGAGCGGAGCGTCAGGGCCATCTGCAGGAGCGTCGCGGTCAAGGTGCTCATCTGCTGAAGAGCCTCCAGCCACGCGTCGATCTGCACAATGTGCTCGGGATCGACCGTGGGTTCGCTTAGGGCAGGGAGGGTGACCCCCTGGCCGCCACCCGACCCCGAGGCCTCCGCTGGCGTGGCGGTGGGCGGCGGTGCTAGCACCAACACCAGCGTCAGTGCTGACGGCGCCGTGGGAGGCCCTGCCTCGGAGCGCCCGCGCCTCCGCCTCACCGAAGAGGTCCTCCATCGACCACCGGCTCGCCTCCACGCCCTCTCTCGGGTTCACCGAGAGGGGCTCGGAGGTGGTCGGCGCGGACAGTGGAACGGAGGACGCCTCTGCAGGCACATCCACCATCATGCCCTCGACAGGCGTCCCAGCAGACGAGGGTGGTTCCACGATGATCGCGGCAGGGCCCACCCCTGGCTCTTCACCGGCTGTAGCCCCCACGGGCGCGTCCACATCCATTTCCACCTCCGCCGACCCCGTGACCTCCCCAGCCACTGGCGACGAGGCCAGCACGTAGGTGACCCCCGCCCCGGCCGGAGGAGAAGGGGCAGGCGGAGATGAAGCGGCGACCACCTGCGTAGACTCCAAGCTCATCGGAGCGGACGAGGAGTCCCCAAGGGCCGGGGCCGGCACCGGCCCCTCGACTTTGGCTGGGCTTGGGTCGGCACGCTGAGCCTCGGCGGCCACCCTTGGCTCCGAGGAGTTAGCGGCGGCCGTAGGTGGGGCATCGCGACGAAGACGCTTCACCGGAGAAGCGCTGGGGCCCGACTCCTGGCCGATCCAGCTGCTAATACGATGGCATCACTAAGAGACCCTAACGGATTGGGCTACGAAAGGAAATCGAGACAGCAAGGAAGCACCGACGGACCAGCTCGACGTCCCGGGGCGGCGAACCATCAGCCGCACCGGCCTGGAAGAGGAGGTTGGTCGCACGCGGGACGCCCCCGTCGGTGGGGCACCCGGAGGAGGGGAGGGGAGCTCATCCACGTCGATGGGTGTGAACTGATGCTCGCCGTGCGTCGGGGGGGTCCACCGCGATGTGGTCCTCGTGTACTCCAGCACCATGGGAGAAGAGCCTCCGGGGTTCTCCTCCCCATCGCACGAGGAGGCTAGGTCCGACCCGACCTCCTCCCCCCCGGCGCTCCTTGCGCTCCCTCTCACGCCTCCGCTCCTCGCAGCTGAGGCGCTTCTTGGCCTCCTCCCTCTTGCGTTTCCGGGCGGCCTCCCCAGCCTCCCGGTTCCTCCGCCGAGCCGCCTCGCGGGAGAACACCTCCTTCGGTACGACCCCCCGCGAGGCGCGAAGACCCCCAGGGGCCTCGTGAGACTGCAGGGTGAAAACGACACGTTGACCCACGGAAAAGAAGACAGAAAAAGACTAAGACAAAAAGCGAGATATGGTGGGAGAGAGTGACTTACGAGGTCCACAGCCCCAGGCCCCGGGAGCATCGGTGGCTGACCCGGGGTGGGGATCAACATGGAGGCGGCCCGCTGGGAGTTGACGAGCTCCGCTAGCCGCGCCTGTATCTCATCCTCCAAGGGGATGGCGTGCGACACGAGGCTGGCGCGGAGCTCCGCCTCGGAGGTCGTGGGGAGCATCTCAAAGAGGCGCAGGGGTCGGGCCATGAGCGGGGCGACGCGGCGCCGGTGGAAGGCCTCCGTGATGCCAATGCCGGTGAGGCCGCTCGACCGGAGCTTGGCAAGGCACTCGAGGTGCTCCGCCAGCTTCTTGCGGGCAGCGGCCTCGGGGCCGTACTGCCAGTGCGCCGGCTCCTTGGCCGGCGGCGAGCTTGTAGGGTCGAACGGAGGAAGGGCGGCCTCCGCGTGGTTCTTGGGGTAGAACCAGCCCTTGTTCCAATGCTTGTTGGAACCCCGCAGCTCGGAGCGCGGGAACATGTCCACGCGGGACTGCTTTGCCTGCAGCGAGCAGTACCCCCATGGAGCCAGAACGCCGTGCACGCGGACGAGCGCCACCTTGAAGAAGAGGAGGAAGAGGTTGAAATCTGGGTCGATGCCTAGATACCCCTCGCACAGGGCCACGAAGTTGGCCAGCTGCTGGACCCCGTTCGGGGCGAGGGCGTGGATCTCCACCCCGAAGTGGTGAAGCACCTCACGTACAAAGCGGTGAGCCGGCATGGCGAAACCGCGGATGTGGTACGCTATGAAACTCACCACGTACACCGCCGGCGGCGACGGGGTCTTGTGGAAGGGGGTGGAGAGATCCACTCCTCCCGCTCGGTGCGCGGGCAGAGAAGCCCTCGAGACACGAGCGACTCTAGGGCAGCCACGGATGCGGACGACCGCGCCCATGGGCGAAGCTGCGCCGAGGTAGAAGAACCCCTGGTGGCCATCTCGATGGTGGAGGACTTGGGGGGATGAAGATTGGAGATTAGATTGAAAGGCGAACGAAGGACGAACGGGAGCAAGAAGGCGAGAGCTGTGCGATGGAAGGCGAAAAGCGTGCCCTGTTACGCCGGCTTCCTCGAATATATAGGGGCGGCGGGGTGGCAGGCTGCCGCACCGAGGAGTCGTACGACCAAGCGCTCTTGGCCCTCGGATCAGATCCAACGGCTTAAGGTGCGCCCGACGTGCGCGTGTGGCACAAGGCGGCGGAATAGGGCATTAACTGCCCACCACGCCCGCACGCCACGCCGGGCCCACCACGACCGCGAGGTCGAGTCTGGAGTCCGACCACCGCGTCGCATCGTACTCGATGGCGGGTCAGTTCCCGTCCACGGCTGGTCAGATCACCGCGATCCGTGGGTCTAGCCAGATCTTCGTGATTTGCCTGTTCATGGCGCGCTGCAGAAACTCGGGTTGACGCCTCGCGAAAAGGGCTGTGACCCCCGTGACACGTAGGGTGCTGGGCCTTGGCATCGAGGCATCGCCCAGGTCACGCCCCCAAAAATTCGGAAGTTGCCAGACGACTGCGGAAAGGAAGAGGGGCCTCCCCATGAAATCCAGCTTCCCCAAAGGAGAGGGTTTGACCTCGCACCCGAGTCCCTGACTCCTCTGCAAGGTCGAGGGCTACTGTGGGGGTTGTGGATTAGGGGGGCCCACCGTCAGGGCGCCCACGAACGGTGTGTTAACAGAAGAAGACCCTGGCAACTCCAGCGACAAACTGGTCGGAGGATTCCGTCCCGCCCGACCCACCGATGGATCGGGAAGTGAAGGGATACAGGCCTCCGCTTCGCTCGACCTTGGCCCGCCCCAGACGACCCATCGGACGAAGGGGTCGGGCGCGTCCGTCTCGCCCGACCCCCGACCATTGGGTCAAAGGGGTAGACCCCCTCGAGGGGTCCTGATCGTTGATAAACACGCACGGTGGAAAAGGGGGAGGACTCTCGAAGACCCTCCCCAAGTCAAATCTGACTTGTGATGGAGAAGACGTGCGGCTTACGCTTTCTCCCGACCGACACCCGACATCGCCTGCTCGCCTGCCATCTGCAAAAACTGATCTGCAGCCCTGCGCAAGGGAAAAGGCAGCTGCATGCGTGCTCCCGCGCTAGCGGCCAAGGAGGAAGCTACCGCGAAACTGCCGATGGGAAGGAGAAGGACACGCGGCGATCAAGGAAGGGGTCGCCAAGACGCACTAGGCCGACAATGCACAACCGCCGGGGGCATCCGACCCTTGAGGGTAGATAGGTAAAATAACGTTGTAAAGTTGTCCTCCCCTTGGACTATAAAAGGGGAGGGCGTCCCTGCGAGGAGGGGGAGATATTCCTTTTCGATCTTTGGAGCACTAAGTCCCCTACACGCACACTTCACACACACAAGGTTTGAACCGGCCTTCGTTGTAATCCGCCGCCAAGAGAGCAATACGATTTGGAGCTCACTTCATTGGACGTAGGGATCACTCCCGAACCAGTATAAAACTCTTTGTCTTGCGTCTCTTGAACCATTCTCCACCGAGACGTGCGTGTTCTGTGATCGACACTCGCCGGCGTGAGGTACCCCGTGTGCTGCCCGCCGACAGCAAAAAAAACATTTCAATGACAAAATGCTTGTTCGCAAAGAAAGAAACAGAAGGGACAGAATGTTTCTGGAATTTAGCCAAAAGAGCAGATTTGCCAACAGAGAAATTAGTAGGAAATGGCTTTTCACTAATTGGTAGATGGAGAACTTGATGGGCAGATTGTTTGGAAAGGGAGATCACTTTGCCATCAGAAACAATGTCACCAGAATGGTAATTAACACGCTGGGCAACCCACTTTGCAAACTTATTAGGCACATAACATTTTTCAAACATAAGAAGTGATCCAAGACCATATTTATCAATGATCTTTCTAGCATCAGGAGTCAATGCATCCAAAACTGATGAAAAGGTAGTAACAGAAAAACGTGTGAACACATCTTTCGGTGGTCTTTTTACAGGGACAGGTTTGTTCTCCTGGGAAATTTTTAAAAAAGGAAACAATTAAAGTTGTAACAATTTGGAAATCAAATATATGATAACAATGTGGTATAAAAAATGAGAAAATTAATAACTAGGCCTAATGATACAATCAACAATGTACCGCCACAGCCGGGATTACAGAAGACAAGTAATATGGCAAAAATCACTAATCTTCAAACCATTGATGAATTTTGGTAGGCATTAGTTGCACAGTTAAAAAGCATCATTAGGGTCATAATAAAAATTAAATATGTAACGGAATACAAAGTAAATAAGGCTAGGAATACAACAAAGACAAACATGAGCAGCAAAATCAATGATATATTTTCAAACCAAAACTAAATGAAAACTAAAAAAATGAAATAAGGGAAAAGCCTAAATATGCATTACAAAATCGTAGAAATTGTACTAAGATGAAGAGATACGGGAACAGGTCAAGATAGACATCAATTCGGTAAGAAATATAAGGATAGCACTAAGATGAAGAGATGGAAACAACAATCATAGAGACAATTACTAGAGAAAGAATAAAAGATATTAAGAGGAGATGAAGATCTGATCATCAAGATTACAGAATAAAAGACAAAGAGGATTGAATCAGGGACTAGAGAAGGCTAATTGAAATAAAAAAAGAGACCTCGCGACGCAAACTCATGGACAATTTCCTTTTTAACATCTTGATCTCAGCCAACTGAAAAAAGAAACAGGAGCAGTAATTAAATTGAATAATAGGTTTAAGCTCAAGAGTACAAGGAAATAGAAAAATAGATTTTACATCTTTCAGGACTTGTAGATAAGCTGCACATTTGATATTTTCATTTGAATCACCAAAATTATATTGATACTAAAAAAAGAATAAAGAAATAATTTATCACATAATGAAATGTAAAAACTCATAAATAAAAATGAAATGATGATAAAATATTGCTTACATCAGAACTTGTATGGCCATCAGACTGACTAAAGGTATCTGTATCAGAAGAATCTCCAGATAAAGCCCCATGAAGATCATAATCTTCACTTTCAATGTCTACGAAATCTTTAGCCCGTTTCCTAGCCATCTATCAGGCAAGACCAATAGATAAAGGAAATGAGAAATACCAACCCATACAAATACAAAAAAACAAATAAAATAGAATGACATAATACTATGAAACTACAAGGAAACTTCATCTTGAAGCCCCTACAAAACTCTGAGATGATAAAACTAAGAAACTACAAGGAAACTTCATCTTGAAGTGGAACACAGTATGATTGCAAAAATGGAAGGGAGTTTCTAAAACTATTAATACAAAAATTAGCACTAGAGCTAGGAAATGATATAATAGAGACTAACAGGAAAGTTAATAACACAGTACTAAACAGGAAAAATGAAAATAAAATCAGAGATTATCAAAAATATGAAAATGTACAATTAAATAAAACTGTAAAATAAAAACAGACCACAGATACACAAAATATAAGTTGTGTACACCACAGGAAAAAAATACAGTATGTAAGCTTCAAAACAGACATAACTACCAAACATAAAAAGACGAACAAGACTGTCAAAATATAACTATGTGAACTACACTATATGACACATAAGGGGAAATGATCATACTAGAACATTCCCCATCAGCCCTAAGTGAAAACAAAACTAACCTATGGATAAGCCTAAAGAGTAAATAGATATAACAAAATGCAACACATACAAACTTATCATATATGACCAAAAAAGGCATCTATACACTGAAATATAAGAGTATGAACATAAGGGTAGACTTAAACACAAGAACCAATAAAGACCATTTAAAATCTAGCTTTTACCAGATGATATTTTACAATATAGTATATCAAACTTGACAGGGGAAAATACATTATGAAATTATATGACAAAAACTGTCAATTTAAATGACATATAAATGTATGCTAATGCAAAAGGGAAAGGGGTCCAAACTATAGCAACATAAACAGTTAAACACTACAAATAAAGGCAATAAAAGGTTATAGCACAAGAAATGATAAATAACTACAAACTACAACCTACAACACATCACAACCACTGAAATTGAAATGAAACTGGAACGATATAACATACCAGGACCGATGTTCTTACCCTTATAATGAAGAAAAGTTGTTGCCAAACAAAAATCAAAATGAAAATCAGCAGGAAAGGCTTACATAAAACACAGGAAAATCAAAACTGACATGAGACAACAAAACGAATCAGACCACGAAATGTCTGGGAAGTGAACGGAGAAGCGATAGAACACTCAAAATGAGCACGAAACCAATCGAAAAATAGCACAGTTAAAATACAAAAAAAATAGCACATGGTCACTACACAAAAGATGGAATCTGACATGGGGGAAACCCAAACAAATCACATCAGAGCGAGACCGTGGGTTGAGCGATGAAGAACTAAAACGCCAAATCCAAGCAAATGGTCGACGATGGAAGGGAGAAAGAGAGACTCGAAACGAATGTACGACACGGTGAAACACTAAAGCCGTCGCGCTTCGAAACAAGCAGAAATGGATGAATACGCTATGCGAGAATCAAATGAAAAAGCGAAATGAGCAGAAAACCAACCAAATGGTTGGAATCTCGAACCAAAAGGCAGAAAAATGATAAGAGGAGAACGAATCAAAACGACGAGACCGGGGAAACCCTAGATCTGCATTCGAGCAGCAACAATCACAAAAAATGACTCGCTGTACGAGATGGGAGGCATCGATTCGGATCGAAATGAACTGAAAAACCCAAGCACAACACCCAAAATCTCGAAACAGACCAAATAAATTGAAACGCATGGAGACGAGGAGAAATCAAATGCGCGAGGAAAAACCATGGAGTCTCAGGCCTACGCCTAGAGCAGGAAGAACTCAAAACATGAGAGAAGGGAATCAAAATCGATTCGAATCGAAAACCAAACAAACGAACCAAATCTCGAAACGAAAAGAAAAAACGAAACGAACCTCCAGGCATCGCTCTTCGCATCAAACAAAAGGACCAGATACAAGAGCACCTCGAATCGAATCGAAATCGAATGGAGATGAACTCATCGATCCAGTCACAGGAACAAAAATCCCAAAAAAAAGGAGACAAAGACATCAAGGAAACGAACCCAAACACTCCGACGAACACAGAAACAAAACAGCAAAGAAGAAGGAGCGGACCAGATCAGGGGAGAGGCGAAACCCTAGGGCACGAGCTCCGTCGTCTCCAGTGGAGCACCGAGGAAGAAAGGGGAAGGAAATGAAAAATGAAAAGGGGAAATGAGGGGACGCGCGTCGGGAAAGGAAGAGGCGCGGCACCCAAAAAAATCAAACAGTGCGCCTGGACGGAGGGACCCACATGTTGGTTAAACAAAAACAAAAGAAACGCGCTGACAACTAGGCCCCACACGACAACGACACAACAAAACAAATCAGGGGGGGAGGAGTAGATGGCGAGGATGCAAGGAGGACGAGATCCAACGGACAGAAAATCTGAGTGAGAGATGAGCTTGGATCACTCAAGTGAATTATAGCTTTTCCCTAAACGGATAAACAATGACCCTTTAGTTTAAGCACTAAAACCCCCGGCCTTCCATGGAGAGAGCACAGGCAGCCATGCGCTGTGTAGTGCATCGCTATCGCAGCTTCCTTCGTCAAATCAATTATCCGTCATCCATGACAGTGTAATTTACAGTAAGATAGTGCCACCCGAAACCCTATCACCTTGTATTGTCAGGCTTCTCTATCTTCTTCCGTGCATCACGGCGGGCCTACTGATCTGCATCGATGGAGCAGTTCTCACCGGAAGCGGAGGCCCTAGGCACTAGCTTTTTGCAGAGCGTGTTAGATTGATCAGGTTGCTGATAGCTTCGCTAGCAGCCCGATTAATGATGACCTCATGCAGGGGAGGCTGCTAAGCGTGGATAATCAAACGGAATGGCCTGTCTTCGACTTCGCACCTTATTGGCGTTCGGCGATTCTGTTGATATGATTCCGGTACGGTTTTTATTCTACAGCCTACGGACGGGCACGATCCTAGTATAATATATTAGGGGCTTGCGTCAGAAGTAACAATGTACAGCCCTCTAAGAATAGCTGTACTCCGTAGGCTGGAACGTAGTAAACCGCTTGTGACCATGAGTAACCACGGTCAACTTGTATTAGAGTTAGATGACAATGTGGTTAACTATTCAACATGAGTAAGCACGGTCAACCACACTTTTTCAACACATACTATGTGTGACAGTTGGTCGGGGTTCATATTTCTTCTTTTATTTTAAGCTGATTAGTGACGCCTCTTTGGAAATTGAGCCCTCTGATGACCAGTAAAGTTATTGCCTATGTTTTTTTTCTATTTTATATAGTTTACTTATTGAACATTTCAGAGTAAAATACAATTACCTGCTGGTATATGGTAATATAGTAACATGGGTCTGCATTTTCTTGATTCACAACCAAGCTGGACCATAATTCAACCAAGAAGAGAATCCAAAATGGAAAAGAAAGTCAACAGGCTTAGGTAAGGCATTGAAAAATTGCATGTGATTTCATAAAGAATTAGCAGAATCACAACTTTCCGTTAATGGAGAGTGTAACATTTGGATTATATATACACCTCCCAAGCTCCCATAGCCTCATTACCAAGTTTTCAGAATGGTGATAATCTTTCTCTCATGTCAGCAATGTAGATAGAATAAGATATAATGAAGAAACAGAGTCATAGAAGTAAAGCAAAGCAAAGCACAACAAGAGCATGTTGTTTTCAATAAAGATGCCATGCTCATTGCTCACAATATGTAAGCTAAACAAGGCAGTCAAACAGGCAGCTTCATTGGGCCAAACATATGTTTGTTAACCCATAACCTCATGTATGGATGATTGACAATAAGGAACACATCGATAGTCAATGTTTCTGAACGATCTCCTTGACCAAGAAATTAATTACTTAGCGGCATGCCTACTCCTCAAGCATCCAGGAAAATAATTAATGGCAAAGGTATCAAAATGTGAATTTTTGAAATGTATATATATTTCCGGAGCTGTGCTGTGGTTCTGCCTACAAATATCTACACAATCTATCCTTTGGATGGTAGCTGGGTTAACAAGTTGTAAATGCACTTGGCTGAACGGTGGCAACAAAATCAGAATAAATTTACACGGAGAAACCAGGGTAGCATGAAAACAATCAGTAAGCTTGCTAACAAGAAATTACAGAAGTGCTGTTGTCTCCGACAATGACTTCCCCTCTCCTCCGTTGTTTGGATGTTTGCCACTCTCCGGCCACGCCATTGCTCCATGAATTTTTTCACTTCCAACCCAGTAATATTTTTGGCATCAGAACCACATATTTCACAGCACCTACAGATCAAATCATACTTCTGTGAAGAGAAACATGCAACATGGACCGGGGAAAAGGAGTAAGTGATACATACCTATCGCCCTTAATCCTAAACCACGCCTCGGCGCATTGCCGGTGCGCGGCGCCGAGCTCGTCCTTGCAGCCGCAGCCAAGCTGGATCACCTCGGACCCTGTCGCCGCCGACGCCGACCCACCGTCGTCCTCGGCGCCGAGGTGGCAGATCCGGCACCCCACCCCAGAGGGCTCTGCTGTCCGCAATGCCTCATTATGATCTTAAACTTCTTCCTGCTGAGATATTCGAAAATTCAGACATGCCTGTAGATGAATTGCTTGACCTCCCGGCCATCAACGTCGATGATGATTCTAACATGAAGAACATAGAGGTGACAGAGAAGGCATCCTCAAGCATACAGGGCAAGTCAGACCAAATAGAGGTCGTTGGGGGATCTAAAGGATCTATGCAAGCTGCACTGGTCCCCCAAGTATCAGATCAGCCGGCTGAGAAGCTAGTTGCTCAACCATCTCAGACCGAGCGTGTCGTTGTTCCGACGGCACCGAATTCGGACCAACCAGCTAAAGTGAGCACAGATTTATAGTCAGTCACACGTGCTTTTCCGTTTCCCTTCCGATAAACAAGAGGGGCTGAGTCGTGTCCGACTCCGAGGTGTATTACCCCGCCGTCAATCCCGGAGTCAATGATGCACGGCTCCTTCTCTCACGCGATGTCGCGGATCGATTTTTTTCCCCCAAAACAAGCTTCGTGCTCGTTTGTTTCAATGGAAACCAACCGCCGCCTAAGGGTGTGTTTAGATTGGGGAAAGATTCCCCGAAAATACACTGTTCACCAAAAAAACACTGTAGATGAATAGTGATATGTGAGTAGAAGAGGTGGAATGAATAGGGAAAAGTTGGATGAATAGTGGATTTTTGGGGAATCCTTTTGAATCTAAACGGGGCCGTAGCGGTGTAGCCATTGTTTCCATGGGATGATCCGTATAGTGTGCTGTCATGTGTAGCCTTTCTCTACTGCCGTGTTTAGATGGGTGGAGAAAAAAGAACTTTTTTTTCTGGATTATATGAGGGGGATGAATAGGAAAGGTGAAAAATGAATTTTTGGAGATTCGTGTTCTGTGAGGGAGATGAATAAGAAGTAAAAGAACTTTTGGGAACTAAACAGTGTATACATCTTTGTGTCATGTCCCCCTGATTGAGAACACTTTCACCTAAATGTTATGAGACGAGAGTTTGAAGTCGTATGTTCATTATTTGAGTGGCCAGCCCTTTTCAGAGACCATTTGGCTTACTCAACCAACATTCTTGCTGCTTATGGAGTAGACTAAACATTCAGAGTTTGGAACGTAGATCGACCTGAACCATAGCTAGCAATCTGACGATCCGTGAAACAGAAAAAAAAAACAACCATTTTGAGAACGGACGGTCATACAGATGCATGCGAGAGCATATAGTAAAGCATGTTCGAGATATACTAGGAATTTCACATGAATCAATCCAGTCTCCCGTGAAATGGAAAAGGTTCTCATGTTTCCAAACAAAAGTTGAATTCTAGCTCATCAAGTCCTCAGGACGAGGCCAACCTGACAACATCCATAGAGAAGCCAAGATATGTGCTTGACCCAGAAGGCCAGAAACATAATATTGCACGTTTCGGCAAATTAAACACACTGCAATGTGAAAACAGAGGTATCTGAAATGTCACCACGAAATCATCAGATTGACGACAAACAGGGCTGCAAACTGTCAGACTACAAGTGATAAGAAATCAATCTGATTCTGCCACAGGAATGTCTGGGCACTGCAAGTCATGTGCGTTTAGTTTAACCATCGACATTGTCACAAACATAAGTGAGAAGACAAATTACAGGCAATTAGACCTCGAGTGGATCAAGGTAGTCACAAATTGACAGTGGGTGTGTCCAAGCAATTAAGCAATTCCCAGGATTTCGAATCAAAGCCCCATTTATCACAAAATCACTGGTACAACTAAATCGTGAATCTGAGATCGAATCAGCTTAAACGGGAAGAAAATGGTAAGCATGCACGTGCTGGCAAGAAATGCAGTATATAAATTACAGGAATCAAACGCGGACGCATCCGTGCGGCGCGGATCGGGGCGACCGAAGAGAACGGAGGGGAATCAATCTGTCAGGCCTAGATGGGGGAGAGGAGCTGGGCGAGGCGGGGCTTTGGCTCGGAGTTCATGCCGACGAGGATGACGAAGGGGATGAAGCCGTAGTGGGCCACCACCTTGGCATTCTTCATCGCCCACGTGCTCCACTCCCGTGCCCACCGCGCCGCGCTCTCCGCCGCCGACTCCGAACCATCCGCCAGGGCTTTCCCCTTCTCCGCCGCCCCAGATGCCATCTCCGACTTCGCCAATTGAGAAGACTGAGAGGGAGAGAGTTGTGGGCAGCAGCTGCAACGGGAGACGGGATGAGTCGCGACAGGGATAATGCGATTAATATATTTACTGAGGTGCTGCTCGCAATTTCTCAAGCCAGCCAGCAAGGCAGCAACGCAGCCAATGCTTCCTCTCCGCATACCAGTTTTACTGTTTTAGCCCATGATAACATAAACATTTCAAGAAAAGTAGCATTTGGAACCAGGGCAGAGACCGCAGAGTGGCCTACAAGATAACCCAACACTTGGGGGTCTATCTGTAAAAACACAAACAAAGACGATCGAGTGGTTATCCCTCTCACGGTCGGCACCACCAAATTCGCCGCCGCAGCATAGGGCTCTCCACCCGTCGCCGACGAGCAGAGTTAGGGAGGAGGACAAGATGGGTGGCGGGATGGAGGTGAACAAGAACCGGTGGATCGAGGAGTGGAACGCCGGCCGAGAGAACCTCGAGTTCAACTTCCGCTGGACGCGCCGCAGCCTCGCCGTTGTCGGCCTCTTCCGCCTCGCCGTCCCCATCCTCGTCTACAAGGGCATTGTTCGCGAATTCGTACGCTCGTTTCCCTTCTCCCGACCATGAATCCTCTTCCGGTTTGTTGTTAGGGTGGCTCTCTTAAATTCAGATCGAGCTGGTGCTGGAGGCAAAACGTCCATTCCCCCATCTTTTTCCCCCTTTTATCCAAATTGAATTGCGGTGAGAATGGTTCGCATATCAGGTCGAGTCCATCCAGATGTTAGTGTTAGTATGTTTCTTAGGTGAAAACATGCAGCGTACACTTTCTGGTCCTAAGGTAGAACCGTTACATTTTTGTCAAATGAAATCGGACCCCCTTCTGATAGAAAATGGTCTGTTTTCATTTTTATATGAATTTCAAACTATCTTTGCTGTGCTTCAACACATCTTCTTTGTTGGTTGGAATGTGAAATAAGTGTTTTCATTTCAATTAGGATTTGGAATTATTTTCCAAAAATGCATTTCCGTGTCGTCATTTCAGTATCTTTAAGAAATCAAGCATGTGCAGCACAATCCAGGGAATGACTGAGAGCATTGTAATTGTAACACTGGGAGTGTTTGGCCCAAACATTCTCCAAGTGTGTCCCAAATCTCTTAGCTTGTGAATTCTTAGCGTATGATTCGTGGGACAACTTGTATTTTCCACTCATGTAAAAATTTGTCAACGCACAAACTTTGTTGAGCTGTCAACATGTTTTACCGTCTTTTTTGTTACTATCTCGGTTATGATGGCCATAAGGGAGTGTAACACTTATTTTTTCTTCGAGGCTTAACAATTCACAAGCACAACAACTGGAGCTAATGGTGCTTGTGAGGGATTATAGGCTATAGCCCCCCATCCCTGTTGGCAGTGGCACCCTTTGGAAGAGTTCTAGATATCATTGAGTCGTATGCCTTATTCTGTATATGAAATTTAGTATCTTACTGTAATTTTATTCCAGTGCAGACCATTATAACTCACTACATGTTATAGTTCAAAATAAATCTGCTTTTAAATCGTGAACTAGAAGCTGAAAACAACCACAACAGAGTTATCTAGTAGGATACGACAGTGCATTCATGTTCCCTTCGGGTATTTTTTAGGAATATGCTTATTAGGGTTTTTTTTGTTTTTTTTTATCTTGGATAGCATGTTACGAGTGAGCTGTTGTATTGCATTTTTACACCATTACAACACCAATTCGGCAATTTATCATATCTGTAAATATGTTCATATTCGTGGCATGGTTGGTGCTAGTAAACAAGGACAACCACTAAAGTATGTTTTTAAGTATATTTCGCCTGTTTTCATAACATGTTAATATTATTTAAGATTACTAGTTCAAATGAAATGAAGATCTACTTGTTTTTCTTACTTTTGGTCGTTTGTGTATTGCAGCATATGCAGGATGAGGATGCAGGAAGACCATTGAGGAAGTTCTTGTGATATGAAGAATCGTGCTCATTTTGCTTCAAGAAATAATTGATTTTGCTAGATCTTGGCAATCTCAACATGAGAAACATAATTATACTAAGTTCTATGCAAGTACTTTAAGTTGTGCGTTGGTCCAGGTGTTTCTTTGAGGAACCTATGCACCCTTTTTATGACTGACTATGGTCTAGGCATTACATTGGTTCCCTCTGTGGTTCTTGAATTGGCTGGTGCTGCCGTGTTTTGGTATAATCAAATAGCCTCACTCAGCTGCGTGTTTGGATGCTTTAGCTAAAGTTTAGCTCTTGGCGCATCAAATGTTCTGGTGTAAGTTAGAAGGAGTAAACATGAGCTGATTATAAAACTAATTGCAGAAGTCATAGTCGAATTCGTGAGTCATGAATTAGCCTCTATCTGTGTAATTAGTTTTGTAACTAGTTTATGTTTAATATTTCTAATTAGTTAAAAGTTTAGCTTCTATTATCCAAACAGGGTTTGAGCCTGTCCCGTGAAGACTATTTTTTCTCTCAAAGAAATGGTGTACATAACTAAACTTTATGCACAATTTCCATAAAAGGATCTTTTCTATGCTTTGACATTCCTATGTTCTGAACCCTTTTTAAGTCGTTTTAGGATTTAGAGATGCCTTTATACTCAATGTTGCACTGAAAGATCTTTGAAATGTGAATATATTTTTTACACCTCTCATCTACGCGTAGTTATAACATTTATTTAGCGTGTGAGTATATACACGTAAACCATAAACATACAATCAGACATGCAACTACATACCCTATTCATTCCAAATTATAATTTATTTAATTTACTTTAGATATTTGGCCACTTGTCTTATTAAAAATTATAACATAAAAAATTAATTTGTTTTAAATAATTTTATAAATAAAGGAAGTCATAAAAATATGGTATTTTGCGGAATTGGAGAGGAGTACGCAGCTATTGTAAGGCCTTATTTAGATAAGAAAGTTGGTGGAAAGTTAGAGGTGTAAATAGTGCATTGGTAAGCGTGTCTGTGAGAGAAGATGTGACTCGATGTGACTGGAAAGTGTGAAAGTTGGCGAAGTAAACAAGGCCTAAATAGACAAATAAAAAAATCTGACTCCCATCGCAACGTTCTGTCGTCCGATTTCCGATCGGACGGCTCACGTCCAACCAATCCCTACCGGTCCCATCCCATCCACTCCCCAAGCAATTCACTCCACTCTCATCCCCAAACCCCGCCGCACACTTTTGCCGCCTCGGCAAGCCCCGACCGCCGCCGGCGGCCATGGTCCTCCGCGTCCGCCTCCTCCCTCGCCTATTACTCCTTCCTTCCACCCACACATCCACCCCCCTCCGCCCGTCGCGTTTGCCGCGCCGCCTCTCCTTCTCGGCCCGCTTCTCCGCGCTCTCCCACCTAGCGGTCCCCCAGGACGTCGACCAATCCGACAACGAGGGAGCGCCCCACGGGGATGTGCAGGTCAAGCTCCCGCTCGACCGCCTCTTTGTGCCGCCGGGCGCGACGGTGGATGTGAGAGACCAGGAAGCCGTGAGCGCGCGGGTCCTCAAGGGCTCCAACATCGTGCTGGGCCCGTACGCCCGCGGCGACGCGCATGTGGTTAACGCAGATTTCGTGAAGAGCAGCGTGCGTCCTGATGACTGCCCCCGGGACGGGCTTCCGGAGTTCGCACTCGTTGGCCGGTCCAATGTTGGCAAATCGTCGCTGCTCAACTCGCTCGTCCGCCGGAAGCGCCTCGCCCTCACCTCCAAGAAGCCTGGTATGTTTTGCTTTTACAGAGCTATTGGCTTTTTCGGTTTTGCCTGTAGCGTTGTCGAGCTTAGAATTTAGTAGTAATTAGTGGTTAAAATAGGTCCTACTTTGTGAATCTGGAGCTGATAGTGCATTGGTTTCGTGAATTTGCTATCAGAGTTGGTAAAATGTCGGGAGATTCTTTGAATTGGCGCAGTTGTATTTGAACGAATTGCTTTTGTGTGGAATTAAGATAACCGTTTGTTCCAGCGATTGAATTATTGCAGGATTTTTGTAGTTTATAATGTTATATGTAAGCAGCATTTTTTTTTCCATTTTCTGTTAGCAACTGATTGTCATTAGCTTGCAGAACTTTTATGTGTTGTTATGTGCTATCTAAATTTACAAATTGCTTCATTCAATCTAATGTCGATCTAAATGTACAAATTACTTGTATCAAAATCCATAGAAATATAGAATCGTGCTCTCTGGCACCAATTTTATCTCTAGAAAATATCTCTGCAACTTAGTGACTAGTCTTCTTATGGTTGTTCAACTGTGCATCTTTAGTTTTACACTTAGGAGGCATACTGCAGCTACACGGCAGGACTAATAGAGGTAACAGCAGTAACTATACAAAGAAGCTTGATTAAGTGCATTGGTTTTTCTTATTGCAGGGAAGACCCAATGTATCAATCATTTCAAAGTAAATGACAGCTGGTATCTTGTTGACTTGCCTGGTTATGGGTAAACTACTGACTGGCACTCTTTTAGTTTTACTACTAGATTTCCATTTTCCCTCTGTAATCATGTAGATGAATGTATTTAGATTTCCTTACTATTAAACATATTATTCACATAGAAACAGATTAGTAACATATGGCGTTGCATGTTTAATCCACAAGTCATAATTACATGCCTTGCTACTGCAAATAATATCAAATGGACCTTGGCAACAAAGGCAAATGGTCATTTATCTACTTATATAGGCCCAATTTGTGTGTAATGTACCTCTTTACCTGGGTGCATGGAAGTTCACTTGCCAAGAACTAAATATGTTGAAAGGAAGAAACAAAAATTGTGTCAAGACGCCACATGGACTTGAAGTTTTGTTAGAAATGATTTCAATAATGTCATGTAGTTACTTTTATATATATATATTTCTAGGTGATGCAAAAAAAAGTACTAGAAGGTTTAGTTCAGAAAGCATATTGAACACCTCTTATGTTTATCCTCTTTACCCTACATGTTTCTGCCAAATATATATGGCTAATTAGATGATTGTTAGTGTCCATATTGCTTTTCTTCTACAGTCACAATGTTTCCAACCAACGTACAACTGCCTTGAATCAGTTGTAAGGGATTAATGCACAACAAAAGGATTAGTTTAAGGTTATGTATTGTCCAAGCCAATCACCTCGTGTGAGTTGGACTGTATGTTTGCCTGGTTAGCATCTTGCTTATTGTAATATAACTTTTTCATAAATTTTTTCTGTGCCCATAGCAACGCACGGGCTGTTGGCTAGTCTGGTAAAAAGGAAAATTATTCCTTAGTTGGATCTTTTAGAACCTAGCTAGTGGCTGAAGGATTATATTTCAGTGCTGATGGCAACTATAATAAAATACTGACAGACTTGTTTCTTGTTGAAACAAGTATTGACATTCCTTTTGCAGTGCTTTCTTCAAATATTCATTTGCAAGACTGAAGTGATGTCATCTATTCCTGTGCAGTGACTTGCATCGGCAGCAAGAGGTGGTTCTTGGACTAACATGTTGTCTGATGAGACAGACCTCGATGCATTGAGCTTAGCCATGCCACTTGAAGACATCGCTAATCCGTCTAGTGGTGGTGGAAAAGGAAGCGCAAAATGATCAAGCAACTACACGCAGGAGGACATCCAGTTGTGCATTTCATAGGAGAGTATCAGTACAGATCCTATTGTTGGAAATGAGCAGCCAGGCAAGGTATGTATTATGGTAGCATTCTTCATTATCTAATTATTTTGTCCTTCACTCCTTGTGCTGTTCCTTCCATTTGGCCTCTTTACTGCTACGCGTTGTGACAGCGTTGTTTGTGGTGAGAATTAAAATATTCCAGCCCTTTCAACTGAATTTTAGTTATATGAATGATTTCGTGCAAATCTAACTACATGATACCTGGACCTATATGAATGCTCCTGTGAATTTGAGTTTTATTTCTGATTGCCCTTTTGTTGTTACAGTGTCGAGGTTTAATTGCTACAAACAAGCTGTAATGTTGTCCCTATATCCTTTGCTTGTTTGTTTTCCAGTTCGAATTGTAAAGGTCCTGGCCCTTGAACATATGACGCTCAAACTATTTCCTGTTGGTTTTTATTTGTGCACAGTACAATCTTATAAATACTGTAAGAGAATTATATATAAGATTCCAAACTCTACAGCGTACATTTTACCTTGCACACAGATAGAAACTCCAGCTCCATGTTTGCACTTTATCGGCAGTGTGGCAAACTGGCAATAATACTGAAAACGCTGCCACCAGTGTTCATAAACTCTCCAATTATTTTATATGGTCATCACTTGTGCCTTCCTGGACATGTGTCTTGTATAGATAGCATCATTATTGTACCTAATTATACTTTTATGGCTTCAGCAACAGTTCATCCCAAGAAAGGCTGATGTCAAGATTCAGGCCTTGGTTGCCAAGGCTATGAAGTCTGGGACAGTCAAGAAAAAGACAGAGAATGCCCTCGCATATGTTACATTCACCGCGCCAAGAGCCAAGATGCTAAATAAAGCTAGGGACACAATATGTGTTCTGTAGGGTGGCTATACATTCGGTGTTGCACCTTGTTTTTTTATAGAGATTCACTGGAAATCATACCTTGCATCCTATCATTAGGCCAATAGACAGTCAACTTGATTCTGTATGCATGCAAGTAAATTATGCGGATAAGACCTATTTCATTTTTTATTTTAACACGTGCATGTGACGGGGAGTCACTAAAGACCTTGTTTCTATGATGTATAGTACAACGCGTCTGTATTAATTTTTCTGTGGTGCCGATTAAGCCATGCTGGTTTAACTGTCGGATATACTTTTATTTTGGGGAGCCACCGTCAGGCTCCTTTCAAAGTGCGAAGTAGCCTATCGACACCGGAATAGAGCAGCCATCCCGGACAGTTGAAAGTAATCACAACTCACAAGTTCAAGATGCCAATAATGGCGATGACACAGATCATTTTCGGAAGGCTCAGACAAACACCGCAACACAGCCCTGTAAAGCATTTTCAGAATACAAACAGAGTACTTCAAGAGCAGCTCGATTTCGTGCCATCTCTGTCATGTTAAAGCAGTGCAAAAGCACTTAGATTCCTGAATTTACAAGAGTTTAACAACTACTATCTCCATTACTAGAATACTAACAAAGGAATGTATCGCAAAATCGAGTACTGCAAAATCGAGAACTGAATTTGCACGAGTTTAACAGCTACTTTATACCTTTTCCACAAAGAAATGCATCGCAAAAGGCAATGCGAAGCTACAATCTCGATACCACCTCAGGCCTCGACCTGGTGGCGACACCGCAACGAGCAGAAACCCTCGAGTCCAATGAAAAGCTCCCCGCACTGCCGCTGACATGCGTGTGGTCCGCCGATGCCCAGCAGATGTATGACGGCAGCAGGTGCCTGGCCGGCCTGAGCTCCCCGGCTGTGGATCGGGTGCACGATAGAACCGTCAGGGCGGTGCAAGGACTGCAAATTAAGCGTTCTCAAGTATTAATCCGCGGGCAAATTGGACTGGGAGATAGAGCAGGAGTTGTAGGCCAGTATACCTGGACATTGTCAACGAATGCTGTTGGGAGCTGTCCCGCCGGCACGGCGGCCCAGCCATTGACGCGGACGACCGTCACCACCACCCCTGGTGCCGCCGCCGGATGGTGGCGCTGGGCATGCGCCGGGCAAGAATCGCTGCAATAAGCAAGTCTGCAGAGGAGGCAAAAGCGGTTCTTCGAGTGCATTGCCGGCCCGAACTGCCCGGCCTCCGCCAGCTCCACCAGGCGGAGCGCAGCGCCACGCCGCCGTCCTCCTGCGGCAAAAGCCGCCTGCGAGCGAGTCACATTACATACATCAGAAGCGCGATTCGGATTCTGACAAAGAAAACGTACGTAACAGGGGACAACCTTGCATCCCAGGCTGCACCAGAGCGCTGCGATCTTGATCCCGCGCTGGCATGTGCGGCAATCGTTGTGCTGTCCCTGGTTCCCATTCACCGGAGATAGGAAGATATACCTGCGCCCGCCTGACATCACCCTCTGAATGCCCGTCAAATCGTAACCACAACCTCGCGCGTCCTCGGCAAGAAGAGCCGGTGCGCCGCCGACAAATCGTACAACCTGCGCCACCACCAAAAGATCACTGAACTACTACACGAATGGTACGCAACTCATCAGGAACGAGAAGAGCAAGATTCATGGACGAACGCGAAACCGTGCGTGCCAAGATTCGCCCATCTCAAATAACCAAGACTTGACGCCCATCGTGGAGAGAAAATGAATGATCAAGCGAGGACAAAAACTCGACGAAACAAAGATTCGGCCAAAGAACCACCCCTCCCAAAACTGCGCCCCCGACGAACCTCGGGAACGGGACGGAAGAACACGATGTAGAAACAAAAATTCGGCCAAAGAATCAGCCCGAAAAAACCCTCAAGAACTCCCAAAACTGCGCCAAACCAACCCCCGACGAACCTCGGGAACGGGACCGAAGAACGCGACCTACCTGGACTACCGCCGGTCTCTCCTGCGCGTGGCGGCGCTGCTGATGCTCGCCGCAGCAGTGACTGCAAAGGGGCGCCGCACAAATGAAACAGTAACTGTCGGCCCGGCAGCGCGCCTGCCAGTCTGTCGCGATGAGCTGACGCAGGGCGACGTCGCCCATCGCGTCAGGCGGGGAGGTGCGTCGCTGGCGTCTTCCTCGGCGGGGCGGGAGGGAGGAGAGGAGGACGGGCGCTCCTCGGCGGGGCGGGAGGGAGAGAGGAGGAGGGGCGAGCAGCGAGAGGGAGGAGGGGCGCGGGGGAGGAGGAGACGGAATGAAAGGAAGATGCTGGTGGCATTTTATAGGCTTGGCGCTTGGCTGACGGCGACGGGACGGGAGCGTTGTTTTTTTAATGCAAAGGGACTTTGCTTTGCGATAGCAAATTAGTTTCATTGGGTATCCCCTCATCACACCCTACCGAATCCCCAAATCCAGCGAATCACACAAGATCCACTCGAGCGACGATGGCGGCACGCCGGGGACTTCGGGTCACGCCGCACTCTGTCGCCGCCGCCGCTCCCCACCCCGGACCCCAACGAGCTCGATCCCTACATCCTCGCCGCCGGCCCCGACCGCCTCCTCCTCAACTTCGCCGTTGAGCCGGCGTGCGCTCTGCGGTCGACCCGCACGAGACCCATCTCGTCGTGGCGCGCCGATTCCGCATCTCCGGCGTCCAGCAGGGCCACGCGGGAACGCCCGTCGGCCAGCGCATCCCCGGGCGCGGCGATGGCAACGGGTGCGTGCCCGTCGTTCCGCCGTGGCCGTGGGTGATCCTGGCCGCATCCCCCGCCTGGTCCCCGGCGGCGCGCAGGCGGAGGGGGTAGCGGAGGTCCTGGCCGACGCGCAGGCGGCGGCGGGGATGAGGAAGTGGAGCTCGAGGGCGGACTTCTCCGTCCCGTTCGTTTGGTGGCCGCCCACCCCGAGCGCAACAATCCCGACTACTACACCTACGTCCTCTGCGCCGGCCCCGGCTGCCTCCACCTCAACTTTGGCGTGAAGCCCTTCCACGGCGCGTGCCTCGACGACGTCCCCTACCAGAGCAACCTCACCCTGCTGCGAGACTTCGACTGGGCAGGCGTCGAGCACGGCCACCTCGCCACCGCCACGGCCGAGCGCATTCCCCCTCGCGACGGCGAACAACCCGAGTGGTACACGCCCAACCCCTTGCCCGACCGCGACAGGGAGTGGGTTCCCGCCGGTGTGGTCTCCCACGAGGAGGAGATGCTCTGGTGGGCGGTGGTTCGACCTCTCCTGGGGGATCATCAGCTTCGATCGACCCCAGCCCCCGCGTTGCTGCTCTTTCACGAACTCCCCGAGGACCGGGCTCTCGACATGGCCCTGCCGGGCATCCACGACCATCGATGCATCAGCATCAAGGAGAGCGATGGCGAGCGGCTGTTCGTGGAGATCATCCCTGACCCTGAGCGTGGACCCGGGACCGTGAGCCCGCCGAACTCCGATGTGCCCTACATCGTTCTCAAGGAGGAAGAGCGCCTCTTCAGCGTCGACATGCTCGCGTGCACTGTCCATGAGTTCATCGACGGGGAGTACCGAGTACGACCTGGTGACGCCGTCGCCGGAGCCTCCCACCTGCCGGTTTCTCCTCTTCCCTGCCACAAGGGATTGCCCAAGGTAACACATACAGCTAGCATCTTGATTGTTGCGCTCTTTACTAGTTTCGTCTTAGCAATGTTTCATCAGTTGCTTATGACTAGCTGGTGGTGTTCTAGTTCTCTTGTGCATAGATCGACTTAACATGGTGTCACATTTGTCTGAGATTATGCAGTGTTTTGCGCATGCCGCATGGTCTGTAATGAGCAGCAACTTCCATTCAGACCAAGACAAAATGCAGTAGGAAACTTGTTAATGAGCTGGATAATTGTGTTCCAGGTTGCAAAATTCAGTATTGACATGTGATCTATAACTAAAACTCGATTGCAGAGTTTGCTGAAAGAGCCAAATGCATATAATCTATTCCATTTTGGCTGAGCTAGTTTATTAATTAATTGTGCTCATAACCAGAATCAGTTCATATGCCTTCAAACGGATTTTCAGTCGGCGTCATCATGGCTCAATTTTGTAGTGATACACAGGCCTGCACAAATTCCATGAAATGAATCATGCTCAATTAAGAATACCAACATTTTACAGATTATCTTTAGGCCACTTTATGTTGATCACTAGCAGTATCATGTCATGCAACTAATTGACTGCGAATGCTGATAGTTTCCCAGGAAATTGCAGATTTACTGGCTAGTATGACATGTGTCATATTATTGAGTTGGCAGCAAATACACAATAACAGTCAACTGTCCTTGTCATAGCAGAGTAACAGAACAGTGGGCAATCAAATTTAACTTCATCCATTTTGATTTCTATGTCAACTGTCCCTGTCATAGCACAGTAACAGAACAATGTAATGTCCAAGTGCATTTAACTTTATTCATTGTGATTTCTATGTTACTAATATTTTGGTGTTCTGTGTTAACTTATTGGCTCTGCTCTCAGTCAGTTCTGATATTTAGTATGAAATTTCTCTGAATCTCTTGGCATGGATCCTTTTTCTCTGAATTCTTCAACAACCATTTACAGATTTTCTTTAGCCATTTTGTGTTGATAACTAGAAGTATCAATTGATGTCAGAAACTTGGTACTGAAAATTTTGATAATTTTCCACTAAGTACATCTTCTGTCCTATTATTGCACAGGCATCATTCCATCAAGTACTACACAATACTAAGAGTTAGCTGTTTATGTCATAGCAGAGTAACAGGACGTCCTCCAATTGCATGTAACTTTATATTTAGTGATTACTGCATTGATAGTTTGGTATTCTCGGTTCTTAACTTGAAACCTGTTATATTCAGTATTATGTGGCCGTTGTCTGACTAGCATTGTTTCTCTGTAGCTCTTAGAATGGATCCTTTTGACGATCCTGGAAACGCTGAGCAGCTACCAGCTAGTTGCGGAAATCATAGCCGTGGTAATGGATGCTGATAGTTTCCCAGGAAACGCTGAGCAGCTACCAGCTAAGCAGTTTCTAAATAAGCAATTTCGGCTCCTCCTCGTGAAGTTCTCCTTGCAGCAGCTCGTTTTTTCTTCGGGATGTATATAGGAGCTGAAACCTCAACGTGATGGATGGGATGGACTAATCGAAATTTTTTGTCTGCCATAATCTGCCAAATTTCTGTTGTTTGCACATTGCACTCTGTTCTCACTGAAATTTCGTCCTAGCAATCTGTCGCAGTGTGAGATATGATGGTCACCGTCGTTCTTGAGAATGATGTTAGCTTCCAAACAAATGCCCTGTTTGATTTGGGATATCTTCCAGAAATCTTATTACTTTGCTTATTTGTAGTGGTGTTGGCCATAGGCGTACATGACAAACGCAAGAAACTTGGTCCAAATCTAAATGTTTAAGTGTTTGTAAGGCCTCAATATATTCTTTACGGCAATGCTTCTTTCAGTGAACGAGGGGGTTGTGGATTAGTGGTAGGCTCCTGAACCTTGCTATTGTACTATCAGTTTTTTTTTATGAATTATTGTACTATCAAGTATGTCCGACCAGTTTACAAAACCCTCATGGAAGCCCGAAAGTGTTGTAGAAGCAAGAAAACGCTGGCCGCAACACTTTTTTTTTTTATTATGGACCAGCACTACACGATTCCATGATCTGAGGTTTTTATGAATGGCATATGGTTACTTCGTCTCACATGACAATCAACTCTTCAAACATATCGTTATAGGAGCTACAAGAGCCAGTTTAATTTGCTAGTGATTGTAAAACTGAAAGTCGGAGACCGAGATTAAGAAGTTTGCTGGACTATGAACTTTGTCTTCGTTCGGAATGCCTCTTAAAACCCAAGTTGTGCGCCAAACTTGCGTCTGATTGAGTTGTCACTTGTTAGTTCTGGGAATAGTTTACTTCTAAAAAACGGCATAAAAAAGAGTAATATATTATAGGGTATAATATACTCCCTACGTATACGTTTTACGCGTCGTTTAGGACAAGATTCTGCATACCAAGGCGTGTTTAATCTGGGTCTAATCTTCCATATTCGTTTATGAGATAAAGTGGGAAGCCAATTTCTAGTAGGAGTCTGTCTCCGTCGCATTGGTTAGTGCAGCCTGTGCAGAGGTCAAGGGTCGCGAGTTCGACTCCTATTCGGCCGTTGTTATCTTTTGATTGTTTGTCTTTTTTTTGCATGGCGCTGTATGATGATCGAGTGCATGCGTTGCATGCTGAGCGGGGAGCGCCATCCCTACTCGTCGGGCAAATGAGAGCCGCATGCTAGATTGCGCAATTTGTGAGCACGCAAACCCTCCTCTTCCTTCCCCTACCTCGCTTTGGTCCAACCGTCCAAGCGCCGATGATTTTGGCCACCAGAGCCGCCACGACCTGTGAAGTGCGAAGCACGAGCTTTTGCAGAGAGGTCGCCCGAAGATCGTGTAATTATTTATGGTGCCTCGGACAGTTACATATACCCCCCGAAATTTTTTAGGATATCGCAACCAAGCCCTAGCTTATATCTAATCCAACCCCGAGCTTTTGGGAGCTGACACAATTACATAGAGAGGCCTCTCCATTTAGTTATATCTGGAGAGCCATCCACAATTTCCACGCCCACAACCCGCCGGAGTTGGAGAATAAGGCCTTTCCATGTGAGTTACTTTCTCTATTGTGCTCCTTTATGTTGAAAGAAGTAATCTTTGTTGAAAGTAAGTAACCTAGGAGGGCTCTCCACTTAAGTTTAAATAGAGATGCCTCTCCATTTAGATTTTACCACAATTTATATGTCTGCCTCCAAAGACCTCAAAAGAATATCACTGAACGAAGCTCACCCTCTCGACCTCTCCTTGTTTCTTGATTCATAATAACAAAATACTTTATGGTTACAATTAAAAACTCAACGAATCCAAAAGCAACAGCAAAACACTTAGAAACAAAAACCTAGGTTGGCAACGATAGAGGCAGATACCTGCGCTCTCCTCTGATTTCACAGTCCCCCCCACAGCGGAACTTTCTGAAAATTTGTACTCAGAAATTTGGCATACTTGTAATAAATTTGGCACTGGAATAAATTTGAATTGAATCGATTTGTTTCACGGGTATGCGAGAAACCAGGTTTCATCCAAGTACCAGCTGAAAACTCTTGTTATGAAGAGCATCATCGACGCAATATGGACGCGAGGTAGGCAGCCCCATCAATTTCGTAGCCAACGAAGTTCCTCCATAAATCACAGTCGACACCATCAGCCACCTTCTCGACATGCCCCGTGGCGATATTGAGAACAAAGGCTCCAGGACTACTGGTGCCTTTGCCAAGAGTAAAGAGCAGAGTGCCACTCTTCTCGCTGAACCACCGAAGGTTAACCTTCTCTTGAAATGGCGGCGGTGCCTTCTCTCCTCCAAACCAGCCTTCATAGCGCACCTTGAGCTGTTCCAGTTTGATGGTTTTAAATCTCTCCACCCACTCGCCGGAGCAGTCACTATCCCCGCTTCCGCTTCCGGGACAGAAGACTGACTGTGTCGCCACCACAAGGTGATAAATAACTGGAGTGCCTTCATCCATACGAAGTCCAGCGTCGATGAATATGAGCTTCCCATCGGTATCCACGCCGAGCGATTGCCAGCCTCGAGGCAGGTTGCTAATGTGGTGGCTGGCTGCCGGCATGAGCACCTCCGTCGGCTCCGGGATATCCACTCGCACCGCAAACGCCGAGTGTCTCAGGTGCCAGTAGGCCACGCCGTCGACCACGATGCTCTGGCCAAGGTGGCGTGGGCTTGCGATCTTTGGGCCCCATGACCTCTTCGCCTCCGTGCTCCAGCGGCCGGTGTCCGACGAGTAGGAGCGCAGCGCGGTGAAGGCGCGGCGGTTGTAGACTATGAGCAGGCGGAAGAAGGCCGACAATGGCCGCGGCGTCGTGCCGAGGTCGTGGCCCGTATACAGCGCGCACGCGTAGTCCCCCGGTTTGTCGGCGCCGGCGAGAGGCGGGAGCATGGCCATGTCCCCTCTTGTGGGGTTGCACACGCAGAGCTTTAGGCTATCGGTGTAGCGTTCCTTCCTGAGCTCCAGCACGAGCCAGCCGTTGCGGGACGCGACGGGGCGGGCGTGCTCCAACACGTCGCCCAGGCCCAGCACGGCATCGGCCAGCGCGGTCGACGACGGGGCCTGAAGGCCGATCAGCCTGGCGGCGGAGGCCGTCGGGACGAAACATGGATGCGCAGCGGCGCCGGAGGAGGCCTTGCGCCTGCGCGCGGTGGTGCCGGCGTCCTCCTGGTGGAGGAAGCCGAGGGTGAGGCACGGCAGCTGCGGCAGGGCTCGGGAGAGCACGGCGCCGTCCTTGGCGACGAGGCGGGCCCAGCGCCGGCACGTGGCGGCGGAGCGGACCACGTCGGCGCCGCTCGGGAGCCTGGCGAGGACGGGCGAGAGGGCGTCGTCCGGGATTGGGAGGGGCTCGCCGTCGTCTTCGTCGCTGACAAGCAGGCCACCACCGTCATCATTCAGCCAGCCTCTGCGGTGGTAGGGCGCGGCGCGGTGGGCGCCTATGGCACGGCGCGCCGGCGGCATCGGTGATCTCGTGGGCCGGGATCCAAGGGGATCGATCGATGAATTGGATTGGGAAGTCATCTGGGTGCAACGACCACAAATTTATAGCCGCCCGCACGTGGCTTTTCCGTTTCCGATCCGAGTAACATCAGGAGTCGAGTCCGACTCCAACTCTGATGTCCCGATCCGGCGCCGCACTGGCAGCGACCCCGACCGGGCAAACAAGCCACCAAACAGGTCAAAGAGGAATAATAAAAGTCCTCAGCTTGAGGTAACCTATCGTTCCTGCATAAATTTCTTTGTACCTCAAGGTATTTGCATAGTTAATTTCCTACACAACCCCCCCCCCCCTTTTTTTTTAGGGTGAAGGCCCAAATTATGCCAAACGCACCTTTTATACTATGTATTCTGGGCCTGCCGAACGAGCTCCGCAGGAAGAGCCAGATGAAATATTCCTTTGGCGTGAAGAATTTGATTTCTTCAAGGACGCCGATCCTGAAGCCCCCTTCACTGCTAGCGAAGTTACAATAGGAAGCTCAGAAGAATTGGATGAATTCATCACACAACTTGCTGAGTCCCTGGGTCTCGGCCGAGGACAAAAGCTAATTATTGAACCCGGAGCCGAGGTTCTTAAAAGAGAGGAAAAATACAGGTCACGATGCCGAGTACTAACTCTTGCCAAGTCTCTTTCGTCCCAACTTCATAATGTCCCTCTAGGTATTCGTACGAGACCATGGGATCACCCGACGCAAGATCGCTACGGCACTGCGGTAATTCTTCAGCCAGCATCAGATGGGCCTGTCACTAGTAAGCTTATTCCCGACAAAACGTGTACATTGGCTCAGCACTTTATCAAGATGCCCTCAACAAAGTGGCTGAGCAGCCATCGTCCCCATCTTCAAACTGACATCCCAATATGCAAGAAAATGTTAATATGGGCTCGTATGATGCTGGTAAACAAAAATGATTGTGACATCCTGAAGCAGGCCGATGTCTATCGCGGAGTACTGGCTTCAATATATCCCTGTAGCATTGACCCTTCTCTGGTGGCAGCTTTTTTGACATACTGGAATATTGATAGCCATACTCTGCTTAACAGCCAAGGGGAGATGGGATATCCGCTGCATACGATGTCCGATGCAATGGGTATACCATTTGTTGGCCGTTTATACGAGGAATTTATTCCACTTGCACCTGCCGTGACTGGGCGCATTGGATCTCTTGGCCGTGTTTAGTTCCAAAAGTACTTTTTACTTCCTATTCATCTCCCTCACAGAACACGCATCCCCAAAAATTCCTTTTCCCCTTTCCTATTCATCCCCCTCACATAACACGTATCCCAGAAAAAAAAAAAGTACTTTTTCACCACCACAACTAAACACGGCCCTTTACTCCATTTATACTGGGCTGTGCCCGATGGGCCTGCAACCAGGTCTGGACTTGGTGACCGTATCTGACTGGGTGAACCATTTCTTTGGCGATCAAGCGGATGCTTACGGCATTATTCCATCAAATGGCTTAGCTGATCCAGCCGATCCTCTACTCCAGAAACTAAATTTCCGAGTTAAAGTTCAACATGATCGTCCTACCGCGGTCTTTGGTAACCAGAAATTAACATATCAGGTTACGTACTCGCCAACATTGTACCGTGCTGCTTTTATAACAGCTTGGATTTGTACGTACTGTATTCCTGTTGAGGCCGGCCAGTACATCCGTCCGGAGGTTTTTATGATGGCTGTGAAGATCGCAAAAGGTCTACGATTAGCCATTGGTTCAGCAAGTTTGGCCTTCCTATATCACAGGTTGGATAGTATTCATGAGAGTATTACAGCTGGCTCTTGTTCGGCCAGCAGTTGTACTCAGTTTATCCCAGGCCGTTTTATCATGGGGTGGTTTGCCTCTTTTTGGAAGAATGCGCCTATATCAGCTTCTGTGTCCTGCCCAGTTCAATATCCCCCTCATGTTATATATGTTGGAAATATCAAACCATTCACCATGGAGGAAGCGCACCATCTCTTCTATGATTTTGATAGTTCTGGATATGGCCTGAACGAACTTGACTTTATAGGACGAGCCTTGATACGGTGCTTGGGAGGAACCGGTGGTTCCTTTCTCCCAAAATACTATCAACCGTTGATCTCGAAAAAATATGCTTTATTGTAAAAAGGACAATTTAGCCTTCCACACTAATCCTATCGGAGCTGCTGCCGCCTCTCCGACGTCGCGCACGGAGCTGCCGAACAACCGAGCCTCTGCCGTCACTGCTACTTGTTTTTCCCTTTCTTCCTGCTCTGCTCGCCGTCATCTTGACCTGCTGCATCAAATCCAATCACAGAATCACAACGACGAGACCATACCTGCTACTCCAAATCCAATCCATCCTAACAATCCTCTGCGCATGGCTGCGCTAGCCTGGCTGTCCGTGCCATCGGCAATCGCACACGCTGCCTAGCATAAGCTTGTTCGCTGCCTGTTGCGCCTGCACGCGCTGTGAGCGAGCTCTCACCCGCGTCGTGTCAACGACGGCGCTGCCTAGGTTGCCGTGCACGTGGACTCAACGACGGGGCAGCGGCAAGCGGCGGCCAAAGCAGAGGGCTCTTGTTTTAGCTTTTCCAGATGAAAATACTAATGTGCACTTCTAATTAATTTTATAAATGGTTCCTGGCCCACTAAAATTGGTTCCTGGCCCACCATTTTAGTTCCTCATAATAGGTTCCTTTTAACTTTTTTAACTTTTAACCATTAGATCTAGGGTAATGAACGGTTATTATTATTTCCAAGCGCCGTAAAAATCCTCTTATAGGACGCTCTTGCGTAAGATTTCCAGAGCAATCATATGGTATCCAAGACGGCCGCACCCAGGGCCGGGGTCGCCCCTTTGCCATATCAATTTCTGCCATAGAAATGCTTGTTAGTTGCATCACTGGTGGTGTCACCTACAGACGAGGCGAGCATTTTGACAACCGAGTATATTGCCCTCACCGTTTTGCTCGGATGTTCAATTGTGATCAGCTCCTGCCGGACATTATTTATCGAGCAGGAGATGGAGTTACCGATGGCCTGGACTTTCGGAGCTATTGTCCTAACAGTCGGGAAGAATCCCTTCAGATTTTATTACGTCGTCATCTCTCCTCGCGATGGAGGCCGGATGGTCATATCCTTTTTGTACAACCATTAGCCAGGGCGACCAGATGTTCATACTATTATATTTCTTGGTGCAACCAAGCCTTCGGGTTCCTCCAGAAGCTGAGCTCATTTTATGAGAAGATTGTCGTGCCCCGGGCTATCAAAACTGCCTCTAATGACACAGGTAACAATTCTGCTTTCTCCTCTCTCTTTTTTTTCTTTGTATTGTGTTTTCACGTTCATCTGGTTCTTTATTATTTTTTTTACAGGGGATCAGAATACAAGCAAAGTCACCCTGGCTATTAAAGAAAAGGCACAAGAGCCATCACCTGTGCTACCAACGCTGCAGCAAAATGTGATAGCATGCTTGCCTGCACCTGATGCTCCACCACTTGTTCCAAAGCAGAAAAAGAACACCGCTGCCACCACATCCAGGTATGGACGAGGAAAAGATATTGACGTAGTAAAGGCACATGTGGAGCGAGCAAATGACAAACCAACCACTTCCTCATCTCGTACGGTTTCTGTGGAACCGTCTCAAGAAAGCAAAGGGTCGATTGCTGAGACTGAAGTTGTGAACTCAGATTCTCAAGAAGGGTTGTCAATCCCTCATTATGATCTTAAACTTCTTCCTGCTGAGATATTCGAAAATTCAGACATGCCTGTAGATGAATTGCTTGACCTCCCGGCCATCAACGTCGATGATGATTCTAACATGAAGAACATAGAGGTGACAGAGAAGGCATCCTCAAGCATACAGGGCAAGTCAGACCAAATAGAGGTCGTTGGGGGATCTAAAGGATCTATGCAAGCTGCACTGGTCCCCCAAGTATCAGATCAGCCGGCTGAGAAGCTAGTTGCTCAACCATCTCAGACCGAGCGTGTCGTTGTTCCGACGGCACCGAATTCGGACCAACCAGCTAAAGTGAGCACAGATTTATAGTCAGTCACACGTGCTTTTCCGTTTCCCTTCCGATAAACAAGAGGGGCTGAGTCGTGTCCGACTCCGAGGTGTATTACCCCGCCGTCAATCCCGGAGTCAATGATGCACGGCTCCTTCTCTCACGCGATGTCGCGGATCGATTTTTTTCCCCCAAAACAAGCTTCGTGCTCGTTTGTTTCAATGGAAACCAACCGCCGCCTAAGGGTGTGTTTAGATTGGGGAAAGATTCCCCGAAAATACACTGTTCACCAAAAAAACACTGTAGATGAATAGTGATATGTGAGTAGAAGAGGTGGAATGAATAGGGAAAAGTTGGATGAATAGTGGATTTTTGGGGAATCCTTTTGAATCTAAACGGGGCCGTAGCGGTGTAGCCATTGTTTCCATGGGATGATCCGTATAGTGTGCTGTCATGTGTAGCCTTTCTCTACTGCCGTGTTTAGATGGGTGGAGAAAAAAGAACTTTTTTTTCTGGATTATATGAGGGGGATGAATAGGAAAGGTGAAAAATGAATTTTTGGAGATTCGTGTTCTGTGAGGGAGATGAATAAGAAGTAAAAGAACTTTTGGGAACTAAACAGTGTATACATCTTTGTGTCATGTCCCCCTGATTGAGAACACTTTCACCTAAATGTTATGAGACGAGAGTTTGAAGTCGTATGTTCATTATTTGAGTGGCCAGCCCTTTTCAGAGACCATTTGGCTTACTCAACCAACATTCTTGCTGCTTATGGAGTAGACTAAACATTCAGAGTTTGGAACGTAGATCGACCTGAACCATAGCTAGCAATCTGACGATCCGTGAAACAGAAAAAAAAAACAACCATTTTGAGAACGGACGGTCATACAGATGCATGCGAGAGCATATAGTAAAGCATGTTCGAGATATACTAGGAATTTCACATGAATCAATCCAGTCTCCCGTGAAATGGAAAAGGTTCTCATGTTTCCAAACAAAAGTTGAATTCTAGCTCATCAAGTCCTCAGGACGAGGCCAACCTGACAACATCCATAGAGAAGCCAAGATATGTGCTTGACCCAGAAGGCCAGAAACATAATATTGCACGTTTCGGCAAATTAAACACACTGCAATGTGAAAACAGAGGTATCTGAAATGTCACCACGAAATCATCAGATTGACGACAAACAGGGCTGCAAACTGTCAGACTACAAGTGATAAGAAATCAATCTGATTCTGCCACAGGAATGTCTGGGCACTGCAAGTCATGTGCGTTTAGTTTAACCATCGACATTGTCACAAACATAAGTGAGAAGACAAATTACAGGCAATTAGACCTCGAGTGGATCAAGGTAGTCACAAATTGACAGTGGGTGTGTCCAAGCAATTAAGCAATTCCCAGGATTTCGAATCAAAGCCCCATTTATCACAAAATCACTGGTACAACTAAATCGTGAATCTGAGATCGAATCAGCTTAAACGGGAAGAAAATGGTAAGCATGCACGTGCTGGCAAGAAATGCAGTATATAAATTACAGGAATCAAACGCGGACGCATCCGTGCGGCGCGGATCGGGGCGACCGAAGAGAACGGAGGGGAATCAATCTGTCAGGCCTAGATGGGGGAGAGGAGCTGGGCGAGGCGGGGCTTTGGCTCGGAGTTCATGCCGACGAGGATGACGAAGGGGATGAAGCCGTAGTGGGCCACCACCTTGGCATTCTTCATCGCCCACGTGCTCCACTCCCGTGCCCACCGCGCCGCGCTCTCCGCCGCCGACTCCGAACCATCCGCCAGGGCTTTCCCCTTCTCCGCCGCCCCAGATGCCATCTCCGACTTCGCCAATTGAGAAGACTGAGAGGGAGAGAGTTGTGGGCAGCAGCTGCAACGGGAGACGGGATGAGTCGCGACAGGGATAATGCGATTAATATATTTACTGAGGTGCTGCTCGCAATTTCTCAAGCCAGCCAGCAAGGCAGCAACGCAGCCAATGCTTCCTCTCCGCATACCAGTTTTACTGTTTTAGCCCATGATAACATAAACATTTCAAGAAAAGTAGCATTTGGAACCAGGGCAGAGACCGCAGAGTGGCCTACAAGATAACCCAACACTTGGGGGTCTATCTGTAAAAACACAAACAAAGACGATCGAGTGGTTATCCCTCTCACGGTCGGCACCACCAAATTCGCCGCCGCAGCATAGGGCTCTCCACCCGTCGCCGACGAGCAGAGTTAGGGAGGAGGACAAGATGGGTGGCGGGATGGAGGTGAACAAGAACCGGTGGATCGAGGAGTGGAACGCCGGCCGAGAGAACCTCGAGTTCAACTTCCGCTGGACGCGCCGCAGCCTCGCCGTTGTCGGCCTCTTCCGCCTCGCCGTCCCCATCCTCGTCTACAAGGGCATTGTTCGCGAATTCGTACGCTCGTTTCCCTTCTCCCGACCATGAATCCTCTTCCGGTTTGTTGTTAGGGTGGCTCTCTTAAATTCAGATCGAGCTGGTGCCGGAGGCAAAACGTCCATTCCCCCATCTTTTTCCCCCTTTTATCCAAATTGAATTGCGGTGAGAATGGTTCGCATATCAGGTCGAGTCCATCCAGATGTTAGTGTTAGTATGTTTCTTAGGTGAAAACATGCAGCGTACACTTTCTGGTCCTAAGGTAGAACCGTTACATTTTTGTCAAATGAAATCGGACCCCCTTCTGATAGAAAATGGTCTGTTTTCATTTTTATATGAATTTCAAACTATCTTTGCTGTGCTTCAACACATCTTCTTTGTTGGTTGGAATGTGAAATAAGTGTTTTCATTTCAATTAGGATTTGGAATTATTTTCCAAAAATGCATTTCCGTGTCGTCATTTCAGTATCTTTAAGAAATCAAGCATGTGCAGCACAATCCAGGGAATGACTGAGAGCATTGTAATTGTAACACTGGGAGTGTTTGGCCCAAACATTCTCCAAGTGTGTCCCAAATCTCTTAGCTTGTGAATTCTTAGCGTATGATTCGTGGGACAACTTGTATTTTCCACTCATGTAAAAATTTGTCAACGCACAAACTTTGTTGAGCTGTCAACATGTTTTACCGTCTTTTTTGTTACTATCTCGGTTATGATGGCCATAAGGGAGTGTAACACTTATTTTTTCTTCGAGGCTTAACAATTCACAAGCACAACAACTGGAGCTAATGGTGCTTGTGAGGGATTATAGGCTATAGCCCCCCATCCCTGTTGGCAGTGGCACCCTTTGGAAGAGTTCTAGATATCATTGAGTCGTATGCCTTATTCTGTATATGAAATTTAGTATCTTACTGTAATTTTATTCCAGTGCAGACCATTATAACTCACTACATGTTATAGTTCAAAATAAATCTGCTTTTAAATCGTGAACTAGAAGCTGAAAACAACCACAACAGAGTTATCTAGTAGGATACGACAGTGCATTCATGTTCCCTTCGGGTATTTTTTAGGAATATGCTTATTAGGGTTTTTTTTGTTTTTTTTTATCTTGGATAGCATGTTACGAGTGAGCTGTTGTATTGCATTTTTACACCATTACAACACCAATTCGGCAATTTATCATATCTGTAAATATGTTCATATTCGTGGCATGGTTGGTGCTAGTAAACAAGGACAACCACTAAAGTATGTTTTTAAGTATATTTCGCCTGTTTTCATAACATGTTAATATTATTTAAGATTACTAGTTCAAATGAAATGAAGATCTACTTGTTTTTCTTACTTTTGGTCGTTTGTGTATTGCAGCATATGCAGGATGAGGATGCAGGAAGACCATTGAGGAAGTTCTTGTGATATGAAGAATCGTGCTCATTTTGCTTCAAGAAATAATTGATTTTGCTAGATCTTGGCAATCTCAACATGAGAAACATAATTATACTAAGTTCTATGCAAGTACTTTAAGTTGTGCGTTGGTCCAGGTGTTTCTTTGAGGAACCTATGCACCCTTTTTATGACTGACTATGGTCTAGGCATTACATTGGTTCCCTCTGTGGTTCTTGAATTGGCTGGTGCTGCCGTGTTTTGGTATAATCAAATAGCCTCACTCAGCTGCGTGTTTGGATGCTTTAGCTAAAGTTTAGCTCTTGGCGCATCAAATGTTCTGGTGTAAGTTAGAAGGAGTAAACATGAGCTGATTATAAAACTAATTGCAGAAGTCATAGTCGAATTCGTGAGTCATGAATTAGCCTCTATCTGTGTAATTAGTTTTGTAACTAGTTTATGTTTAATATTTCTAATTAGTTAAAAGTTTAGCTTCTATTATCCAAACAGGGTTTGAGCCTGTCCCGTGAAGACTATTTTTTCTCTCAAAGAAATGGTGTACATAACTAAACTTTATGCACAATTTCCATAAAAGGATCTTTTCTATGCTTTGACATTCCTATGTTCTGAACCCTTTTTAAGTCGTTTTAGGATTTAGAGATGCCTTTATACTCAATGTTGCACTGAAAGATCTTTGAAATGTGAATATATTTTTTACACCTCTCATCTACGCGTAGTTATAACATTTATTTAGCGTGTGAGTATATACACGTAAACCATAAACATACAATCAGACATGCAACTACATACCCTATTCATTCCAAATTATAATTTATTTAATTTACTTTAGATATTTGGCCACTTGTCTTATTAAAAATTATAACATAAAAAATTAATTTGTTTTAAATAATTTTATAAATAAAGGAAGTCATAAAAATATGGTATTTTGCGGAATTGGAGAGGAGTACGCAGCTATTGTAAGGCCTTATTTAGATAAGAAAGTTGGTGGAAAGTTAGAGGTGTAAATAGTGCATTGGTAAGCGTGTCTGTGAGAGAAGATGTGACTCGATGTGACTGGAAAGTGTGAAAGTTGGCGAAGTAAACAAGGCCTAAATAGACAAATAAAAAAATCTGACTCCCATCGCAACGTTCTGTCGTCCGATTTCCGATCGGACGGCTCACGTCCAACCAATCCCTACCGGTCCCATCCCATCCACTCCCCAAGCAATTCACTCCACTCTCATCCCCAAACCCCGCCGCACACTTTTGCCGCCTCGGCAAGCCCCGACCGCCGCCGGCGGCCATGGTCCTCCGCGTCCGCCTCCTCCCTCGCCTATTACTCCTTCCTTCCACCCACACATCCACCCCCCTCCGCCCGTCGCGTTTGCCGCGCCGCCTCTCCTTCTCGGCCCGCTTCTCCGCGCTCTCCCACCTAGCGGTCCCCCAGGACGTCGACCAATCCGACAACGAGGGAGCGCCCCACGGGGATGTGCAGGTCAAGCTCCCGCTCGACCGCCTCTTTGTGCCGCCGGGCGCGACGGTGGATGTGAGAGACCAGGAAGCCGTGAGCGCGCGGGTCCTCAAGGGCTCCAACATCGTGCTGGGCCCGTACGCCCGCGGCGACGCGCATGTGGTTAACGCAGATTTCGTGAAGAGCAGCGTGCGTCCTGATGACTGCCCCCGGGACGGGCTTCCGGAGTTCGCACTCGTTGGCCGGTCCAATGTTGGCAAATCGTCGCTGCTCAACTCGCTCGTCCGCCGGAAGCGCCTCGCCCTCACCTCCAAGAAGCCTGGTATGTTTTGCTTTTACAGAGCTATTGGCTTTTTCGGTTTTGCCTGTAGCGTTGTCGAGCTTAGAATTTAGTAGTAATTAGTGGTTAAAATAGGTCCTACTTTGTGAATCTGGAGCTGATAGTGCATTGGTTTCGTGAATTTGCTATCAGAGTTGGTAAAATGTCGGGAGATTCTTTGAATTGGCGCAGTTGTATTTGAACGAATTGCTTTTGTGTGGAATTAAGATAACCGTTTGTTCCAGCGATTGAATTATTGCAGGATTTTTGTAGTTTATAATGTTATATGTAAGCAGCATTTTTTTTCCATTTTCTGTTAGCAACTGATTGTCATTAGCTTGCAGAACTTTTATGTGTTGTTATGTGCTATCTAAATTTACAAATTGCTTCATTCAATCTAATGTCGATCTAAATGTACAAATTACTTGTATCAAAATCCATAGAAATATAGAATCGTGCTCTCTGGCACCAATTTTATCTCTAGAAAATATCTCTGCAACTTAGTGACTAGTCTTCTTATGGTTGTTCAACTGTGCATCTTTAGTTTTACACTTAGGAGGCATACTGCAGCTACACGGCAGGACTAATAGAGGTAACAGCAGTAACTATACAAAGAAGCTTGATTAAGTGCATTGGTTTTTCTTATTGCAGGGAAGACCCAATGTATCAATCATTTCAAAGTAAATGACAGCTGGTATCTTGTTGACTTGCCTGGTTATGGGTAAACTACTGACTGGCACTCTTTTAGTTTTACTACTAGATTTCCATTTTCCCTCTGTAATCATGTAGATGAATGTATTTAGATTTCCTTACTATTAAACATATTATTCACATAGAAACAGATTAGTAACATATGGCGTTGCATGTTTAATCCACAAGTCATAATTACATGCCTTGCTACTGCAAATAATATCAAATGGACCTTGGCAACAAAGGCAAATGCGTAGTCCATGCGAGGGCCCAGTAAGATAGAGTGCTTGTAGGCCATTTGCTATTTAGAAGTTTGTTTTACAGACTAATGGTATTAACTGAAAATTTACATGCCTAATATTTCATTTTACGTTGATCTATATGATACGAATTTACAACTATAGAAAATAAATGTGCATCTCATGAGTTGGAGCATATATTGTAGGTTAGAAATATTCTTCATCTTCTCGCATTGACAAGAGCTTGTATTGAACAGATATGCTTCTGCACCACAGGAAGCTCGTACCAATTGGGATGAATTTACTAGAAATTACTTTCTCAGTAGGGAGAATTTGGTGTCTGTTTTTCTCCTTATAGATGCAAGTATACCTGCCAAGAAGATTGATCTTGACTATGCTAGTTGGCTTGGTCAAAATAAGGTAAGTATATTAAACAACTGAATCCCAATTTATTCAGTAATCATATCATCATTCTTTCACCCATATGTGTTGAAACTTGAAGTGCTCTTTGGTATCGTTAGGGAATAATCTAGTCGATATCAGCAATAGAGAACAAGGGTGGATGAAATTCCCGAGTTCATCAAATTGAAATTCTTGTGCATGCATGATTCTAGCAAGAAGCTGAACCAGATTTAGTGATAACTGACAATTTTGTTAGCTTTATTCACGCAATGTATATGGATGCTATCTTAGTCAAAGTTGACTTTGATTTAGTGATTTATCTACCCATCACAATTGAATGTGTACCTGTCCACTTGAATCTTCCTTGTTCTGATAGAACAAACTAGCGCATCAGCAATCAATCTTTTTGTTGAGGTTTCAGTCAGAAGTCATGTTTCTGTTCTGGCACTAAAGCAAACATAAATTTGTTACCAACGTATTAGGTCACACAAGTACTTATCCTAGCAAGTGGTTAGATTTAGGTACAAGTGAGCTGCAATGGGCTCTCTTTTCTCTTTCATTTTTTCACTTGGCGATGTAATCTGCTGTTTGTATTTTGTGCTACCCATTTCAAGACCTAGCCGAAGTGCAGCTTAATTCTGGATCCCCTACCTCGTTTTTTTAAATTTATAGGGTTATACAAACTAAAAAGTTTCTGACAAGTTCGGCATATATGTTAGTACAATGCACTAAAAAGGTCTGAAAAGGTGTTAGGTTCATGCCTTTTTTTTCCTTTTCCTGTCCTGGACATAGATCTAGTTCCTTTCTTTGTGTAATACCGCAATGCTGCCAGTGACCACACTGAGCCACCAACCAGGCCTGAACTCTCAAACTCTGGACCGCATGTCCTACCCAGTCAATATCAATCAACAGTCCCCCCTCCACCCCACCCCTTTTAAGCCCTTCAGTCCTTGCTGCTTTCCATCCACAGTCCACGAACTATTATTTGGCCTACCCTCATATCTGTTTTGCTGCCATTCAGTGCAAAATCATCCTATTTGGACAACGACCTATGTTGCCATGAGCCTTGGTCCCAGGGACGCCAACTAACATATACCTTTTCGGACATACAGTAATGAAATGGACTTGTGTATAGGCAATAACAAGCAAGATCCAAGATTATTGTTACGCGTATTCACTCCCTGCATTCAAGTCTGAATCTTATCGAAGATATCGGAATTGTATCGATGTGTGTTTTCAAAATAGCAATGCGCTTGCCACCACTTCTGGGTCAAACAAACTACTGTTTTTCCATGTGAGGAATTTAGAGGTTGATGAGCAATAAATCTGGCATTGTTCAGTTTTAATGTTTTATATGCCCAATCTGTTCAGGTCCCTATGACCCTGGTGTTCACAAAATGTGACAAACGCAAGAAGAAGAAAAACGGCGGGAGGAGACCTGAAGAAAACGTGGAAACCTTCCAGGGTCTGATCCGTGAATACTTTGAGGCGGCACCTCCCTGGATCATGACGAGCAGCGTGACCAACCAAGGCCGCGACGAGATACTGCTGCACATGTCTCAGCTTCGGAATTATTGGCTTAAGCATTGAGATGCAATAACAGAAGCGAACCGAAGCAACCGAAAACAGCATACAAAGCCCCTGTGGTTCGTTGATGCATCGGCAGTCGGCACCTCTGCAATCAGGCCCCTTCATACCAACTAATCCGCCTTTTGAGCTGTTGATTGTCCAATATGGCCCCTGTACATGATTACCCAATCAACACTCAGGGAATGCAGACAAGGCGCTAAAATCGGATGATCCTGGGTATTCTATTGTGTACACGTACAATCCCAACGTTTTCCCATTGTTTTCTCCTTATTATAGGCTTGTGTATGGTATGGATTAATAAACCCTGGTGTCAGCTAATCATCAGCGGGAATCTCACTTTTTTGTTCGTTACTTGTGTGCTCCCTTGGACCCTGCAGAGCGTACAAATGGCAGGATATGCAGCGACTTGACCTGTTAAGAAATGTGGCTTCGTGGCGTACAGATTGTATGGAGAGCGCCACACTATTGGGAGCCATCATTCTTTCTTTGCTACTGTGGCTTGTTTATCTAGAACATAACTAAAGAAAAGAGCCGGTGGTCCGGTACAGGTGAGCCTGGAAGACAGAATTATGGTGATACAATTGCAGGTCTGCTTGGCTTCGCTGTAACTTTGCTTATCGTTACGATATCATAGGCTTCAGTAGTCCATCTGTCCTCTGTGCTTACTATAGTTGTTAGTTCTGACACCCGTGTCTTCCTCTAAACAAACACCTGTTTGTCCGTATTAGGGCCGGGACTTAAAAAGCCGTGCGCCGTCTACGCGATAGATGCCTGTATAGTCCAAGAGAACAGCTCAGCTGCCCAAACCGCAGCTGGAGCACGCATTCGCCGCCTAAACAATGCAATAAGCTCGCACTGACGCCATGGAAGCCATGGAGGAGCTGTGTTGTATGCTAAACAGGCGTTTGTTTATGCTCGTTCCTGTCCCGCGTAAAGGATCCGTTCAACGCTTCAGTTACGTACACTGGTACGGTAAAGCTACGTGCCAGTATAGTAGACAGTTGTACTGCTGGGGCCGTGGTGTACAGTTGGGAGAGTTGAGTTGCCGCAGTCAATGCCCGGTACTCGCCGGCTCAAACCCAGTCATGCACAGTAACTGGGGCGGTTGCAGCCTTGCAGGGAAAAGGTGCAGTTGATCGCACGAAAAGCATGTTGCATGTAGACCAACCTCCAACTGATCGTTCTACTACTCCCTTTGTCTTTACCTTTTCTACCAGTCTGCGACCCTCGCACGACGCCAGCCCGCGATCACAAAAGCTGTAGCTCTTTCGCAAAGGAGTCGTTGCTTTCTACCGGGCAGACTCCCTCCTGGCGAGAGCGCCCGGCGTTCCACGTGCACGCAGCGCGGCGCTCACGAGCCGCGCCCCGTGCGACGCAGCGCACAAGCAACAAGGCGACACTCGCATGGCACGAACCAATCTTGTATGTATCCCTTGTTCACAAGCTAAACCCAGCAAGGCCAAGTAAACGCATCTGGGATACAGCGAATAGTCGAATACGGCATCATCGTAGCCGTACGGCCCGTCCTACGTTTCCGTGTCGACGTCTGTCCCCATCCAGACAGGGCCCTCGCGTCGAGCAGAGACTCCCTCTCGCCAGAGAGGCAGAGCGAGCGCCCACACCACAACCCACGACCCGAGCCCACCACCCCCACCAACAGTCCAACACCACACCACACCACAACCCTGGACGGCCGAACGGACCTGGCAGTTTTTTGTTCCTAGCTCGCGGCGCGGGCGGTTAAAGCCGCGCGCGAGGCCGCATTAGCCCAGCACGAAGGCGATACACCAACAGCATCTCCCGCTCCCGCGCGCACCCGCCGCCCTCTCTACATCTCTCCACCACACCCACAGGCAAACGCGATAGCAAGAGCGCACGCGCGTGAGCAGCCGAGCAGGAGCACATGCACCTTCGCGACGCAATGGAGGGCGGTTCCGGCACCGGGCGCAAGAAGCTCAAGCACCGCCTCGCGGCGATCCTCTCGGTGTTCTCCCGCCGCGCGACGGGGGGCGGCGGCAAGAAGCGCCGTGAGAACGAGAAAGACGAGGACGAGGCGGCGAAACCCCCGCCGCCGCTGGCATTCCCGTCCTACTCCCGCCTCGGTGGCGGCTTCGGCGTCGGCGGCAAGACGAAGCAGCAGCCCGCGGGTGGGGTCACCGACCGCCGCCTCTCCCTCTCCGCGCCACGCCCGGCGCCGCTTGTCCACATCACCATCGACTGCGCGGGCCGCCGCTCCGTCGACGCGGCCGACCCGTCCCTTCCCCCTCTCCCGCCGCTCGACGCCGACAGGAAGGTGCGGCTCGCCGGCGAGTGGGAGGGCAGCAAGTGCCCGCCCTCGTCCCCGTTCGCCGCGCACCTCCCGCCGCTCCCGCCCGTCGCGCGGTGGAAGGAGCGTGCCAACAACAGCAACAGCACCAGCTCGTCCCGCCGGCGTCTCTCGACGCAGTCGTCCCGGTGGCTCGTCGCCAGCAGCTCGTCCTCCGACGACGAGTACGACGAGGACTCGAGGAACCTCTTCTCGTCCCGGAGCTTCTCGTCGGACTCGTCGGATTTCTACAACTGCCCGCGCAAGAACACCACCACCACCACCAGGGCGCGCGCCTCCGTGTCGGGCCCGCCGTGCCGCGCGCCGGCCCCCTCCGCGCGGCGGCGCGGCGCGTCGCAGAGCTGCCGGTACAGCTTCGAGCTCCCGCGGGGCTCGTCGGCGTCCGCGGCCACGGACGGCGGGTTCGCGGTGGTGAAGCGCTCGTCCGACCCGTACGAGGACTTCCGCAAGTCGATGGAGGAGATGATCGCCGAGTGGCCGGCCGGCGGCGACGGCGGCGAGGGGGAGCACAGCAGCGCGGAGCGGCTGCTGGAGACGTACCTCGTGCTTAACTCGCCGCGCCACTACCTGGCGATCCTCGCGGCGTTCGCGGACGTGCGGGAGACGCTCTTCCCATGAGCTCTTGTCGTTTCTCCAACGATCGGCCGGTGGCCACCGTGATGTTGATAGGAATTAACCTTGTCAAAAAACCGAAGTTAATGGCACTTGAATTGTGCGTGCACTGCTCTGTTCTGTGGGTAGTACGTGCATTTGGTTCTGTCGTCCTTCGCTGCTAACCACTGTTTAATTCGACTTTCTGTTCTGAAGTCCATGTCCCTGATGGTAATCTTTCTTAGTTTCGTTGATGTTTGTGTTAGCTCGTGATTGTTGGGCGTGTTAGCATTTGTACATACTTCTACATTTTGTGCATAATGGACTATGCCGAAAAAATGGAAGTCTGAACTTGGTGCATTCTGATGAATGTTCGTCACGTATTGAGAAGCATGGATTTGGTCGATGACACTAGATACAGTTTTGGATGATTAGCGGTGCTCTGTATTCTGTACCATCTGATCGTAGGTCGACTCTGACAAAAAGAACTGCTTTCTGACAAACACGGTCCACAACCCTTTCCGGCATTTGACTATGTTTTTCATTCCATCGCCGCCGCCCTCTTTCGCCTACTCCTGAATAAACAAACCCATCAAGCGACGAAATTATTGAAAAAAAAGGGATTCACAATCCCAAGCGCATGTGGCATCATTGGCAACAAAGTGTAGTAATGAATTTTATTTCTTGACAACTTAGAACATACTCTCTGCTCCGTCTGACCCTGCTTCAACCTTCAACGCAGGAACCAGGAATAGTAAAACGTCGAGGAGTAGCCGGCAAACAACCAAGAAGTGTCAATCTGGCAACCTCAATACCTCACCATCATCTCGAAACCGAAACGAAACCCAGGCAGGCGTATGCCGCAGGCGTTACCGGAAATATACTAGCGTGCGGAGGTCTTCCCGTCATGCGTGCTTGCTTGCTCTTGCTCTGGCCTCTGGGGAACGTTGCCACTGGTCCGCGCGCGTCGTTTCGGCAGCCATGTGCTGCGCTCGCGTCGGTTGGCGCGGTTAGTGACCACCACCACCTCATCTGTGCGCGATGGTTGGCGAACCGCATCGCACCAACCAGGGCAGCCGGCCGCGGCGCGAGACCGCTTCGACACGATTAGGATTTTTTGCCTGTCGCCATCGGCCGCAGCCTGCAGAGGCCGGCGCGGCGCGCCCGGTTGATTCGGGACGGGCATGCGGCCGCGCGCCGCGCCCGCGGCCGCTGCGGCGCCGTGAGTGGCCCGTGGGGGCTTCTTCCTCTGCTATGCTCTGCCCGACGTCGCTCGCCTCTCACCAAAGCCGCTGGGGGGAGCTGTAGATTGGATGGGTTCCATGCGCTTGTCGGCGTCTGCCCGGTGCGGCGGTGATTGATCGTATCGATCGATCGGCCGAGAGCGAGCAGAGCAGAGAGGGGCCAGGCCAGGCCAGGCAAGGACCCCGTCCCGTCCGGTCCGGGCGCTGCTGCTCGATCCACCGATCGGCCGGGACGTGACGGGTCACAGAATGTTGCCAAACTCCGTCGAGTCTTGTCGCCGCGCGACGCGTGCTAATCCGTGTCCTGCTGCTCGCCGACGGCGGGCGAGCACGTAGCTACTAGCCACGTAGAGTACGAAGGTTTCGTCTCATGCATCCGATGTCACGATACGCGATCATCAGCCAAACTTCCGGCTCGTGTGCCATCTACAGCTTGATGATTCGCCGAGACGCCGATCACACCGTCTCTACCTACTATCTCTACCTGAGATGGCGCCATCGATCGATCGATCAGAGCGCGCAACGTGACGCCTTCTGTTTTCCGTGCGCGGCGTCGTTGGTGCGGAAAAGGCCGGAGAGGGCGTGACTGACGTTTCGGAGCTGCATGGCCCGGTGTCCTTTTTGGCCACCTGTCGGACGGGATGTTTTGGCCCCGACCGCGCCCCCGGGTATCCCGACGACACAGTCATGTCTTGTCGACGCTCAGTTTCGGCCGTGGGAGCCTCCAACAACACGCCGCGCCTGCATGCTCGCTCGTCGTCGAGCACAGGGAAGCTAGTACGTAGCTACTAGCGCTGCGCGCGGTTCCTTTGCCCACGCACTGCATGCGATCTCTCTCATTTCCGCACCGACTGTGTGCAGCACAGGTTTAAGGTTGGTGAATTCCATCTCCTAGGCAACAAAGATTCTCGTAGAAAACGTCTGATCAAAGGTTTCTCGCTTCCAACCGCAGAATCACTTGGTCAATTCGTTCGATCGGCTTGCAATAGATTCTTACTGGAATAAACTCGAATCGGTATGAAACATCATAAAAGGGTGATACTTTCCTAGTTTTTGGCAGAATCACTGGTCCAAAAATAGCATTTTTGGCTCAGATTCTCTGAATCCGGCAAGAACCTGAACTGTTTCGTCTAACCAAACGGCTCTGGCAACGGAGTCTGGGCTTGAGATAGATAGAAGCATTGAGGTATCGACAGTCTGACGCGACGCTGCTTCACTTGTTTCATCTAATACTCGGGCTGTGTTTAGTAAAAGTGGAGAAAAAGTACTTTTTTTTTTCTTAGAAACGTGTTATGTGAGGGGGATGAATAGGAAAGGTGAAAAATGAATTTTTTTAAGAATCGTATTATGTGCGAGGATGAATAGGAAGTAAAAGAAACTTTTTTCATGATCATTGTATTAGCACGCGTGTCTTCGGCGGTGGGAACAGCCCTAAACACTTTTAGACCTCCCTAGATAGCGTACACACCAACAAAAAAAAATGCCTCGGAATTTGTGGGCGTGCGGATGCATGTTTCAGCAAGCGCCAACAAGGACTCCCGGCCCCCAACAAAGATTCCTTCGCTCCAGGGCGATCCCGATCGAGCAGAGATCGAGAGGCAGAGCGGCCTGGAGCTTGCTTGGCCACGGCCCATGGCGGCGAAATTTCCCCCTCGATCTGCCCGCGTGGGCGCGAGGAAACCGGGCACGAGGCTCGCTCAACTTCGGCGTCCAACACATGGCGATCGACGCGCGCGACCCGGGGGGCTCCGGCTCCTCCTCCATCACTCAAGTCATCACTGGGGGTAAAAAAAGAATACTACGAAACAAAGAGAAAAACACGGCATAGACCATACTAGTAGAGTACTATAGAGAATCTACGGATTAGGTAAGCTAAGCTAGCTACGCGTGTTAAATTCGGCCTAGCTGTACGAACGGGGGCGATGCGGTTGTGTTTTGTCTTTTCCTTGCCGGGGGGATCGATCGATGGATAGATCATGAGCATGAGTTGTGTTAGATTATTGGGCTTGCCCATATGAATAACCCTAAGTAAATCTCAAAAGCCCATTAGCACTTGAGGGGGTACGTCATCTATTAGTCCCATATTGCTAATGGATGAATGTGTGGGGGTTTTCCTCCCAATAAATAGAGACCACCTCCCTCATGGAAGAAGTGCACCATAGACTCTATACGGGAATCCCCTAGGTTAGGGAGTCCCTAATAAAAGTCTATACGAGTTAGAGGGTTTTGCTACTTCTCATTACTGCGTTGCCATCATAGTCTACTACATTCCGAGCGCCGGCGTGCACCGGGAAACGGGAGAGCAGGTCTCCGGAACCAGTCGTCTTTGAGATCCTGTACCGGGAGAGGGCGAATAGGGTTTTTGGGAAGCGCTACGCGCGACTGCTCAAAACGTCTTCACCACGGCTCGTCCTCCGTCCAAGTCTGGTGCTGCGGCGTACCGTCGTCTGCAACATCGTCCGCTGCGCTCCGTCCGTAGAACCGTTGTAGTTCCGACTGCGCCGTTCATCTTTCCTACGGCAATTCCTCAGTACGTACACTATGTTTTAATCATGTTTTCTGATGTCATGATTATGTTATTCGTACTTCCTAGTCTGCTAAAGAATTGCATGCTAGGATTGTTTATCGTCATGTTTAATCTAGTTCGGAAATTAAACTTACAATTGCCTATATTTCCAACAATCCAAAAACCTTATTATAGGCAATCTGTTGATTTATCGATGGCTGGTTTCGCTGAGTCACTGAGGCCAGAAAAGTTTTCTGGTGTGAACTTTAAGATCTGGAAATCCAAGGTTGGCCTCTGGTTTACTGCTATGCACATCTGGGAGACGAGACTTGGCAAGCCAGAGGGCGAACTAACTGCTGAAGAGCAGAAAAAGTTCGACAATGCCAATAATCTCTTCGTGGGATGTATCATGAGCAATCTATGTGACGGGCTGGTCCGTGTTTACATAGAAGAGACAGATGCGAAGGCCCTGTGGGATGCTCTGGTTGCTAAGTATAATGCAACAGACGCAGGCAATGAGCTATACCTCATGGAGAGCTTCCATGACTACAGGATGGTTAACAACCGTTCTGTAGTGGAACAGGCACATGAGGTGCATTGCATTGTCAAGGATCTTGATCTCCTTAAGTGTCCTATTCCCGACAAGTTTGTGGCTGGATGCATTATTGCAAAGCTGCCTTCCTCGTGGAGGAGCTTCGCCACAACTCTGAAACACAAGAGACAGGAAATATCAGTTGAAACCCTGATAGCATCTCTTGATGTTGAAGAGAAGGCTCGGAAGAAGGATGCTACTGAGAAGGAAGATCAAGGTCAGTCCAACGCCAACATGGTCCAGAAGTTCTCGCGTGCAGGCAAGAACAACAACAACAAGGGGAAAAACAAGCCCATGAAAACTACTACCTTCAAGAAGAAGAAGAACAAGGCTGAGCTGAAGTGTTTTACTTGTGGTGAGCTGGGACACTTCTCCAAGGATTGTCCAGATCGTGCAGACCGCAAGGGAAACAAAGCTAAGAAGCCCAAGGATGTCAACATGGTGACCATTGGCAATACTGATGGGTATGGTAATTTACCTACCGTACTTTCAGTTTTTCAATCCACGAGTTGGTGGCTTGATACGGGTGCTAATGTTCATGTGTGTGCTGACATATCCATGTTTTCTTCTTACCAGGCTGTCCGGAATTCTTCCGTGCTGATGGGCAATGGGTCACATGCTTCTGTTCATGGTGTTGGCATGGTCGATCTGAAGTTTACTTCGGGAAAGATCGTGCAGCATGTCCCCACTATCAATAAGAATCTTGTGAGCGGGTCGATCCTGATCAAGGACGGGTTTAAAGTAGTGTTAGAGTCCAATAAACTTGTCGTGTCGAAACATGGACAATTCGTTGGTAAAGGCTATGATTGCGGAGGCTTGTTCCGCTTTTCTCTTGTTGATTTTTATAATAAGTCCGTGAACCATATTTGTGGCAATATTAGTGATGATGCGAGCATTTGGCATTCACGTTTATGTCATGTGAATTTTGGTTTGATGTCTCGGCTTTCCAGCATGTGTTTAATTCCGAATTTCACCATTGCCAAAGGTTCTAAGTGCCATAGTTGTGTGCAATCGAAACAACCTCGGAAGCCTCACAAGATAGCTGAGGAGAGACACTTGGCACCACTAGAACTCATACATTCTGATCTTTGCGAGATGAATGGTGTGTTGACAAAGGGTGGAAAGAGATACTTCATGACGTTAATAGATGATGCGACTAGATTTTGCTATGTTTATTTGTTGCAAACTAAAGATGAAGCGTTAGACTACTTTAAAATCTATAAGGCCGAAGTTGAGAATCAACTAGAGAGAAAGATCAAGCATTTAAGGTCTGATCGTGGTGGAGAATATTTTCCTAAAGTGTTTGATGAATTCTGTGAGGAATATGGCATTATTCATGAGAGGACACCTCCCTATTCACCCGAGTCTAATGGGGTTGCTGAGAGGAAAAACCGCACGTTGACTGACTTGGTTAACTCCATGTTAGACACTGCTGGTTTATCAAAGGCATGGTGGGGGAGGCTGTATTGACTTCGTGTCATGTCCTGAATAGAATTCCTAACAAGAATAAAGATCAAACTCCGTATGAGTTATGGAATGGAAGAAAACCATCACTTTCTTATTTACGCACATGGGGATGTTTGGCAAAATTAATGTGCCTATTCCTAAGAAGCGTAAGTTGGGACCTAAGACAGTGGATTGTATCTTTCTAGGATATGCTCACAGGAGCATTGCTTATAGGTTTTTAGTGGTTAAATCTGAGGTACCTGATATGAATATTGATACTATTATGGAATCTCGTGATGCAACATTTTTTGAGAATATATTTCCTGCACAAGATATGCATAGCATTTCTAGATTTTCTACTGAAATAACTCCTATACCAGTTGCATCTTTTGAGTTGTTTGAACAACCTATTGAGAATGAGAATATCCTAGAGAAGGATGATAGTGAAGCTCCTAGAAGGAGCAAGAGACAGAGGGTTGCTAAATCCTTTGGTGATGATTTCACTGTGTACCTTGTGGATAATACCCCCACGTCTATATCTGAGGCGTATGCATCTCCAGATGCTGATGATTGGAAAGAAGCTGTTCAGAGCGAGATGGACTCGATTCTTTCTAATGGAACATGGGAGCTCACTGAACGACCCTACGGGTGTAAACCAGTGGGTTATAAATGGGTGTTCAAGAAGAAGCTTAGGCCAGATGGTACTATTGATAAGTACAAGGCACGACTTGTGGCTAAAGGTTACACACAAAAAGAAGGCGAAGATTTATTTGATACATATTCACCTGTCGCTAGATTGACCACGATTCGAGCATTACTGTCCTTGGCTGCCTCATATGGTCTTATCATCCATCAGATGGATGTAAAGACAGCTTTCCTGAATGGAGAGTTGGATGAGGAAATTTATATGGATCAGCCTGATGGGTTTGTGGTGAAGGGTCAAGAGAACAAGGTGTGTAAGCTGGTGAAGTCTTTGTATGGCCTGAAACAAGCACCTAAGCAGTGGCACGAGAAGTTCGACAGAACACTAACTTCTGCGGGCTTTGCTATTAACGAGGCTGATAGATGTGTGTACTATCGCTATGGTGGGGGTGGAGGGGTTATATTATGCTTGTATGTGGACGACATACTGATTTTTGGCACAAATATTGATATGATCAATGAGGTCAAGTCTTTTCTATCAAAGAGTTTTGATATGAAAGATCTGGGAGAGGCTGATGTTATACTTAACATTAAGCTAATTAAGGAAGATAATGGGATTAGTCTTTCGCAATCTCATTATGTGGAGAAGGTCTTGAACCGGTTTGGCTACATAGATAGTAAGCCTTCTCCAACGCCTTATGATCCCAGTGTGATGCTCAGAAAGAACAAGAAGGTAGCCAAAGACCAACTAAGATATTCTCAGATTATTGGTTCACTCATGTATTTAGCTAGTGCAACGAGACCCGACATAGCTTTTGCTGTGAGCAAATTGAGCAGGTTCATGTCAAACCCGGGTTCAGATCATTGGCATGCACTTGAAAGGGTTATGCGCTATCTAGTAGGTACTATGAGTTATGGGATTCACTATTCTGGGCACCCCGCTGTGCTGGAGGGATATAGTGACTCGAATTGGATTTCTGATGCTGATGAGCTTTACGCCACAAGTGGGTATGTGTTTACCCTTGGAGGTGGTGCTATATCATGGAGGTCTTGCAAACAGACCATTTTGACGAGGTCAACCATGGAAGCGGAACTAACCGCTTTAGACACAGCCACCATTGAGGCTGAGTGGCTGCGTGAGATTTTGATGGACTTGCCTGTGGTTGAAAAACCAGTACCTGCTATCCTTATGAACTGTGACAATCAAACGGTGATAGTCAAAGTGAACAGTGCTAAGGATAATGCGAAGTCATCAAGACATGTCAAAAGACGATTGAAGTCTGTCAGGAAGTTGAGAAACTCCGGAGTAATAAGTGTGACTTATATTCAAACTGACAAAAATCTGGCAGATCCTTTTACAAAAGGTTTATCACGGAATGTGATAGAAAATGCATCGAGGGAGATGGGTATGAGACCCGCGTAAGTTGCCACAGTAGTAACCCAACCTATGTGATCGGAGATTCCGTGAATTAGGACCAGGGAAAAACAAGCTGTTGGTTGACTGAGGAGAGCAATTAGTAGACCCTCTCTGAGTGAAGATGCAGTACTCTCAAATGCTGTAAGGCAGGTTAGCGATATGCTTTAATGTGTTTCTATTGGCTTCATTAAGCGAAAATGTTGTCCTACAGAACATTCTTGAAAGAACACACCTATATGAGCCCGATTGTAAAACGTCGCAGTCTATGAGATTTGGGTGATCTTTAGTAAGCTCAAGAAGAGACCAAGGAGTATGACGTATATGCTCCATCCGCGGTGTAGGCTACAGGTAGCCAAGTACTGGTTTGGTCTTTGAGTGAAACTTATCTGCAGAAAACTTGCAATTCAAGGCGTAGTCCATTGTTCAAGTTGTGGATGAGTGTAGCTTAAAGTTCTAGGCGAGAGTTCAACTTAACAGTCCTTGCCAAAATACTGGTATATAAACAATAGTGAGAAACAAGCAAAATCTCTATACGGGAATTTGAGATCTGGTGGGGGATTGTTAGATTATTGGGCTTGGCCCATATGAATAATCCTAAGTAAATCTCAAAAGCCCATTAGCACTTGAGGGGGTACGTCATCTATTAGTCCCATATTGCTAATGGATGAATGTGTGGGGGTTTTCCTCCCAATAAATAGAGACCACCTCCCTCATGGAAGAAGTGCACCATAGACTCTATACGGGAATCCCCTAGGTTAGGGAGTCCCTAATAAAAGTCTATACGAGTTAGGGTTTTGCTACTTCTCATTACTGCGTTGCCATCATAGTCTACTACATTCCGAGCGCCGGCGTGCACCGGCAAACGGGAGAGCAGGTCTCCGGAACCAGTCGTCTTTGAGATCCTGTACCGGGAGAGGGCGAATAGGGTTTTTGGGAAGCGCTACGCGCGACTGCTCAAAACGTCTTCACCACGGCTCGTCCTCCGTCCAAGTCTGGTGCTGCGGCGTACCGTCGTCTGCAACATCGTCTGCTGCGCTCCGTCCGTAGAACCGTTGTAGTTCCGACTGCGCCGTTCATCTTTCGTACGGCAATTCCTCAGTACGTACACTATGTTTTAATCATGTTTTCTGATGTCATGATTATGTTATTCGTACTTCCTAGTCTGCTAAAGAATTGCATGCTAGGATTGTTTATCGTCATGTTTAATCTAGTTCGGAAATTAAACGCCTGTATTTCCAACAAGTTGTACTACGCACGTAGTACGTCGTGACACGCACTTGTCGAGCGAGCCGAACCACCGCCCCTGTCCTCGTTCGTCGTCTCTGCAACTGCAGGATGTCGTTGTGTTACCAGCGCCCCGCTGTTCGTGATTCCGCGGCTCGCCATGAGTACATCCGTAAACAGGTGCCACAAGTTCTTTTTTTTTTCTTTTGAGTTTTCTTTTTTGTTCTTTTTTTATGGTTATTATGCGGCGAGGAAGAAGCTTCGTCGTCGCGTGGATGGAAGCTCGTCTGGTTTAATTTTTGCGAGGCGGCTGCGCACATTTTCTTTGTGTGATGCTGAAATGGATCATCGATTGCTTGGTTGCTTCGGCATAAGATCGTACGGGAAATCTTGTGCCAAAGCCGTGCTTGCGAAATTAAATAGGACATCCCGTGGGAGAAGCGAAGTTTGAACTGATCAATTTAAGCTACCAAATTAGTAGTGGTCATAGATAGCCGCACTGCGCTTAAAAACGTTGCGTGCATGAGATGCAACGCGCTGAAGTTGGAACAAAGTCTGAAGTCCATGGTGTACTTCGGAAGGAGAGAATGAAGAGGGAGACGTGGTAACAGTTAGTAACTTAATCTTTTATATAATTATATGCCATCAATATGTTCCATTCGTTCCCTGACCATATACATACCATAATCAAGGAGGCCAAGAAATGACTGGGCCAAGACTTTGAATCTCAGAATGTGCATCTACATGTACTGCACTAGGAAAGTGCTGGAGGAGCAGCCGAGCAGATGTACCGCGCCACCTCTGGTGAAGGGAAAAAAAAAAGAGAGAAAGAGGATGCTGCAGTGTACCGCAGCAGACAGTAGTACTCGCAGTACATGCAGACGCATCACAGCGACCAGTTTTAAGGGACACGACACTGATTTATCCGCTACGGTTAGTGTAGAGGGCCCTCCGTGCATAGCTCTGTACGACTGCGGGTGCAAGGCCACTGTCAGTGTGTCAGTGGGAGGGTCACGAGGTCATTACATTAAATATCATGTCACATCAGTAAATTTATTTCCATGACAAGGTTATTTGTGAAAAAAGAGGAGAGAGAAGATCATGGGATAAGAGGATAGGATCATCATCATAACCCTTGGCTGGCACGGGTCTCCAAGTTTACAGTCTTGATAACTGTGTGATGACTCTCCCACTGAGACTTGCCTAGAGGGGAGTGAATGGGCTGGTCCCGTGTGTTTGTACAGTACACTTATACTCCTATACGTTAGGCGACTTCGGTGTTTATACATCTAGTCGTTTCTCTCGACCGTACATATACGAATAGCATTAATCAGCATCCGCTGTGGCTGGCCTGTACCATACAGGGCTACAGGACTTCGAAAATTGAACAGCTACTTCTGTTCGTGGAAAAAGTCTACATCACCCCTTGAACTATAGGAGGTCGACTATATCAACCCCCGAACTATAAAAAGGTCTACATCACCCTCTGAACTTTTCAAAACCAGGCAAAATACCCCCTAAAGCGATTTTGGCTGGCGGTTTTGCTACAGTAACCCGGTTTTGTCTTTTTTTTTATTTTTGTTTAATATTTGAAAAATCATAGTAAATCATAGAAAAATCATAAAATAGAAAATCCAATTTTATTGGACTCCACATGAGTAAATCTATGCAGTGAACATATAATATGGTATGCTTCAATATATTTTTTTTGTGTAGCTTTATATCTATACTTTTCTATAATTAATTCATAGCTGTAAAAAAAATTATACTAAAGCATACCATATTATATATTCACTGTGTAGGTCTACTCATGTGGAGTCCAACAAAATTGAATTTTTCATTTTATGATTTTTCTGTGATTTACTATGATTTTTCAAATATTAAACCAAAATAAAAAAAAAGAAAAAAGACAAAACCGGGGTTACTGTAGCAAAACCTCCGGCCAAAACCTCTTTAGGGGGTATTTTGCCCAGTTTTAAAAAATTCAGGGGGTGATGTACACCTTTTCATAGTTTAGGGGATGATGTAGTCGACCCCTCATAGTTCGGGGGTGATGTGGCCTTCTGTTTTTCGTTGCAGACGCACTACTTGCGTGACTGTAGGGTGGAGCGAGCCCGAATCATCTACGTCGACCCACTGAACTCGGGGTTTCCAATGCTGTTATCTTGGCCCTGTCATTTCTTGGTCTATTATATTGGCACAGCATGGTAAAAAAGATTTACTCACTCCATCCGAAAGTACTATTTATTTTTTATTAAAAAACCAAAACAAATTATATTTTGAGAGGAAGAGAATATGTATCGCCCTTCTCTTTATTCATTTCTCCCATATTGCTATACTTTTTTCTGCGGGTATGCCATATTGCTCCATAACAATATAAATACGTAGATTGGATTCGGATAATGTTTTTTTCTCCCGTGAGGTGTGCGAGGGTAACACGTGCACATTTGCGACAACATGAGATCTCCGGCACGAGGAAAAGCCTTGGGCTCCTCGATGTTGAGTATTCACTGTCAATATTCGATGTTTAGCGTCATTTCTTTTCATCTGTTGTATTTTTTTTATGTAGAGCTAAGATCAAACTAATGGTATAGTTTGTATTGTTTTGTAAGTCCAAGATATGTGTGACGTCACATGTGGTGGCATGATCTTACCTTGTTTTTAACTATTAATTGATTTTTCTAAATTATTTTTTTAGGCGTGAAATGTACTCCCTCCGTCCCAAAATAATTATCTTTCTCACTTCTCGAGAAAACCACCTCGGTCTATTATATATAAAAATATAAGAAATTAGGGTACAGAATAAATATCATTTGATAGATATTTAGATCTATTTTTTATAAAAAGATATCATATATTTTTTATAAATTTAATTAAACTCGTGATGTGAATACCCAAAACGGTACTTATTTTGGGATAGGAGAAGTATATTTCCTTTTTTTTCACTTCTTTTATATAGTTGGCTTATTATGAGCCGATTGTTTTTATGTTTTGTCCTTTCATTTTCGTATTGGCCCATTTGGATATATACAATTGTTTAATTTTACATCAGTTATGGCCAAGTTTTCCATGGCGGCATTGGCGCCTCTGTTGACTAGTCACCTTTCAGTTCTTGCCATAATTTCCGACGAATCGAGAAATTTCATTTTCCTTGACAATCGATTTTGGCCTAGCCTTGAAGGTGCCGCTCGTATTCGAAAAAAAAAAAAAGAAGGTGCCGCTCGCTGCCGGCTGCCCAGCACTGCACGTCTCACTGTCTCGGCACAAGCCTGGCGAATGAAAATTTTCAGGCCCGCATGCATACGGCCTTTACGGCGGATGTGGCCCATAGAAGATGTATAGAAAGAACCCAATGCTGTCATTCGGTCATTCCTGATGTTTATAGGTTGTTTACATTAGCCGTATTTTAATGAACTACTCCGTAGACATAAAATCTACTCTCTCCGTTTAAAAATATAAATTATTTTAAATTTCTTCGAGAGTCAAACTATCTTATGTTTAATCAAACTTATAGAGAGAATCACAAAGATTTATTACACCAAATAGATATGTTATGAAAATATACTTAATGAAAAAACTAATGTAATTATTTGGTACCATGAATAGTAATATTTATTTTATAAATTTGATTAAACTTAAAATTCTTTGAATCTAAAAAGGTTAAAATATTTTATAATTTGGGATGGCATTTTGGCACGATGATAACAGGAGCGTATAGTAATGCACTCGCAGCCCACGGGCCGTTGCTCAAGCCCCGAACTCAGAGAGCCCAATCACGCAACCGTCGGCCGAGGCTAGATTTTGGGCGAGACTGCGAGAGGCGGCGGCGGAGTCTAGAAAATTCACGGTTTCTTCGCCTCGTCAGTGGCGTCAGTCGTCTCAGCTCATCGTCCCCAAAATTCTATCACAGCGGTCGAGTTTTGGGGTCTGAAGTCTGATCGTAATGGCGCTCGAGCCCGATCGACCACACGGCCGGAGCCTCGGAGGCCCCGGGATCTCAACGTTCGTGGTGCGCGGTTGCGTTCGACTTCGACCGCGATCGAGTTCCCGATGCTAGGGTTCCGGGAAATTCTCCAATCCTGTCACGGAAAGGTGAGGCACTGGAACTTGAAGTTTCTCTGTAGCTAGCTGTCACCACGGGTGATTTTTGGGTGCGATTCCATTGGAATTTCGAACGGTTGCTGGGGTTGCGGCCTTGCGGGAACATTTAGGTTGCGAAGTGGTCCGACGGCGCCGCTGGAATCATCGGATTGGGGTAGATTATAGTGGGGGAAGGTTCTTACGTTGGAATTGGTGCAAGTTGAAAAGTGAGAGTAATTTATGGTAGTTGTAGGGGATTCCCTTCCAGAAGGTGGAACTTGGTGCATGCATGGTGCGGTAATGGGAACTGTATTCAAAATTATGTCTCCCTTTCGTTTTGGGAGGGGAGGGGCTGTAATTCCTCAAGGATATGCTACATGCGTGATACACGACGGGTTCCTGGTTCTTCATAGCCAGTCCTGCCTCTCACAAGCCTGCTGATTGCTAAAGCTTACTGATTGTTCACTGCAGCACAACACATTTTCGAGTTCACCAGTTCCTGTAGCTACTGGATACTGATTAGTTGTATTACATTCTCTTGTTGCCCTTCTGCTATGCTAGCTACCTCAAGATTTTTAGGCACAAATTAATCAAAAGCAAATTCAACACTATCAGCCTGAGATATAGCTTTGCTCACTTACTAAGTTACTACACTTCTCCCTTTCTCACGTTAAGCTTATGATACTCTGGACATTAGTTCTTATTAGGCTCATGTACTGGAAGCTTACAGTCAATTATGAAACTTGGAAAGCATGGCTTAACAATTTTCACTTTATGGGACTAGAGTATTTTCCGTGTATTGTTACATATAATATTAGCAATAGTCTGTTATGCATTATCTGAAATTCGTCTCTGATGTATTTAGATTTTTGAAATCTTATAGGTTCTGGTGACTATTCTCGAGAACAATTTACCTATGCTCTCGAACTTATCACATTAAGGATCTAGATGGGCAAATTACGTTGGAAAAGCTCTGCCAAGGGAGATTCCTATGCTGACAAGTGACTACGTAATGGCTTGCATCTTTAGCATACATGAATTCATGCTTTGAGGTTTGACGCTGTCCTCTAATGTTGTCCATTTCATCTTTAGTATTTATGTATTTACATACCACTACCACCATTGCGGAACTATATTCAAAGGAACACAATAATGCCCGACTAGCCAAATTCTATCTTTCCTTCCCACAAAGTGCATCTCTTGTTGATTGAAATCTATAAATGCATCTTCTTGGGCGCACTCTGAACAATAGTTTCTTCTTGTCACCCTCCCAACTCCAATGAATATAGTGCCTGCCCATATTTTGTCATCTCAAAGGATTGTTTAAATGCTTATGCGCTCACTCTCATTATGATGGAGTATGTTTGCAAGTTCACCACCATCAGTTTTTCAGTCAAACATAAATACATGTGTATACCTTTTTGAAAGGAAAGTTATTTCCAATTTTCTAATAGCAGTCATCACCATAAACTGATGTAACATGCTAGACTGCTAGAGTATTTGACTCTTGGAATAAAAAGATTGCACACAAGCTATTTTTACTCATATAGCTGCAAGGACACTATATATTTGAGCCAAAATCAAATTGGTAAATCTGAAATGGTCATTTGTCGTATTCCCTTTTCCATGAAGGAAAGGGCTATGCAATGTGGAATATGATTCTTTACCTTTCTTTCCATATTTTTCAGTGATGGCCTTAAACAAAGATGCCCATATTATTTTGCTCATACATTGGCTTTATACACGCAATAATCTTTCCCATAGAAGTACATTTGATTAATACACAAGGAACTTTTGTAGTTTCTATACTTGTCTCATGATATTTTTATGTTTCAAGGGAGGTAGACTTCATCAGTCTCCTGCTTTTTATATCCTTTTGCATATCCAGTTAGTTTTCATTGTCTCCTCAACATGAACTAAACTATTCATGAAACGACTTAACCATAAGAGCTTTGATATTCAGTAGGAATTATGTTGCGTTACCTTAGTATATATATCTGGCATGACTTAAGCATTAGTACTGGCTGTACCACTAAATTACCTTTTGCAGGGTTCTTTGCGAGCTATATGCAGGGGAGTTTTGCCCCGGCCAGTAAACAGTTTTACAATGTCGAAGGACAAGCTACAAGCCCTGCTGGAGTCGTATAGACTAAAGTAACCTGGTAGGATACCAGAGACTTCTCGCAGTGAGTATGGGTGTTGGGGCGGAGGAGGAGGAAGACGGCGCCGTCGCTAGGGCTGCGGCGTGCGTGGAACAGGGAGGGTCGCGCTACAGTAACACGTGAACAGGAATCGCGCTACTGTTCATGGAAGGAGAGAGGCGTGAGATGTACATGGCCCTCGAGGCCAGCAATTAATCTGATTGCCAACTTGATTAATTCCAAAACCAATCCAATGTATTTATTACAAAATATGGGAACTAACTATATTTAGAAACCTAGCCACAACGATTACGGCGGTGATAGACGAGTAGGGCCGGGGGCTGGTCAGGGGGGCGCCTGGGCCTGTTCGGCCAGGCCTCCCCCTTCCTGGGCCGTAACATCTCTTCCCTCCTCGACAAACAGCTCGTCCGCGAGCTGAAAATCGGGGAAGCGAGTCTTGAAGTCCTGGAGGGGCTCCCAAGTGGCCTCCTCAGCTGGAACACCATCCCAAACCACCTGAAGCTCCCAAGAATCTTCAACCTTGCGAGCTTGTCGGACCTGAATCAGCGTAGGAAGTGCACGCCCCTCCTCAATGGCTGGCAGCGGTGGTGGCACGACGGGGGGGTGTGCCATGAAAAGGCTTGAGCAAACCAACATGGAACACATCATGAAGACGAGCATCCGCCGGGAGCGCCAAGTGATACACGACCTGGCAAATGCGCTCAAGCACCTGGAAATGATCTGTGTAGCGAGGCCCCAGCTTGCCCTTGGCACGTGCCTCCAGAGAGTTGGTGGGGCGGTGAAGAAGGCACAACCACACCCAAGCACCCACTGCGAACTCTAGCTCACGATGACGATGGTCGTAGTACCACTTGGCGTAGTTGCGAGCCTGGAGAAGACGTTCCCGGACATCCTCCAAGAACGCGTCGAGGTCACGAAGCAGGGCGTCGGCCTCCTCTCGCGCCACCACACCAGGAGCTTGGGGAAGCAGAGGTGGCGGAGGCCGACCGTAGACGACCTCGAACGGAGTGGCGCAGAGAGCTGTGTGGAACGAAGTGTTGTAGCAGTACTCCGCCCACGAGAGCTAGTCCACCCAAGCCATCGGACGGCCACCTGTAGCACACTGTAAGTACATGGCGATCACCTTGTTGACCACCTCAGACTCGCCGTCCGTTTAAGGATGGAAGGAGGTGCTGAAGCGAAGCTGGACGTCGACGAGCTTAAACAAGCCGTGCCACATGTTGCTGGTGAACACGGGGTCACGGTCACTGACGATGGATGCCAGAAAGCCGTGGAGCCGTACAATGCCGTCGAAGAAGGCCCGAGTGACCGAAGCTGTCATGTACGTGTGACTCAGCGGAATGAAGTGTGCATATTTGGAGAAATGGTCCACCACCGTGAGAATCACTGACTTTCCATGCACCTTGGGCAGCCCTCAATGAAATCCATCGAGATGTCAGTCCATACCTGAGACGGAACATCAAGGGGCTGCAGCAATCCTGCCGGATGAAGCGTCTGCGTCTTGTTGCGCTGGCTGGTTGCGCAGGGACGGACTAACGATCACCAAGCGCTTATCATGCGGAATGTGAAACTCCCCACGCAACCGCTCAAGAGTCTTTTGGATGCCCTCATGACCAATGTCGTGCACCAGCTGGAGGACACGCTGGCGCAAGTCGGGGGCATCGGGAACGAAGATGCGCTTGCCGTAGAGGAGGAACCCGTCAGCCGCGCGCCATGGCGCCCCCAGGGCGCCTGCCTGGAGCTGCTGCAGGAGGTGGCCGGCCTCAGCGTCCACTGCCGTGGCCGCCCGAAGCTTGTCGAGGAGAACAAACGTCGGCCCCGACAAGGCGTGCAGCTGGGCCGACTCATCTGCGGCGTCACTATCGTGGCGAGACAAGGCGTCGGCCACGGAATTGAGCCGGCCAGGACGGTACTCCACCATGAAGTCGAACCCGAAGAGCTTGCTGAGACACTGGTGCTGGGGAACCATGGACAGCCTCTGATCCAGCAAGAACTTCAGGCTGTAGTGATCTGTGCGAACGAGAAAGCAACGCCCCCAGAGGTACGGGTGCCAATGCCGCACCACCTGCATGAGCCCAGTGAGCTCGCTCTCATATGCCGCTAGCTTGTTATGACGAGTTGCGAACGAGCGGCTGAAGAAGGCCAGGGGTCCGTCCCCTGGTGAAGCACAACGCCAAAGCCCGTGCCTAAGGCGTCGCAGCCGATGACGAACTACCGCTCGAAGTCAGGCATCTGGAGCATGGGCCCTGTAGAGAGCGCCTGCTTGCCACGGGCGTCCAAGCGAAAGCGTCCTTCCGGAGGAGGCTCGTTAGAGGCACCGCGATGGCGCTGAAGTCCCGGATAAACTTCCGGTAGTGGCCTGCCAATCCCAGGAAGCCACGCATGCACCGAGCCGAGCGGGCCTCGGGCCAGGACGCCACAGCCTCGACCTTGTCACTGTCCATGGCAATGCCATTGGCGGAGATGACATGGCCCAAGTAGGGCACTGAGCGCTTGCTGAAAGAACACTTGGAGCGCTTCATGTGGAGGTGGTGCGCCCGGAGAGCCTGGAGGACGAGACGGACATACTGCAAGTGCTCGGACCATGACGAACTGTAGATCAAAATGTCGTCAAAGAAAACAAGTACAAAACAACGAAGGTAGGGCTGGAGCGCATCATTCATGAGCGCCTGGAATATAGCTGGCGCGTTGGAGAGACCGAATGGCATCATCAGGAACTCATAGTGGCCATGGTGCGTCCAGAACGCCGTCTTCTCACATCAGCGGGGTGCATGCGCACATGGTGGTAACCCAAACGTAGGTCCAGCTTGGTGAAAAAGCTAGCGCCATGGAGCTCATCAAGGAGCTCGTTGACCACCGGAATTGGAAACTTGTCCTTGGGCGTCTTGTTGTTGAGCTCCTGGTAGTCGATGCAGAAACGCCAAGTTCCATCCGCCTTCCTGACGAGCAGCACCGGCGCCGAGAACGGGGACGTGCTGGGGCGGATGTTGCCATGGGCAAGAATCGCCGAGCACTAGCGCTCGAGCTCATCCTTCTGCAGCTGAGGGTAGCGGTAGGGCCGGACCTACACAGGCATCGTCCCCGGCAGGAGGTGGATCCTGTGATCATAGGGGCAGGACGGCAGCAACCCGTGGGGCTCGGCGAAGACGTCGTCGTACTCACGCAGCAGGTCATCGAGAAAAGGACGATCGGGGTCGACGGCGACTGAGTGGACGTGCACCACAGGGCCCGGCACGGTGGGCGGCCCCCAAGCCACGCCAGAAGACGCGTCGACCACGCCACTTAAACGTCATCTGGAGGCGATCGAGGTCCAGGATGTAACAGCCCAAAAATATTAAATGCAAACCAAAAAGCATATCTAAATAAAATGAATAAAAATCAATTTGATTTTATTTGGATCTTTGCATGTCTTATGCATCAAAAATCATTTTTGAGAGCATTTAAAAACTCTACAAATAAAAGTTGGGCAAACACCATAGAAGTTCTAAAATGTTGCTTTATCTTGGAAAGCTACTCAAGCATCATGCATGGTTTTGAATTTAAATTGGTACCTTGGTCTGAATCCCTAAAAATCAAATAAAAAGCAAATCCTTTTTTTCAAACTTCCAACTCAATCTGGGCCGACCCCCAAACCGAGCTCTTCCTCCCCGTCGCCCCTCTTCCTCCCCGTCGCCCCTCTTCCTCCCTGTGTCACTGCTTAGCGGACCCCGTTTGACAGCGGTACGCCCGCGTCGTCTTCCCCCTCTCTCACCCGCGCCGCTCGCCTTTTCGCTTCACGCCACCGCGTATGGTCGCAAGTTCTAGCCGCCGGCGCTGCTCCTCCACGCCTCGTCACCTAGCAGCACAGCGCGGCCTCTGTCGTCTACCGCCCTGTGCAACGCCGCCTCGAATCCCTCCCTTCCACTATGCCACGGCGGGACTCGATCAACGCCACGCCGTCCAACCGCGCCGCCCGGAGCAAGGACGTGCGCTGGACAAGAGCATTCAAGGCCGGGATAAGCTCAAGCATCGCACATCGACCACGTGCGACCCATCTGCCGGCCACCTCATCGGCCATTTCCTCCCATTCTTCTTTTCTCTATTCATGGTCAAGGCTGTGCTCGCCGTCGGGCCCGCCATGGCCATCTCCACTCTTCCTTGCAGCGCTACTTAGCTCTTCTACTTATAGATATGTTCCACTACTCATTGTTCCTCCCTGCCAACCTTTCTTCTCCTTCTCACATAGCCACCGCGCCTCACCACGAGTGCCCGCCGCTCACCGCCGAACTCCGCCGGGTATCGACCGCTCCAATCGCTCTCCACCCAAGCTTGCCACTCCACGACCATCTCTTTACCATGGTGAGCCTCTCCAGCGCCTTCTCCGGGCTTGGCAGTGGCCGAATTGAGCCGGCCACGGTACACTGCTTCTGGTCGCCGCCAAGCTCGCCGCCGGCGAAGCTCCGGTGACCCTCGGGTCCCGAGCTGCGGCTCAGCTCGTTGCTCATGCACCAGCGCACGTACCCATGCTGCTTGCGCGTGCGTGCAATCAGCCAGCGCACGGCAGCTCTGCTCAACCAAGCAAGCTGATGTCATGTTGGCGTCATGCTGACATCAGCGCTATCCTTTTCCCCTTAAAAAACAAATCCAGAAATACTAACCTTATACTTGGGAATACCTCCTTCAGTGGGTCCCACATGTCAATGACACAAACTTTCTCATATGAATTTTGAGTATAGAAATAAATGGAGAAAATCAAGAAAAAAACATGAGTTCATTACATAGTAGTTTTTCATCTTTAAATCCTGATTTAAATATTCAAACATGCATATCTCACTCATTTTAACTCCAAATTAAATTATTATTTTTCCTAAAACTTTCTAAAATCATGCTTAGTCATTTCTTGGCTTTGTTTTGGTTCTTACTCGTGGTTTCCGCTGATTTCTTGCATGCGCTTTTCGTCGTCCGAATCGAGTAGCCGACGAGTCCACCGTAGAGGTGCCCGAGACCGCGCAGGGTGTTGAACCAGCACGTGAGAGTGAGGCCGAGCAGCAGCAAGGCAAGCACCTCCTTGGTCATTTTGCTCCTATTTAAATTCCTAAGCCTACAATTTTTGCATGCGATAATGATTTTATGCGTCCAAATGTCGTTTTTATGTCGGGTAGACACGTCCTAATTTTGATGCATTTACCCTCCTTGTTATGTTATACATTTCTTTTACCTTGTCACCATAAGTTTATGGGTTATTCGTTAAACAGGGTCATATGCTTAGTTGGCTTAGTGTATGTTTATGCAGTCATTTATATAGCATCACACGGGTGGTGATTTAAAAAGAGAAACATGGTTCTTTCAAAGGATAAAAACTATGGTAGACACAGGTGTATATATAGCCTAGTGGTCACGTTGGTATGAGGATGATACAAAGATCATGATGGTAAAATGAATGGTTAAATGGATGATGGATATGGCTTGGTTCTGCATGCGTTTCCGGCACATTTTAGGATTTTCTCACCCGTCTCATATTAAGGACTGGTAATTGGCACAATTCTAGTAAGGTATTTTCGTGCAACCACAAGGCTAAATGGGCACTGGCCTTAGCATATTAGGTCGATTGGCTCCGAGGTGATGCTACCGCCCGAGTGCACGCGGTGTTCGTCGGTGTCGGGGTAGCTAACCCGGGCAGGGGTATGGGAAAAGACCTACCACCTGTCGTGTAGCATACGTCGGGTCCAATTGATTCTGTCATGCAACTTGCCGACACACCTCAGAAAGTGTGTCAATGCGCGCTGATCCCGCGATGGCATCAAGGTACAACATGACATGTGGGCAAATGGGCAAAGTGTACAACCTCTGCAGAGTGTAAAAATCTATTTAAGTAGCCGTGTTCACGGTATTGAACACTTGAACTAGTCGCCGGTTTTAGTGTTTTGATTTGAAAACTGGTATGCGAATTTGTATGCTATCACTTGCACTGGTTCTGAAGTTGTTGAACTACTAAAAAGTTGATCAGAGAATCGCGATGTGGGAAATGGGAAGTCATGTTTGCTAGTCAATCTATTTTGATTAAACTAAAATATTTGCAAAAGTATGCCTAAAATATTGAATTAAGTTTCTTTTAAATGCTGCCTAGTGCTAGTGAACCTGTCAGCCATCCTTTGTTAAACCTGGCTTGTATTATAGGATTTTTCTATACACCCCAAGTCTTGCGAGTACAAATTTTGTACTCACCCTTGTTGCTAAAATATATCATACAGAGTTTGAGGATGAAATGCCTCCAGAAGTTCAGTTCCTTACTTCTGGTTTTGGTGACGCCGACGTTGGTTCCTTCTGAGCGTGTATCCAGTCAGTTGCCTGCGGGTTTTGTTGGTTCTGTTAGTCTGCTGCCTAAATAAAAGGCCCACGAGTGTGCTTATGTTCCCACTGTAATGAGTAATGTACTGGCTTTGTACTCGTACTCTGGTTTGTATCCTGATGTAATAAAGTTGTGTATGGTTGTAATATCATGCTGTTGTGCGTACTTGCGTACTGATTATGGGACAAGTACAGCGAGCACAACTGGATTTTGGGTATTCAACGCTCGGGTCCTGACACAGGAGGATCGTGCCGAGGGTGCGTAGGTAGTCAGAGCTAAGCACCAGGTCGAAGCCGCCGAGACGAATGCTGAAGCAGGAGATAGAGAACTCCTCTCGACCGACGAGCATAGTAATATCCCGTGCGACCGCCGCGTACGGAACCTTGTCGCCGTTGGCGACCGTGACCCTGAGGTTGGCCGGCACAGACTCCAACTGGATGCGGCGCTGGACCGCCGCGTCGATGAAGGTGTGAGAGGAGCCGGTGTCGATGAGGGCCTCCAGGCGATGGCCGTTGATGGTAGACTGGCACCTGAATGGTGTCTCTGGTGCGAATGCCGGCAATCGCGTACAAGGACACCACTGGCTTTGCAGCGCCAGGAGGCGTAGGTGTCTCCGGTGGGGGCTGTTCCGCCACCAGAGCCGCATACTGGGTTGCATCGGCCTCGGGGTCGTCGGCGCTGACCTCAGGATCGTCGGTGATGAGCAGGTGGAACAGCCGCTTGCACTGGTGACCGCGGACGAACTGCTCGTCGCAGTTGTAGCAGAGCCGAGGCGGCGATGCTCCATCATCTTGGCTGGCGTGAGACGGCGGAACGGCCGAGGCGGAGCTGGAACCGGAGCTGGTGGCGCTGGCAAAGCTGGAGCAGTGGCCGCGGCTGGGGCCGGCAACGCCAACGGGGCCGGGCGCGCCGGTGGTGGAAGCGGCAAGTGCATCGGTAGGCGTGCCTGGCGAGGCGGTGGTGGTGGAGGCTGAATGGCGGCATTGCGCTGCTCATACACCCGCACCAAATGCATGGCCCCCCTGGGGATCCTGCGGGTAGTGGAGCTCGACGTCGGACTTGATGGGCTCCGGCAGGCCACCCACGAACAAGTCTGCCTTCTATTGGGGCGAGAGACCATCCGTGTGGCAGACCAGCTCGTTGAAGTGCTCCTAATAGTCCTGGACACCGGCGTGGAACGGACAATGCGCCAACTCCGACAGGTGGCTAGTACGCACCATTGGTCCAAAACGCAGATCGTAGAGCGCCGAGAAGCGTTCCCACGTTGGCATCCCCTCATCCAACTCGAGGGCGTTGTACCATGTCTGAGTGACTCACGTGAGATGATAGGAAGCCAACCAGACACGGTCCGACACCTGAGTATGCTGGCCGCGGAAGAACTGCTCACAGCGGCGCAGCCAGTTGAGAGGGTCCTCCGAACCATCGTAGGTTGGGAACTCTAGCTTGGAGAAGCGCAGGATGCCGAGGCGCTCCTGATGGCCGCCGCCCTGGTGGTAGGTGCCGCCAGGACCGTCGTGAGGCGGCGGCGGTGGGTGTCGGGGGCGGCCACCCTTGGCTGCTGTGACGCCCCCAATGTGGGGAGGCAGCTGGGATGGTGACTTAGGGAACGTGATGTTGGTGATGGGAAGCGGAGCGGAGGTGTCGCCGACGGCGGAAGTCATGACGGCAGCCGCGATAGACGCACTGGCCGCCGACGAGGAGCCACCGGCGGCGGACGTGCCAAACCCTGGCACCGCATAGATGAATCCTTCTGGAAGGGTGGCGGAGGCCGTCGGGGAAGGGGGCTGGTGCGCCTCCAACACATCCAGGCACGTCAGGATAGAGGGAAGGACGGTGACATCCTTGGCTAGGGCATCTAGGCGGAGCAGGATCTGCTGGAGCATGGAGTCGTCCAGCTGGGGGGCCTTGTTCTTGTCATCGTCGCCTGGCATACCTGATACCAAGTTGGTAGGATTCCTAACCCTACCGGAGACTTCTCGCAGTGAGTATGGGTGTTGAGGCGGAGGATAAGGAAGACGGCGCTTGGGATTCCTAACCCAACTTGATTAATTCCAAAACCAATCCAATGTATTTATTACAAAATATGGGAACTAACTATATTTAGAAACCTAGCCACGACGATTACAGCATCAATAGACAAGTAGGGCCGGCGGCTGGTCAGGAGGGGCCGCCTGGGCCTGTTCGGCCAGGCCTCCCCCTTCTTGGGCTGTAACATAACCCACCCAAACACTTTGAGCTACTCATGTTTTAAGTTTGTTTTTTTTAAAAAAAAAATATTCATGCAAGTCGTGATTGTTGTTCCACCATCTAAGGTTATTGCTATAACAAATTCTTGTGTGGTAGTTCTTCAGCTATCGATAAATGTGCTGAATACAAATTATCTTCTGTTACTTCTCATAATGACTCCCTTCTCTTATTCAATTGTAAACCATGCATTGTTGGGGTAATAAAGTGAAAATGGCGATAAAATGGCAGTACATAACATAAGTATATACTTAATGTATTGATTAGTATTTTGCACCATAATGTTCTAAGAAACAAGTTTTATTTGTTAGTTTGTTAAGACATGCAATCACTGCTATTGTTAGATGAACAATACATAATTGTCAAAGCTGAGGAGTCTTTAGTCTTGACTATAGTTTAACACACTATATGGACTAGTTATGAAATCCCCAATCTTTTCTTTAATTAATGCCCTACCCTATAGTTGTTTCTACATATTTGTAGTCAGACTCAAGCATAGTATCTGAAGATTTAACCTCTTCTTCATGTAGTATGTATGTTCTACAATAAGGAGCCACTTTTGGCTAAGAAAGTCAATGGTGACAAAAAAGGGTGGAAAGTGCCTCATGTGTTCCTTTGTAGTTATTTTAATTTAAATAGACTACTTCAGGGGATAGATTCTCAAGCTTAAGGTGTAGTTGTATATTTCAAGCTACATGAGCATGCACCTTTGCAATTAATATAATCAGTTATCAAAATTCAACAAACTAAAGCACTCAACAGGAAATTCGTTCTGCCTTGTTAGTGGTTCTGGCCCCTTTTACGTATAGTTTATTATAGTGGGGATACCCCAAAACTTACTTTCCGTAGTGATTGATTTTGACACTTTTCTAAGTTGGTTGTATACTTCTTTCCTGATAAAAACAAGTCACAATGAGGATTCTGCTTTATCTGAACACTTCTCGAAGAAAATTGTAGACATGTATTAAGCTTTACACTTATGAGCCATCACTCTCTCATCACTGTTTGTCATGCTATAACAGGTTTGCCTTTTATTCGTAAGGTGCCTATAGTGAATGATCAATATTTTTTAGTACAATATGGATCAGGATGTTTGATATTTTACAATGGAAAAGGACACAAACATCAACCCATGATGCCATATTCTCCTTTTTCTTTACTACAAGTTGAAATCTAAAAAACTTGATTAACCTAGGAGAAAATAGTTGTTTTTTTAATTAAGAAGAAATAGGCACCTAAATTCGCTTTGATAAGGACTTGAACTTGGGCAGTCTGGGTGGTGTACATCAATTTAGCTAGGCAATCCTAGTTGTGTAAGTTTGCATGGCTAGAAATACACGTTTGTGAACAAACATTATTAAAGATTGGAAAAACTGGTATACATGTTCGGAAGGTCTGTACATGTTCTAAAGCAGATAACTTATTCCACAAATTTGAAAATAAACCCTTTCTGCATGACAAACCATGCATTTATTTTGTTTCTTGTTTAATTGACTCCTTAGCACTGTACCTTGATCTTTGTTTCTTGTGTTTCATCTGTAGCCTACCCCAACTTGCTTGGGACTAAAGGCTATGTTGTTGTTATTGTTGTTTAATTGACTCCTTAGCACTGGACTCATGCACTGCATTTCAACAAGAGTTATGTGCCATACTTTGATCCATCCATTGTTTCGCATTGAACCTACAAGCAACAACATGCATTAACTTGAATAACATGCACACAACCACAATTGTATTCCTTATTTATTTCAAGAGAAGGGTGGTTAGTGTGATTGCAGATTGAAATCGTGAAACTTAGTTGGGAAATGATATCATGTATGTCAGGAAGTCAGAAATGAAGTAGTTCAATCAACAACATGTTGATATCGGCAGGGACGCAAATCTGGAAGACCTAACCACTTCAAGTATTCAACTCAACATAACAAATACATTCATACATATAACAATATCCTAATACTATCCTAGTATGTAGTACTATAATAGATACTAGATAAATTCATAGACATAGATGACAATGACATAATCATATATAAATTGGACGAGTAAGTTCATAGACTTGCAGCGAACAAATAAACTGTGGAGGTCCAGGATACTAGCCCACTCTCGCTCAGCAGGGAAGATCCGATCATCTGGGGACCAAAGAGGCAGCAAAGTTCGGAGAGGGCGTGGACGTTGGAGAGGCAAGTCAGGTATACATGTGGCGCTTGGCAATGCATATGAGGGGGATGGTCGGATGGAGCTGTACGTTGGGTGTCTAGGATTAGGCAGGTAGACACTATAAGGCCTTGTTTGTTTTGGCGTGGTATGGGCTCCAAACCACATGGAATATCTCGGTATGGAATCAATCCCAATCCAGCCAAAATGTCTGTTCGGTTAGGTCTGGAAGGGTTTGAAACCCGGTATGGTTAGGCCCCTTTCCATGCCAAAAAGGTCTAGTTTCATTCCATGAGTCTGACCTCATGGAACCAAACCCCATGGTTTGAGTGACATGCATGGAACCACACCATGCATAGAATTGCTCCAGCTCGGGAATCAAACTCGAGCAACCGAACAAGGCCTAATAAAGTGGCAAGGACTGAGGAGATGATGTATATAAATGAAAAACAGTCTCCTCCTTATCACTACTTGCTATCTTGCACCATGAGTCACTTGCTGTTTTTATATGGACATCTTGGATGTATATAATTCTCCAAGCCACGTCATGTGGTGTCATGCAGTGAAAAGGACTGTACACTCTTACCTCGAGGGTACATTGGGGCTGTTCAGTCACCAAAATAAAAGCAATATCATTCTGATAGTGCTCCTCTCTGCAAGAATCCCCAAAAGCGATGGCCCAAGAGATCGCAATGTACGGTAGTGGAGGGGTGACTAAAGGGAATCTAGTGGGAATCCTGGAGGAGTATACTGAGAGAACGGCAGAGACATGAGCTACGTCTCAGGAGTCAGGATCCTACATCATTGGAAGATGGATCCTTGTAGAATAAGGTGATTGTGCAGGAGTGATTTCAGTCTGATTGGTGCCAGGGCTCTGCTGCTCTTGTCTAGGGCTGGCCTTGCTTGCAACCACTAAGGAAGCTAGTTTTTGGTGCCCCACAGCAGGTGAGCGTTTGTCTCCCTTTGCGAGCTCTATCGTGTATGCATGTATTCTAATTATGCATTGCATGGTTTCTTAATGCTAGCGCCATAGAAAATGGTGTGAGTGGAGAATACAGGAAGTTAGGTGAATGGCAAACCCATTTTTCTTTTGCTACATTGGTGCACAGGGCACACCACACCATAATTGCAGCATTAGTTCTAGTCCTGCTGCACACCTGGCCCTGTTTGTAGGACCTCGTCTTGCCTTTTTTTCGCTGTGATGTACCTGTATATCTAGCTAAAGCAAATGCTTACCCTTGAACTTACCAAGTCAATGCCTCTTGTTAAACCATGACAACATTTCGTTACATACTACCCTACTTGCTTAAAAATAAATTAAAAGTATATAATGCCCTCTATGTTTGTTTCTTGTTTACATCTCTACTCCAAGTACAGACTGGCTGTGCTGCACGCATAAAAGTAGAAGCAGGTGATGTGGAAAGTAAATTAGCAGTAGGAGGTATTAAGATAGTGACGATACCCTGTTGCTCCTGAATTTAGAACTTTATTCTTTCTGTTCTGGGCAAATATGGGTCCGTTTGAGTAGAATATGGGATCCTAGTCGAGTGCAGTGCCAATTCTGGTTATCTTTGTTTGGAGTTGACATTTTGAATTGTTAGGCCCTACCAAGGAGAGGTGGAAATGGCACTATTTTGTTGGGGTCGTCTAAATGCAAAAATGAAATTAGGTACGACACTTGGTCAGGTGGTTTGTAGGGATCATTTGTCAGGTGCAGTGCCACGATGGTGTGTTCAACATGGATTGCTGACGGCTGGCAAGATGTTGTTTTGGAAACAAGATGGTCCAGGAACAATCATTGCGAAAGATCAACAATGCTGAAATTTCGTATTTACCTAGGCTCTGCCATTTAGTGTCTCAATTCAAAGAACTGTTCTTAAAATTATTCCTTGCTAGAGATTTTCGTGGTACTAGATACTGATGTAGCTATATATAATTATGCCAGATACCGACCAATGCTTATAATTTTTTTTTCTAGGGCAATCAATGCTTATGGTTTGTGGATGCTTCTAGGATATCTTTTGCAGTCAAACAGTTTGGTGATTCTGCTAGCCTCACGGATAGGACTCGCATTTCAGAACATAGTAGCTTACACAACTTTGAGTGCCTGAGTATCATTCATACTTAACTGCATGAGATCATTACTGGGCATTAGATAGGACAGAATAAACCATGGCACGCAAGGTCATCAGTTGTGATTGCTTTTGCTATATATTGACTTCTATTCTCTTTAGCAAACTTAGCTTTTACAGTTTGGTATTAACTATGTACTTAATTCCTCTTGTGATGAATTAAGTATCATCTCATGATGATCTATCTTCTCGAGGCACCTCATGTACAGTTCTGTGACTAAACTATGTCACTAGGGTCTGATGTCCTATATGCATGTTCGCCTTGCCACACGTCCACCGAGTTCCTAACAGGTCCTCAATGACTCACCTTTCTATATTATTGTTTTGATGGGCGTAGTTTATCTAAATCAAAATATGAGACTACTTACATGGGGGTATATAGCATATAGGCCATGTAGCAAGCTTAGCTATGGCATGCATTCAAAAGCTGTGCATAGAACTCTAGAAGACAGCCCACCTTCAGAGCCTCCTCCTCCCTAGTCTCTTCCAACTCAAACAACAAAGAGTCCCACAGTCCCACTAGATTCGAAACAACCAGGATTCTTATAAATCATTCACATCGGTCTGCAGTCTTCCTGAGATACACACAATATATCGCTTCTTTCATCCTTCTCTCCTCGTCCATGCCTTCATACACAGCAAAGCTGGCTAGTTATTCGTATCACCATGAAGTTTGAAGCCAGCACAGCCATTTCTTACTAGCTAGATTGAGAAAACTCCATTGAAGCCTACCTTCTACCTACGTCTGCATGGACCATTGGAGTGAAAGTGAGGGCAAGAGAGCCCATGATCCTATATTCCAATTCTTCAGCCAAAATCAAAACCACCGGCAACCTGTTGAGAACTGCTGCAAGCAAAAGAGCGTGGATGCTGCTGCTGCTCCCTCGGAGCGATGCACATGTTTCTGGGTTTCAGGGCCAATTATCGTGGGTGCAGGACCCTCAGGGCTCGCCGTTTCTGCATGTCTCAAGGAGAAGGGGATTGGTAGCCTTATTCTTGAGCGATCCAACTGCATAGCTTCACTCTGGCAGCTGAGGACATATGATCGTCTCAGCCTTCATCTTCCCCGGAAATTCTGTGAGCTTCCTCTCATGCCTTTCCCTGCCGATTACCCTATCTATCCCTCGAAGCAGCAGTTTGTAGCCTACCTGGAAAGCTATGCTGCACGTTTCGGCATAAGTCCTATGTACAATCGCACGGTGGTGCATGCAGAGTATGATGAAGAGCTTCTGCTATGGCGTGTGAGGGCTCAAATTTCTGGCACAATGGGAGAGGAGGTACAATATGTATCCCGGTGGCTTATTGTTGCGACTGGTGAGAACGCTGAAGCAGTGCAGCCAGATATTGTTGGCCTGCAAGAGTTCCCGGGAACAGTTATGCACACCAGTGCATATAAAAGTGGCAGTGCATTCGCAGGGAAGCGTGTTCTTGTCGTCGGATGTGGAAACTCAGGCATGGAGGTGTGCTTAGATCTCTGCAATCACAATGCAGAGCCCCATATTGTAGTAAGAGATGCTGTACGTGACTTACTCTCTCCACTTCTCAACTGGTTTTCTTTGCCCATGTTATATATTAAGCATTCTTAATTACCTATACTGTAAACATGTTTTTATATCTGTTTCCCAATTGTAAGTCAGATAGAACTGTATGCAACCATATGAGGTGCCCACTGTTTGCTATTTTTGGTTGGTTAAGTGCTGGTTAAGCCTGTGGCAACTATCAGTGACTTGAATGTACTTTTCTCTACCTCATGAACTTAGGGAAGACCTAGTGTAGTGTCCTAAAAATCATTAGCTTGCAAGATTTCATGACCAGATTTGTTCTTTCATCCGCAGAATGATTATCATTAAGTTATGCTAGGACAGTGTTGTTGTCACTTAGGAAAGGGATAGATTCTTGAGATGGAAGGCTTATGTGGCTGCTGTTGGTCCTTGAGTTAGTTCTTTCTTGGGATTCATTTCCATGCATGTGTACTTGCAGCTACTCTAACCATCTGTGTGCATCCTTCACGTCCATGTTCTTTTGGTTCTTTGATTAGTCTCCTAATAGTTTTCTTGCCCCAAGGGTAGTGCAAAGAGCTTTCTCGTCTATACTTCATGAAAAAACTATTGATTTGCAAGCATTAGCCTTGGGCCCGCTTCACCACCACGAGAGCATAGCATAAGTCTGTCACTTTAAAAGTAGCATTAACAAAATGGCTTGAGAACCTGCCTTTCACGACTAGGTGCATTCCTTTCTCACAGCTCTTTCAGCTTTGAAAGAGCTAAGTGTAATTAAAATAGTGGCAAGCTGGGTTTACAACTTTACATACTATACTATGTTGGAGATAAGGGAATAAGTTTGGTCCAGGGTCCGTGTTTTAAAAAAAAGGTTTTGTCCTGTGACATGTTTCTTGCACCATGCAGAAAGTAGCATTTGGAGGGAGAAAAAAGATATTTATTCTGATTAATTGTCTGGTCCAATCATTAGTCCAGATGCTGCATTGCCTTTTGTGAGGCCGTGCTAAGATTGTGGTCATCATTGGCAGGTACACATCTTGCCCAGGGAGATGCTGGGTTACTCCACCTTTGGTCTGTCAATGCGGCTGCTCAAATGGTTCCCAGTCCACTTTGTAGACCGTATTCTACTGTGGGCAGCGCGGACCATCTTTGGGGATACTGCTCGGCTTGGGCTAAAGCGGCCAGCCTTTGGTCCTCTTGAGCTCAAGTCACTCTCAGGGAAGACCCCAGTTCTCGACGTCGGCACATTTGCAAAGATCAAGTCTGGGGATATCAAGGTCTGTCTCACACCACCGAAGTACAAAGCATATGAGATTGATTGTTCGGTGGAGTTGATCGATCAATCTCTGTCTTGGTTTAGTCCTGACATGTTTTTCTTCCACCATTGATTGAACTGTGCAGGTACGACCTGCCATAAGACAGATATCAGGAAGAGATGTAGAATTCGCAGACGGACAATTGGAGGGGTTTGATGCCATTGTGCTTGCAACTGGCTACAAGAGTAACGTTCCCTTCTGGCTGAAGGTACTTTAACTGTTTTACAGGGACATTTCTGCAGTTTATTGTCACTTTGGAGTAGCATTGTTTTTCCACTGAAAAGAGCTAAATCTGACCGTGTAATGGAATTACTCCTAAAATTATAAATACGACGTCGTTTGCCAATTTATGCAGTAGGAAATAAGTTGTTAAGTTACTGTGCTTGTGCATCCTTATATCTAAATGTTTTGCTTTCATCAAATGGGCAGGACCGAGAGTTATTTTCTGAAAAAGATGGCTTGCCAAGAAAAGCATTTCCAAATGGGTGGAAGGGTGAGCGTGGCCTATACTCGGTTGGGTTCACCCGGCGTGGACTGATGGGGACATCCGTCGATGCCAGGAGGATCGCTTACGACATCGAGCAGCAATGGAAGGCCAAAGGGACGCATCCGGATGTGTTCCTCTAGCTCTCGCTGTTGTTTGCCATGATGACGGGAGCCGTGTCATTGCTCATAAGCTTGTGAATACTAGTGGTAGGTTTGATGAGAGTGATACGATATTTGCCGACTTCGGGGGTGCGCTTTGAGTTGCCAAAGGGTGAATGTACCCTGCTGCTCGATATGTTGCTTGCTTTTGGTGCTTGATGTGTATAGGGTATTGTACTGTCAATTTTTTGTGTTTGTTTTGGTTTCGGTGACTAACCATCCTATAGGCATCCTCGAGGGGGTGAATGCCGAACAGCCCGTGTTCTTGGACAAAACCGGGCTCAGTTAGCTCGGCCTCGGCTGGTAATGAATGAAATCTTGCTTGGTTTTTTCTGTACAGTTTCGTGGAACACGCCAAGCAAATGAAATGATAGCTCCGCTCCGATCTGTTGCATGCGGTGGTCACCTACTTTGTTATACTACTATGCTACGATCGCTTTGCTTCCATCAAGCTACTTTAATTTCGGCACGGAGCTTTTGGATGCTTTGGAGTTAGGGAGGTCCCTTGCTCCAGTAGCACCATGCCCTACATGCTACACCTCTGCTTATACCTGAATAAAGGACAGGATCGGCTACCTACTGGGAGCCTGTTTTGCTTTTGGTGCCCATGCACAGCAAAAGTCTTTGCTGGGCGGCGAGCGGCAATATTCTGCGCTGCGTATCGCCTCCGAAATGGCAGTCCGCTCCGCCGCTCTCTGGCCTCGGCCCCCCAACAGGCGGACCTACACGAGTCGCTTGGCAGAGAGGACGACGTTATTCGATCGATCGATCCTGGCAGTGGAAAGACAGCAGGAATATCCAGCGGATTTCCCCTCCCTTTCACTGTGGGAAAAAAGACAGCATGCGTGCGACACTAATATCTGCTGCCCTGGGCTTGCTCACGCAACGTAACCTTTTTCTTTCTCTTTCGTCCCTGCTCATCTTGGTACGCACGGCACGGCTAGCTTGTAGCTTGATTCTTAGAGCGATTCGACTAGGCTACCTCTTGCGTGTTTGGTTTTATCACTTTATGCATGGACAATGCGTTTCCAAACAATTTAACTGCTGGCTCCTTTAGTTGCTACTAGTACTACACGCCAATGGATGGGTTGGTATGTAACCACGCGTCAAGTGACTCAATGAGCAGCTGCAAATTATAAGATGATGAGGCCATAGCTAGCTACTAGCTAGCATTCAGTCAAGGCTAATGATTGCTTAATAAACAATTGTAGATGAGATCTAAACTGAAATAAGGATAAGCAGCATCAGTGGACGGAGCTGAGGCATCCGCGAAGGCTGACCAGAAGTGGGGTTTTTTTTTAACGTCAAGGCACATGCTCGTCTGAATGATGATGCACGGATGACATTTTTTTTTGAACGGAACGGCAAAAGTTTTGCCGTAATTTTTATTAGAAGGAGTTAAAAACAAAGTTTACAACAAAAAACAACTCGAAGACCTTAGTGTCTTCCCCTGAGAGCAAGCAGCTGGATTTGACCACCGGCCAGCCTCTGTGGCGCGTCATGTGGCACGACACGATTATGAGCTGGTCGATGGCAACGTTTGTGATCGACACGCTCTAGACACCACGTACGCACGCGGTCACGTTAGAAAGACTGCACCGGTCATCAGCGGTCACGCCATCTTCTCCCGGCCCGAATGTTTGCCTCAGCAGGTCGATCGATCGATCTATCGGTCCATCACTCGCCGCGCGAGTCGTGCCAGTGCATGCACATCGAGGTAGCTAGGGACGATCAGTTATGGGACGATGCACTCGCTGCAGCATGTACGTCCATGCCTGGCGTCCAAGGAGAAGCGGACGGGAGAGCTCCGGAGTGCACCGATCATTCGATCCCTTGTAGCGTCCGGAGTTGAGTTTTCATGAACGGTTGCAATCAGGCTATAGCTAGTTGCAGTGGCGCGTCCGAATCTTTGACGTTACACCTGCCATGATGAGCCCTGGCCCGTCATGGCAAAGGTACAGCACAGACGTCGCACGATTCGTCCCGCCTGAACGAGCCCCCCTCCCTCCGCTGGGCAGACACATAGGGCCCGATTGGATGATTGCATATGGGTAGAACCAGGCTCCCACGGTGCAAGTAATGAATGATTGGCTACCTGGTCACGGTAGCAGCTCATCGGGTGCAAAAGGGCACCCCGAGCCTGGCTCCCCAAATACAAGAAATGAGATCGTTTTCGCAGAGCCAGGCTCTAGCGCTGCAACAGGGGCCTGATTGGATGATTGCATATGGGTAGAACCAGGCTCCCACGATGCAAGTAATGAATGATTGGTTACCTGGTCAGGGTAGCAGGTCTGGCTCATCGGGTGCAAAAGGGCACCTTGAGCCTGGCTCCCCAGATACCAGAAATGATATCGTTTTCGCAGAGCCACGCTCTAGCGCTGCAAATATTCGCTGTGCAATCATGCCTTGCGCCGGGCGGGCGGCCGGCGCCGGCGGATGATGATTGCCCGGACGGCGACGTGCTCCTGTAACCCTCTTCTCACACAGTGCGGTGGCACGTCGTCCTCGGTCGAATGGTCGATCGACGGGGCTCGCGACGAGCCGCGTCGTGTACTCGTATAGCGACACGCGCAGTGCAGTTCCCGGACCAACAGGGCACGTACGGCAGCCGTTGCATAGCGCGGAAGGATCATCCGTCTCGGACGGGACGGGATGGGACGTTACAAACCGGTCGCGAGTTGGACTAAACAAGGCAAGAAAAGGCTCGTGCCGAGGCCTCTAGCAGCTTGTTATAGGGCCGGCCTTGACACGACGGAAAAGGAGTGGACGGCGGCAGCTAGCCAGCCGATGGAGCTACTAGGCCGCACACCCCGGCCAGCCGGCCGGCCGGCGAGCTAGCCATAGCCATAGCAGCTATACTGAATGAGGCGCACATGCGGCCGAGCAAATTGCAAAAGCGCCCGCCGAGCTAGCTACTCCAAGGACCCGGCACATGCGCGCGTGCATGCATGCATATGACGCTAGGGATGGGTCAGTGCGCGCTGCAATGTGCCTCGATCTGCCTCATCGGTCCTATCGCCGGGTCGGCGGCCATACACCCTTCCTTCTCCCTCCGCCTCTTTCCTCCTCCGCCCTTTTGGCAGACGACGAGTCATCACCACCCGTTCGGTTCCACCTCCTGTCCTGCACTGTATCCTGTAAGGACGCCCGGCCGGCAGCTAGCAATAGCATGCAGCAGCGTACCTCGCCGCTCCCCACACGCACCTCCAAGGTCCTTGGAACGACGAAACGCCGCCCGTGACTCGCCGCCTTTTTCCTCCGATCGAGCGTGGCGTGTGCAGGACCGGCTGCCTTGTCCTTCTTTCTCGCTGGCTCTCCCTTGCCATGGTACTTGCGGTAGAAATGCACGTCTCCCCTGCCTCCTACTATCGAGGCAGTAGCTAGTGCGCGCGTGGTGACCGCGGCCGGTGCGGAGGGCTCGCTCGGCAGTAAAAAGCTAGCTGGTGCGGCGTGCTAGTGCTATCTGTCCAGTATCTCCTGAATGACATGGCTCCCTGATCCTGATCAGATGAATGACCTTCCGCGTGGAACACTGGGTGCTATTTCCTGCCGGCCGTTTTCCTTGTCAGGGTATATGCACCGGAGATTCTCTCATCACAGTCGTATATAGCCGTGTCAGTAGTGTAGGTGCAGCATGATCAGTGCGCACCACCACACAGCAGGTCGTTCGGGTACCATTTGCATTGCCTGGGCCTTTTGTGGCTAAAAGGCACGAGCATTGCCATAGGCATGCAACCACAGATCACGGCCATGAGAAAGTCAATGGAGCTAAGCACGGCTTGTCTGTGTTAACCGGGGAGCGCCCCAGCTTTTTTGGCTTCCTGGCCCAATCACCCCGCCGGGGATGTGCCCCCTGCTTGGTCTAAATGGAGTAGCCAGCCACCACAGCCCATGAGTGTAGTGCGCGCGCGCGCGCTCGATCGAACGGTTGCAATCATCGTCGCATCAGTGCTCTGCTTGTCCTCTACTCACACAGACAGTGCATGCTCTCTACTCTCTAGCCAGCTCCCTGGCTGCAGTAGTGATGTGTAGTGCTCTGCTCCCTGGCTGCAGCAGGTCACCTGGGCCTGCTGCTAGCTTTTCGTTGGCGTCTGCTCCTCCGGTCCTCCTCCTACCTGGGGCACGTCCGATCCATCGGTCGTGCCTGCCAGTGTGCTAGCTGGGGCAGAGTATCTGCTAATGCGGTGCAGAATCTATGTCGGCCGACGACGGGGCGAGGCCGGGCCGGGGATTGCATGCTAGCATCCACTAGGAGGACAACTAGTGCCAGTCCACATACCATATGCCGGCGCAGGCAGTGCATCCACCAGGTGGTAGGTTGCGAGCAAGTGGTTGACGGTTCCGACTGCCTTTATTCCCAACCGAGGCAGGCATGAATCTGAAGATTCATCCGAGCTGTTTGTGCTATGTTTATATCTCTGTGGAAATCCAACCCTGGGGAGGGAGACGCCACGGCTTGCGTCACGCCCATGCACCCACCATGCTTACGTTGCTGTGCAGTGGAGTGGAGCTTAGTATGCGACGTTTTTATATCGTTTAGTTTGGCCGTTTGGAAGAAAAAAAAATTAAATTCTCTTACATGCGTAGCATTTTACCCTTGAATTTACTGCGTATACTTGCAACCCGTAAACCCTCCAACACTAGGCGTCATTTTGTGATTTTGTCATCTACTTTATTCAATTCTGGGGAAAGTAGTGCGTACACTACAGCAGCATACAATTAACAAGAAACGAGGACCATAAAGGCCCACTAGTATCACGCATGGAGTAAGTCATAACAACCATAGGCCTAAATAAGTAGTGTAGTCCAGCCCTGAGGCCCAGGAGGAACAAGAACTTGTCAGTTACGGCCCGTGGGCGCGGCCGCTGTCCTTCTAATGGGCCGTGCCTCATCTAAAAAAACGCCGCCGCTTTCCTCTCGACGAAAATCAGAGCGGCAGCAACAACTTCAGCGAGCGAGCGAGCGTGCGTGCGTGCGGCGGCGGCGGCTGCTGCAGCAAAGCCAACAACGGCTGCAGCCAGCATGCTTCTTGTGCTTTTTTTTTTCCCTACTGTTGCTAAAGCCAACAGCCGATCAGCTGTTGGCTTTGCTGCTGTAGCCGCAGCAAGCTGCAGCGAGCACTTCCAAAGAAAGATCATCTCGTCTCTGTCCGCGATGGTGAGGGCGTGAGGCAGAGATTTGCGCTGCACGTTCGGTCCGCGCTGGTGATTAGAGCGTGTCCCAGCACCACACGTCGCGCACCTGGAGGGGGCAATCGGGGCCTGTACTCGGCCATGCAAGGCGGCGCCGCCGAATAGGTCCAGCGCATTGCATTTGCATGCAGCACAAGAGGACCAGCAGAATCGGCTGTCCGATCCCCAATGCCCCAGGCCATGTGATCCGAGGACGCACCGCCACAGCAAATCGCCCCCTTGCCTACCGCCACGCGCCCTCGAGTGGCTGCCGGGCGTAAGCAGATCCTACTGTTCCTACCTCGGTACGTGCTCACCAAACACGGCACCATGTAATAATATGGCCCTACATACAATTGCAAGGTGCATGACTGCATGCGAAGTATAAGGACAAATGGTGGCAGCTGATGGTACGTGGGCTCAGCTCTGCCCTTCTCTCACGACATTTTGCCACCTCTCGGCGCATATTGGGCCTAGATTCGCCATGACGTTCAAGATACCATGTGTTGCACGACGTGTCCCAAAAGGGGAAGCTCTCACGGAACTCGTTTGTCCTTTTGCGCAAAAGCACATCATACTCTGTTGCCATGTTCATGAGCAGTGTTAGTGATTAAAGAAAGAGGAGAGGATTTGTTTTCACGCTGTAGTAGGATGCCCTGGTCAGTTATCCGACCAAGATTATCTTCAAGGAATGACCGAATTTGCTATGTGAACTTGGGACAAGATAAATGTAGTGATGAACCAGATTTTCCTCTGGTCTGCCAGTCTGGGAAGAACCAGAGCTGGGTAAGCTCTGCCAAAGCTCAAAATTCCTGCCCTACTTTCGAGAGGAAAATCTCATGGAAAATTAGGGTTTTTTTTTAGGAACTCATGGAAAATTACGTGCCATCGCAGTTCACAGGCTACTTGCGTGTACGTGGGCAGCAGGCCGATCGACCATCGGATGAGCGGTCGCCGTAGAGCGCTCCGGGCCGGCATGATGAGTCTCCTCGTGAAGTGCGGGCACGGATCGGGAGACCCAGCCCTCCACGTCGCAAAAGCCACAGCCCCGTCTCCCTCCCAGGGAACCCCCGCACACAAAAGCGAGCCGAACCAGAACAAGACGACGACACCCCTCCGGCAATTGCCCCCTGCTCGCGCGGTCGCTTTCGGCTGCCTCCGCACGCCCCGATCGGGACGACGACGCCGCGGCCGACGGGATCCCGCAACGTGGCCGCGCGGGGGGAGAGAGGTCGCGGCCTGTCAACGACGCCACCACCACCAGCGCCCTGCATGCGCGGCCGGTTGCTTTCGTTCCTGTCTGTGGGCGTGACTGCGAGCCCCGGACAGGTTGCTGTCCGATCGCAACAGCTCCGGGCACACACGGGGTCGCGCGATTGGCCGGCTCTCCTCGGTCTTTTGACGACGACCACGGCAGCTAAGATACTGAGAGCTTCACAACACTGAGGGCGTAGCCCACGATGCATCCCTTTCGGCGGCACGATCGCTCGGTCCAACGGGAGTGCAACGTGGCGGGCGTGTTATCGCCGGAGGGTAGTGGAGGGCTTTACTAGACTGGCAAGTACCAGGCTAACCATTCTCGGCCAATGGGATTATTTGGGATAAAAGTAACAAGGGGTGGAATGTCTCGACCACGGGAACGTGATGCGTTTCGTATCCATTTTTAGCCTGGCGCGCCGCACTAGCACTAAAAAAGATAATTTCGCTCGCTCTCAGTGTTTATGGTACCCCTTGACTTTCAACCGCGAACGTGGCACAAGGGGGCCTGCTAGTGCTGCCCACCGCCTTCTCCTTTCACCTCAGTTGAAAGTTCAGGTTCCAGAGGTGCGAGGTTCTCAGGTTCAACGTGCCCCCCGTGCTCCTTTCAAAAGAGAGCCACACGCAAGAATGCTCCGGCAACGAACTTCCACCACGGGGGAAGTAGAATCTGCTTGCGCCGAAGTAAATAAAGCCTGTGATTCGAACACCAACCAGGATTTTCTCTCCGGCGATCTCACCGCCTATCGATCTTGTGCTCTTTCCGTCCAATAACACCGGTATCAGACCGTAAGCACGCTCCAAAAGCGCAAGAAAGGAAAAAATAAAGCGCAGCACCTGTAAACGGAGATGCCATGACCCGGGAGACAGCGCGGCACTTTAGTGGAGTATGCCCGTGCCGCCAAACGTGGCCCCCGCGCGACGAGCAGCGAATCCTGCCAAATCCGGCGCACCACCATCGCCCACATCACCGCGCAAATCACATGCCTCCATCTGTTGCCGCTGAGCGCCCAGCCGGATCCGGGCCACCTGGCCCCCGTCCCCGAGCTCCGGACACGCACCCGCGAGAGTTCAGGCCACCGATAAGGTCGGCACACGCGCCGCTCTGCGCCCCCAAGATATATAGGGATAGGCGGCAGCTTCTCCCTTTACCGGCGCCCAGACACAAATATCTGCGTGGACATGTAGGACTCGCCCCCGCGCCACGCACCGACGAAGCAGACGAATAAACACGCAAGGCCACACCAACGAACGATCAGCGAGAGAGAGAGAGAGAGAGAGAGAGAGAGAGAGGAGAGAAACGGAGAAAAAGCGAGCGGCTTTTCTTATCCGGTTCTTCACCGGTGGTTCTTCACGGGAACTAGAACTTGGGTCTTGGGGTGATCTGTTCTGTTCGTTTTAGCTGGGGAGCGTCGTCATGGGCAGCGAGTGCAAGGACTACCTGCAGCTCCACGCCGGCTTCGGCACCGGCGGTGGCATCGCGCAGCAGCAGGAGCAGCAGCAGGCCGGCGGCATCGCGCCGTTCGTGGCCAAGACGTTCCACATGGTGAGCGACCCGGCCACGGACGCCGTCGTGCGCTGGGGCAGCGCCAGCAACACCTTCCTCGTCCTCGACCCCGCCGCCTTCTCCGACTACCTCCTCCCCTCCTACTTCAAGCACCGCAACTTCGCCAGCTTCGTCCGCCAGCTCAACACCTACGTGAGTTCTGCTATGCTCTGCTCCGCTTACTCTCTCTTCGTGTGGTCGTGTACATGGCTCGTGATGGTAATAACTAATAACACAATTCTTCATGTGCTGGTGGTTCCAGGGGTTCAGGAAGGTGGACACGGACAGGTGGGAGTTCGCGCACGAGTCGTTCCTGCGGGGGCAGGCGCACCTGCTGCCGCTGATCGTGCGCAAGAAGAAGAAGGCCGGCGGCTGCGGCCGGGAGCTGTGCGAGGAAGGGGAGGAGGTGCGTGGCACGATCCGGGACGTGAGGCGGCTGCGGGAGGAGCAGCGGGGCATGGAGGAGGAGCTTCAGGCCATGGAGCGCCGCCTACGCGCCGCCGAGAGCCGCCCGGGCCAGATGATGGCGTTCCTCGCCAAGCTGGCCGACGACCCGGGCGTCGTGCTGCGCGCCATGCTCGCCAAGAAGGAGGAGCTTGCAGCCGCCGGAAAGGGCTCGCCGCCGCCCGTGGAGGCGCCGCCGGGCAAGCGGCGGCGGATAGGGGGAGCCGAGGCGGCGGCGGTCGAGGCCGCGGAGATGACGCAGGGCAGGGGCGCCGTGCAGTTCCCGTTCTCTGTTCTCGGCCAAGTGTTCTACTAGGGTAGATAGGGACAGGTGGACTGTACTAGTGTAGTGTATATACGACGCGTAGCGTAGCTTTTGCCTCCGGTTTATCGGTTGGTGTAGTACTGTGGTGGTTTGCAAACGGTGAACGGGTTTATTATGTAGGGTTAAGAGAACTAGAGAAGAAAAGTTTTAGTGTGTTGATTATCAAATTAACGGAGCCCGGTTGCCCGCCGGCTAGTACTAGTTGGATTACTTGTTAGAATTTAGACCATTACTACATGTGTATGTTAAGTGGCTAGTATATGTGTTGTTTTTGTGCGTTGTAAAAACCTGATAACGGGAGGGCAAGCGTTCTTTCATTTGGTTCTAGAGTAAAAGGGGACCTGTTGTATTCGAGTGCTGACCACCCAAAGAGCAGAGACATGGGCCGGTTGAGACGATCAGAAGCCTTGCATCAACAGAACTGAGGAACCGTCACAAGAACGTGGTACATCGACTAGTCCTGCCACGGAACTACGGAAGTCAGGAAACCAAACTCGAGACCAAACAGTACCAAACTGACGCTTCTTTCCGTTGCAAATGCTAACCAAACTGTGAGACTCTCCCGTTTAGATTCAAAAAAGTTCCCCAAAAAACCACTATTCATCCAACTTTTCTCTATTCATCCCACCACTTCCACTCACATAACACTATTCATCTACAGTGTTTTTTTGGTGAACAGTGTATTTTCGAAGAATCTTTTCCCAATCTAAACACACCCTGAGCAGACTATAAACATATTGGCATCGCATGCGGTCAACTGAACGGACTGATGACTGGTTTTTGTGAGACTGAGAGATGGGCTGTGTACTCGTGTTGATCCGGTGTTTCCGCCTTGCCCTGCAAGTCCCCACCCGGCACTGTGTTACTATACAACCGCGCTCAGGGCAATTCTCTGCTTCTCCCACCTTCAGCTCCTGTCGCCTCGCCCGTGTTTCTCGTATTTAGTTTCTAGAAGATTCTTAAAAAAAAAAACTATTCATCTAACTTTTCGTTATTCATCACATCCCTTTCATTCACATAACACTATTTATTTGTAGTGTTTTTTCAAGAAATCTTTGGCAATCTAAACACACCCTCAGTGCTACTAGTTCAGACGTGGCAACAAGTCACGGTGACATCGCCCACCATGCCCTTTCGGACGATTTTGTTTAGTGCTTTTGGGTGATATTTCCGGGGAACCGGATCCTCTTAAATATTTTTGTTCTCATTCTCGAAAAAGAATACTGGGCCACCTTCTGCAGTCAGTAGTAGGACTGAGACATAATGGGCCAAGTTCACAGGTAGGCATGGATTCTTTTGGGAGCCCATCACGAGAAAGCGCGCGCCCGGCCTGATTTAGGCCCACTCGGGGGAAGCCTGTGGAGTCCTGGATCTGATCGCTCGCTCATTTCCCTCACATTTTTGCGTTTATCTACACAGGTCCGCGAGACCCTCGCTCAAAAAAAAAAAGAAAAAAAAAGAGAGAGATCCGCGAGACCCTACAGTCGATTCAAATCCTGCAAAACGGTTGGCTCCATGCCAGGATCCAAGATCTGGCATGAAGTTGCCAGGCACTGTGGTCTGTGGAGTGACCCATCTTTTGCAGGTCAGGGATCGATCGGCCTTGCCCGGGCCATTCCCGCTGAAAGAAAGCTTTATGCAACCGTCCGTAAAGGTGCAGGAAGGTCGATCTCTCCCGCATTAACAAGCAGGCCTTACATTAGGTGCACCGTTCGAGAGCATCAGTGCCACGCTGGAACTGTCCATATCGGCGCCAACCGTGGCCGCGCTTCAGGCGACCATGGGGTCTCATGGATCTCGAGCAGGACGAAACAATAGGCTGCAGTATATAGCCAAGCTGTTGGAGCTGCATTCCGTGATCCTTGCAGCTGCAGGTCGTTGCACCAGGGACCTGTACCGGAGATGAACCAACACCTAATGTGCTGCTGCTTCTCTCCCTTGAGATTAGCCACCAAACTGTGGCTCGAAAAGGGCTTTTCGTGCCTGTTAAGGGTAACAGTGCCGTACCATCCAACGGCCAACCACCGCTTGGAAATCTTTAAGGTGGGCAGACAGTGTCATGGAATGGCGATGCCCTAGTTCTAGCGGTGCGCGTCTATCCGCCTGTCATGTCTGATCAGGACCGCAGGGAAGCGCCTCTTGACAACTTTGCTGGGATGCGCTTGAGCTTTGGTTTGGGCATGTTTGAGCAGAAACGGTGTCCCCGCTGTCAATTTCAAGTCAAGCAACGGTTAGTGAATGCATTTAACGGCATTCATGGACGATTGAAAATGCAGGGTGCAAGGGGCATGCGTTGTTCCATGCCCTGAGTTTTGTTTTCTTTCCTAATGAGCCAGTCGCCCAGTCTCTATACAAAGAGATGCACGTAGCCACTTCCAGTAAAGCATATACCATGCCCGTGTGTTCCATCTAATCTGAAGTAGAACAGTACAATAGCAATGCCTTGGGGATCTTCAGTTCCACACACTTTGAGCAAGGAAGGCAGGGGTCGTCGAGCCAGCCGGCAGGTAGTAACTTTGTCGCCGCTGTACCTTTCGGGAGGTCCGCTGTTGTTACGGTTGGCAGTTGGGCAACAGAAAACACTGACGCCGACAACCACACAGACACCCATCGAAAGGATTTGCCTCCAGGGAACCAAAGCCACGCCGAGAAAACTTACAGAGAGGGTCTCCAGAAGGATGGAGACGATTCCCTCTCCCTTTCAGGATTGGTGGCACACGGAGACGTGAGAGACGGCACTGAAGATGGGGTGACCCGGATTGATTGCAGCCTAGCGTATATGAGTTCTGAGATCGACTGATAGCATTCTGTTCATGCAGGTGCCAAGGCCCCAATTCAATTTTGTAAACGTATAAGCCTAACTCGATAGCGATTTGATTTATAATTTTCTTTGAATAGAGTAGAGGAATTCGAAATGCAGTGGGACATCTTGCAACAGTACAAGCGAGAGGAGAACTCGACCGGTACTTGAGTACGGACGCATCGCACAATACTACCTCATACTAAGTGATTGAAAAGGACTAATATATTAGCATCGGATGGTTGGGATTAATTGTATATTATATAAAATGATCCTAGTGATATGAATTATATATGAGAGTAGTATAATGACATAGGGTAATCTAGCGAAAATTTAATGGCATTAGTGTAATATATATAACAATTTAAATAATATGTTTGTAATATGTTATTAATTAATATTTTTATTTTTCATTATTATTAATTAATATTTTATATTACATTAGAGAGTGAAACCTCATTTACATTATTATTGAAAATTAAGTGAGTGCAAATCACTAATATATCCTTGTCTAATACTTATATACTAGTGGATAATAGTATTGTGAGTTGTAAAAGAATTCATACAATACAACGATACTGATGAAGGAAACTGAGGACTTTGGAAAATCATAACAAGAAGAATACTTGGTCGTGGCATTCTAGATCAAGTCCTCCTATGTCAGCTCCCTCGTTTCGTGACCGTGAAATGAATGGATGATGAGCCATGCTTCGGCGGTGGAAAGGTGGCGAATGCGGTGTACGCATGGAAGTGAAGTTCGTGCTTGTCCCCAACCAACTCCCAACCAGAAGGGAGACGAACTGGCCCTCAAATTTTCCACGCTCCATTACTTGCCCGCCGGCCTTCAGATCGTCCTGTTGTTCAGGTGCACGGTGCACCCTTCCCGGCCGTGGATGGTTCCACGCCGGCGAGGTAGCGAGTCCGCACAGTTTACATGCCGGCCGGCCAGCATATATAGCCGCCGCGTGCTTCTCATAAGTGCTTCGGACCATACGCTGATCGATCTTCAACTACCAGAGAGAGACCGGAGTTATGGTCCTGGATCTGGTTCGTCATGCATGGATGGCTGCATTGTTCGTATACTATGCCATCGAGATAATGTTGTATCCGTATTTGTTCGTATACTATGCCATCGAGATAATGTTGTATCCGTATTGCTGTCCTTCCGTACTCATCCCGACGAAACAGCTTACGCACACGTCGTACAAACTCTCCAATACCGAATCAGAGCATTAGACCAATCCACACGGCTCAGGATGGGCGCGCCCGGAAGAGAGAGAGAAAGATGTTGTCTTCACTGTTCGCAACTTCACACGGATCAGAACTGCATCTTTCTCAAAAAATTCCCGGCTTTCATACTGTACTCTTTTCTAGCTAAACAAGCGTACAGAATTTGCCCCGGTTCTGCCCTGCTGCGCGGAGGTGGCTAGTTGGCGTGGTTTCGCAGCACATCCGTGATCACCGTGAACCTGAACCTGATCTGAGCCAGATGGCCGGGGCGGTGCCGCTGTCATGGCAGGGGACGGCGACGGGCATTCAATTGAGCGGAGCAGACAGGGGCGGTTGAGGGGGGCATGGCCACCCGCGACGGTCGCTGTTGTTCTAGCTCTGCGTCCTCCGTGGTCGCCGTGGCTCAGTACGACTCTTTGCTGCCAGCACCGCTAGTAGCTGCGAGTGCGCTGAGCGGAGCAGGAGCGCGCTTGTAGTTGCAGGAGTACCCGCCGGGGTGGTTCAGTGGTAGAGTTCCATTACTGCGGTCTGCGGCTGCCGTGCCCCGGGCAGCAGCGAGTTTATTCGTTCCTTTCGTGCCAATTAATTCTCTCAACCCCCGATCTACTTCCCGTTTGGGTTATAAATATTGGGGAGTGCCACCTGCAATGTCATCGTCTGCATCGCACTCCTTTCGCTGGGATACTAGCTTCGTCATTGGCCATCTTCATCGCCCATGGACAGGCTGCTCGCCCGCCTGCTTGGCTTCCTATTGGTCAGTCCCTCACTACTACACACGTCGTCATGTGTATCTTCTCCCATCATTTCTTCAGTTGCTGGTAGCGATTCCTATTGATCATATAGCAAGACATATACTACTGCATGTGAACTTGGAATACATTCAGAAGAGGTTCAGTTTTTTACACCGACTATGTCTGTTCAACCACACACGTCGTCCTGTGCATCTTCTCTCATCATTTCTTCAGTTGCTAGTAGTAGTGAACTAGTAATCCCTATTCATCATAGTTGCAAAACATGTACTGTTGCATGTGAATTTGGAATACATTCAGAAGAGGCTCAGGTTTTTACACCGACTATGTCTGTTCAAACTTCAAACCTTTGCAAAGAAGTTGAATGCTTGTATTGGGAACTTTTGTTCTTCTTTTTTTCTTTTTCCTAGCGAAGGATGTTTATATACTTGTCACCTAGGAGTAGTAGTAGTAATGATGTACAAGATGACCATCTCTGATGTCTAGAGACATTTGTGACTTGCATGCAGATTGCGTCAGTAGGAAGCCATGCCGCTCGTGCTCCGGAGCAGTACTGGAAGTCTGCGCTCCCCAACACTCCCATGCCGAGCTCCCTCTCCCAACTCCTCAACACTCCAGGCATTACAAACAGCTCCAGACCCATAGTACATACATATATAGGCTCGTCGACCAAACATATATACATATTTAACACTTCTCGTTCCCTGCTTTGTGCACAGCCGGCGGCACCACCGTGAACGTTGGCAAGGGCGGTGTCCATGTCGACGCAGGCCATGGCAAGCCCGGTGGCACGACCGTTGATGTAGGCAAGGGTGGCGTCGGCGTCAACGTTAACCCTGGCAGCGCCAAGAAGCAGCCCAGCGGCACAACGGTCGGCGTTGGGAAAGGTGGCGTCGGCGTTACCGTCAAGCCTGGCTATGGCAAGCCCGGCGGCACCACGGTTGGCGTTGGCAAGGGCGGTGTTGGCGTCAACGTCAATCCTGGCAAGCCAGGTGGCACAACCGTCGGCGTCGGGAAAGGTGGCGTCGGCGTTAACGTCAATCCTGGCTACGGCAAGCCCGGCGGCACAACGGTCGGCGTCGGGAAAGGCGGAGTGGGCGTCAACGTTAACCCTGGCAAGCCGGGAGGCGCAGGTACAACCGTCGGCGTCGGCAAAGGTGGCGTCGGCGTCGGCGTCAACCCCGGCTACGGCAAGCCAGGTGGCACCACGGTGGGCGTTGGCAAGGGCGGTGTGGGCGTCCACGTCACCCCGCGCAAGAAGCCCGTGTACGTACCGGTCGGCCCTTTCCAGTACGCGTACGCCGCGTCGGAGACGCAGCTCCACGACGACCCCAGCGTGGCGCTCTTCTTCAAGAAGGAAGACATCCACCCTGGCAAGAAGGTGACCGTCCAGTTCACCAACGCTGAGGGCGCCTCCGGCGCCAAGTTCCTCCCACGTGGCGAGGCCGAGGCCATCCCGTTCTCCTCGGAGAAGATGCCCGAGATCCTGAGCCGCTTCTCGGTGAGCTCGGACTCCGTCGAGGCGGCGGAGATGGCGCAGACGCTGCGCGACTGCGAGGCTCCCGCGGCGAAGGGGGAGAGGAAGGCCTGCGCCACGTCGCTGGAGTCCATGGTCGACTTCGCCACGTCCAGCCTCGGGACCAGCCACGTCAGGGCCGTCTCGACCGTCGTCGTGGCGAAGGAGGAGGGGTCGCCGTCGCCGAAGCAGGAGTACACCGTGACAGGCGTGAAGCGCGGCGCTGGCGCCGAGGAGGACGGCCGGCTCGTGGCATGCCACGCGGAGCCGTACGCGTACGCCGTGTTCGCGTGCCACCTGACACGGGAGACGCGGGCGTACTCGGTGTCGATGGTGGGCCGGGACGGGACGGCCGTGGAAGCCGTCGCGGTGTGCCACGCCGACACGTCCGGGTGGAACCCCAAGCACGTCGCGTTCCAGGTGCTCGACGTGAAGCCCGGCACCGTGCCGGTCTGCCACTTCCTGCCGCAGGACCACGTCGTCTGGACCCGCAGCGGCTGACCACGTTACTGAATGGCCGCCGTGCACGCTCTTGGGCCCTGATGGTTTCATTTACGTTTGAGTAGCCTCTGGGCATACTGTCATATGGTATTATGGGTTTGCCTATGTGTTTAGTACTTGATACTTGCATCGATGGTGTTGCCAGCCAGCACCGATGCCCTGCTAGATTCTGTTGTATAGTTCTAAATAAACAGACATATCTTTGTCGTTACTGTTCGTAGACTAAAGAAAACCTCGATGGATCATGCTTTTAGCAGACTCGAGCTTCAAAATCTTAAAACCCAGCGACCGATTAGGCATGAGCTACTCAGCCCATTCATGTAGAAAATGTAGTGACGTAGTACAGATTTAGAAAACAAATTACAGTTGAGGAACAGCACGAGCAAACAATTGAGTGGAAGAGAACCAGCACCTAGCAAAGCACTGACCATGCAACTGAAATAGACATCTTGCAAAACCCAACATCAAAGCATCCATTACTTCTGCTGTGGAATCTAGCAGGAAATACAGCAGTGTCCACAACAGCACTATCAACATCTCCATTTTGCCAAGCCTTCACACCAAGAACTAGTCTGGCACCTTCCTCAACTAGAACAACCTTTCGTGAGAGCATAACATGGCCATCAGGCTTCAAAGTAACCTTATCATCCCTAGAATCAAGGAGTACTATATGTTCTTCACCCATATGCTCCATATGAGCGTAAAACTGTCCATGAAAATCAACTGATCCTTCTAAATGACACAACTCAATCGTTGCCTCCAATGGTGCATTCAGTTGTGAGCACTTCACCTCTATTTTGCTACGCTTTGATCTCTCAGTCCAAGTCTGAACCAGGCCAGTGCTTGCACTATTGCGATTAGTGTATTCAAAATATACAGCACTTAAAATTTTCCCTCCCGATGGTCTGCTGCCCAGAATTCTGAGCTCCACTTCAAATTCTGGAGGATCAATCAATGCAATAGCGCGGGTGGGACCTGTCAGCACCAAGGATGAATCCTGCAAAAAGAAGTTTTTATTCTATTTGAGATGCTACTGCATATTTAAAGTGAACAAGGCACGAAAGGGGAAGTTTGCAATGAACAAAGAGTGGGCCTTTAACAGAGTAACCGGACACGGCTTCAAGTATATATGTATGGTTGAGGGCAGGAACTCATCTCTCGCTACATAAATCAAACAAAAGACAACCATTGCATCAGGTCTATCACATACCTTCTCCGTGAGGGTTTGACTGTCCTCCTCAGAGCGATCAAAGAGAACATTTCGCTTGTGATCCATGGAGTCACGTACAGCAACTAGACCAAACACCCGGATAGGCCACTCGAAACCCTTGAGCTCGGTCACCTTAATGGAGAAAATTTCCAAGGCATCGTAGGGGATCCCGCCGAAACTTGGTGGTCCTGAATCCGTGTAGCGCATAGGGCCAGATTCTGACCCGGCTGCAAAGGCAGTCAGTCAGTTAATTTCTCTTTTCAGTTATAAAATTACTTTTTAGGATTTATGAGATCGAGATCGGGTGCAAAGGCAGTTAACTTCTCTCTTTTCAGTTATATAATTATTTTACAGGATTGATTAGATCAAAGATCGGGTGGAAAGAGAACACGAAAACACAGACTAAGTATAACTAGTATACATACCGGTAGTAGCCGTCAATGGTCCGAAGTGCGGTGACATGCTCTCCTCCCAAAACTTGCGGAATTCCTTCAGACCTCCGACTACCTGTTCCTCATCTTCTTCTACGCACTGCTTCTTGGTCACGACGATGTCCTCTCCCTCTCCGCAATCTTCCTCAATCTCGGTGCCATGACGATCTTCTTCTCTCGGAGAGGAGATATGACGGAGATTACGCCCGTCTTCTCTCGGGGAGGACATCGTCCCGTGATCCTGTTTCTTCCCGGTCATCGCTTCACTCCCGCTCCATGCCGGCTCCATCGCCCGCCGCCGCCGCCGCTTGGTTCGTTTCCGTCCTTTCAGACTACCAGTATATCGACAGCAAACGCGTCAGTCAGCGTGTGCGTGTTCCGCAGAGCTGTTTGGGCTGGATTTGGTTGGAAGATAGAACCCAATATATTCCAGCAGACTCGTGGCCCGTTTCCTCTGCTTTCGAGTTGGGCCACCTCGTTTCCAGCCTCTCGTCGTCGTCCGTCGGACAGGATTTTTTATTTTTATATTATTTATTTTAGGTATTTTCAAAAAAAATGTCCTAAAGTTTTTTTTAGATATGGTCTCTTGCCGCTGGATGAAACTGTTATAGCCGGATAAACCGGCTGAATTTGCATTATTATCAAACTTACCACCGATTTAATTGGCGAAATTTCTTTTTCTTGGTCAGCTCACTTTCTAACATTTGTAACTAATTTATATATGAACCCGGATAGATAAAAAATTATCTGAAAATTGCAGTTCAAATAATCGACAAGGTCTACAACTTTGTACTGCAATGTCGTTTCATTCAGACCCAACTTGTGGTTCAAATAATTGACAAAAGGTTTTAAATCTAAAATTTAATTTTGGATCTGAAGTTTGTTCAATTATTTGAGTACCAAGATGGCTCTATTGTCAATTATTTCTCCGTGTGTCAATAATTGCATTTATCTCATGTTAGGCCATCAGGTATAAATTTCTTTGTCGTTACTGTTCGCAGGCTAAACAAAAGTTCTGTTGATCATGCTTCTTTAGCAGGCTCGAGCGTCAATATCTTAAAACACAGCGACCGATTAGGATTTAGGAGGCATGAACTACTCAGCCCATTCATGCGCGCAGAATGCCAGAATGAATGGACGAGCAGTCCAAACAGAAAACGTACTAACGTAGTACAGATTTAGAAAACATATTACAGTTGACGGAGCAGAACACGAGCAAACAAGTACCGACCTGACTACCTGAGATAGAATTGAACGTGCAAACAGTTCCCGACGAGCTACTCTTTTGCCATGGGAATACGTTAGCAGCGAGATATCAATGACAGCTTGAGATAAGATAATGCATGTCAAACAAGCACAAAGTAGATGGTTGAAAACATACCTGGATAGCATCAGTACGAAATACTAATAATTATTGAAATGAATCAGTGCATAATCTAGTACATGCTAATAGTAGCGAAATTTCAGATTGGTCATTAACTACCAAAAAGAAGTTTTCATATCATAGAACAATGTCACTCAAGCTGAACACGCACAAAAATGGAATACATCAAATGCTGGTGTAATTATATACTGCTCGCACCAAATTTCAAATGAAATGGGGTTGCTAGCCGAGGACTAAAGAGGGAAGCTGTTAGGCCATCCTCGGATCATCTCTTCCGGAGTAAATTGTTTATGTCTGTGAACATGTATGTTTCTATATTTCATCACCAATGATTTACACTGAAACTCTCCCTAATTTCACACTCAGCAAATATTTGTGGAATCTGATGGTATGTACTTTCTTTCCCTTGTTGATTGTTGATTCCGAACACCACAACTATGACCAAGTCTCAATGTGGAATCTACCAACCTTTTCTAGGTCCTTGAGCCATTTTGAGGCGTCCTCTTTTTTGACACCACGTTCTTCACAGATAACTTCTTCAAGTGCGGCTGTAACATCAGCAGGCATTTTTGTGGAAGAGCCGGCAATGTATACCACAGCACCCGAGAGTAATAAGTTCCAGACTCTTGCACTCTGTTCCTTTATCTTATGTTGTACATAGACCTTTTGAGGCTGATCCCTGGAAAAAGCAACAAACAAACCACCACCTTTTTTTGAGGAAAGCACCCCGTCATCCTGGGCATGAGTTAACCAGAAATCCTTGTAAAGAAAATCATTATCTTGGTTCCTACAGCCAAAGAAGAATAGAATTGGTGCTGTTGGTTCTGTTGCAGTCAGTGCAGCCCTTTCCTCCACAAATCCACGGAATGGTGCACACCCTGTCCCTGGTCCAATAAGCACAAGAGGAACCAATGCACGTGGAGGAGGCAGGGATCCTTGGCGAATCCAACACGGGATAAGATTGTCTGCATAAAATTAAACAGTGAGAGAGTTGATAGTTGTTTTTTGGTAGGTATAGGGGTTAGTGGCTGAACCGCTGAAGGCAGGAGACAGAGTCATGTCCAGGTACCATACCATGAAATGCAACAGAACAAAAGAAAAAAATAGGCAGGATATTAAGCGCAGCTAATGGATGCTGAGTGTACCTTTACTTGGATTGAGCCCAGCCAGCCAAGTAGAGCAGAGCCCATGCCGTGTTCTCTTGAAAGGAGTAAGCCATGATACAACACTAACAGTCAAGTGTATCTGATTCGGATGTGCCAATGGGGATGATGAGATGGAAAAAGCTCTTTTCTTCAATGGAGGTGTTAGTTGTACCAACCATTCAAAAGGCATTTGTACCGAAGGAAATTCCTCCAACACCTAAAAACACCACGAAACCATATGTCACTTCTGAACCATGAAAGGCATCTTAAGGACAAAAGAGACATATTGTTGCAGAAATAATTCTGCATATTAAGGCATGTACTGCATGAAACTTCTTTAAGTGAAAATAATAATCTTCAGTGCAAACATGCTCACTTCAAGAACAGTCCTGCCCTCCTTCTGATTGTACCGGTACAGGTCATCTCTTCCCTCAGGAGAAGAGAAATACTGAAGCCTCGCTTTTTCATGTTCAGCTGTTGCAAAAAAGCTCATGACCTATCACAGAACATTGTAGTTATGTGAACATTGGCAGCTTGGCATAACATATCAGACGCGCAGATTAAATACACTATAAAAAACAGTAGAAGTTCATGAAACAAAACATTCAAAATATTGGCTCTTGCCTCAAAGAAATACCGCCGAGGGGAAGCTGACGCAATGTCCATTGTCAAAGCAACAAAGGTCTTCAATTTGATGCTATCCATCTGGCTACTCACAAGTGAACCTTTTGAAATTGTATCCCCAGTTTTCGCTTGAATCTGGGCGAACAAGAGGACTGTTTCCTCATTAGTTAATTAGATAATTGAACAGATGAGAAGTTCTTTTTCTTAAAAAAGCACAAAAGCCCCATCTAAAGATAATTGCAAAAGGTGATAAAATAAAAAAAAAAGGCACAGCTACATCTAATTGTCTTCCTATCTCACAAATAACCTCATCATTTCCATTTCAGGAAAGAAAGGTTCAACCATCTATACCATCTGGTAAATTGCTTCTAAAAATAACATGTTAAGCCAGTTGTTCCTAATGGGTACAGGACAAATATTGGAAAATAACCCAAAAAAAACTGCAGCAGGAGAGGAAAAAAAACAAAGTTGCAAGTAGATAAATCTATACAATAGATTCACATACCGTCATGTAACAATCTGGATCCAAGTTACAGCGTTCAATGAAGGCATCAACAGCTGATTGATTTTGACTTGGTAGGATTTCTAGAGTATTGCCAACTTTATAGCTGATAGCCTAATAACACGAAATAAATGCAAATCATGTATCTTCCCATTTCTGAAGTATCACGTTTCATAGGATTTTGTTAGACAATTACAGATCGTAGTTTAAATTACACATACAGATGATGGATCTTCCAATTCAAAGTGGCGAACATCTCTGTCAGAACTCTCCTTAGTCAGACGCTGATTTGTTACCTGAAAAGGGTGATAAATATCATCAGCAACAGAACAATGGCATAACAGATGGACTATCAACACAATGAACATCACTTTCCCCAAGCTTGTTGTCTGCCAAACTATTCTTTAAAAGTACACACTCATTAATTGGTCAAGTTGGAGTTTATTTATGCATGGTAAACATCTTGTCGCAAAGCCAATCAGGCCTACCAGGCATAACATTTATCAATTTAAGATGTGGCACTCGAGTTGAGCTCATTACTACAAGGCAGTGGTCAGCTTCTCAGAGTACATTTGACTGCTTAAGGGTCCATGGAACTAGTAGTCAATGGTAGTTTCTCATCTTGTACTATAGAAATTGCATTGCAACTTGCATGTAAGGTTCACCACAGAAAAGAAGAACAGCTAAAGAAGCTAACTCCAGCATACTGTGTCTGTGTGTTACGAGAATCCAAGATCCATGGATTTCATTAACATATTATTTCGATTTTGCATCTCAGACACCATTAAGAACAAAATTATTTATTGCGAGTTTGCGTTTATACAAATACTAAGTTCAAATCCTAGAAACAATACCATAGTCATTTAATGATAGATGTGCGGTGATTTTGGCGGTGTGTGCCATTGGCCAAAGTGAATTGAGTACTCCCCACAGAAGTTTTACAATTAAAAAAGGTGTTATCCTGTGTCATTTAAGTAAAAAAATAGCAAATAACTGAGGTACTTCTTTGTAACTGACTACTAAAAATTCCACAGGAACAAAAATGAAACAATATCCATTAGTAGAAAAATAGAAACAACCAGTAATCTCTAATTATAATGCTTTCAGAGCAAAAGAAAACTAGCGGAACCTATCAGTTAAAAGAAGTTTAAGGTAAATCTAGATACTGGAAAAACAATAGAGATAACAATGATTCATGTTCACGTTGTGTCTAAAATCTTATAAATATGTCGGGCATACCATTTGAAGCATGCAAGGTGGCCCTCCATCATCATGGAACTGTAGCGCAGGGGACATTGACCTTGCATTTTTTATTATTTTATTGGGTTCTGCAGAATAGACAATAGCTATAATCGTGAGCAAATACTGCTAAATAGAACTTACCAGTAAATACGAGGCAGCTCATCCGTTCATACCTGAAACTACAGAATCTCGTGGAACCTCATTGGAAGAGTAATAAATGACATGAACTTTTGGATTCCCCAAAATACTCAAATTAGGATGATTGATATCAGATACTCTAGGCAAGAGTGACGGATTAGTTTCATTCAGAGATTTCCACAGAGACAACAACCAAGGATCTAAAGCCCCTTCGTATCTAACACCAACAAAGAAAATCCTTCATTAAAGTTGAATGTTCTGACAAAAAAGAAAATGATAATGTCTAGATTTTGTAACCACAATCCTCACAATTATTTTTTGTATAGAACAAAAAAAGATATTAAAATCATACCCTGAAGGGTGTTGGTCATCTCCCAAGCCTATGTCTACAACTTGTTCTGCACCAAGATGTGAAAGTCTTCTATCAAGCTTCTTTGCAGCAAACTGCAGTAGTAAACGCACCAATGAAGGGCAAACAGAAATAACAAGACTGTACATTGTCACGCCAGAATCCATGAGCAGCATACTACGAGCTAACAGGCTTGATTTAATAGAAATAAAACATCAATACGGCTTAAAATGCATGTTTCCAGAACACAAAAGGAAATTTTCAAATGTTATGTTTGCGGCATCCAAATGTTATATAAAACTGCTATAGTGGTTATATTAGATTAACTCTATAGCTTCTGTTTGCACTTCACAAGAATTAATCAAAACAGTACTAAAATTTTAAAAAAACAGCTTATATCTGCCCTAAAAATGTTACTTAACAGAAATCATTTCCCGTAGGCATCCCAAGCAAAAATCTACTAGCATCACTTTGTAACACTGTCAACCTTTATGATCTTTTTTTCTGTTCATAGTCAGAGTTAAAAAGGTGACTTAGGATCAGTGTTCGTCTACACGGCCATTTAGGCCGTTTACACGGCGTGCAAACGCTAAACGATGGCAAGCCGTGTAGGCCGATTAGCCGTGTAAACCCGTTTCAGCCGTTTAAAAGGCCGTTTAAACGGCCGTGTAGACCGACTTTGCTAAACGATGTGTCACGTTCACCGTTTAGCGTTTAGGCTAACACTGCTTAGGATACACCTAAAATAGCTATAATCCGGGATAGATGAAGTATATGTCATTATAACAGTATACTGTTTTGCAAAGATGCACATTGTGGAATGTTCTTCCAGCAATAAATCACCATAATGTTGGTGAATTGATGTAGTTAAAATTTTGACACATCCCCACACATTATTGTAGTGGCCGCAGCATATAGTAGCAAGCTAAATTACCCAGACAGAAGCCTCACATTGTATTTCTGATAGCCTGAATCCCCGAGTCCAAACACTGCATGATGGACTCCCTCAAGCCATTGTGCGCCTAGATCCTTCCGGAGCAGGTATCTCCAAAACACCTGCCGCAAAATCCGACCGAAAATTCCAATAAGGAATCCAAACAACTGAAAATAACCAAGTGGATAAAAGTCTCCAGACCTTCATGGAATCCGGAGGATCGCCCTGCCCCGTGGTGGACACGACGAAGACCACGAACCGCTCGCTCGGCAAGCGACCCTGCACGAACAAGCAGAGGCGTCACATACGTACACGTAAGGGTCGCGTGTGGCTACGGGTGCTTTACGCGTTGGAGCTTACGGGATCGAAGCTGTCCATGGAGAGCACATCGACGGCCGGGCAGCCACCGCGCTCCGCCTCGCGGCCGACGCGCTCGGCGGCGTCCATGGAGTTCCCGGTTTGCGAGGCGTAGAGCACGAGGAGGCGCCCGCTTGCGGACACTGCCGCCGCCGACGACCCCGCCTCCGCGGACGAGGGCGCCATGGAGTCGGGGCCCAGAATCAGCGGCGCCTAACAAGCGTAGTCACGACCTCGAGGCGCCCCCAATCGCTCCGCCCAGGTCGCGCGAGGTCCTGACGCCGCTGCAACGGTGCGCACGTGCCTCCTGTTTCCGGCGGCGGCGCCGGTTTGCCTGCGAGAGCGAGAAGAAGAGAGAGGAGAGTTGCTGACTTGCTTGCCCATGCGGGCCATGCCAATGCACAGCCCATAAAGGCCGACGACCTTGGGCTGGGCTCCGATAAGTCATGATGATCGGCCGTGGCCCATTGAGTATCGGCTTTCGAAAATTTCAGCAATCTCCTTTTCGCTCCTGTCTTCTCTATCGACTATCGGCTGCTCTTTCTGGTGGATTTGCTTGAGAAACCAGTAGCTCTAGAATCTACTAGAAGGCTAGTCGCCTGGCGTTTGACCGTTTCGAGCTTCCTGCGTCCTGCCTAGAAGACAAACTGTTCGTAAACAATCCTACATGGAGGTTTGGCTTACATCATGGAGATGGGGCAAAATAAATGGCATGCTAGCTGCCACATCCAAATGGATTTCTTACCTGCCCCTAGATGTCGTGTATCACAGAGGTTTCGTCTGTCGGGACACGTAATCCCCATTCCCCTGTGCTGCTACTCCGTCAAGCATGTGAATAGTCATTATTACTGGAGTATCGGGAATGTTAATTATGTGATCTTATCTACGCCGTCAAGCGCGCACGCAGTATCGGAGTATCGGACGAGCTGTGCGCGTACTTGGATATGAATACTCATACCTCCTTTGGCTTCTCGATGACAATGCGATATCAGAGCTTATACACTTGCACAGAAGGCGTATCAGTACAGATAACGCATATGTGAGCTGAGCTAACTGTGTGTGTTATCGTTTCGTCAGGGAGGTTTGTATGTCAAGCCACACCACAACTAGGTTTGCAAACATTGAAACGTGGCTATCGACGTGGACATTTGCAAATCCATGTGACATGTACGCGTCCTCTTTTTTTTTTTTTTGGTTTCTGGTTTTCACATGGACAAGGACTCAAGGACATGCGCGCGTGTACGTACGTACGTGCGGCACCTCACCAAACACGAACCACCAGTCTGCTGAACGCCTGAACGGATCTATGCTATTGCTATGCCATCGACCCCTTTGCATATATAATGCGAGAAAGGCGAGAGGGGGAAAAGTGCTCGTACTCTCTATCGAAAGGTAACGAGGCAGGGAATAACGCATACGGCTGCCGTTTCATTCAGCTTTACAGGGACACAGTGAAACGCGCGTCGTGGTGCTCTGTGTTTTTACAGGGACAGCAGTGTGGAGCAAGCCTCTGGTGCACCGGCGGCGGGCCGGAAAGGGCGATGCGTGCCGGGGGGCGGACGGGGCGGTTGAACAGATTTCTGCGAGGGTAGTTGGGATATACTTATATGGTTGCTCACTTGCTCGCTCATCTCTCTCTCTGGCCGGCTTTAGCTTTGCGCGTGCACGTTTGCCCAACTAATTAAATTTCCTCGCTGCTTCTTCCGGTGCCTTCCCGTTCACTCACACTTCAACCCTGGAGGCTCTGGGCGACCGTGCGACCCCGAGGGGTTGCTTCTATAAATCCATGTCTTGTCGTCTCTCTGCTGGTGCCCACGTCGATCGTCCGTGCTCTCGGTCCCGGAACGCACACGCGCACGCTCGGCTCGGCTCGTCGCAGACTCGCAATGGAGAACCTACAAGGAAGAGATCACGACGAGACACACGCGCTCGACGGTGGCTTCCCCTACTTCTCCGTGCCGTCGACGCCTGTACTCGATGCGCCGCCGAGCCTGAGCCTGTCGTCCGACGAGCACAGCACCCTCACCGCACTCCAGCAGCAGCATGCGTCGGCGTGCAGCAGCAGCCTTGCACCTCATCACCTGGGCCCCGACCAGCTGGCAGCCGCCGCTGCGACGGTGGTGCCGATGATCCTCCCGCCGATGGTGGACTGGTCGTCGCTACTGCAGCAGGCCAGCCTGATGGGCCGGCACGTTGTGCCCGGGCTGCCGCAGCAGCAAGCGGCGGCGGGCGTGCAGCTGCTGGATCAGAGCGGGGAGAACGACGGCGGCGAGGCTGCGGGGAGCGGCGGCGGCGGCGGTAAGGAGAAGGCGAAGGGCGGCGCGGGGAGGTCGTCGGGGAAGAAGAAGGCGAGCAGGCCGCGGTTCGCGTTCCAGACGAGGAGCGTCAACGACATCCTCGACGACGGTTACAGGTGGAGGAAGTACGGGCAGAAGGCCGTCAAGAACAGCGCCCACCCCAGGTTCGTTCGATTTCTCGATTGATGTCTTAGTGTTAATTAAGTCAGTTTTCATGCACCAGCAGCAGCGAGCAAACCACGTCGATCGATCGATCGATCGATCACCAATCGACTTTGATCATTGGACGACGCATATCATGTGCATGTAGCATCAATATAATTGCATGAATAGCCTTGCTGAAATATGTGCATGTAACACATGCGTTCCGATATTGGTATATCATATATGCACGTAGGCACGTTGCATAAATTCATGCGTGATGCGTCTCGTAGAGTTATTATAAAACAATTGGAGGTTCAACGCTCCCGAACTAACATGCATGTGGCAGCATGGGTCGTGTGTGCGTCAGCGTGTACTCGATCGCGTGTGTGAAGGTGTGTCAATTTGCATGGCTACCATATATGTATCCCCGGATTATTTAGGATGTGTTCAAATTCAGGAAAAAGTACTTCTCCAACAAGTTTTTTCTATTCATCCCACTCACAAAACACGCTTCCCAGTATACTGTTCATCTAGAAAAGGTACTTTTTATTTCCAATCTGAACACAGCTAAAATATGATTATATAGTTGGATATGGTTTATGCATGCAAGATGCTGTTTTTAAACTTTGTTATAAGATGACATATGATAGATATATATTGCTATACGAAAGTCCGCCTTGTTGTTGGCCAGATTTCTATCTACACATCTACTTAATTGGTTGTCCGCATCTTAAAATGATCACGTCGTCCATTCTTAGTTCCATTCATTTTCATACCCAGTAATAGAGTATGCAGTGCAAGCATACAATTACAGTCTCTATCCCTTGGACAGGTTAAATTTAGAACAAAAGTAAACGGCTTATAATTTGAAATGGACGAGTCTGGGGCTACCAAGGGTTAGGGGATGATGGACAAATGGCGGTGGGTTACGCTGGAAGGGTGGGAAATCTCTAAAATGGTGAAAGATTATATATTTGTGATTGTGGTCACGTCAGATCTAGGGCCCGGGCTGCGCGTGTTGCAGCCGGGTTTAGCCCATGCATACAATGTCTACTACCACTTAAACATTCCATAATTGTTGTGTGGTCTCACAACTTGGTTCTTCAGTTTATATTGAGTATAAGGGAGCAAATCTCTGGTTTAGCCTGGGGCCTAGACCGCTTCTGGCTCTGCCCCTAACTCTAGTAGGAATACACTTAGCAAGAATGCGACACCATCTCCGAGAACACGAGAGGAGGTCAACAGTAGGGGGGAGAGCATGAGAGGCACTATGAGGATGAAAAAGCATAGGGTACTGCTAGATTGAACATGAATAGTTGCGATGGCAAACCGAGATCAAGGAAAACAAAAAACAAGTGCACATACTCCCTCTGTATTGTAAAAGAAGTTGTTGACGGCATTGACACGGTCTCCAAAACAAAACTTTGAATACTTTTTGCTATAAAATATTTATAAAATACATTTAAAGAAGGAATTTATGAAATTATATTTCAATACGAATCTACTCATACCATTTTCACACATAAGACATTTGCAGTCAAAGTTTAAAATATTTTACTCAGGACAATCTCGAAACGACTTCATTACAATATGGAGGGAGTACGATAGCCATTCCCGCATATAATAACAATGACTGTTCCCGTGATACAGATGAGTGAATGTCTGAGGTCATCTCTATGATCATTACTCACTCTGTTACAAAATATATGTTATTTCAGATTTATTATAAGTCAAATTTTGTCTAATCTTGATCAAGTTTATAGAAAAGTATATTAACATATACAATATCAAATAAATTTGTAGTCAATATATATTACATGGAACTCCTCGAGATATATATTAAATGAAGTATCTAATAAAACTAGTTAGAAGTTATTCTATATATTTAGAGGCAGGCCCAAGATTTAATAGTTGGGTATTCAAAAATTTAAAATCTAAAGCAAAATGCATGTTTTAAACTCATTTTAAACATAAATACATTACCACTAGTTAGCAAAAATAATAACCTTTGAATACCCTCAGGGTCCGCCCCTATATATGTTCATGTATATATTTTTAAAATATATGGTCAACTTTATAACTTAATTAGAACAAAGTTAAAATCAACTTCCAATTTGAAACGGCGGGCCGCAAATACTACTTACGATGAATCATGAGTCGAAACACCACCAAATAACGGTTGCACGTGAACATATGTACATGCATGCATCCACTCATGTTCTCATTTTAGTGTTCAAATGTCGATAAAAAACGGCCATGCACGTATACTAGCCTTTAGCCTGTGCTTGTGAATTCGAGGATCGATACTAGTCATTTTCTGCATACAATTCTTCAGTTAAAATCCACTTCTACATATAGTTAACTTGATCGATCGATAAAACTAATAATTACCTGTAACGACGATATACATGCAGGAGCTATTACCGGTGTACCCACCACACGTGCAATGTGAAGAAGCAGGTGCAGCGCCTTGCCAAGGACACGAGCATCGTGGTTACCACGTACGAGGGCGTCCATAACCACCCCTGCGAGAAGCTCATGGAGGCGCTCAGCCCCATACTCAAGCAGCTCCAGTTCCTATCGCAGTTCTAATTAATCGATGCTAGCTAGCTTAGCTCTGGCCATTATGATGCACAAGTGCGGCCTCCAAACGGCCGGGCAAAGCAGACAATCTATATAATATGATATGTATAGCTCACACATATACGTATGCATATTGTAGCATTGCACAAAGATTAGACGTGTAAGTAACCAATTGCATGTACGCCAACCTTGGAAGGGGAGAGAAGAGAAAGAATGTGCCTATCTCTCCCCAATACTGCTGATCACAAATGTGTTAAATGCATGTGTTTAGTGAAATTGTTCGTGTGTATCAATGTAAATACACACATTCTGTATGTTTAGTTTCACAAATATGTATACTGATGAACAAAAGTCATCAAAGTCACCCGACAAAAAAGGTAATCAAAATCATTTTCGTTCCAAACTTTTTTTCGCAATAATTCTAAGTGCATAATCAAAATTTTAAGATGAAACACCAAAATTGAGATTTGAATTGTTTCTGCCTTATCCCTAAGGAATTAACAAAACTCTAAGAAAACCTTTAATTTAATCAAATGCGCATGAATTAGAATCCATCTTTTACATGTATGGCAAATTCACTAAGGCTATAAACACAACCAAAATTGTAAACTTCTCCTAGTGGTGTGGGATTCTCCTAGTGTTTTAGCATTGAAAATTTTATATAAACTTTCCCTACCAAATTCCTCCTAGTGGGGATTTTCATGTGCTATGACTATTGGTTGTGTTTTATTATACTACTTAAATACACTTGGTGAACTCTACCATTTTGATAGTGCTACTTATAAATAAAACTCACTATCTATAGTGATAAACGTTTTGCAACCTCCATTTTACTATCCAATGGGCTCATGCTGACGTCTCCCATTAGCATGCGCATGCAAATTTAGCGTGATGTTGGAATAATTTGCTAGCAAAAATATCTATATCTATATTTTAAAACGGCAACGTATCATATGAGAACTCAATTTCTGTGAGAACTATAATAACTCAAATCTGAGCCACATGATCTTGATCCAAGGGGAACACGTATGAGAGATAGGAGGGGGGATTTGCAAAATCACTACCCCCTTAATCATACTTTTATAAATCCCTCTCGCACCTTTCCCTTGGATCAAGATCATGCGGTCCAGATTTGAGTTCTTTCTCACACGAATCTAGTTCTCATAGGATACGTAGCCTTTTAAAAGGGAAAATTGTTGAATTTTATTATATTTATTTACCATTTTTAATTCTATAGATGATATATATTAAACATAATTTATATCCTCTCTCTCAAAAGAGGATCTCTATTCTGTACTTATATATGGAAAATACTAAGAGCTTGTTTGGAATGCATCAGGAATCAAGCTGGAATTTCACATGAATAAGTTCAATTTCACATGAAAAATGCAGGAACAGAAAAAAAAAATTCCACGTTCCAAACAGGCCCTCAAATCTCAACTTTTCGGGCCTGGTCGGCTTTTCTCTTGAAGGTCGGCCCAAAGTTAATCCAATGTCTCTTTCTTTATTGTGCGTGTTCTTCACTTCTTCAACTTCAAGAGTCCACCGCACCGCGACAACAACCCCGCGTCCCCGCCTCGGCGCCTCCAGTCTCCTACTCTCCTTCGTTCTCGCCGAAGTAGCCAGGCGAAGATCCGGGCTTGGCCACTTCGGATTGATTTATTTGTGGCTATGCCCTAATTAACTTCTTTGGACAGATTTTTTTTCAGTATGGCTATAGCTGACAAATCCAGAGTAAGATCGACCTCAGTAACTCAATTGACACTTGACATTACATGATTACAGGTCTAGGAACGAAAGGTGTAGGAAATTCATTATCTGAAAAGATCTGGCTCAACCAAACCATTCATCTCTGCGCTGGGCCAAACTGGGCCTTGGGCTGCACGGGGAAAACCGAAGTGATGGAATCTTGGCAGCAACATAATCTCCATACTCCTGTAGTCCTATACATGTTCATAATTTTTTTTTTTTGAAAAGATGTACATGTTCATATTAGGACATCTAGTTTAACGCAAAACGGCCCCACCTCGCACTTTGCGTTTCAAGTATTTTGTGTTACAAGTATTTATGCTATTCCTTTGGTACTTGCTTTGATAGACAGAACTCAAACAGCTGCAGCTTGGATTACACATAATTGTTCTCCCTTTCCCAATCAGTTGGGTTGATGGAGATAATCTTCAATGCACTGTTGAAAAATTCTGCAATGTAATTGATTATGTGAGGAAATAAAAGAGATTCGACATACATTAGTTTGTTTTAGACAAAAAGAAAGGAATATTTCCTCATCGTGTTACGGTGTATATATGTGGTTATAAATTACTTTGTTTTAGACAAAAAGAAAGGAATATTTCATCTTTTGTGGTGCTATTAGAATGTATATGCTGGTTAATAACGTTCGTTAAGTTCCACTTGCAAGTGGAAAGACGTATGAAACATTCCTGCTCGAACTGTAAGGCTGTCTGCATCTCCATACCTCTTTAGTTTTTCCGATTAGCTACTGATCATGCTAATAGATCTTAGTAATCTTGTAAACAACTTTTGGGGTTCTCTAAATCTCAATTTCCTTCTCGGCAAACAGCTAGTACAAGCTAAATACACTTCTCATATGCTGAGAGTCATTTTTGTTTAAATGATGTGCGTATGTGTGCTTTCCTAATTGTTTTTTTTTTCAGTGTGTGGAACCCTAAATCCTGCTAATGTTGAACTCAACTTGCAGTCACTTTCTCATTATATCGCCAGAGCCGCACGTCCATAACTCATAACTGAATAACTACATCACATGTACCTACAGTTTCAAAAATTAGCTATCTGGATGCAGGACTAGACACCAGGTTGCTCAAATCGAGTATATGCATCCAGGGTATTAATTTCTCAGTGACAGTGAGTGATGATACCACTGATCACAGTATATCTTCCTCTGCAACATGCAAAGCGATGTAGTGTGTAGTGTGTACAGAAACTAGGCTAGCTTTTCTTTGCTGGCGACATGGCATCAACCTTTTCTCTTTTTTTTTCATAGACAGAGCAAGACGAGAACCAGGGACAGAAATTCTGATTCGAGGGAATGTGCTTCTTACCACATATTACGTCAATTACTTCTTTTTTTCTGTTTCCTATCAGATCTGAACACCACTTTTGTCTCCATGCAAGTGAAGTGAGAACACTGCATGTTGATGGGAGCAGCAAAGCCGGCCATGCCGCTGGTGCGCTTTGAGCTGCTAGTTTCTCTCTAGACTCTAGCTGGATTGCACTAGTGATTTTCATCAATCTGGAGAATAAAGTCGCCGCGCATCGTTGCATTATCGACAGTGTCTCTTGAAAATTGTTAATCCACAACTTTTCGCCCCTCTTTACAGGTTACAGAGAAAAAGACCTTAGTGTCTTTAGATTCTGTACTGAATGCAAAATTTGCGTGAACTGTGGAGGAAGTTTATTGAGGTCTTTCCGTTTCCTTTGTTCGTGTAGTGCTTTCCTGCCATGCGCCCTCGTGGCATATGTCATTTTCTTTCTCCGCTTTTAGATTGAGTATATGTTGGAATCGTTCTCCTAGTACTTTGATTAGAAATGGAGCACTTGTAATTCATCCAATAGATATGATTCTTCTCTGAAAGCTCGATTTCACAGTCTCGTATGTATGACACCCCTTGTTTTTTTTACTAAAACAAATTTGTTCTGATGAATTATAATGCTGAGGTCACAAGTTATGGCAGCATTTGAATTGCTGTGAATTATCAAATATCATATGCATTCTTTTCAACCAAGTCAACAACAGGAGAGATTAGGTGAGTTCATATTTGACCATACTACGCAAGCGAACGACGGAAATTAAACCTCAACTAGGCCTAGGAGAAGTCTTCACAGAACATTCATGAAGGGTCTAGTAGACGAGCACATATATCGTATCATGTATCGAGAAGCTTTTCAAAGTTCTTGTGAAGCAAAGTCGCCTTACTGTTGCATTATTCCACTAAGATTCAGTAGGATGCGTTTTGCTCTGTAGCCTGTAGCTATATATCTCTTTCGCTTTTGGATACATATAGTCTACAACTCTAGTGAAGGAAACGAATATTTGTCAATGATCTTTATCAAGTCTTCTGGGTACACATTTTTGCCATCACCAGCCACCTAAGTCAGTTATATATCTTCAAAGGGGGAAAAAGAAAGGCTACCAAGAGCTGAAGTTCTAGCTTCTGTTTCAATTCTGTTAAAAGAAAAACTTATGTTTCAACTCATGAAACTCTCGCTGCTACTATTTTCAGTAAAAAGATAGCACTAAGTACGAGCGCAATTAAGCTACCAATATGCCGAAACCAACATTCATCAAGCTATTTTTGAATCCACGCACGTAGAATGTGATCTCTCTGGAGCAGGTGGGTTGTTCATCGCCAGGTCCTAGGATGGGTGGCCATCTATAGAAAAGTGCTGCACAAGATCACCTGAGCTCGACAGGCAAGGCAGTCTGACACCGGCCACTTGGTCATAGTGTTTCAGGTCGCAAAGTTGCCACTTAGTAGTTGGGAGACTCTTACCTCTACACCATTAAAAAAGTTCCACCCAACCTGTATGCCATCAAAAAGTTTGTAACAACCTATGTGCCATCGACTTTTTTCACGATTACCTCTGTGCCATTCTGTTCACCTTCTGTCAAAACTTAACGCTGACATGTGGGACCTACATAATACAATGACTCTTTTGCCCCTGCCTCAGTTACACATCTACCGATTCCTCTCCTCCCCAACCGCAGACCTCGACGCCGACCCCTGCCCGACCGCGACCTGGCGGAGGAGGAACCCTAGCCCCGCCGCCGGCCAGGCTCCGCCGTCCCCGACCCTCCGCCGCCGCCGCCGGCCAGATCCAGCACAACCGCCCTACCCCCACTGCTCCGCCTCGCCCCCAGCCCCTGTGCCTCACCCCTACGCCTGCGCTTCCCAGGCCGCCTCGCCACCAGGCCCTGGCCGCGGCTCGCGTGGAGGCCAGAGCGCGGAGGAGGAGGAGCGGCGCCAACGGCCAGGCGTGCTGCCGGCTTCGCGGAGGAGCAGCAGCGGATGGCGGCGCATCATCTGCTCCTCCTCCTACCCGTCGTGCTGCTCCCGACGGCAGCCAGCCATGGCGGACCTCGACGCCGTGCAGGACTACTGCGTGTCGGACACCGGCGGGCACGGGCATCCAGTGGAGCCAAGCCAAGCCCGTGGCGCTCGTCCTCGCCGGCCGCGTCTACGCCGGATTCGTCGACTCCGGAGGACGCATCTTCGCTAAGGTGCTCGAGAGAGGGGAGGTGATGGCTCCACGGGCATGAAGAAACTTGGTAGAAGCATGAAGAAATTCGAGCTTGAACAAATTATGTTGAGGACTATCTTTTGATGTAATGTGGGTGATATGAACAAGTTTATGAACTAGTTACTTGTTGGTATGCAATGCTCATGAACATGTTAATTGTAGGTATGCAATAGTCATGAACATGTGTTTTCCTTAATTTCCAACATTGTACTGATTTTATATAAATTATTGTGAATTGTCTACGCTTGTTAAAATTTGTTTAAATTTTTTTTTATTTTTAACACATTTGTAAAATTTTTTACATGTTTTTGAATTTTTTACGAATTTAAATAAATATTTTTTCACGTGTATTCTGGAATTTTGCGCTTTTTTAGTTAATTTTCTAGTTTTCTTGATTTTTTAATAAAGAAAGGGCAAAAGCGACATTTCACGCCTCAGTTAGCCACCGTTAAGCTTCCATCCATCAAAAATGGCACAGAGGTAAACGTGAAAAAAGTTGATGGCACACCGGTCTTTACAAACTTTTTGGTGGCATACAGGTTGGGTGAAACTTTTTTAATGGCGTAGAGGTAAAAGTCTCAGTAGTTGGTGCCTTGCTGCGTCACGCATATAGATGGCCAAACGGGCCAGGCCCATTGGGCCGACACTAGCACGGCCTTAAAAAGCATGGCCCTAGCATGGTCCGGCCCGATGGCAATAGTGCCAGTGCCGTGCTAGTGCCTGGCCCAGTGCCGTGCCTAGGCCGCCACCTCGGCCCGCGGCACTAGCACGGGCACGGCACGGTAAATGGCCGGCCCGACGTCGGCCCGCTAACGGCCCGACAACGGCCCCACTATCCCATACAAAAGTCCCCCAAACCCTAAATTTCCTCACTTCTCTCCCCTTCCCACAGCCAGCAGCCGCCGCACACCCCGAGTCTCCGATTTCTCCCCGACTCCCCCATCTCCGAGACTCCATCTCCGTCGCTCCCTCCCTCTGTACTCCGCCGCTCCCTCCCTCTCTCCCCGCCATCCTCCCTTCTGCACGGAGCGGCGGCGGGATGGAACGGCAGCGCGGCGATGGCGGGACGGCCGGATGGAACGGCGGCGCAGCGGCTGGAACGGCAGCGCAGCGGCGGGATGGAGCGGCGACGGTTGGCCAACCTCGGCAGTCGGCACTACCCAGCGGGCCGACACAGGCACGTCGTGCTGCCGTGCCCAACGGCACGACTCGGCACGACTCTACGCTCATAGTGTCGTGCTAGTGCCTCAACCTTGGCACGACGGCCCGAGGTGGCACGACACGGCTAGGCACGAGCACGGCATAGTGCCGTGCCACTTAGTGCCGTGCCAAACCGTGCCAGTGCCGTGCCGGGCTGGCACGGCCCGTTTGGCCATGTATAGTCACGCATTACTTCTAGAAGCACCTACTCCAAAAAAAAAACGTTCGAACGTTTACCATGACAGAAATATGTCAACTTTTTTGTAGCCTCACTAATAGAGTTGATTACTTTGTTGTAATTTTCTCTGCATTATTTACTTATGACAGTGGTTCTAAGTCCCAGCAACCGAAGGATGGTGGGAAAACCCCCCCCACAATGTGTGCAGCCAAGACACGTAGTTAATGAGATTACGTTGATTGGTTAAGTGCCAAAATGTTGGCATGCCAATTTTTTAGTCGTCACTTGGTTTGCTACCAAAAGGTGCCCACATCTCAAACTTTTTTACCAAAATAATGACAAGTTTTTTTTCCCACACTTTGGTTTGCCAAAATCATGGCATGCCAAAATCTAGGCCACGAACCAATCAGACCCTACCATACTGCGCCCAAGTAGCAACCCTACATAGGCTTTGTTCGTCAATAAATAGATACACAAAGATAAATGTTTTACGTGGCCCTACAGAACAGGGGGTTTCTTCCTGTTGTACGCTATTTTCTATGGTCATCTTCTGGCTTACACATTCCTTCCGTGCCATCTCCATCACCAATTCACCAGGGAAAACGGCAACTCTCACTTGACATTCTGAGGCTAGCTAGCCTAGCGTGTTAGGTGAGTCGATGGTTATCTCAGGATCAGGGATGTACTTAGTTACAAATTATAAGCACCATTTCAGTTTCCTCACTTCACGATAGTTGATCTTCTGTACATTGTTCGATTGCGAGTGCAAAGTCATCCAGTTTAGCTTTCCCTTTAGACATGGTCCGGGAAAACTAAATCAGCGAGCTTTTAAGTCATGGCTTCTTTTCTCAAATATCATCAGGTTGGAGGCTACAAGTCAAAACCATCTTTCTGTTCCTTCAACAGTAAGTTCCTGGTATAATAAGATGAATCAGAAAAAGGGCAGGTGGCTTGATCTTCTCTGTTAAAGCCGCTCAAGTAATCCAGTGTAGCTCAGAGAGTATGTCTTGAATTATTCATTTCCATTATGTCGTCTTTTTTCTTAAAGAAGTAGCACTGATTGTGTCTCTATACGACATTATATTGTGTTCGTGGTTGCATTAAAAAAATGTATTCGTCGTGGATAGGTTGTCAAGGAATTCTTTTGAGGGGATAAACGCTTCTTCGTGTGTACAAGTAACCCATCATCTGCCTTCTAAAGCAATTATACTCTGTGGACTATGCACAGGATCACCTTTGTGATTCTCTCTTTTGTCGATCACATTGCCATTATTCACTTGACCATTTGTCCAAATAATATATAGGAAAGGGAAAAGGTATTAACCTCGTGGCGAGCAAGTTTGTGATATTCTCCAGCACTGCCATCATATGGCTAGGAATTGAAGGTTTATATTGTTTTTTAATTAGGCAATCTCTCTTCCAAGACTCTGGACTTGATCAAAGGCACCCGTAAGTTGATTACCTGCTCTGTGGTGATAACAGCTTTTCGGTAACGTGTGTTGGATCTCATGGCGACCTACCACAGTTTATATTGTAATAAATCTGATAGAGAGTGTGATGTTTAGCTTTTTCATGGTCTTCGTACTTTGTATTGCAAAGTCAGACAGGGAACACATGCACGACAGCTTAGTCAGTTATATATTTTGCTTTATTCATCATTTTCCTTCGTTTGCTGATTGTCTGACGGCCAACTTGATCATTCTTTTCTCTTTATTTATTTTTCTTGAAAAAAACATCCATTCTGCTGCCACGCATCAGCTGGAATGCACTCAATCTGTTGTTGAAATATATGAATAGGAGCCGAACAGATTAACCACTAAACTTAAGAAGTCACTCTATCAGCACCCTATATGTAACCAGTTACAATAAGAATCCCTAGTGGGAATTGCATATGCTTTTTAAATGATCTTGTGCTATGTGAAATGGAAACAGATTTCGGCAGACAAGGAATCCTCCATCTTCGATGTACAAGAAGATTGTTCAGGTTGTGAAACTGAAGAGCCCACAGCTGAATACGTACTACGGGAGTCGCTGATACATACTGCTCCAAGGCTAGGCGCGGCACAGATGAGACCTGCCAAGAGTCTTTAGCCGACACTTGGCTTAGACGACACTACACTGCCGCCGCAGGTCAAACGCGCACCGCTCAGAATCATCACCTAGGAGTCAACTGGCTTCAGCTCTCAATCATTCCTCTCCCCCTACGCTCCATATGCTCGCCAACTCGCCGCTTTGCGCGAAAAAGCTCGCGCGAGCCCACACTTTATTCATCGTGGCTCGCGGCCGCCGGAATACGCCGAGTGGTGGTGACCAGGTGGTGTTGCCGGATTGCCAACACGAGCGCGCGCGTGCCCAGCGCTTGGCCCGCTCCGGGCTCCCGGTGTCGGCCTCGGCGATCACACAAGGTGCGAATCGTCGTTCGCGTTCAGGGCCGGCTCGACCCGTGTCCATCCGTCCGGTCGCCGCGGACGCCAAGTACGCGACGCAACGCCAGCGCGCCAGGGGTACGTACGGGCACGCGAGGTTGGTGGCGGATAAGCGAAGGCGCGAAGCTAGTGGTGTAGCGTCGACGCGACCCGGCAGGCAGCGGCTGGTGGCCGTTCTCCGTCTGCATCTGTAAAAGCAGGCTGCGCGCGCGGCCTGTGGCTACCGGACGACGGCTCTCTGGATCCGAGAAAGCGTTCTGGAAGGATCATCAGCAGTTTATTTCGCCTCTGGATTATATTGTATTTCGAGGTTAGGATATGGAATAATTATGTATCATGTTAAGCACTTCGTTGATAATTGTAGGGTACCATGTACGACTGTACATGTATTAAAATATGGAAAACCATAGCTAGTCAAAGTCCTGAACAAATTAAGCTGCATCGATCATACCAGGTTTGATTAAACGAGTATATTTTAGTCTGCAGGCCTGCTAAAATTGTTTAGCCCCACGAACACGCATTTCCAGGCACTCCAGATCACCGTCACCCACTGCTGGGTTTCCTGGCGTTGCATCTATCTTGCATCTTGCCTACAAGTGGGCATCCATCAATTCCAACTTGTGTATCAGGAAACATCTTGTCCCGGCTCCCATGTCGTTTGGCACACACGTACGCTTTTTTCCCGTCAGCCGCGATCGCAGCTCACCCGTTCCCTGCAAGTGCCGTATCCCTTTTTCTTCGAGACGAACCCATGCCTCGTTTCCATTTCATTCAACGAAAATATTAGAGAGCTTAGGAGTAGGCGGGAACAAGAAGGAAGAAAGAAGAAGAAAACAGAGAGGGTTTCTTTGGGATTGAAATGATGCAATCCGGGTTTTGCGTGCCACTGCCCGCTGATTTGAGCGTGCTTTCCGTTATTTTTATCCACTACTGTTTGCTTACAAATTCTCCGGGACGCTGATTGGATTGGGTATCAGTATTATGCTAGTGAATTCAGGAATGCACTGCATCTTGGTGGCAAATAGCGAAGGAGACTACATATGCGACAGAACCTTGTGATGAAGTCATTCGGTTATCTTATAATTAATGCCACTTCTTAATTGTTTCTCCCTATGGACTATGGTGTGTTAGTTGGGGAGACTGACTAGTTATAGGATACAATTTCTGTGAAAAGTGGAAGCTGATCGTTTTGCACTTTTGTCACCTTCTGGTTCCATTTTGGAGATTTGCAGGCCTAATAATTATTAGAGAGGTGACTAGTTCCTCCGGGTACAAATAGAAGCCAACTGGAACATTGGCACAATCTCTAACACGACACTTAAATTAACGATCTTTAATCAAACTATGTTATGAGAGTAGCCATAACATGACTATGCATCGTCAGAGTGAAATGACGACCTTATGGTATTAATGTATATAAATTTTTAGATGGTACAATACTTAAAGTTAAATGTTTGTGAACTGAGCGTAGCTCATACGGTAAAGTTCTTGTGGTGGAACCTACCCACACCCGGGTTTGAAGAATCCTTGACTCGGCACAGCTACTTGTATTTTAGAGATTTAACAGGCTCTGTTCTTTCAGTTTTGGCGCACGCGTATTCGATTCATAAGGATGAGTGTACCTGTGTTTATGAGCGTCATCAATTGCAATGTGTTTTGTAGAAAAAAAATTAAATGGTTCAATTTAAGATACAAAATTCTAGATCGGGACTTAGTTTTTTTTTTCGAATCACACAGTACAGACGCAGACGCTCACATACACGCACGAACACTTGTCCCTACAAACGTACGCACGCAACCCTACCCCTATGAGCACCCCCGAAAGACTGAGCCGGCAAATCCTCCAAATTGATGAAGTCACCACAGGCGCCTCGCTATCGACGGGCACGTCGCCTACCACTGAAAGAATAGCGCCGGTTAAATCCTGGAATAAATCTAGGAAAATGCGAGCACCAGTGCCGAGTCGAGGACTTGAACCCTGGTGGGCTGGTTCCACCACAAGGAACCTTGCCAGCTGAGCTAGAGCTCAGTTCGCAAGGGACTTAGGTCCCTCTGGAATGGTGAAAACTAGAGAAACTTTGACAGATTTAATTCCTATATACATATTGGAAATATCCAATGAAAAGCTTTGGAACAAAGAATTTGATCCTAAAATTACTTTGAAATTCCTATGCAATAGATTTATCAATGGATATCTAATATTCCTGATGGGTATAGAAACTCCGGATTCCCTAAGCACGCTAGACTCCTACTAGAACGCTTTGTCCTACTAGACTTCTCAATTGTAACCGGCTAGGAGACTTACCATATAAACCTTCCCCTGGGATATAATTCCTCCGTTCTAAATTATTAGTCGTCCTAGATGTCATTTTAAGTGTCTAAATTCATGGCATCTTCTATTAACCTAGACATATATACTTGTCTAAATTCATAGCATCATCAATGAATCTGATAAAAAGACAGGATGACTAATAATTTGGAACGAAGGGAGTATAAAGAAGGGTAGAGGTCCCTAGATTAGACCATCGAGCAACGCCGTCAGGCATTGCATCACATCAATCAATATAAGATACACCAAACATGACGTACGGTATTACGCATACTGCGGCCCGAACCTGTCTAAATCGTCTCTTCTCACCTTCGGTTCTTGAATCTCGACGACTTCTCCCTAAACCCTTCTCTCGGGGTACCCCTCGAGGATCTTGTCAGCATAAATCGTCGACAATTCCTATATCTTAGGAGTTAGGATTCATGTCTTATTCACTTAATCATGTATAATCACAAAACTTTAATCATGTATAGCATCCAAACACTCCTTATGTAATAACACTCTAGATTTGTGCATGATTTCATTTGCATGTGCACTTTAAATCCCGCATTTTTTTCCTTCTTCTGTTAGAGAGGCACTCTGTTTATTAAGGAAAACAATAGCTAATATAAAAAAGGACGACACAAAACGTTTTTTAAATTTTAAATTAAATAAAAAAGAGTCCCTGCATCCTGCGTACAAAGAGGCCCTCAACATTTTGGGTCGAAGGAAACTATATTTGCCAATGGAACCGAAAGCAACTTTACGGCTTTATACGCCTTGAATCGCGCAGCTTGTCGTATGAATAGCATTTTTTTTGTGGAGACATGCATGGGTCAATATTCCTAACTACTACTGGCGTGTTTAGTTTGGGTGGGTAGGGTAGGCAAGAAACTTTTTCTGGAAAAAGTGTTTTGTGAGGGGATAAATAGGAAAGTTGAAAGAAATGGTAGGGAAACTTTTCTGAGAAGCGTGATTTCTGAGAGATGAATATTAAATTCCAAAAGAACATTTTCACGTACGCAACGGGCAAAGAACAATTTCAGGATTGACAACAATATTTCGGGAGCACGCGTGCAGTACTGCAGTTCTGCAGCTAGGCAGAGGTAGTACCTTGCTGAAAGCGCAAACACGTACTACGCGCACTCGCGCAGACCGGTCTTCCTGCCCCAGAGTGGCAGAGCCTAGCCACAAAATGGCCGGAAGAAACATGCGGAGTTGCTTAAAGCGACGGCGGCAAAACGGTCTCGATCGTGCCGGTACGTCCTCCCGTCCTGGTGGGCAATAACCTAGAATGATGCTCGGTAGCTACTAGATTATGATCGAACTGATCAACTAGTAAAGGCCGGATACAAGACGGGAGGACGGCCAGTTTATATAGCTATTTGCTGTGTTAACGATCGTGTCAGCTGTACGTGCCAAAAATGTTGTATGCTAATCTCGTCATCAGTGTATCAACCTTCAGATCACGCTACGCTGCAAACTAGCTACTGGTCAGCAGGGTTTTCTAAACCGGTCCTGTAGCGGTTTTTTTGCTTAAAAAAACCGGGAGCGGTAAACCGATCCTACCGACCGGTTAGCCAAATAGAGCGGTTTGCTAGGTTCGGTTAGGACGGTAAACCGGGACTTTTTGCTACCGGTCCGGTCTGATTTTAGCGGAAACCGGACCGGTTTGAACCGGTATAAAAAACCCTGCTGGTCAGTGGTCAGTGCATACATTATCTATTTTTTTTTAAAGTAAACTGCATAAATTATCTATTAAATTGATATCCGTGGGCTTCGCACGGTGCACGTGACGCATTTACAAACTGAATGCAAGTAGTTGAGTTTCAAACTAGTTTATCATAAATAAAATATTTTTATTAATTTTAACAGACCTTAAAAAATACATAACAACGTGTGCAATATTAATTATCATTATTGAATTCACCACGAGAATTTGTTTTTGATAGTGTCCATCTCATTTTTTGCCAATTTAAATGCTAATATATTTTCTGCAATTTAAAGATAGACAAGTTTGACCTGAAATAACCTATACATTTCAAAATGAAGGGAGTAATACGTGTACACATTTCCATGTCATGATACACGAATATATACACGAACATAATCTGTTGGTGTGGAAGATACGGATGTTATGTTAGAGATGCACATGTGAGACTCAATAACCAAAAGGTCTCTCTCACAAGTCATTTTTTCTTTTGCGAAACCTCTCTCCCAGCGGCCCAGCCCTTACCTAAACGTGTTGTGTGAGTGTGACAAAAATATACGTGGTTCCAATGCAAGTTTCATTCTACATCATCTAAAATGAAAAAAAAAGTTATTTACTCTCTCTAGAAGAAGGTTGATGACGCTGTATGTAAACTAAAACATGCACCCTGTTTCTTGCCTTTGGAGCCAATAAACTCCCAAGACACGATGGCTTCTGCTCGGCGGCAATGCTTGAATTAACAATCCAAGGCATGAACACGAAGGCATCCATGTTAGCCATACATGCATCTCGCCTTTTCCGTGTAGGCAAAACATGCATGGCCACCTACTCACCCTAGCCGGCCAGTAGGTAAAGTGGCATGTCAATTCGCCTGTACAACTTACGTACGAAAGACAATTTTCGTTTTGTTTTCATGTACAAGCGGATGGTCCTGTGTAGGTTCCTCATCATCTAACCCACAATGTAAAACGACATGTGAATAACAAAACATACATGTTTTCCAGCACCTCTAGTTGATTCTATGGTTATGGTTAGTGCTGTCGATTGACGGAATACAGCGACACTACATCCTTGATGGCATGATGCGCGCGCGAATTGCTTTCCTCTACGCTTGTATACTCTGAGTTGTCTAGAGACTAGAAGTTCAATAGAAAGATAATGAACGTCCATATATACGGAGTGAAGCGTTTTTCGGGGAAACAACGTGACATCTAATACTGGTTCATTTCGAGCTAAAAAAAATCCATGCACATTTCAATCTCATAAAGCGACCGCCATGTCAGCAACACAAAAGTAAAACACCTAGAGGTTATTTGAACAATATTTTAGGCCATTCTCAATGGGAGTTTCATGGACACGATTACCTAGAGTGCCACATCATCTAAAAATGTTTGAAACTAGGATGAAACACCCCACTCTCAATGCATAGTTTCATCTATTGTTGTTCCCTAGATTACATGCAAGACACAAACTGTTTAGGTAACTATGTATGAAGAGTTTCATCACCATGAAACTCATTTCACCTCTCTCTTCATTAATGCACTGCCACATCACCAAAACTGCATATGTGGCACTCTATTTATTGCCCATGAAACTCCCACTGGCCTTACAAGATTCAGAGTGCTTTAATACCTGATTGGCTGGTTTCATGGTTTGACGAAATGGAGTCACCAAACCTTATGTAGTCTAGCAACTAAGTAGCTTAAACACGCTTAGTTCAAGCTATTTATGAAGCAAATCATTGCCACGTCAATGAAGTGCAAATGGGCCACGTCATTTGTTATGGCGCACGGATGGACTCCTCTTTTCCTACGAATTTGTGCAAGGCTAATCGCGAGAGGTTTGAACTTCAGGCTGGCCGTACTACCTCAGTGGAGTACAAAACTTTTGTTAATTATTATTATCGCTGTGCTTGTGCGTGGGCCGGCCCGCCGTGCTCGCGTCCTCATATATGCTCTCCCCCGTTGCGCTTCCTCTTTCGTCGGCTCGGCTCCCGCTCGGACGCGTCGCGAGCGCTTTTCCCCAGAGATTCTAAAGGGGAGCCACCCCAAATCCATCCCATCCAGCCGTCGAGCGCGTCCCGCGTCTGCCAAGCATTGGACTGTTCCCGGGAGCCGCGCTGGAAAGCGGCTTCTGATTCCGCCGGCGATGAGGGGCGGCGCCGCCCCCGCGGCGGGCGCGGGCCACCACCAGCGATGGAGCGGCTCGGCGGGGACGACGCCGCGGTCGCTCAGCACGGGCTCCTCGCCGCGGGGCTCCGACCGCAGCTCCGACGACGGGGAGGAGCTGGTCGAGGTCACGCTCGACCTGCAGGAGGACGACACCATTATCCTGCGGAGCGTCGAGCCGGCGGCCGCGGCGGCGGCGGCGGCGGCCGCCACCGGGGCGCCGAGGCTGCCTCTGGGCGCGCGCGGGGACCGTTCGGGCGGAGCGTCGTCGTCGCGGTCGCGGTCGCCGTCGATCAGGCGGACCTCGTCGCACCGGCTGCTGCAGTTCTCGCAGGAGCTCAAGGCGGAGGCCATGTCCATCGCGCGCCAGTTCTCGCAGGACCTCACCAAGCGCTTCGGCCGCACCCACAGCCGCGCGGAAGGGCAGGGGCATCCGCAGGCGCCGGCTTCCGGCATCGACGCCGCCCTCGCCGCACGGGCCGCGAGACGGCAGCGCGCGCAGCTCGACCGCACGCGCTCCGGCGCGCACAAGGCGCTCCGCGGCCTCCGCTTCATCAGCAGCAACCAGGCCAACAACGCCTGGATGGAGGTGCAGGCCAACTTCGACCGCCTCGCCTGCGACGGCTTCCTCTCCCGCGCTGACTTCGCGGAATGCATAGGTACCAACACGCCGCGCTGTGTTCCGACTTGGCCTTCATTTTCCTCTCCCACTCTCCCAGTCACTGAAATATTGGCAAGCTGCGGGTGTGGCGTGCAGGGATGACGGAATCGAAGGAGTTCGCGCTTGAACTGTTCGACACATTGAGCCGCCGGCGGCAGATGCAGGTCGACAGAATCAACAAGGAGGAGCTGCGCGAGATCTGGCAGCAGATCACGGATAACAGCTTCGACTCCCGCCTCCAGATCTTTTTTGACATGTAAACCACCTCGCAACCATGCTCACCATTAGTCCAGTACTCCACACTCCTAGCTTAGCTAGCTACTCCGCTATTGGTTTGGTTGATGCTATTTTTTATTTTTTTCGTTAATATTATTAGAAGAGCAACGTCGTCAATAAGTATTGATTTTGTCACATTTTTGTTGGTTGCTTCAATCAGGGTGGATAAGAACGCGGACGGTCGGATTGGTGAGGAGGAGGTGAAAGAGGTAAGCAACAACTCTGGTTGTGCTTGGAGCTGGTGTTTGGTGATCGTGCAGTACGAGCAGTTTCTCTCCCTTTTCCTTCGCCTTTTTTTGATTTGCTATTTGGGGATATCAAAATAGGATTACTCAGGCGTCCTTTGACGGCAAGACTTTTATATTTGGTCCATTGAGCTGTCCAATTCCTCGTCCCTGGCACAGATACATCTGCTCTTGTTCTTCTAATAGGTAGCGCATCCATGTCGCAAACATTACCTATTAGTAATGTTTCTTAACTATGTTTGAATGGAGTAGAAACCTTAATTAGTGAACCAGTGATAATCCGACAAGAGGGGGTTCTGGAGGAAATCTTCGTAGGGAAAGGAAGAGGCATACGCGAAAAGTATTGCCATCTAATATATCGTAGCCGGTGAGCGAAACCGGCGTGGAAAGCTCACGCCATTACCCACTCCTACCTGCCAGTTTTGGGAGACTCGTTTTCTCGCTAGCCTTGAGGAAAGGGTCACCTTTCGTTCTAGAACGTGTGAGGGCATTTCGGTAAATTTCAAGCAGAGGGGAGTCTGCAGCGCAGCGGGAGTAGGTGAGGGGCATTTCCGATACGCCAGCTAATATTTTTTTTCTGGTCCGCTGAAACAATGCGTTGAAAGGTGACTTGGTGAGGTAAGTAGCTTTTGGATTGGAGCTAGTGTACGTGCCTTTCACAGATGTTTCTGTGTAAGGAATCGAGTCAGCCATCTTGGTCGTTTTGGGTTACTTTCTAGTGGTTTGGTAAAAATGTGAGATCACGCTTATGTGCCAACCTATGTTTCCCTTTCTACCATTCCAGATTATCATGTTGAGCGCATCTGCCAACAAGCTATCCAGGCTTAAGGAACAAGCTGAAGAGTACGCCGCCCTGATCATGGAAGAGCTTGATCCCGAAGGGCTTGGCTACATCGAGGTAAGTTTACTGTTTTTGCTAGCAATTATACGGATTTTTATGCAATGTAACAATTTGGATTTGACTCCTGTATGTTCAAAAAAGGAAAACACAATTTGGCTCCTAACCACACGTTAGATATCAGCAAGTGTGGCGAAGTAATAGCACAGCGTAAGCTGAATGCAAGTGCTAGTAACTTATTATTTGATTAGGGTCATGGAGAAGACTGCATTTGGCTGCAAGTTTGTATATATAGCAATGAATGCTCACTACTGTAGACTTCATAAGTAGTTGACCAGGGTTGTTTATGAGGACAAAGTAGTGGATCAGCACCGCATAGGATTATGAAATGTTTGTATCCATTATACTTTTCTGTCACGTTGCTTGGTGATGGGTGCACTTCAACCGGCTGGAGCCTATCCATGACCCTGGTAGCAATGACATTTTGCTCCTGGCTAGCTTAGGACTCGAGTAACATGCAGTGAATGCATTATCAATAAATTTAAAACTGAAGACGATCTATAAAAAAATCATCTTTCCCATCATCATTTAAATCAAAGTTGGTGAGGAGCTTTGGACCAGCTCACATGCATTTGTTATGCTTCATTGTTCTGTTCTTTTTGAGGAAAGTCATTGTCCTTCTATGCTCACAGTTCACAGCTGCACCACCACGTCCTCATAGCCATTTACTCTCCTTTTTTTTTTTCTTTGAAAGGGCATTGCCATCTGCCTGAGCATAGAAGAAATGATGATACTACGCTCCAAAGGAAACATAAAAAATAGTTAGTTAGGGTTCCATGATTCATATACTGCTAGGGCGCAAGGTTTGGTGTGCTGATTTCAGCAGATCAGCAACCACGACTGTTATACTACTATTGAGACCTGATTTTGGGGGTTTTAATGTTTTTTTCCCTTCTTTTACTCTTGACATAGTAAGGGGGTGTCTTGCTGTACCGTGATGATCCATTGGCCTTTTCTGTTGTCATGTTATGTGTCGTGTTATTCATAGTGGCAGGTTTGACCAGCCCAAGCCCATGCTTCGTACGGGGGGATTCAAATTTGATCCACACTTTTCTAGATATAATTATTACATGGACATCACAAAAACTTTGGATAACACGGTCACATGAAGCATGTGTGGCTGACAGATGCTATAAGAAGTTAAAACAGCAAGAACGACACTGCAGTTTCAGTAGGACATTATGTTTCTGTGCACTTTGCTCATTACATTGACGTGTAATTTTAGCTCTGCTTGTAAGCAGCACCAACGTCAGAACTAAATGCTCTTAGTATATCACTGAGAGGTAGCTATTTGAAGAGAATAGCCACTTAAAATTGAGATAAAATCAACTTACATTCCTTTGTAAGGTAATGAATTTCTTTCTCTTTTTAAAAAGTAAGGTAATGAATTTCTATCTACAGAGAATTTATGTTTACTCTTTTAGCTGTTCCAAGTACTGACACAAGACATGCAAATACTAGCAAGTCTAATTTTGAATTTCCTCAAATCGAATAATGGTTCAATAATACCGTGTAGGTTAATTAAACTTTTGTTCCAATAGTTGTGTAATAAGTGCACTATTTAAAACCTCTGTAGTATTGACTTATGTTGCATTGATTCCTATTGCATTAACATTTTACTTTAAGACATTCCAGTGATAGCGTTTCTGTTTGTAAATGTCATAACTCATAACATATCATTTTTATAAATCAAGTGACATACTAATGCTACCTCCGTTCTTAAATATATGACATACTTTTGCTCAAACTTGGACCAACAATATTAGGTTAATTAATTAGTTAAATAAAATAAAGTGTTTAAATAAAATGAGTACCATTATGTAGATCATTAAAATTAGTTTAGACTTAACTCGTAGATGCACCTATTTGCATAAATATTTGTAGAAAATACGAATAATCAAGTGAATGAAAAAGTCAATGGTGTCGTGTTTAAAAAACGGAGATAGTGTGTCCCTACAGTATGAAAACTTTAATTTTGGTGTATGTCAAGGGAAATGTCCCTCGATAATGTGCATAGACGTTTTTTTTTCATACTTGTGCATTTGCTTCTGTTTGCAGAATGATTTGGACTATATGTATGCATAATCTGGGCTCCATTATGGATATGCTTGAGGCCAAAAAATCTGTTTCTCCTGAGCACAAGTTGTTCAGCTGATCATAGGGGCTTACTTTGTCTTACAATAGAACACTTTATTTAACTTGTTTCTAATGCCAGCCTGGTCATCTCCTATTATTGATCTAACATTCTAGCCTGTTACTGACAACATGGCTTTTGGTACTATAAATGAGTTCTAAAGAAAATACGCTGCTTGCTGGTTGTGCAGTTGTGGCAGTTGGAGACACTTCTATTGCAGAAGGATACCTACATGAACTACAGTCAGGCACTAAGTTACACAAGCCAAGCACTAAGCCAGAACCTAGCAGGCTTAAGGAAAAAGAGTCCAATTCGCAAAATAAGCACCACACTGAGTTACTACTTGGAGGATAATTGGAAACGCCTGTGGGTGCTCGCATTGTGGATTGCGATAATGGCCGGATTGTTCACATGGAAGTTCATGCAGTATCGCAACAGGTATGTCTTTAATGTGATGGGCTACTGCGTGACAACTGCAAAAGGTGCTGCTGAAACCCTGAAGCTGAACATGGCAATTATCCTCCTGCCAGTATGCCGAAACACCATTACCTGGTTGAGAAATACAAGGGCTGCACGGGCATTGCCGTTTGATGATAATATAAACTTCCACAAGGTTAGCCATTAGTTTGCCATTGCATCTCTTTTTCCATATAATCAAAGAGTTTCATATCACAGTGATCTTTGTGCCCGAATTAATCAATTTAGGCCCAAAAGGATGCGAGTGCACATTTGCATCACCTTTGTTCATGTAGTTATGCACTCAGCGAAGTTGAATGTAGAATTATTTTTTTTCCTTCTGTTCTTTTATGTGGAGTGTATAGTTTTTCTCCTTTTTTCAGTAAGGTAAAAGAGATATGTTTACTCATCTGCAAGAGCCAAGAAAAGCTTTATCATATTGGCTGTACTAAAAGAGAGCATATATTTAGCAACTAGGGGAATTTGAGTTACATGTAAAGATACTCACCAGATGCAACATATGCATATTACTACTACTTTGAGCATCTCAGAAAACTAACAATTTTTTTTTATTTTGTTCTAATGGGCAGACTATTGCAGCGGCAATTGTTGTCGGTATAATCCTCCATGCGGGGAACCACCTTGTATGTGATTTTCCACGGCTTATAAATTCATCACCTGAAAAGTATGCTCCTCTGGGCCAATATTTTGGGGAAACAAAGCCAACATATTTTACATTGGTCAGAGGAGTCGAGGGCATCACCGGTGTAATTATGGTTGTCTGCATGATTATAGCTTTCACTTTAGCAACACGGTGGTTCCGCCGTAGCTTGGTGAAGCTTCCAAAACCATTGGACAAACTGACTGGATTTAATGCCTTCTGGTACTCTCATCACTTGTTCATTATTGTGTATCTGGCACTCATTGTTCATGGCCAGTGCCTGTACCTCATTCATGTCTGGTACAGAAAAACGGTGAGATTTTATTTGTTTTCTTTATTCCCTGGAAATGAAACAATCAAAGTTTGAGTCCTGAGGTTTTTGCATTTCTATTTTGACGCAGACATGGATGTATCTGGCAGTTCCTGTTTGCTTGTATGTAGGGGAGAGGGTCCTGAGGTTCTTCAGGTCTGGCAATTATTCTGTCAGACTATTGAAGGTCGGTCAAAAAGACATGAGAACTTGGCATTCATTATGTGTGCAGCTACTAATGCAACATCCCCCCCCCCCCCCCTCCTTCTTTCAGGTGGCTATATATCCTGGTAATGTGCTGACACTGCAAATGTCCAAGCCTCCTGGTTTCCGGTACAAGAGTGGGCAATATATGTTTGTTCAATGCCCAGCAGTGTCACCCTTTGAATGGTAATTGGTACTTACAGTGTTAAATATTGATCGAACTATGTCAATGCTAGGAGTGTACCCAATTTCATGAATGCTTCATATTCTTAAAATGTAGTCTTGATGCAACCCATTGCACACTGAGCATTCCTTTCTCTTCACAGGCATCCGTTCTCGATTACTTCAGCGCCTGGGGATGATTATCTCAGCATTCACGTTCGACAACTTGGTGATTGGACACGAGAACTCAAGAGGGTATTCGCAGCAGCTTGCGAACCCCCGGTGGGTGGTAAAAGTGGCCTTCTTAGAGCAGACGAGACAACCAAGAAAGCGTATGAGCCCCCGATCCCCATCACCACCCCACTACTAGCATCATTAAAGGGGTTGGATTTGTGCATTATGTATAGGTCCTTAATAAACTACATGTTATAATTTTGTGTTTTGACATTGCAGCTTACCAAAGCTTCTGATTGATGGACCTTATGGTTCTCCTGCTCAGGATTACAGCAAGTATGATGTTCTTCTACTTGTTGGATTAGGAATAGGTGCAACTCCTTTTATCAGCATACTGAAAGATCTGCTTAACAATATCATCAAAATGGAGGAAGAGGAGGTAAAATTACTAATTACTTGTCACCTTCCTGATCTCATTAGTGAAAATAACAGATTACATTTGAACAATCTTCTTTCTGTAGTATTTTACTATTTTTGTAACAACAATTCCTTGTGTGCACGTGTGTTGGCAGGATGCTTCCACTGATCTTTATCCTCCAGTTGGTCCAAATAAGCCTCACATTGATCTGGGCACACTTATGACAGTCACATCAAAACCAAAGAGGGTTCTACGGACCACAAATGCATACTTTTATTGGGTTACACGTGAGCAAGGTTCTTTTGATTGGTTCAAAGGAGTCATGAATGAGATCGCCGAATTGGACCAAAGGGTATATAGTACTGATTGACCACTTGTTTGGTTTGAAGTGTGACCTTTTCTTGTCAGAAATCATATGTTCCTTTCATGAGTTTACTTACAGTTTACCTTTGCTCCATTCTAGAACATCATTGAGATGCATAACTACCTCACGAGTGTTTATGAGGAAGGGGATGCTCGGTCAGCGCTCATCACCATGCTTCAAGCTCTGAACCATGCCAAGAATGGTGTTGACATTGTCTCTGGAACTAAAGTAAGTACTGATAGGACAATTAACAGCTCAAGTCAATTTGTTGGATGTGAATATTGTTCCTGACATCTATTAGCATTAATGATTAGAACAGTGTACAATCGTCTTTTAGTTATCAAGCTAATATCCTGTTCCATGTGCTGAATTTGCAGGTACGGACACACTTCGCAAAACCAAATTGGAAAAAGGTCCTATCTAAAATTGCCTCCAAGCATCCGTATGCCAAGATAGGTTAGTCTACATACTTCGTTGCCTAATTAAGCTTCTCTGTTTTTTCAATAGAGTCATGCACATCCCTGTGAATGAGTTGTGTATCCTTAGTCAAATTTATTCTTTCATAAAACTCACTACATAAATATGGAATTCATCAACAATTTATAGACTAAATTCAAAATTTACAGAGGTTTAGGCCTCATGATTGAGTGAAAGAGCTTGAATAGCCAGCTCAGGCTGATTTAGAATTTTATTTCACAAATTCACTGAGGATTGTGTGACCATTGTGATCAAACTGTTTCCCCATATTAATATAATGACATGCAGTTATCCTGTGTATTCTAAAAAATCTATACTGTATGCATTTTGTTAAAAAGAAATAAAATGTTTGCATGCAGGTGTATTCTACTGTGGAGCTCCAGTTCTTGCACAAGAACTAAACAAGCTTTGCCATGAATTCAATGGAAAAAGCACAACCAAATTCGAGTTCCACAAGGAGCATTTCTAAATTCAAGTAAATACCTGGTGGTGAACAAGGATAGATGATGTATGTGTACAGCATTTTTGACTTGGTATATTCGTCTGGAAGGACATGACAGAGCAAAGCAGAGAAGCCACCATGAAGTGCTTAACAGCTGATGCCCTGCGCTTGTTTCTGATGGCTGCTCCCAAATGAATAAGAGCACAAAAAGGAGGTAATTTTGTGTACAGTCATGGATGATACATGTGATGTCAAATCGTCCATCTGCAGACTAGACCATCAATTCCCAGTGGAACTGCGAGGAGTTCCCTTCCAGTTGGTCTCTAGTGTACAGTGCGCTCATGACGAGGGTGGGGTCCTTAATTTAGTTGGGATTGTCAGTAGCATGGTATAGGACGTAGAGGGATACCACTAGTCACAAGGCTATTTAATTGTATATTTTTCTTGCAGCTGAGTGTCTGGCTAAGGCCGGAAGCACGATTTTCTTTTTTTCATTTGTACTTGCATACAGAAAAGGGAAAACAAAAAGAGGTGAAAACGAAAATAGTATACTCAAATTCGAGTGTTTCTTGTTGCATGGTGTCATTGGTAGAAGTTTACAGGCTGTGAACATCAGCTGCATTCAGCTGTTCTAATCAGGCATGCGGAAAATGAGAAGCGTACAAGTTTTCCCCGTTACTACAATGTTTAGGGATACAGTCATACAGAGATGCTGTACTGAAGGTTAGCTTGAGCAAAATCTCACACATTTTTTGTTCTACTGGTACACGTCAAAGTATCACTGGATTCACCTGCCGATCGTAGGTAGCGCTTGGAGCAAGGAGCTGGGACTCTCACCACCTGACCATAGTCTCGAAGGCAGCCGAAGGCCAGACTGGCGGCGAGGCGAGGACACGCCGGTGGTGGAGAGGGGCAGGTACGAGGCGGGCAGCGGCACGGTGTGGCGGTGGCAGGGTCTCAGGGGTGGGTGGGGGTGCGGCAGCGGAGGCGCCGGTGCTTTATCACGACACAGGGGAGAAGGCGTGAGATTATTGGGCCGTTAGCTTGGCCCGCTGCGCACATTGCTAATAGGCCGACGGCTGTTGGGCTTTTCAGACGTAGCAAAACCTCTAGGACAGTCCTTTTCACCTCCCTGAACAATGAGCTGAGTTTAAATTTTCTCCGCAGACCACAAAACCTTCAAACCAGCCTCTTTAAACTTTTGAAACTGTATATTTCACCTCCCCAAGCTGGATATAAGCGGTTTTAAAGGCGGTTTTCTATTTTTCTTTTTTTATTTATTTTGGCTGAAACTTTGAAAAATCATAACAAATCAAAGAAAAATCATAAAATCGAAAATTCAATTTGTTGGACTCCATATAAGTATATGAACACATAAAATATATAATATAATATACTTTAGTATAAAGTTTTTTTACTATAGATTTAGATCTATTTTTTACTATAGTTAAATATAATAATTCATAAATACATTTTTTATGGTCCAATCATGGTAAAATTTTTATGGTAGCCTAGTTATTGTATGCTTCAACTATATAAAAAATTTTTATACTCACTAGAACATTTATAACTTAGTTTTAGATTTATTTAGAGTATATTTTGCCCTAAATAAATCTTTAAATTTATACAAGATCTAATGAGTATAAATTCTTAATACTATTGAAGTATACAATAATTATCTCACCATAAAAATTTTACCATGATTGGACCATAAAAACTGTATTTATGAATTATTATATTTAACTATAGTAAAAAATATATCTAAATCTATAATAAAAAACTTTATACTAAATTATTTTATTTTATATATTTTATGTGTTTATATATTTATATGGAGTCCAACAAAATTGAATTTTCGATTTTATTATTTTTCTTTGATTCATTATGATTTTTCAAAGTTTCAACCAAAATAAATAAAAAAAAGAAAAATAGAAAACCGCCTTCAAAACCGCTTATATCCAGCTCGGGGAGGTGAAATATAGGGTTTCAAAAGTTCAAGGAGGCTGGTTAGACGGTTTTGTGGTCTGGGGAGAAAATTTAAACTCAGCCCATTGTCTAGGGAGGTGAAAAAGACTTTCTCCAAAGCTTTAATGCCTTTTTTCGTACGGGTGGCCTTTTTTTTAATCTCTACGCTGGCTGGGGCGGGACCGCGGGAGCCTCCTCGGAAGCTTCACTTTGGTCGACGTCTCGTGCAGAGAACTTCCTCCCCAAGCAGGCAAGACCGCAAAAGAGCCGACCCCGACCGCCGTTCGCACACAACGTCACGGCGAACGTCAGGCCAAATACCTCGGATGGTTCCAATTTCCCATCCATGTTGCGGCTAATCGATGGCTTTGGAATCCCATGTCACTGATGACAGACCGGGCACAGCCGCACACAGGAGCGTGCTATGCTATGTGCTACTGCTCATCACTTCACGACTCACGTGTCACGAGAGACTCTTCGGAGTAAGCTGGTCAAAGATAAAGAAAGACTGAATGAGTACGGCTTGTCCTTCGACCTGAGCCAGAGAAAGAGAACTTTTTCTTCGTTGATAGGCATTGAGCAGAGACCAGAGACTTGAGCGTATCCGTTTGTGCTTGTGTATTGGCGCGTGGCGACGGTTCTCGGTTCTCACATCTCACCATATATACCCCGCTCCAGTCACCCCGCTGCCATTGCACGATCAGTACAGTCGATCACACAACTGAACAGCCACACAAGCCAAAGCGAACCCTCCCAACACTCCTCCCACCTCTCACACGTGCCCAGCTTTTGAAAAAGACAGTCTTTAGACATGGGCAAGACCGTAGTTCTGTACCCGGGCTTCGGCGTCGGCCACCTCACGCCGATGGTCCAGCTCGCCAAGCTGTTCGCCCATCACGGCGTCGCCGTCACCGTCGCCCTCGTCGAGCCCCAGTTCGAGCCGGCCAGCTTCTCCGCCGTGGTCGCCCGCGCCGCGGCCACCAACCCGTCCGTCACCTTCCACGTTCTACCGCCGCCGCCCGCGCCGGCGGCCGAACAAGATGCTGCCCCGCGCGAGAGGTTCGGCTACCTACGCCTCATGGACGCCCCGCTCCGCGACTTCCTCCGCTCGCTCCCCGCGGTCCACGCGCTCGTGCTCGACATGTTCTGCGCCAGGTCGCTCGACGTCGCCGCCGAGCTCGGCATCCCGGCCTACTTCTTCTTCGCCTCCTGCGCCAGCTTCCTCGCCGTCTTCCTCAACCTTCCCAGCGTGGTGGCCAACATGGACAAGAGCCTCGCGGAGCTTGGAGACTCCCCGTTATGTCTCGCCGTGGCTCCCCCGACGGTCAAAGCTTCGGATCTCCCCAAAGTTGTCCTCGACAGCGATGAGGGCACCAAGGCCATGCTTCGCATGTCCGAGAAAATCGCAGAGTCTAATGGGATTCTTATCAATACGTTTGAGCCACTGGAAGCCCGGGCTGTGCGTGCTCTCAGAGACGGGTTGTGCATCCCTGGTGGTCGTCCGACGCCGCCGGTCTACTGTATCGGCCCGTTGGTCACGGAAGGCGGAGACGACAAGAAGCACAAGTGCCTCGAATGGCTGGACACGCAGCCGGACAAGAGCGTGACGTTCCTCTCGTTTGGGAGCATGGGTACGTTCTCCCAGAAGCAGCTACAGGAGATCGCCGTAGGGTTGGAGAAGTCGGGGCAGAGGTTTCTATGGGTCGTGCGGAGCCCGCGCAGCGACGAGCAGAGTATCGGTGACCCGCTCCCTGAGCCAGACCTCAACGCGCTCCTCCCAGAAGGATTCTTGGAGAGAACAAAAGGCCAGGGGCTCGTCGTCAAGTCTTGGGCGCCGCAGGTGGAGGTGCTGGGCCACAGGGCGACAGGTGCCTTCATGACGCACTGCGGGTGGAACTCGACGCTGGAAGGGATCATGGCGGGGTTGCCGCTGCTGTGTTGGCCGTTGTATGCGGAGCAGAGGCTGAACAAGGTGTTCATCGTGGAAGAGATGAAGCTTGGAGTGGCGTTGAGGGGTTTTGACGAGGAGGTAGTGAAGGCTGAGGAGGTGGAGGCGAAGGTCAAGTGGGTGATGGAGTCTGATGGAGGAAGGGGCCTCCGGGAGCAAGCAGCGGCTGAGAAGAGCAAGGCTGTGCAAGCGTTGAGTGAAGGAGGCTCGTCTTATGCTGCTTTTGTTGAGTTTCTAAATAATATGTCGAATTGAACTTACATGGTGCCTCATAATGGTACCTTGACGATTTGTATCCTTTGTCTTGTTGAAAAATATTTGATTTCCAATCCATTTGAGCTACTGAAACATAAAGTCAACAGCACTGTTTACTTCCCCTGTTTTTTTTAGAGTAAAATGCACCGTCGGTCCTCGAACTTGACACGGAGTGTCATCCCAGTCCTCAAACTCTAAAAATGAACATCTAAATCCTTAAACTTGCTAATCGGAGTAACACACGTTAAAATGATTGCGTGGCTGCTTGTTTGGCGCTGACGTGGACCTGACTTGGCCAGCTTCCGGTGTGCCTCCTGCAGCTAGCGCCCGACGGCCGCTCCGCTCTCGCCGCGCTCGCTCCTCCCTTGCCGTGCAAGCCGGCCGCTCTCGCGCTCTCGTGGCAGTGGTGGCGCCGCGCCGCGGCCGCCGTCAAGGACAGGAGGAGCCTGTACCTGACTCGCGTGGCGACGCTCCAACCGGCGGCGGGCTCCAGTTCCGGCGTGGCCGCGTCCCTGCAGCCGAGCCTCAAGCTGGTGGCCGCCGTGATCTGCGCCACCAGACACGACGACCGGTCCATGGACTATGGGAGTGCGGTGCGCGTGTTCGCGTTGGCCCGCGCCTCGCCGCCGGCGATGCAGGGACGAAGCGAGCGTAGCTGCGTAGGCAAAACAGGGGAGGCCATCCAAGCAGAGGAGCAACAGGCAATGAGGAAAGGGAGCGTCAAGATGGAGACCCTTAAGACCGCCGATGAGACAGCAGCTTCAGCTGGTAATTTCTTGTAGTTCCTTTCGAATATCGACCTGTATTTAGCTTGTATGGAGATTGGTCAAGGAAACCGCGTGATTCATCAGAGATTTAAAGAATATTTACTGAAGATACTGACCCTACCCGAACTGGAGTTATTTTTTTTTATGAAAGAACTGGAGTTAATTAGCTCGCGGGATTGCTCCGAACCCTTTCCCATTAGTGCTATACAGTTTTAGCTCAAGAATTTCCTGTCAATTGCTTGCAATTAGCTACAAGAGTGCGTAGATGTCCAACAAAGCTGTTGAAATTGGACATATTGAGCTGATTTTTCTATCCGCAGCAGAGGAGGAGGAAGAGGAGACTCAGCCCAAGCCCATTGACAACTCAGGGAGCGTCGGTGGCGGCGCAAGCAGCACCGCCGTTGCCGCTGGGCCGAGCAAGCCGGTGTGCTACCAGTCAAGCCACCGTTCAGACACTTGCGAGGCCGCCGGCAACGTCTGCGTGCTGGGGCGCACCCAGACGATCCAGATCAGCTCGCTAGAGCAGGAATGGAAGGTGAAGCCTTACTGCCGGAAGTACGACGCGTTCGTGCTGTCCCACGTCAAGGAGTGGGCGCTCCGTCCCCTCTCCACGGGAAGCGACGCGCTGCGCTGCACGGTGAACAACTCGGCCACAGCAAGGAGGAGCGAGCGTGGCGAGAGCGGAGCGGCCGTTGGGCGCTAGCTGCAGGAGGCACACCGGAAGCTGGCCAAGTCAGGTCCACGTCAGCGCCAAACAAGCAGCCACGCAATCATTTTAATGTGGGCCACAGTGGTTTGGACCTCAAGTGAATCAATTAACAAGGTTAAGGGCTCATATGTTTGTTTTGAGAGTTTGAGGACCGGGATGACACCGTGTGCCAAGTTCGAGGACCGGCGCTGCACTTTACTCTTTTTTTTAAGTACAGTTCGCTTTGAACTAATCGACTTGTCGTAAGTATTTATCTGAAAACGAAGTGGTACTTCATCTAAGATGTCCTTTCAAACTACGCGCTCGATTGTTTTGAGGGGCTCTAGTGCTCGATTGTTTCTTCAGTCACCAATCGATGATTTCCTTTTCCTCATCGCTTTCTTCTTCAATTCATCTTCGACGAGAATCAGGCCCCAGGGTTAGGGTTTAGCGTTCGAGGAGGAACCTCCATTACCGGACCCAGAGGAAAGTTTGTGGAATTTTTTTTGAAATAATATTATTTTAATAGAAAATTGCAGAAATAGTAGGCGAATTAGGAAAGTTGCAGTTGTAGCACCCATTCGGCTGTTGAGTAGCCCATAGGCATCTTGTCGGCTTTTGAGTAGCCGATAGGACACGTATCGGCTTTTGAAGAGCCGACTTCCTTACGTGGCCGTCGGCAGAGGACGACAGACGAGCTGTCGGCGCCGATAAGTACCTATCGGCTATTGACAGCCGACATGTACCTCACCTCAACCAAATTACCCTATCGGCCGATCCTTGGGTGCGATATGCCAATCGGCCTTTGCACGGCCGATTGCATCGGCTGTATTTGTTTTTTTTTGCCAAAACTTTCATTGATATTATTATCTTGATATGTTCGTTGACGTAAGAAATAAGTAATTAAGGAAATAGGTAATTAATACGAAGGTTCAATTGGTAAAAAAGAAATATATGTAATTTAATTGTACATAGATAAATAGAGGACCTCTCGTAATGGATTTGAATGATAACGAAAGCTGCAGTACATAATAAAATAGTGCATTACATAAGTGGCATGTGAGGACATATACCAAGCATAGGTAAATAGGTCCTTTCTAAACCTAACATGTCTTAGGTAATTAAAACAAACATGCGTTAGGAAACTAGAATAATCACATGGATCTAGCATGTGAACAATATAGGTGACTTTGATCCTAGTACTGGTTCCACATAGCGAATTGTGTTGCCCCTTCTCCATAGTATCCCCCCATTGCTGGCGGTGGCGGTGGCGGCGGCGGCGGTGGCGACAAAGTTCCCTTCTTGTGGCAAGGGCAGTTGCAATAAGGATCCATGCATGGTGCCTCCTGTGAACCGGCACCTTTGTCCTCTTGGGAGTCGCCACCATTGTTTGTCCCATACTCTTGCTCGGTGTAGTGATCAACTTCTATTTCTAGGTCTTGGATACGATTGTGTAGGTATTGCATGTAGTCATCATGTGGATGAATCGGAGTAGGATCGACCCACCTAGTGAATTTGCAGTTAGGTGGAGCGTCGAAAGACTGTTACAAATTCAAATGGTCAGTACTAGAAAAGAATAGAAAGAAATATTGCACTAACTAATATTAATTGCAATTACCCATGCTCGAGGGCATTTGAAGAAACGTCGGCCTCCATCCACCCCCCCAATCTGCATCTGCACTAAGCAGTCCTCACCATGCATGCATTTGGGCCACTCCTCTTTGCGGTTATCGTATTCTCTTAAAGGGCTCTCGTTGGTGAAATCACTTTTGCTTTCAACTGGAAACTCAAACACGGGTTCCCCAAAGTAATCAGGACCAATAGAACCCTCCATAAAATTACAGGGACCTTTTTTCTCCCTTTCTCCTCCCCGAGCCACTACCCTTTCCACTGGACGACCCTCCCAACATTGTCAACACACTGAAACTCTCGATTTCAAGTTAGTAGTACGTAAAGATCTAGCGTTGCATATATATAGGCGGACGAGGGTGTGATACCCGTGGCTAGTTCTAGTAGAGTAATTACGATCATCATAGCGTGCACCGGCCTACATAAAAAAACGAATCTAAGGACATTCTACGAAAAAGAGTCATGACAGTCATCATCGCCTGCAACGTCCTAAAACGAATCCAAGGACATAGTAATAGATAGAGTCGTTTGGTCCCCATAGCCTGCACCGGCCTACACATAGTCTTTTCAGTGATGCATAATACAAAAGGGTCCCTAGTGACGACCACGCCTGCCCAACTGATCAGAAGGAAACGTGAAGCGATCAGCAGGTTGTCCTCTATTGGGCCTAGGCGCGACAGGAGGCGTCTCGTCTGCGTCGGTATAGGAGCCCCTGGCATCTGCGAAAATCCAAGACTATCATATCCTTCTGGCATCATCCATTCATCCTGGTAGAAACTGCCACTGCTCCCTGAAGCTGCTGCGACTAGATGTGGTTGTGAGGGGCCCGTGCCTACATACAATGTTATTTGAAGCAATGATGTATAATAGAAATATAGAAAAAAACATTTAGGGAAAATTAGGCAAAGATTGTTAGTACTGACCAAGCGTCATCTGTGGTAAGTCCTGCCACGACCAGTCGGCCCGCACTCCAGAAGGTGTCGCAGAACCCCCGGGTGGAGTCACTGATCCTGGAGGAATGACCGTGTCTCTGATCGCTCTACATGATGCACGCCTGACTCCATCGAACGCCCACTTTGCAAGCCGTCGAAGACCACTAGCCAACTCCGCACGAGCAATACGTGGAGGATTTGCCTCAACACGTTCTGCAAATGACCACAACTCATCGCCAAGATCCTGGCATATGTCCGTCTACATAGTACAATGCTATTGTAGACATACTATTCAGATATGATAATGCACCTATAAGGATAGGTAAAAATTGTAAAGTTATTTAAACTTACAAGGGCATGGAATGCGGCTGCAAGCTCCATGGCGAAAGTGTCACGAATGGTTGCTTCATGTTGCTCTGGATTAGGTGGCACTGGAAAGCACCGCCAACGAGTTGCACCGTGGTACCAACGCAAGTATGGGACGTATGTGGACTCGTCGTATGGGCCTACATACTCGTGTATGGTTGTGTCTGCTTCTGCCCACTCTGCGGCCCAAGGCTCCATCTTTGCCGCCCAAATACCATCGTACGCTATCCCCTGGCCCTTCCTTGTCATCCTGAAAATTTAAAAAAGGTACAATAATACGTAGTTAATTAGCATGATAAAATAAATAAAATGAGCTGTCACGTGCAGTGTTCACTTACAGGTGAGACGGGTCGAGCTGCTGTCGAGGTACAGGGAAGTGCTGTTGTCGCCCTAACTGCCGCCAAACTTGGTCTGGCCAATACGACTCCATAAAGATATCGAAAAGTATGCACTTCTTTGTGTACCACCAAATGGAGTCACGGTAGCATAGTTGTGATAAACCTCGGGACGCACGCTCAGCCACGGCCGCAGGTGCGTACGGAGTCCACCGAACCCTATCCGGCATCAACTGGTCGAAAGCAGCAACAAACCCCGGGTACGTCAGACGGCATGTGCCCGTGGCCCAGTGAGGCTACAACATTACACGGAAAAGTTAGTTTTTCAGCACAATAATCAATATGAAACATATGACAAAGGTGAAATTTGTACTTACGCTTCTCTTAGTCCAAAGAGACCCCATGGTCGGAGCGTCGATCGGATCCATGTTCCCATGGGCATCGAACTGGTACATGGCAGCCTCGTAGTCCTCGTAGGAACTGAGCTCTGGTCGTCCAATGTCGAATCGCTCGAAACTCCAGAGCATAAGCAACAACGGACAGCCAGTCAACGTGCCGGTTTTTGTCTTACGTGTGCACGCGTCACACAAGGCTCGGTGCGTGGCGGCTAGGACGGCAGAGCCCCAGCTAAACTGAGGTATCTCCTCAAGTGGTGCGTTGGCTATCTGCTGGGCATAGGGAATCAGGTGCTTGTCGACACTGTCGTGGTACGCCTCTAGGTGCCTCTGAACTCTCCAACCCTCCGCACCCGCTGGCAAGTGCTCTGCCTGGAAGTGAAGCAGCCAGGCCTTCGTAGGCCCGTGCTTGTCGGTAAACTCCACCTGTGCAGGTTGACCTTCTATCGGCACGAGCACACCCTGGAACTGCTCCAACAACTGCTGCCTCCAATCAGGTGCGATCTCCTGAGCTACGATAGGCAACCCTGCTAACGGCAACCCAAGAAGCATGCTGCTGTCTTGCAGCGTCGGTGTCATCTCCCCCACGGGGAGGTGGAAGGAGTGTGTCTCTGGTCTCCAACGATCTGCCAAGGCTGACAGCAAAGCACGATCCACCGGGAAACGAAGACTGCCTTGACGTGTCGGCTCCACTAGACGACAGAGTGGAAGCAAACCAGCAGCACACAACCTGTCAGAATACAAAAATTATGTCACATTAATTACTAATGCTATGACTGAACCGAAACAAGATTGAACCGATCACGTACCGTGGAATCCATCTTGGATCGATCCATCAACACTGGTCGTGCGTTCTCAACCTAAGCGCCGGAGGCAGCTCGTCGCCCAACAAACGCGAACGATGCTTCGAATCGATCACCAGATCAATCAACTCTAAGGCAACCATACCTGTAAAAATATATATCATATTTAGTACGAATATATGACCATAAATGAAAAGGCATAGACTATCAAATTTAGTCCGAATATATGACAAAAAATTAAAAGGCATAGAGTACAAATGTTTGTGGGAGAACATTAGTTAGATTTCACAACGTTATACTGTGCCATGTCGCCTCGTTAAAAACCTCACACCTTCATAAGACCCTGACAGTCTCATTGAAGGGCTCCCTAGTGAGGAAAAGAGTACGACTGCAACAAATACACAAATATTCATACCAAAGTACATAAACTAACTAGTACATAACTAAAATAGTACATAACATAATAAGTTATTCACTAGGACCAACATCCTTGTTCTTCTTAGAGTTCCGTTTCGGAATTCGCCTTGCATTGGTGCCGTCTTCTTTTTTGTGTGTTGGTTAAGCATCACAATCTTTTCGATTATGGTCACCACCACATGCTAAGCAGGATTTTTGCCTACCTCTTGCCTCGGATGCATCCATGTCATTTCTGATACGACGACTTTGCCTTCGGCCGGGATTCTCAACCAACTTCGTTGGGTCAGGAAGATAATCAGGACCATTCAGTGGGGGCTTTGTGAAATCAGCAATAGCACGCCAACCCCGCAGTTCACCACTCCAAGTAGCTCTTACTTTCTCCTTCAGATAATATGGGGACACAAAGGTTGGTATAATACCAGCCTTTGAACGAGCAGCATATACATGTGAGCAAGGATAATGTAGAAGCTTTGGTTTGTTGCATGTGCACTCACAATAGCCTGGTTCTGTCCAGAGCTGACATTCCATTGTAACTATCGAATCTCCCATCCCATGACCTCCCTTCTCACGGATCGTCACCTCATATACAAAGTCTTGATTGCCGATGTAATGGACACGGTGCAATTGCCCCTTTTGACTTATTATCTCAATAATTCTTGTCATTTCCTCACAAAAAATGCTTTGAGAGTCCTGACAAGCCACAGATGCCTCTCGGAACCGTTGACGTAAATACTTGATAGTCCCGCGAAGTATACACTCCACAATTGCCACTAATGGCAGTTCACGACAACTCTTAAGTACCCAGTTGTAAACCTCAGCAAGATTTGTCGTCATCATGCCATATCGAGCCCCATGTGTGTCAACAATCAATGCCCACTTTTCAAGTGGCTCATTTTTTATCCAATCAGAGAAGGATTTTAAAGACCTCCCACCTTTTCTTCTCCTGGTTACTTCAGGGGGCTCATCCGGTATGGGCTCTAGTCCTCGCGGCTCCTCCTCACGAGCAACAATTGGTTTCTTACGGACATTTGCCATGTGGCTTGTAGTGAGTTTGTTGTCCAGCTGTGCCCATATCTCATCAAACTTATCTTTGCAATTTTGTTTGCATAATGTGGGTGTAGAGTCCTGACGGACTAAACAACCCTGGCGGCCCATCCTATGGGCCGGCCCACGTACAAGACTTGACGCACAAGACAAGGATTAGTCCTAGTCGGTTTGAATAAACTGTATCAGGGAATTAGAGATTAACTTGTAAAAGATTCCTAGTCCTATACGGTCTCCATGTAACCCTGCCCTCCGGCATATATAAGGGGAGGCAGGGACCCCCTCCAAAGCATCGCTTTAGATCTCATCAATACAAGATACACCATACAGGACGTAGGGTATTACGCTCCGGCGACCCGAACCTGTCTAAATCGTCTCTTGTCACCTTCGGCTCTAGATTCTCGACGACTTCTCCCTAGACCCTTCTCTCGGGGCACCCCCTCGAGAACGTTGTCAGCATAATTCGCCGACACTTTGGCGCCGTCCGTGGGATCTACTCGTCGAAAACTCGCTAAAGAGTCGATGGCCTTGTTCAGCACCTCCATCGTCACCAAGTTCGAGGCAGGCGCCTCCTTCGTCTTCGGCTTCTGGCTTTGCATCGCAAACCAGGAAGGCGAGCTCCAACACCAACTGCGCGACGAGGTGGCTGCACCAGCTTTGCCGCGCGCGCAAACCACTCCGCGAGGATCCCCGAAAACTTCAAATTCCGACACGATCTCTGGATCGTATCCTACTCGAAGGAGTACATGGCGCCCGAAGCAGATCCAAGCCCGGGCCGACCACGTCAACTCGACCCCTTTCAAGCGACAGGATCAAGCCACGTGTCCACGACTCCTCGGCGGACTCCGGATTACCTCCGACTCCCGCCAGGGTTCAACGATCAGGACCGTGACAGCAACCCCGCGGGCACCCAGGAACCCTGGTTCCAGCTCCCGAGGGACGAAGACTTCACCGCGTGGATCGTGCGCGCCTCAGTTCCCCTTCGGGCTAACGAACTCAGCCGCGATCTACCAGAAGCACCTGAAGAAGAAAGTTCTACAATCTCGCCAAGCAACCTCGGATCTTGTCATGACCTCAACTCCCTCGGGGGTTATCGTTCATTGGCGTGACATGGATCCCGAGGTGGCTCTCCTCGAAGCAAACGTACCCTCCACAGTACGGGACATTCTACCTCTGCTCCCCTTCCAAGAAGGCAGAGAACTCCCTGTTGCCATGAGTAACAGAAAAACCGGGCCTAACAACCCCGGTCGCTAGTCCTGCGTGATCCTCAATGATCACAGCGACGAGGAAGTTGTCTCCGACGACGCTCCAACTGAGGAAGGAGAGACCGATGCGGACCGAGAACTCCGTGTTGAGCGCAACCGCAACCGTGTCCTCCGACGTCGCTTCATTCAGAGGAAAAACCTCAACTCTGAGTTCGACAAGGAAGTCATCTTCAACTCCCCTGTGGCCAACATCATGTTCGGGGTCAGCGTCTTCGAGGGGTTCCAAACTACCCCTGAGATCAACCTCGCCAAAGCCCGCCTAGAAGCCGCAGTGGTCATGGTTGATCGCCTGGACGGAGGCCGCTCCGCCTCCAAAAGCAAGAGTTCTTCGCGCCACCAAGCACCGTCAGCTAGGCGTCAGAGCAGCCACTACGGCAGCTCTGCAGGACAAACGAAGGATATGGCCAGGCCTCGTGAAGAACCCCGCCGTCCTCGCGAGGAACCCCCCAGGTCCCAGCGTCGCGAAGAACCCCGCCCAGCTCGCTCTCACATTACACCGAACGATGACCGCAACGACATCATCCGGATCCGAGAGGGGAGTGCTACCTCCCACGTCGCGAATTCTGCGGGAAGATGCGACGCCCCAACCCCGATGCTCTGCCATGTTACACACGCACCATCCGCGTCAGCTCTTTCCCGCGAAAGTTCAAGCCGCCAGGCATCACCAACTTCGACGGGAAGCAAGACCCAAACATCTGGCTGCTCAGATACTCTTCTGCAATTGAAGCATCGGGGGCGACGACATCTCCAAGATGCTCTACTTCCCAGTTGCGATGGAGCAAGGTCCTCTCACCTGGCTTGAGTCCCTTCATCCAGACTCCATCGACAGCTGGCACGCGCTGAAGAAGGCTTTCGTCTCCCACTACCAGGGTTCTTTTGAGCGCCCTGGCAGCAAATATGAACTCCGCGCGTGCAAACAGAAGCCAGACGAGTCCCTGCGCGACTACAACAGGCGATTCTTCGCCATCAAGGCATCCTGCGTTCCCATCCCCGATTCAGAAGTCATCGACTACTTTCAAGAAGGGATGACCGACCGCAGCCTCTTCCGTGATTTCGGTCACAACCGTCCTCGTGACCTCGAGGAATTCCGCGCACTAGTGTCCAACTGGATGGACACCGATGATCAAGAACGGGAGCGCTATGGCAAACGACCCCACAACCCTGGTCGCAAGAATCAGGAAGACAACAGGGATCAGCCGCGTGACTTCTTCCAGCGTAACGGTAACAACCCACGGAAGCGACCAAACAACACGGTCGCAACCGTACAGACCGTTCGCGCCGCCAAGTCTCCGCAGCAAAGAAGGGAAGAATTCAACAAACTTCTCAAGAAGCGCTGCCCCTACCACCCCGACAGCAAGCACACTATGGGCGAGTGCACGCTCCTTCGGGAGACGTTCAGCACGCCCAACAAGAGGCAGAAGTCGGATGGGGACGGAGACGACAAGCACGACAAGGGAGACAGCGGTTTCCCAGACATCACCAACACTGTCAACGTCATCTTCGGAGGCATGGCAGTCAGCGACACCTCGCGCAATCGCAAGAATGCACGGCGCGAGGCCTACGCGGCAGAACCAGCGGTGGTTACACCCCTACGGTGGTCAGACACCACCATCACCTGGTCCAGAGAGGACCAATGGGCGGAGATCACCTCTCCTGGACGATATCCTCTCGTCCTCGAGACCGTGGTGGCGAATAGCAGGCTCACCGAGGTCCTGATTGATGGGGGCAGCGGGCTCAACCTCATCTTCGCCAAGACGCTGAAGTCCATGGGCCTCGACACAAGCACGCTGCAGCCGGCAGATACTCCCTTTTACAGCATCGTGCCTGGGAAGGCTGCCATCCCCCTCGGGCAAATTACCTTGCCCGTCACGTATGGTACTGCATCCAACTACCGTACAGAGTTCATCAAGTTCGAAGTTGCAGACTTCGAAACGTCATACCACGCCATCCTCGGGCGACCAGCGTTGGCCAAGTTCATGGCCATCCCCCACTACACCTACCTGGTGTTGAAGATGCCAGGGCCTCACGGCGTTCTCTCCCTTCGCGGTGATATCAAGCACTCCTACCTTTGCGACAAAGAGGCAGTGGAGTACGCCGTCAGAGCCGCGTCCACCATAGATCGCCAAGAGCTCCACCCCCTGGCCGCCACCGTCGTCGAAGAAGACGGTGATGCCCCGACGCAGAAGAAGACACGAGCTATCAAGCCTGTGGAGAAGGTCGCAACGAAGACAGTTGATCTCCAAACAGGAGATCCAACGAAGACAGCAGTGATTGGATCCTCCCTTACTCCTGCATAGGAAAGCGCGCTCGTCGACTTCCTGCGAGCCCAGGCTGACATCTTTGCTACAAAGCCTTCTGACATGCCTAGAGTCCCCAGAGAGTTGATTGAGCACAAGCTAGACCTCAACGAGAGCGCAAAGCCCAAAAAGCAGCGCCTCCGAAGATTCGCCACAGAGCGTCGGGAAGCTATCAAGAAAGAGCTAGCTAAGCTATTAGCAGCCGGCTTCATCAAAGAAGTCTTCTATCCGGATTGGTTAGCCAATCCGGTTCTTGTAAGAAAAAAGAATTCAAATGAATGGAGAATGTGCGTTGATTATACTGATCTCAACAAACATTGCAAGAAGGATCCCTTCGGGCTTCCTCGCATTGATCAAGTCATCGACAGCACCGCCGGGAGCACCCTACTTTGTTTCCTCGATTGTTACTCAGGATATCACCAAATATCGCTGAAAGAAGAGGATCAGATTAAAACTTCATTCATGACGCCATATGGCGCGTATTGTTATACAACCATGCCTTTTGGCTTGAAAAATGCAGGGGCCACATATCAGCGGGCGATACAGGGTTGTCTTCAAGACCAACTTCACGGAAATGTTGAAGCCTACGTTGATGATGTGGTAGTCAAGACAAGAAATCCCGAGGATCTCATCGCTGATCTCACCGAGACGTTCGATAATTTACGCAAATGGCGGTGGAAGCTTAATCCCGCCAAGTGTGTTTTTGGCGTTCCATCCGGAAAGCGCCTTGGGTTCATCATCAGCGAACGCGGCGTCGAGGCTAATCCAGAGAAGATAGCAACTATCATGAACATGGAGCCACCGCGCACCGTCAAGGATGTCATGAAGCTTACGGGCTGCATGGCTGCACTCAACCGCTTTATCTCCAAACAAGGGGAACGCGGGACCGAGTTCTTCAAGCTACTCAAGAAGCAAGACAGATTCCAGTGGACCCAGGAAGCTCAAGTCGCCTTCGACAAGCTCAAGCTGTTCCTGATTAGACCACCTGTGCTCGCTGCACCGCTCCCTGGCGGTGAGCTCTTGCTCTATATTTCAGCAACCACTAACGTCGTCAGCGCCGCCATTGTTGTTGAACGTAATGAGGAAGGTCATCTTCAGAAGATTCAACGACCTGTGTACTTTGTGAGCGAAGTCCTCTCGGACTCCAAATCCAGGTACCTTCAAGTTCAAAAAATCCTATATGCTGTCTTAGTGACATCCAGGAAATTGCGGCACTACTTCGACACCTACAAGATTATCGTGGTTACTGGTTATCCTATTGGCGAAATTCTCCATAATCAAGACGCTACAGGGCATATCGCCAAGTGTGCTGTCAAGCTCGGAACATACAGCATAGAGTTCCGTTCTCGCACGGCCATGAAGTCTCAGGTTCTTACTGATTTCATATCGGAATGGACCGAGCATAATCTTCCAGTCGTCACCACCAAGCTTGAGCATTGGATCATGTATTTCGACGGGTCACTCAAGCTGAAAGGTGGAGGCGCTGGAGTTCTGTTGATTTCACCTCGAGGAGATCAACTCAAGTATGTTCTACAGATTCAGTTCGCTGTTACCAACAACGCTGCAGAATACGAGGCACTTCTTCACGGATTGAAGATGGCCATTACCCTCAGTATCAAGCGTCTGCTGGTGTATGGGGATTCAATGTTGGTCATCAAACAAGTCAACAAGGACTGGAATCGAAACCATGAAGACATGGATGCGTACTGTGAAGTTCGCAAGTTGGAAAAACACTTTCTCGGCATTGAATTTCATCAAGTCGAGCGAGATTATAATGTCGCTGCAGACGTCCTATCAAAGCTGGGTTTTTCCAGAGCAGAGGTGCCTAGTGGGGTGTTCGTCAATGAACTCTCCAAGCCATCAATTTCTGCAGCGGCAACTTCCGACGATACAACCTCAGTTCCTGAGGTTATGCTTATTGACGCCACTTGGAGCGCTCCAATTATAGACTACATCTTGCACGACAGACTCCCTGCCGAGAAGGCAGAAGCTCAACAAATTGCTCGTCGCAGCAAGTCCTATATTATAATTGGAGACACATTGTACCGACGAGGTGCACGCTCTGGCGCATTGATGAAATGCGTCTCACAGCAAGAAGGAGTCAACATCTTGGGGGAAATCCATGCGGGTGAATGTGGCAATCATGCAGCTTCCCGCACTATCGTGGGCAAAGCCTTCCGTGCCGGGTTCTACTGGCCTACAGCTCTACACGATGCTGAGGAAATTGTTCGTCACTGCAAGGGTTGTCAATATTTCGTTCATCATTCACATCAGCCTGCGCACAAGATCAAAATGATACCTCTGTCATGGCCATTTGCATGCTGGGGGCTTGACATGATTGGGAAACTACCCAGGGCGCCGGGTGGATTTGAATACTGTTTTGTTGCCATTGACAAATTCTCAAAGTGGATAGAAGTCTTTCCGGTTGTCAAACCAACCTCTGAGAAAGCAGTCCAATTCCTTCAAGAGTTGATTCTTCGCTTCAGGATACCACACCAAATCATCACAGATTTGGGTACTACCTTTACAGGAAACAAGTTCTGGGACTATTGTGAAGATCGCAACATCGAGGTATCCTATGCCTCTGTTGCTCATCCTCATCCCAACGGACAAGTTGAAAGAGCCAATGGCATGCTCCTCGATGGACTTAAGGCTCGCATGGAACGAACCCTGAAGAAAGCAGAAGGCCGGTGGCTGAAAGAACTCTTTCCAGTTGTCTGGAGCCTACGGTCTCAACCTAGTAAAGCTACAGGGCAATCTCCCTTCTTCCTGGTGTATGGATCTGAGGCCGTCCTACCTGTTGATGTCATGCATGGCGCTCCTCGCGTTGAGGAATTTCAAGAAGTCATGGCGGACGAACAACGGATGCTGGAGGTTGATACGGCTGAAGAAGTACGACTGGCAGCTTTGTTACACAACGCTGCGTATCTTCAGGGACTCCGCAGATTCCATGACAAAAATGTGAAGACAAGATCATTCCAGATTGGAGACTTGGTGTTACGCCGAATCCAGAATACAGTCGGTCATTCCAAGCTTACTTCACCTTGGGATGGTCCATTCATTATCTCCAAGGTTCTCAAGCCAGGAACCTACAGACTTCAAACAGAAGATGGTGTGGAATTACCAAATCCTTGGAACATAGAACATCTACGGAAATTCTACACGTAGCTCCTTCACTGCAACAATGCTTCGGCATCACAAGAACCAATTGCTTCGGCATCCAGAGTTCTTCCGTAAACATTACTCCGGCAATATATGAACTAGTTGCTTCGGCATCATATGTTCTTTTGTACCATTGTTCCGGCAACGAGATATATTTCAATGAAGCTCCCTATACTGGGCTGTTTATTTTGTCTACGCGACATCATTCCATACTTCTGTGTTCTTTCTAGACTCGGACAGTTTCCTCTTCATGCATTCGGAGCCCATAAATGAGGTCTATCCAGGTTCCTTCGAGGCCAATAACGGATCTGTTCCTCCGATTTCGCTACTCTGCAAAAGTTTCCAGCTTAAAGCTGCCGCTCCGTGGGTCTTACTGGGTCCCTGCTTCCGCAAACCATATACAGTTTGTTCCCAAGTATCCTCACGGGGTACATTCTAAAAGATAGCTTATGCTATAAGAAATCTCCCTGGGTTCCTTCGGGTCCTTAACAGGGCTGTTTTTCGATAGTTAAAATCTACGCAATGTACATTTTGACTAAGTCCTGGTCATTGACACAGAGACAACCTGGGAATTCTTAGAAATTCTTGGTTCTTCTTCACAGCATGGAAATATTATATTTCATTGCATAATACTTATATTACAATAACATTTGTTCAATTTACAATCTAAGGCTCTAAGCAATTGCCTCAGCAACTGGCTCGGCCTCTTGCTTCAGGTCCCTGAAGGCGGCTTCAGTACAATTCGACTCTGCGCCTTCTACAAGTTTGCCTATATCTATTTCAGGGTACCTGGATCTAATTACAGCTAGGACATGCACAAGACAAGCTTTTGATGATCTCTTGATATAAGCCTTCAGCTGTCGTGGCATGGCCTTCAGGCGTTCCAGGAAAGATAACGGCGATGCAGGGTCTTCCGGGACTAAGACCTTCACCACCGGGTTCGCTGCCTTCTCTAGCAGTGATATCCGGTTTAAGGCTTCGGCCAGGTCGTCGTCTGACTTCTTCATCAGCCGCAAGGACTCTTCCAGCTCTGACATCCTCCTGGTTGCCTGCTCAAGCTTCTCGTCCAGCACCTTCTTGTCTGCAAGATGTTTCTGCGCTTGGACGAGTTCCCTGGATAGCTGATTTTTCTCTTCGCGAGCATCTTCAAGGTCCTTGGCAAGCTTCTTTTGCTGCTCAATGACTTGAATTAACTGCGCGTTAGCATCCTTGCGTTGTTGGACCGCTACTCTGAGTTCTTCTTTGATACCATCATGTTCGGCAGAGAGGGTCTTCAACGCTTCTTCCTGACGGTTGGCCAAGTTGGACCAATCCGTCATCTTGCTCTGGGTTGTTGTTAGCTGCTGTTGCACCCCTGCTCACACAAGACAATGACAGAGTTGTTATTCAACAAAGGCAAAGGATATTTCGTTACAAGATTTCAGTAGTGATAGAGTACCTTTGAGCTCTGTTTTCGCTGCTGCAAGCTTCTTCTTCATGTCTTCCTTCTCTGCGACCAACTCCTTGGTTCGCAGATGTAAGGTTCGGATCATGTCGGCGTCTTCCGCCTCCTGGAGTTTGTGGTCTTCGCGTTCACGCTCCAGCTCCTTTTGGAGACGGTCCGCCTTGGCGCGCATCAAGGAGATGTTGTGGAGATATTCTGTTTTCTTCCTTGATGCCTCGCCGACAGCCTGCAAAATAGTTATCATGAGATATGCTCAAACAGCACTACAAGTACAGGGTTGTTTTACGGACCTTGAAGTAGGCTACTGCTCTCTCGGCGTGGTACAATCCCCTGTCAATATGCTGCTCATCCTCCTCCGCGTCCAAGATGTACTCGAAGCTCTGCGGATTTGGATTGAGCATTGGATCGTAGCTGCCGATGCGGAATCTACCGATCTCTTCTTCAGCTCCACTACCCCTGGGTACTCTGGGAATTTCTTCAATTCTTTGCTCTTGGGTTGATGCTTCAGCTTGTTTACCCCTTGAGCACTCTGCCTATGCCCTGGTCTGGGTTGTTTCTGTGACGCTCGGGGGCTTCGCAGAGTTCTGGTCACGACGTTCTAGTTCCGATTCTTCAATCACCGCCTGAGTGACCAGATGTTCAATGTCTGCCAGCACCTCAGCAACTGTTTCTTCAACTTGTGCTCCTCCTGGTACTGGCAGGTCTGATGGCATGGCTGTTTGAACCACCGGCAGGGTTGTTCCTGGCATTACCCTGGGTTCTTCGGGCTCTGTGGCCTCTGGTTCTACAGTTGCATGGTCAACCGGGGGCTCTTCCCTGGTTGTTGCTGGCATTTCTTCAACTCTGGAACAATAAATTTGTTAGTCACAACAGTATATTATGAAGGTACATTTCGTACTGCTCGACAAAATACTTACATGGTGGCAGGCCGCATGGGGATCTCTGGCTCCCCCAAGGTGAATTCTTCTTCAGCTTCCTGCTCCGGCGCCGATGGTCCAGCTGGACAGAGTTCTTCCACCACTGGTATTGTCTTTACGAAGGGCGCAGAGACAGGGTTGAAGATGTTGTGAATGATTTCCTCTTCTGACAGAGGATTCTGGGCGCCGCTACCTTGTTGTGATCGGCTTGTTCCGATCTCACCGATGGAAATCCCCACAGATGATGGCATCTTTGGTTGTGGGGGTATCCTTGTCCTTTCTTCTGGGATAGTCCTGGCTCGGGGCTTGGGCAAGGTACGTGCTCTCTTGGGCACAGGTGCTTGTACCTCTGTTGGTGCTGGCCTCTTGGACCTTTCACCTCCCTTGGAGGTTGCCTCTGCCTTGGCATGGGTTCCTTCTGACGCTTGTTGTTCAACATGAGTAGCTGACTCGTCAGATTCTTCAGTTGCAGATTGTTTGTGTTGGCGCACTTGATCTCTTACCCCTGGATCCACACAGCGCGCCAACAACGCTGCTTCTTCGGTGTTGGTTGGGTCCAGGGGCGGTAGACTCACATAAAGTGAACGCCGGGCTTCATACTGTGATGATCAAGACATTTGTTCATAATATATTTACAACAATAAGGCAATATATTGCTTTCAGATATGGATCTTACCTCAGGTGTCATGGTGATTGCAGAAACTTCCATTATCTCTGGAAGTTGTTCATCGTTGACCACCAGAAACTTCTTCACGAGTTGATTAATCCTTTTCTCTGCCATGTCTCCGGTGGCAATCCTTGAGGGGTCAGCTTCTCCAGAGTACAAGTACCCTGGATTGCAGCGTTGTTTGCATGGTTGGATTCTCCTCAGCAGGAATGAACGATACACCATGGCTCCTGTCAGCCCTTGTGATTTCAAATCTCTGATCATACTAAGCAGCTCAGGGATCTGTATTGCTTGATTAACTCCAATAGTTTCACTCCAGAATGGCTTCATTACTGGAGGATTCCCTGAGCGGCTAGGTAGTTGTGGCTGGTGGTTCCAAGCATAGAACCACTCCTTCTGCCAGTCCTTCAGGTTCTCCTTGGTTGTATACTCCAAGTACACTGGCCTCATGCCCTGACGGAACTGGATTACTACCTTTCCTACCACCTGTAATGGTCCGCTTGAGGTCTTTACTCTGAACAGGCGGCGGAACAACGCAAAATGCGGATCTATTCCAAGAAATGCTTCGCACAAATGGATATAGATCGACAGATTCAAAATGAAATTGGGGTTCAAGTGACATAGCTCAATTCCATAAAATTGCAAGACCCGGCGGAAGAAATCGCAAGTTGGAAGACCAAACCCAACTTCGTAAAAAGCTTTCCATACCGTCAGCTCTTCGGTTTCCTTAGTAGGATACTCGTGCCCGTACGCGCAGCTCCACCAAGAGATTTCTTGGGCCGCTAGGAACCCATCTGCTTCCAGGGTCTTGATATGTTTCTCCTTCAGATTACTGGTTGGCCAGTCACTGATTGGATTTTTGATGATAGGCATGTCTCCCCCGGACGCTGCCTTTTCGGTCGTCATTTCCTCCTTCATAGCTTCTGCCTTCCTCTTCGCGCCTTTGCTTCGGCTGGATCCTTCACCACCGGCCATTGGGGTCTTTTGAGACTTGGTGTGGATTGGATCTAGGTTGGGGGAGGATGCGGAAGATTTTGCGCGATCTCTGGATTGCAAGCAGAGAAACTGTCCCAAACCCTAGATCTGTTTCGCAAAAGGCGTGCGGATACAAAGGGTCGCGGACGGTTTATATTGGCTTTTCGAAGCGTTACTTCGGTAATTTTCAATTTTGGTCCTTTCTTGATCCTATATTTGAATTCGTTCAAATTTAGGCTCGGGGGCTGTGGATATATTTTCAGGAAATATTTTTCTTAGAGTTTTCGGCTTCAATTGATAAATTTATGAGGAATTCTAAAAGAATTCGGGTTTCTTCGGAAATTGATTCTCTTTTGGTTCGGACTTCGAAAGAGCCTCGAATTTCTTCTTCAAAAGATAAACGAGGCTCGGGGGCTGCCCAATTGGGCGCACCTAGTCGGTGCGCACCAATCCGAACTTCGAGAAGACTTATGAGCACATCATTACCTATTGAACAGCATGGTTGCAACTTCCAAGAGCAAAGAACCCTGTGGGTCTCAAAGAACCCTGACGGATTTCAAAAGAACTCTGGAGGATTTCAAAAGAACTCTGTACTTTCAACAAGGCTGTTCTTCAGGAGATAAGGTGCTCGGGGGCTTGTGGGTGTAGAGTCCTGACGGACTAAACAACCCTGGCGGCCCATCTTATGGGCCGGCCCACGTAGAAGACTTGACGCACAAGACAAGGATTAGTCCTAGTCGGTTTGGATAAACTGTATCAGGGAATTAGAGATTAACTTGTAAAAGACTCCTAGTCCTATACGGTCTCCATGTAACCCTGCGCTCCGGCATATATAAGGGGAGGCAGGGACCCCCTCCAAAGCATCGCTTTAGATCTCATCAATACAAGATACACCATACAGGACGTAGGGTATTACGCTCCGGCGTCCCGAACCTGTCTAAATCGTCTCTTGTCACCTTCGGCTCTAGATTCTCGACGACTTCTCCCTAAACCCTTCTCTCGGGGCACCCCCTCGAGAACGTTGTCAGCATAATTCGTCGACACATAACGTCTTGAATAGATTCATCAGCCGCTTGTTTTTAAATTGACTATAAAAATTTGCACCTAAATGCCTCATGCACCACCGACTTTGGAGATCTAGCCAAGGGACATCCACATTCATATTCTCCTGCAACCTTTTCACTGCGGCCAATATACCCTTGTGATGATCATGGCCTTTCACGGACAACACCCCTCTTCAGCAGGCTAAGAAACCACAACCAGCTTTCTGTGTTCTCTGATTCCATGAATGCAAAGGCAATAGGCACGACTCTTCCGTCCCCGTCTGACCCTATACATGTAAGAAGCTGGCCTCTATACTTTCCGGTCAAGAAAGTACCATCCACGGAAACAACAGGACGGCAATGCCTGAAAGCTTCAATCATGGAACCAAATGACCAGAATGCACGTCTGAGGATCCTATCACCACATTCATTTATGTACCAATCAGTATCAATAAGAGTCCCTGCATTTCTACTTTGCAACAATTCTAAGAGATGTGACAAATGGTGATAAGAGTCTTTATATGTACCAAATCTCCACTCCAATGCTTTTTGTTTGCCTCTCCACGCCAAGTCATATGTTATCTCATATGCATACCTATTCTCTATTGCAAGCATAATCTAAAACGGAGAAATAGATGCCTTTTTCACGATCTCAGCATACATGACTTTGGCCACAAAGTCTGCGGACATGTTCCGATGCTTACACACGGTTCCCTGCAACTTGCATGTGTGAGCAACAACTATTGAGACTATAAAGTTGCTCTCACACTTAGGCTGATAGCCATGTACCCGCCATGGACATCCAGGGGATAAGCACTTCACATCATACAAGGTAGGGTTTGATATTACCACCCTAAACGGTTTCTTATCGGCAAAAGCCCACTTCTTTACCGCGTGCTGCAAGTGAGCCTTGTCATGAAACATTTGCCCTTTGGTCACCTCAATTTGGCCATAGTCCCAGTTAGAGTGGTGCCCATCATTGACTATAAGGTCGTCCATATCATAATTACACCATTGGTCTGGGACATTTGTTTCGTCCTCAAACCTACTTCCATCCCTCCCATCAACAAAGGTTCGATACTCCTCGTCATCCAACTCCATCTGATCAACAATTGCCTCATCCTCCTTGCCCTGGTCAATGCCCATTGTCGCAGCATTTTCTTGATCTTCTTCGTCGTTAGGACCTCCATCGTGTGTAGGAACTTCCTCTTCTAACACGGGATGCCCAACTGCATATCGCACAGCAACATCTTCATTTGGACACATATTTTCTTCAACCATCTCAGTCCTACTACTCTCACCCTCTGTGACACTGGCCATTACAGATTCAACAAGTAACACAATCGGAAACTTTTGTTGGCCGTACATAGCCATATGCACAAATGCCCGCCAGCACTTCGAATTCCTCAAGTCATACAAGTCCCACTTCCACCCATGTTCACCCTGTCTAGGAATGACACCGCTAACTTTCAGCCTGTGGTGCTGCAGACTCAATTACAAAAGATTGTACAGCCACCCTAACACTTCTTCTCATCTCATCTCTATCAGCTTCATCAAAGATGTGTCGATGAACGAGTACGTGCTCAAATCTACACCAGAGTCACAAAATGTGATGTAACCGTCACCATGATGGACTCTGATATCCACAACTTCTGGATCCATACCTGTTTGAACATCACGTTATCTAATATTAGCCATGTATTATCGCTACTATTTATCCCACATACGAAGAGCACTACTCAATCGCGTTATTTTTTTTATCATGTCATTTCTACAATCGATACTATAAATTGTTATATTGTTTAGTTACTGCTCCTGTTTAGTTACACACCCGTTACGTAAAATAATAGGTGATTAATAGTGTGCATCACTCTAGCGCAAAATATTTTTTGTCAAACTACTTTAAATTGCTAAATAAACTAGTTAAAATCGCTAAATAAACTAGTTAAAATTGCTATATTTTTATCAATTTAGTTTAAAACACTACACTAAATCTAGCTACTTTAATTCAATCAAATAAAGTATACTCTACCTAGTTTAATCAGTAAAACAAATAAATCTATTATACTACAATTTACAAAAGTACAAAAATAGCTACATTACAGTTTTCAAATAGAAAAAAATACCTCCCGTCGGCCGACCGCTAGCCGACCACGCCCACGCCGCGCTCCACCGCCGCCGGCCCGCCTCCTATCGGCGGCCACGCAAACCACCACCGCTGCCGGCCCGCCTCCTCTCGGCGGCCGCGCAGACCACCACCGCCGCCTCCCGCCGCCGGAGCCGCACAGCCATGCCGCCAGCCGGAGCCGCCGCTGCCTCCTCTCGAGATGCGGTCGGGTGTGGTGGGACGAGCGAGCGAGATGCGGTCGGCCGAGTGTAAAAGAAAGAAATCGGCTATTCAAAGGCCGATATGTCCTATCGGCTCTTGGATAGCCGACTAATCCAAGAAATCGGCTATTCAGAGGCCGATATAGCCTATCGGCTATTGGTTACCCGACTAGGCCGACGTGGCAGCTTCTCGGCCACTCGAGAGTTGATTGACACCGACACCCGACCGACAGCCTACATGGCAAAGGCAGTCGGCTACCCAATAGCCAATAGGCTTCTGAATGGCCGATACGTGAATAATCGGCTACTCAACAGCCGACTAGGTGCTATAACCGTAACTTCCCCAATTCGCCTACTATTTCCGCAATTTTCTATTAAAATAATATTATTTCAAAAAAAATTCAAAGTTTATGGGATAAAGACTGGCCCGGTGGTGGACGGGTGGTGGCAGGGCGCGGGGGTGGTGAGGCCAGCAACGATGGTGCCGTTGGTCGGATGGTGCTGGAGGATAGTTGGGCCAGGGCGGGATGTGGCAACGACGACCATGGTGATGGTAGGGTCCGTGGAGGGAGCCACAAGCATGGGAGGAACTCTCTAGAGCCCAGCGTCGACTTTTGCGATGTGGGCCTGTGGGTGTAGAGTCTTAATGGACTAAACAATCCTGGCGGGCCATCCTATGGGCCGGCCCAAGTACAAGACTTGACGTACAAGACAAGGATTAGTCTTAGTCGGTTAGGATAAGCTGTATTAGGAAATTAGAGATAAACTTGTAAAAGTCTCCTGCTCCTATACGGCTTCCATGTAACCCTATCCTCCGGCATCCCCTCGAGAACCTAGTCAGCATAACTCGCCGACACTTTGGCACCGTCCGTGGGATCCACTCGTCGAGAACTCGTTAAAGAGTCGATGGCATCCTTCAGCGCCTCCATCATCACCAAGTTCGAAGAAGACGCGACATTCATCTTCGGTTCCTGGCTTTGCATCGCAAACCAGGACGGCAAGCTCCAACGTGAGCTGCGCGACGAGGCGGTCGCGTCAGCTTCGCCACCCGCGCAGATCACGCCTTCAGCTTTCTTCAAGGTTCGTTCCATGCGGACTTTAAGTCCATCGAGTAACATGCCGTTGGCTCTTTCTACTTGACCATTGGCGCGAGGATGAGCAACAGAGGCATAGCACACCTCGATGCTGTGATCTTCACAGTAATCCCAGAACTTGCTGCCTGTGAAGGTAGTACCCAAATCTGTAATGATTTGATGCGGTATCCCGAAGCGAAAAATCAACTCTTGAAGGAATTGGACTGCTTTCTCTGAGGTTGGTTTGACAACCGGGAAGACTTCTATCCACTTCGAGAATTTATCAATTGCAACAAAGCAATACTCAAATCCACCAGGTGCTCTGGGTAGTTTTCCAATTATATCAAGCCCCCAGTATGCGAAAGGCTATGACAGAGGTATCAATTTGATCTTATACGCAGGCTGACGTGAATGATGAGCGAAATATTAACAACCCTTGCAGTGACGAATAATTTCTTCAGCATCGTGTAAAGCCGTAGGCCAATAGAACCCAGCGCGGAAGGCTTTGCCCACGATGGTACGAGAAGTTGCATGATTGCCGCATTCGCCCGCGTGAATTTCCTCCAGGATACTGATGCCCTCTTGCTGTGAGACACACTTCATCAATGCGCCAGAGCGTGCGCCACGGCGGTATAATGTGTCTCCAATTATAATATAGGACTTGCTACGACGAACGATTTGCTGAGCTTCTGCCTTCTCGGTAAGGAGTTTGTCGTGCAAGATGTAGTCTATAATTGGTGTACTCCAGGTAGCATCAATGAGCTTAACCTCAAGAGTTGAGGTTGTGGCGTTGGTAAGGGTTGCTGCAGCAATAGATGGCTTGGAGACGTCGCGAAGAACCCCGTCCGGCTCGCTCTCTCAGAAAGATCCTTATTTATCACGCCATATGGCGCGTATTGTTATACAACCATGCCTTTTGGTTTAAAAAATGCAGGTGCCACATATCAGCGGGCGATACAGGGTTGTCTTCAAGACCAACTCCACCGAAACGTCGAAGCATACGTTGATGATGTCATCATCAAGACAAGAAACCCCGAGTATCTAATCGCTGATCTCACCGAGACGTTCGACAACTTACGCAAATGGCGTTGGAAGCTTAATCCCGCCAAGTGTGTTTTCGGCGTTCCATCAGGAAAGCTTCCCGGGTTCATTGTCAGCGAACGCGGCATCGAAGCTAATCTAGAAAAGATAGCAACAATCATGGATATGGAGCCACCGTGTACTGTCAAGGATGTCATGAAGCTTACAGGCTGCATGGCTGCACTCAACCGCTTCATCTCCAAACTTGGAGAACGCGGGACTGAGTTCTTCAAGCTCCTCAAGAAGCAGGACAAATTCCAGCGGACACAAGAGGCCCAAGACGCCTTTGACAAGCTCAAATTGTTCCTAACTACACCACCTGTGCTCACTGCGCCACTCCCGGGTGAAGATCTCTTGCTCTACATTTCAGCAACCACCAACGTCCTTAGTGCTGCTATTGTTGTTGAACGCGATGAGCAAGGTCATCTCCAGAAGATTCAAAGGCATGTGTACTTTGTGAGCGAAGTCCTCTCGGACTCCAAATCAAGGTATCCTCATGTTCAAAAAATTCTATACGCCGTCCTAATGGCATCCAGGAAATTGCGGTACTACTTCGACTCCTACAAGATCATTGTGGTTACTGGATATCCTATTGGCGAAATTCTCCACAACCAAGATGCCACAGGTCGTATCGCCAAGTGGGCTGTTGAGCTCGGAACCTACAGCATTGAGTTCCGATCTCGCACGGCCATGAAGTCTCAAGTCCTTACAGATTTCATATCTGAATGGACTGAGCACAACCATCCCGTCGCCACCATCAAGCCTGAGCACTGGATTATGTATTTTGACGGTTCTCTCAAGTTGGAAGGTGGCGGCGCTGGAGTTCTGTTGATTTCACCTCGAGGAGATCAACTCAAGTACGTTCTGCAGATTCAATTCGCCGTCTCCAACAACGCTGCCGAATACGAAGCTCTTCTTCATGGGCTGAAGATGGCTATCATCCTCAGTATTAAGCGCCTACTGGTATATGGGGATCCAATGCTGGTCATCAAGCAAGTCAACAAGGATTGGAATCGGAACCATGAAAATATGGATGCGTACTGTGAAGAAGTTCGCAAGTTGAAGAAGCACTTTCTCGGCATTGAATTTCATCATGTCGAGAGAGATTACAATGTTGCCGCAGATGTCCTATCCAAACTGGGTTCTTCCCGAGCAGACGTACCCAGTGGTGTGTTCGTTAATGAGCTCTCTAAGCTGTCTATTCCTGCAGCAACACTTCCCGCCACGGCAACCTCGGCCCCTAAGGTTATGCTCATCGACGCAACCTGGAGTGCACCAATTATAGATTATATCTTGCACGACAAACTCCCTAAAGAAAAAGCCGAAGCTCAGCAAGTTGTTCGTCGCAGCAAGTACTACATGATAATCGGGGATACATTGTACCGACGTGGCGCACGCTCTGGTGCATTGATGAAATGTGTCTCACAGCAAGATGGAATCAGTATCCTATAGGAAATCCACGCGGGTGAATGTGGTAATCACGCAGCATCCCGTACCATCGTGGGCAAAGCCTTCCGCGTCGGGTTCTATTGGCCTTCAGCTTTGCATGATGCAGAAGAAATTGTTCGCCACTGCAAGGGTTGTCAGTACTTTGCTCATCATTCACATCAGCCTGCGCATAAGATTAAATTGATACCTCCGTCATGGCCTTTCGCATGCTGGGGGCTTGATATGATTGGAAAACTACCCAGAGCACCTGGTGGCTTTGAGTATTGCTTTGTTGCAATTAACAAATTCTCAAAGTGGATAGAAGTCTTTCCGGTTATCAAACCAACATCTGAGAAAGCAGTCCAATTCCTTCAAGAGTTGATTCTTCGCTTCAGAATACCGCATCAAATCATTACAGATCTAGGCACTACGTTCACAGGCAGCAAGTTCTGGGATTACTGTGAAGATCGTAGCATCGAGGTGTGCTATGCCTCTGTCGTTCATCCTCGCGCCAATGGTCAAGTAGAAAGAGCCAACGGCATGTTACTCGATGGACTTAAAGCTCGGATGGAACGAACCTTGAAGAAAGCTGAAGGTCGGTGGATGAAAGAACTCTACCTGGTTGTCTGGGGTCTACGATCTTAACCCAACAAAGCTATAGAGCAATCTCCCTTCTTCTTGATATATGGATCTGAGGCCGTCCTACCTGTCGATGTCATGCATGGTGCTCCTCGCGTCGAGGAATTCCAAGAAGCCATGGCGGATGAACAACGGATGATTGAGGTTGATACGGCCGAGGAAGCACGACTGGCAGCTTTGTTACACAACGCTGCGTACCTTCGGGGTATCCGCCGCTTTCATGACAAAAATGTGAAGACGAGGTCTTTCCAGATTGGCGAATTGGTGTTACGACGGATCCAGAACACAACTGGTCACACGAAGCTCACTTCGCCTTGGGATGGTCCATTCATTGTATCCAAAGTTCTCAAGCCAGGCACATCCAGACTTCAAATAGAGGATGGTACTGATTTACCAAATCCCTGGAATATAGAACATTTACGCAAATTCTACGCGTAGCCTCTTCATTGTATCATTGCTTCGGCAACACGTGTACCGATTGCTTCGGCATTGAGCTTCTTTTTGTAACGTGGTTTCGGCAACGTGATATAATTCAATAAAAGAAAATTCCCCTTTACTGGGTTGTTTATGTTCAATATTACTTTGTCTTTATGACATCGTTCAAATCTTCTCCATGTTCTTTTTGAGACTCGGAGAGTTTGTTTTTCACACTATGCATTCGGGGCAATTACATGAGGTCTGTCTGGGTTCCTGCGGGGCCGTTAACGGATTTGTTCCCAAGTTTTCGTTACATTGCGATATCCTTTTCAGCTTAATGCTGCCGCCCCGTGGGTCTTACTGGGTCTTCGTTTAATGAACCACATACAGTTTGTTCCCAATGTTGCCTTTCGGGGTACATTATTTTAAAGATAGCCTATGATATAGAAATCTCCCTGGGTTCCCTCGGGTCCTTAACAGGGTTGTTTTTCGACAGTTAAAATTTACACATCACGTGTACGTTTTGACTAAGTCTTGGTGATCAACACAGAGACACCCAAGGGTTCTTAGAAACTCTTAGTTTGTTCTTCATATACGAAAATATAAACATCTGATTGCATAAAACTTATAATTACATGACTACTCGTTCAAATTACAATTTAAGGCTCTGCGCAATTGCCTCGACAACTGGCTCGGCCTCCTGTTTCAGGTCCCTGAAGACGGCCTCTGTACAATTTGGCTCTGCGCCTTCTACGAGTTTGCCTATGTCTACTTCAGGGTACCTGGACTTCACTACAGCTAAGACATGCACAAGACAGGCTTTGGATGATCTTTTGATGTAAGCTTTCAACTGTCAAGGCATGGCCTTCAGACGATCCAGGAAGGATTGTGGAGCTGCAGGGTCTTCAGGGACCAAGGCCTTCACCGTCGGATTCGCCGCTTTCTTCAGCAGCGCAATCCGCTTCAGGGCTTCGGTCAGGTCTTCATTCGACTTCTTCATTTGCTGCATGGCTTCTTCAAGCTCTGACATCCTCTTGGTTGTCTATTCAAGCTTCTCATCCAGCGTCTTCTTGTCCGCGAGATTTTTCCGGAGCTGGATGAGTTCTTCGGATAACTGCTTATTTTCTTCGTGCGTGAGTTCAAGTTCCTTGGCAGCCTTCTTTTACTGCTCAATGACTTGAATCAGCTGCACGTCAGCATCCTTACGTTGTTGGACTGCAACTCTGAGTTGTTCCTTAATGGTATCATGCTCCGCAGAGAGAGTCTTCAACGCTTCTTCATGACGGTTGGCCAAGTTTGACCAATCCATCATTTTGCTCTGGGTTGTTGTTAACTGTTGTTGAACCCCTGCTCCACAAGATCATGACAGGGTTGTTATACCAAATATGAATTGGATACCTAATTGCAAGACTTTACTAGCATCAGAGTACCTTTGAGCTCTGATTTGGCTGTGGCAAGCTTCTTCTTCAAGTCGTCCTTCTCTGCGGCCAACTCCTTCGTCCGCAGGTGCAAAGTGCGGATCATATTGGCATCTTCTGCCTCTTGGACTTTGCGATCTTCGCGTTCGCGCTCCAATTCCTTTTGGAGGCGCTCCGCCTTGGCGTGCATCAACGAGATGTTGTGGATGTACTCTGTTTTCTGCCTTGGTGCTTCACCGACGGCCTGCAGAATACAGTTATGAGATACATGCTTACAATGACAATAAGTACAGGGTTGTTTTCCATACCTTGAAGTATGCCACTGCCCTCTCGGCATGGTACAGACCCCTGTCGATATGCTCTTCATCCTCCTCCGTATCCAAGATATACTCGAAGGTTTGCGGATTTGGATTTAGCATTGGATCATAACTTCCGATGCGGAAGCTGCCGATTTCATCTTCAGCTCCAGTACTCTTGGGTACTTGGGGGATTTCTTCGATCACTTGCTCTCGGGTTGATGGTTCAACTTGTTTACCCCTCGAGCATTCTGCTTTTGAAACAGCCTCCGCCCCCCTAACTTGAGATGTACTTACGTTGCTTGGGGGCTCCACATTGTTCTGGTCACGGCGTTCAACCTCGGTTTCTTCTATCACCGCTTGCATGACCAGTTGCTCAATATCCGCCAGCACCTCAGCAATTGTTTCTTCAACTTGCGCTTCTGTTGGTACTGACGGGTTTGTTGATGGTGCGGCTGGCTGGACCTCTGGAAGAGTTGTTTGGGGCTCTTCCCTGGGTTCTTCTGGCACTGTGGCCTCTGGCGCCTTCCTGGCCGCTGATGGAATTTCTTCAACTCTGCATCAACAACCTCACAGTCAGGATGGATTGTTACGAATATAAATTTTGTAACTTAAGACAAGATCTACAGACTACTTACATGATGGTGGGCCGCATTGGGATTTCAGGCTCTCCCAGTGTGAATTCCTCTTCAGGCTCCTGCTCCACCACCGACGGACCAGCTGGGTAGTGTTCTTCTACCACTGGTATTGAAGTAGTATATGGCGCTGAGGCAGGGTTGTAGATATTATGGATGATTTCTTCCTCTGATAAAGGCTGCCGGGCAGTGCTGCCTTGTTGCGACCGGCTGGTCCCGATTTCTCCAATCGCTATCCCCACAGATGATGGTATCTTTGGTTGTGGAGATATCTTCTCCTTCTCTTCCGGGATGGTCCTTACCCACGGCTTGGGTAGGGTCTGTGCTCTCTTGGGCACAAGCGCATTCAGCTCTGACATCGCAGCCCTTTTTGAACCTTCTCCTCTCTTGGAGGTTGCCCTTGCTTTGGCACGGGGTTCTTCGGCATCCTGATTTTCATCATGAGCATGTGGCTCGTCTAGTTCTTCAGATGCAGTTGCCTTATCAGTATGTGGCTTGTGTTTACGAACCTGGTCTCTCACCCCTGGATCTACACAACGGGCTAATAAGTCTGCTTCTTCGGTATTCGTTGGATCCAGGGGAGGCAAGCTCACATATAGTGATCGTCAGGCTTCATACTGTTATGGACAAGGAATTAGTTAATACCATACTATAGTGAATTACACAATGTATTGACTTTCAGAAATGGTTCATACCTCGGGTGTCATTGTGACTGCGGAAATTTCCATTATTTCTGGAAAATTTTCATCATTGATGACCAGATACTTCTTCAAAAACTGAATGACCCTCTTTACAGACAAGTCACCGGTAGCATTCCATGAGGGATCAGCATCTCCAGAATACGAGTACCCTGGATTACAGCGTTGTTTGCAAGGTTGAATCCTCCTCAACAGAAATGACCTGTATACAACGGCTCCAATCAACCCTTGTGCCTTCAGATCTCTGATCATATTGAGCAGTTCTAGAATCTGCATGGCTTGATTTATTCCAACAGTTTCGCTCCAGAATGGTTTCATCACTGGAGGATTTCCTGAGCGGATGGGCAGTTGTGGTTGATGGTTCCATGCATAAAACCATTCCTTTTGCCAATCCTTCAGACTCTCCTTGGTGGAATAATCCAGATATACTGGTTTCATGCCTTGGCAGAACTGGATCACGACTTTTCCAACCACTTACGATGGTCCGCTTGATGTCTTCACTCTGAATAGGTGGCGGAACAAGACAAAGTGTGGGTCTATTCCTAGGAACGCCTCACACAAGTGGATGTATATTGAAAGATTCATAATGGAGTTGGGATTCAAATGACACAATTCAATCCCATAAAATTGCAGCACTCGGCGGAAGAAATCACAAGTCGGCAAACCGAAACCAACTTCATAAAAGGCTTTCCATACCATGAGCTCCTCGGTTTCCTCTGTGGGGTATTCATGACCATGAGCACTCCTCCACCGACTGATCTCTTTGGCTGCGAGGAATCCATCTGCTTCCAGATTCTTGATGTATTTATCTTTTAGTGTACTGGTTGGCCAGTCACTAATTGGATCTTCCAGGCACGGACCGCCCCAACGGGCGCTGCTTCATCAGTCGCCCCGACTTCTTTCATTGCTTCTGCTTTCCTCTTCGCGCTCTTGCTTCGGCTGGATCCTTCACCACCGGCCATTGCGGTTTCTTGAGGCTTGGCGTGGATGGGATTAGGGCTCGAGGAGGTTGCGGAAGTGTTTGCGCAGTCTTAGGATTGCTAACCAAGCAACTGTCGCTAACCCTAGATCTGTTTCGCAAACGCGTGCGGATACAAGGGAGGCGAACGGTTTATATTGACTTTTTGAATCGTTACTTCGGTACTTTTCAATTTTGGTCTTTCCTTGATTCTATATTTGAATTCGTTCAAATTTAGGCTCGGAGGCTGCGGGAATATTTTCAGGAAATATATTTCTGAAATTTTTTTGTTTCAATTGATAAATTCAAAAGGAGTTCTAAAAGAACTCAGACTTGTTCGGAAATTGATTCTCTTCAGATTCGGACTTCGAAAGAGCCTCGAATTTCTTCTTCAAAGATAAACGAGGCTCGGGGGCTGCCCAATTGGGCGCACCTATTCGGCGCGCACCAATCCAAACTTCAAGAAGATTTATGAGCACTTCATTACCTATTGAACAGCATGGTTGCAATTTCCAAAAGCAAGGAACCCTGTAGGCTTCAAACAACCCTGGCGGGTTTCAAAGAACTCTGTATTTTCAACAGTGTTGTTCTTCAGTAGATAAGGTGCTCGGGGGCTTGTGGGTGTAGAGTCTTAATGGACTAAACAACCCTGGCGGGCCATCCTATGGGCCGGCCCAAGTACAAGACTTGACGTACAAGACAAGGATTAGTCTTAGTCGGTTAGGATAAGCTGTATTAGGAAATTAGAGATAAACTTGTAAAAGTCTCCTGCTCCTATACGGCTTCCATGTAACCCTATCCTCCGGCATATATAAGGGGAGATGAAGACCCCATTCAAAGCATCTCATCTTTACAAGATACACCACACAGGACGTAGGGTATTACGCATATTACGGCCTGAACCTGTCTAAATCGCCTCTTGTCACCTTCGATTCTAGATTCTCGGCAATTTCTCCCTAAACCCTTCTCTCGGGGTATCCACTCGAGAACCTAGTCAGCATAACTCGCCGACAGGGCCTCCGACGAGACGCTCCCGTGCCCGCAGCTAAGGTGGTGGGGCATCAGTGGGGTCGATGACGTGGAGGAACTGTGGCGGTTCCACTCCGAAATTATTCCAAGTTAAGTACCTTTGGACCACTAATCACGTAGTCAAGCACTTAATCCGGAATAAGCTGGAGCGCCGTCGGATTAAACCCGATTAAACCACGTACTTTTCCCGATCGAAACAACAGCACGCCCACACGAAGGCGGGTTTCAGAGATTACAACATTCCACAAATTAAATCACGCACATAGGTAACCTAGTTATTACAAACCGAGTTGAATAAAATCAGAGTACAAGTCTTGCAGCGGAATTTGAAAGTTCATAACAACTGAAATTAGAAGTTCATTGCAGCGGAAGTAAATAATCTAACGGCGGTACAAATAACTCCGTGCTGAAGCCTGCCACGAAGCTACTCCTCCCGATCCTCGCCAGAGGACGGGACCCATTCGATGTGCCAGCCAGGTGGAACCTGGACGGGCCAAGTCATAGCATCCACATCCAAAATGATACCTGTAAAATAATGTCACAAGCAAGGCTGAGTATACTAATACTCAGCAAGGCTTACCCGTCGGGTGAAATCTACATCACCGACATCTAGACAATGAGAGGCTTTTGGCTGGTGGGTTTGTTTGCCAAAAAGCAACTAAAGTAGATCCTTGCTTTCAAGTTTTAGCTTCATATTCTAGTAAATTTAACCATTCTAAATTAGCATCCTCTCTAAGCATACAAGTGGTGCAATACAAGTTATTCATAGAACGAGTTCATGATCTCATAATTCCACTTATTACTCGATGTAGCAAGGCGGTCAAGCAGTCTCATTAACCGCGAGAAGCGGACAGTTCGAACCGAATTTGTGCTACCTGGCCAGGGAAAACCCAACACACACGGATACTCTGCCTGCTATAAAAGGTACAAGCATTTCCCAACCTTTCCCATCGATCCACAATTCGGAACCGGGTCCATTTCCTTAGGATAAAGGTTTACTGCTTCACTCACAGCATCACGCATATATCCACAAGTGTACGGCAGGGGAAACAAGTTTCCAAGGAGAGATGGCTATCGGCCCTAGCTGCTTCAATCTGGTACCGGGCTTACCGGCTCCCATATACCGGTATGCATGTGGTACGTTCAAAAACTTGACACACTCTACCACACATTTCGACCTTAACCAATTATCATACACGGACGGGAGATCTACATCTATCATCCCGCCCGTCAATCCTTATGATTCCAACATAAGTAAAGACAAGCAATCCCTATGTCTCGCGAGTGACAGGAAATCACTCGACTTGTAACGGACCTATAGCAATGCACTATCGATCCCTTTCAAACTAGTATTGCAAGTCATGGGTACTAGGAAATGTGCAGCTAAGGTATTCAATCAACTCCTTGAACGTAAATGCACAAACATAGAGAATTCAAAGTGCATATTTTGGTAAAGGTTAGGTCATGCTCCGGGGCTTGCCTTCTTGCTCGGACTGAGAGTTAGCCTCCGGGTTGTTCACGTCTGCACCGGCACCGGGCTCCGGGGCTTCTTCCTCGTCTGCGGGGATGAGGGTGTAGTCGCCGTCTGGGATAGTGCCTTGTACATGATATGCATAACTTAGGGTGGCTGTTCTGGAATTTCAGATTCCATTTATTTTATTCTATCTAACTACAAAAAGGTTTATTCTTTTATATAAATCGATTTCCATCTAGATTACTTCGCATTTTTGTTTCTCCATTTCTGTTCATCATTTTTATCTATAAACTTTATGGCAGCTACTGGAGTATAAGAGCTAAGCTCACTCCAAAATTTAGCTAATTTCGAGCTACACATAATTTATTAAAAATCTAACAAGTTGCTGCCAGCAGAAATGAATTTAATTCATATAAAATTGAAAATTCAACCATTTCAGGAGATCTCCCTACCAAAGTTAAGCATAAGTATGAGGAGGGCTCTGGCCAAGTGGTGGCTCAAAATAACCCTTGGGTGATCCTCAATGATTTTCTAACCAAAAACACATATTTAATTATTTGCCATCCTAAACAGAGCAAAAATTAAGTTTTTCATTTTTAACATGTGTTCTAACAAGTTTTAAGCTCTCAGGAGCAGAATGGTGATTTTTCACTGCACATATTATTTTTAATGATTTCTGCACTGCAAAAAGACAGAAAACCTATTTTAATTCATAAAAGGAGCTAAACATCATATTTTTGGGTCTTCTTTGGACACAAGCTGTCCAAAGCCACTATACACAACATATCCAAAGCTCAACCCTAGCGCAGCTCTGGATTTGAAATGGTGCATAACTTTAGATTTTCCTTGTTTGAATTTTAATTCAAAAACAGTTCGTCAAAAGTACAAACATGTCTAATAGAGATTGTAATTTAGACTCTCACGAATCCAGGGAGTATTTTTGTGCATTTTTCCGATTTTTGTACGATTTTTAATCGATTTTACAAGTTTCGGGAAAAATCAAACCTAGACTTAAGAATCTGTTTACGCAGAGAACCCTAGATCTTTCAAAACTTCGCGAACGAGTCCCTGGACTTTTGCGCAGAGACCCCTAAACAAAGGTAGACGATGAACTTGGGTCCCTGGGACCTCGCCGGAGTTGCGCCGGCCAAATGGCGGCGAACTAGGCTCGGGGAAGTGGGGGAAAAGATTCCTGGGCTCACCACGAGTCGTTTGGGGACGGTTGGGAGGCCGGGGATGGTCGGAGTTTCGCCGGCGACGAGGTGGTGGCGGCGCGGCCGCCGCGGCTTCTACGCCGGCGAGCTCGGGGTCGTTCGCGGAGGGGGGAGAGGTCCTTGAGCACCAGCAGAGCTTGGGGAAGCTAATGGCGTGCTCGAGGAAGCTCGGGGACGGCTCGGAGTAGGGTCTCGACGTGCGGGTGCTTCGACGGCCGGAATTCGCGATTTGGGGAAATCGCAAATTCTCGCCGGAGAAGGGACAATAGCTTGGGGAAAGTTGGGGGTTTTGGAGCTGGTGGAGTGGACTAGCTCCGTGCGGGATGGATTGGGGAATGGTGGAGCGTGGACGAGGAATTTCGCGAAGAGCTTGGGTTCGGCTTGCGCGTCGCGAGGAGGAAGAAGACCGAGCGAGCGCGGGGAAGTGGAAATGACCAAGTGAGCGAGTGAGAGGAGGGGTGGGAGTGCGCGGTGGAGTGCTTGGGCACGCAAGGGAGGCACTGTGCGGCCTCGGGAGCGTGCGAGCGCGTGGGTGGCTGTCGCGGTCGCCATTGATGGCGCGGCGAGCTCGAACAGAGCGCGCGCGACACGATTGGGCGAGGAAGATTGTGGCGTGATCGCTGGGGATCCTCCACAGTGCTCCTTGGCGCGTAGCGAGCGAGCATCGCGACTGCGGGGCGGCGCTGCGCGGCTGCGACCAGTGCCGAGCGAGCTTGCCATGATGGCGCTCCGCGGCGCGAGGCAGCAGTGCGCCGTCGCCCGCGAAGTGACGGTACGGAAGGCTTGGACAAACGCGTGAGGACAAAAGCTAGCTGCCGCCACAGCTCGGCCGACCCGACGCGGTCTCCGCCACACGCCGGCCACGTGGCGGCCGGACTCCGGCCGGAGCAGAGCGCGCCAGGGGCGAGCTGGCAGCCCCGTGGAGCTCTTTGCCCCTTTTGAACTTTCTCCAAAAATTTGAGCTGAACTTCGAAACGTGTAAAATTAAAAGTTGGAGTTTGAGGTGCGGGACACAACTTCCGAGCTTGGACCGGGCACTTCGACCAGGCGCTACGGCGCTTCGAGCTTGAACCGCAAGCTCGAGCTTGCCGAGCCTCGAATGGTCGGAAACGCCACTCGAGGGTGAGTGCCCCCCTCGAGCTTGGCTGCGAAGCCTCGAGCGTGACGGAACGTCGCTCGAGGGTGAGTCCTCGAGCTTGGCTGCGGAGCCTCGAGGGTGACGGAACGTCGCTCGAGGGTGAGCCCTCGAGCTTGGCTGCGGAGCCTCGAGCGCGACGGACGGCGGGGCCTCGAGGGTCCTGTCGTGCAGCCTCGAATCGTGACGGAAACTACCGGCTAGGCTCGATCGTCACGGTCATAGCTCGATCGTCACGGACATACTGACTAGGCTCGATCGTCACGGACATACTGACTAGGCTCGATCGTCACGGACATAGCTCGATCGGGACGGATTTTTACGGCTAACCTCGATCGTGACGGACATTCCCGCTCGAGGGTCACCGATCGGCGCGAACGCCGTGGCGAGGTTGTCGCGAAGGGCTGTCCGAGATGTTTAAGTTTTAGTTGGGTGCCAAACAACCCTTGTTTTTGAATTATAATTGAATTTTTGACGAATTTTTGAATTTCAACCCAATTCCCTGTTGTATTGATTTTAATTGCACTTTTTAATTCTTTTGACATCAGAGATGTCACAGCCTACCCCCCTTAAAAGGAATCTCGTCCCGAGATTCGATTAAACCTAGAGATAGAGAGGGGAAAAGAAATACCTCGGCTTAGGAAAGTATGTCGGGGAAATTCTTCCTAAGATAGTCCTCGGTTTCCCACGTGGCTTCATCTTCGGAGTGATGACTCCACTGAACTTTGTACATTTTAACTCCCTTCCTTCGTGTTTGTCGCTCTTTCTCGTCGAGGATCTTAACGGGATGCTCATCATAAGAGAGATCCGGTTCAACCGAGAGTTCCTCTTGTTCAACAACTTCGGTTGGGACACGAAGACACCTCTTGAGTTGAGAAACATGGAATACATTGTGTACCGCTGAAAGTTTCTCGGGAAGCTTTACTTGATAGGCTACCGGTCCACATTGCTGAGTAATTTCATACGGCCGATATAACGAGGTGCAAGCTTGCCCTTGAGTCCAAATCTTTGCACACCCTTGGTCGGGGAGACCTTAAGATATACGTGATCACCAACTTCGAACTGAAGTGGCTCCCGCCGCTGATCAAAGTAGCTCTTTTGCCGTGACTGGGCGGTCTTCAAATTCTCCCGAATGATCCTAACCTTTTCTTCGGCTTCCTTCACAAGGTCAGGGCCATAAGTGTACCTCTCGCCTGCCTGGGACCAACACAACGGGGTCCGACATCTTCTACCATACAAGGCTTCGAATGGTGCCATTCTAAGACTCGCTTGGTAGCTGTTGTTATAGGAGAATTCGGCCAGAGATAAACATTTCTCCCAATTCTTCCCATAATGAATAACACAGGCTCGAAGCATATCCTCAAGTATTTGATTTACCCTTTCCGTCTGCCCATCGGTCTGTGGGTGATATGCCGAACTACGGATCAGTTTGGTGCCTAGGGACATTTGCAATTGTTCCCAAAAGCGTGCTACGAACAGAGCACCACGATCTGAAATTATCGTCTTGGGTACCCCGTGTAGACAAACGATCCGCTCCAAATAAATCTCCGCATACTTCTTGGCAGTGTAAGTGGTATTGACTGGAATAAAGTGTGCGGTTTTGGTAAGGCGATCCACAATTACCCAAATAGAATCGTGCCCCTGAGGGGTTCTGGGAAGTCCAACAATAAAATCCATGCTTATATCTTCCCACTTCCACGAGGGAATAGGTAGAGGTTGAAGCGTGCCTGCTACCTTCAAGTGGCTAGCCTTGACCCGCTGGCATGTGTCACATTCCGACACATACGTGGCAATTTCTCGCTTCATTCGAGTCCACCAAAAGTTTTGCTTCAAGTCTTGGTACATTTGGTGCTGCCGGGATGGATAGAAAATTTAGAGAGGTGTGCCTCATCCATAAGCTTCCTTCGGAGTTCCGTGTTTTTGGGCACCACAAGGCGATGTCCATACCACATCACTCCCTGCCCATCCAACCGGAAACAATTGTACTTCTCTTTCACCCTTTCCTTAGACAATTTCCTTTTAAGGATTTTAACGCCCGCATCATTTAATTGGGCTGCAACAATCTGATCGTGCACGGTTGGTTCCACTGCAATATGGTTGAAGTACCCGTGTGGAACAATCTCCAAATTGAGCTTTGCCATTTCGTGACACAGGGTGTCGGCATAGGACTCCACGGAAAGACAATGACAACGAGCCTTGCGGCTTAGTGCATCCGCAACTACATTAGCCTTCCCGGGGTGATAGTGTACACTGAGATCATAGTCCTTTGCTAACTCCAACCATCTTCGCTGTCTCATATTCAGATGTGCCTGAGTGAAGACATACTTGAGGCTCTTGTGGTCTGTATATATGTTGCAGGGAACACCCATCAAATAGTGTCTCCACATCTTGAGAGCATGAATGACCGCTGCTAACTCAAGATCGTGCGTGGGGTAGTTTTGCTCATGAGGCCGAAGTGCTCGAGAAGCATAAGCAATGACTCGGTTCTCTTGCATGAGAACACAGCCAAGACCGGTGCCTGATGCGTCACAATAAACATCATACGGCTTGGTGCAATCGGGCTGAGCCAAAACTGGGGCTGAAGTTAAATGTCTTCGCAAGGTGTGGAAAGCTTCCTCACATTTGTCATTCCACTCAAATTTAACTCCCTTCTTCAAGAGTTCGGTCATGGGCTTTGCTATCCGAGAGAAATCCGGAATAAAACGGCGGTAATAACCGGCTAAACCCAGAAAACTCCGAATCTCATGGACAGAGGTAGGTGGTTGCCAATCTAGCACCTCTTGTACCTTGGTTGGATCCACGGATATACCATCCTTGGAAACCGTGTGACCTAAAAACTTCACGCTCTCAAGCCAGAATTCACACTTGGAGAACTTGGCATAGAGCTGATGATCTCTCAGCCTTTGAAGAACAATGCGAAGGTGCTCAGCATGCTCTTCCTCATTCTTAGAATATATAAGAATGTCGTCAATGAAAACCACCACAAACTTGTCTAGTTCAGACATGAAGACCGAATTCATGAGGTACATGAAATAGGCTGGGGCATTGGTGAGTCCAAAGGACATAACCAAGAATTCATAAAGTCCATAACGTGTGGAAAAGGCAGTCTTCGGAATGTCACAAGGCCTGATTTTGATTTGATGATAGCCAGAGCGTAGGTCAATCTTGGAGAATACTCTGGCGCCAGCTAATTGGTCAAACAAGATGTCAATACGGGGAAGCGGATACTTGTTCTTGATGGTTACCGCATTGAGAGACCGGTAATCAATACACAACCTCAAGGAATGATCCTTCTTTTTCACAAAGATAGCGGGACATCCCCAAGGTGATACACTTGGACGAATGAAACCCTTATCTAGCAATTCTTGGAGTTGAATTTTTAATTCAGCCAATTCATTGGGCGGCATTCTATATGGTCTCTTTGATATAGGTGCTGTGCCAGGTTGAAGTTCAATCACGAATTCAATGTCTCTATCCGGCGGCATCCCAGGTAAGTCATCCGGAAATACATCGGCATACTCACATACCACCGGAATGTCCTTTAGTTGGGTTTCTACCATTGTGTAAGCACACGCATCGACGCAAGTCCGTTGTGGCAGATATAGCACACTCGGGCCATGCGTAGGCGAGTTTATCTCAACAACTCTTTCCGCAACATCTAGGACAGCCTTATGTTGAGTCATCCAATTGGCTCCCAACACAATGTCAATTCCTTCCATTCCAAGCAGAATCAAATCAGTAGGAAATGTTTTACTTCCCAGCCTGATTGGAACCTTGTGGGTGACTTGGTTGGATGAAAGTTTACCTCCCGCAGTTGATATCACATAAGATGATTTGGTATGGTACGATTTTAATCCGCATTTCACATGAAATCTTGTGCTTATAAAACTATGTGTTGCCCCGGAATCAAACAATATCACAGCAGGTTGAGTGCAGATAGGGAAAGTACCAGTCATGTCTGGGGCTCCCTCGGGCAGGTCGGCCAAGTTGGTGTAGTTGAGCCGTCCTTGGCGAACTTGCACACGCTGCTGCTGCTTGCCCTTGCCTTGCTGATTTCCCGGGCGTTGGTTTTGCTGCTTGTTCTGCGGGCAATCCTTGATAAAATGATCTTTACTTCCACACTTGAAGCACTGATAGCCGGCTCCAGGGCGAGCTGGCTGCTGTGCATTTTGCCTTGGTGCTTGCTGCTGCTGCGGCGGAGGGAAACGAGGCGCGTTAGGCTGTGGCGGCCTAGCAACCCATCCACCTCTCTGAGGTGCCCTGGACTGTCCCTGCGGTGCAGCCGGGGGAACCAGGCGGAACCTCTGTGGCTGCGCGCTCGACGGTCCAGCGGGAGTCTTCCTCTTCTTCTCCGCCTTGTGCACCACAATTGGCGTCTTC